>JAABNX020000106.1:23390989-23409390 GCA_015163995.2 Mormyrus lacerda | reverse complement strand
GGCTGCACGCAGGAAAGCTGGAGGAATGGGGCTGAGCACTTGCTAGGACCGGCAGCACAAATACTTCAGTGCAAGGACAGACAGGCAAAGCCGCACACGCAAAATGCTGCCCTCTACCTGAGATGCCTGCAACTGCATCTGACCGAGGCGAGTTCATCAAGCTGTCAGGCTTCGGAGCCTCCCCGCATCACAGCTGGCCCCTCCTACTCCTCACTGTTGGTAAGTAGAGGCCAGCAGCTGGCGGGTGGGCACTGGATCATGGCTACGAGGTGGCAGGTTAAACGGCACCCCCAGTCCCGGATCAGCTCACCACGTTTACACCCAGAGGACTGCAGTACTGGTCGCACACACAGCCATGTCAAATCAAGTCAAGTCAATTTATTTCTTTATAAAAGCACATTTAAAACACAAACAAATGTTTACCAAATTGCTGAACAACACAGTACATAGACACTATACATAAAATCCAATAATAGCAATTACTATACATAGAATCCAACAATAAAATCCAATCCAATGTTGACATGCAACATTAACATTCAAGATGCAAAAGCTAATGAGTAAAAGTAAGTATTTAATCTGGATTTAAAAAACTGTGATTGATGGACCTGATCTAATCTGAAATGGAAGACTATTCCAAAGCTTAAGAACAGCAACTGCAAACGCACGGTCACCCTTAGATTTTAATTGAGACTGTGGTAGTAACTGATCAGAAGCAGACCTCAAGGACCTCACAGAGTCTTGAAGGTACAGTAGATCAATACAAGATGGTGCAAGCCAATTTAAGGCTTTGAAGACAAAAAGTAAAACCTTAGACCAGACCCTAAAACTGATGCAGAGCCAAAATAAAAAGGTAGAACTGATGTGATATGATCATGTGATTTGGCCCCTGGTGGGAGACCCTTGGTGTTCAGAATATTGAGGACTCTCCCTCCAAAGATTTAAAGATTCTTTTGGAGAAATGCACTTCAAAATCCAGAAGATAACGGCACAGGTTTTTGGCATTTAATTAAAAAAGTCAACAATTGCCCATTAAGATTTAATGAGGAAGAGCACAGATGCACAAGGTATTATGTAATATTGCGTAAAATTTTTAATGTCCCCTAGTGAAAAACTTGAAATAAACAGGTTTATAGCACTGAAGCCACCTTTCCACCATGCCCTCTGCTGGCCAAATCTAAAATGTGAAGAAATTAAAATGACTAAGATGAGCTGGATTTCTGTGGAAGCAGGAATATAAACCTGGATGCCTCTGTTGTACTCATGTTCTACATTATCAGGAAGCGACCTAATCAAATGCTGCTAAAAAACAGCTTTTGTCTGGTTGGACAGAACAACGCAATAGGGGAAGAGAAAAAAAAAAACAAAAAACACTGGCAGACTTCTGGAGGATTCCTTTAGTAACTTAATGAAAGGGTCCTCAGAGGGCTCTGGTTTACATCAGTGCTCCCAAGCCACTTTCAGGGAGTAAGCAAGCTGCTCTCTGTGGGAAGCACTGCACACACGCCTTTTCAGCGGTGACCTCCAGTGTGTTTCAACGTGCCCCTGTGGTGCAAGTTATAGCTATAGATGTCAGCAAACAGGACTAAACAAGCAAACTGGCAGTAACCCCATGGGTCTGGTTCCCAGTTCATTGGTGGGCCAGGTCCATTAAGCTTCTCGCATCAGTATTTTGAAATAGTAGATTTATATATTGCAACTATATATACACTCAAACATATGCCCAATGAGGAAACAACATCCTGTACCCAAGCCTGGCACCCCCGCATCTCTCGGATCAGCACCACAGACAAGGCCGTACAGACGTCCTTCATGACAGTTCCCCGCATCAGAACCACAGACAGGGCCGTAGATGTCCTTCATGACAGTTCCCCGCGTCTCCCGGATCAGCACCACAGACAGCCATGAGAACTCTCTCAAGAGAAGACTCTCACAGGGCCTCCACTGGCCAGCAAGAACACTCATCTGTTTCTGCCTCACTTTGGCCAACACGTCACATTCACACAAATACCCACTGGTCACCATTAGGCTGAATTGGTCTGAGTAGCCACACAGGTCTTTACGCCTTCTCCCCTCCGCATATCTCAGCAGCTCTACGTAGACTCGACATACACAATATCCAAGGTCGCCAACATCAAAGGGCAGCGTACAGCACGCTCACGCTCCAGCGCATTGTATTCACAGAATGAATAAATCCATAACATCTGTGAAAAAACAATGCAGCTTCATTCATGCACTTAAAGGTACATTCATCTTTCTTAAAAAGATATAATTTGCTAAAACCCCATAAAACACTATTTACAGCATGATCAAATGTCATATTGAAAAGAAACTGCTGATTAAAAATCTGTTGCTGCACTCCTAAGAGACATGGAAATACTGTAGCTGTAATGTCATACATATAGTACATAAAGCAATGGAGATAGTTTCACCTTCGTTGTACATTTCCGGCCTTTCTAGTAGCAGGTACACATGAGAAAGGCAGACTTCCTTTTAAATTTATAAATCTGCAGCTTTGAACTACAGAACAGGATTATCTCTGCAATTTGAAGCTTGTTCTTAATCCTAACCAACATTAAAAAAAAAAGATTGCCATCGACCCTACTAGACTAATCATAAAACTCACGCTGTCCTTCCTACTAATGGTTTAAAAGGGTGATTTTTCTTGTCAGCTGTCATTGTAAACAGTCAAAAGGAAAATGAATCACCCCTTTCCTTATATATAAATAAGTAAATAAATAAATAAAATCTATACTGTCTTCAGTCAGTTGGGCTCAGAGAAAAAGCTGTTGGATAAAATAATTACTCACATATAAAAGGTAATTAAATCTAAAGAGTGGAAAGAGCACCAAGAATTGCACATGACGTTGTAACCCCGCCCCTACAATGAAGAAGAAGAAGAAGAAAAGGAAAAAAAATATATATATATATCAGACCCAAGTAGTCAGAAGGCAACTGTTGAATGCATAGCTTAAGATCTTATCAGATTCATTCGACGTATAAAGCGCATTTCAGCGAAGTGGGAAGAGTTAGGGTTACACTAACAGAAAGCCGACCTTCCATCAGGCATGAAGCGGCTGGACACTACAAG
The DNA here is from genome assembly GCA_015163995.2 of Mormyrus lacerda. Taxonomy (NCBI): domain Eukaryota; kingdom Metazoa; phylum Chordata; class Actinopteri; order Osteoglossiformes; family Mormyridae; genus Mormyrus; species Mormyrus lacerda. The sequence continues at coordinate 23,406,299 of JAABNX020000106.1, read as the reverse complement.
CTCTTTGAACTGTCGAACAGAGGGATGGTATTCTTCCTAACCTAGATCATTTTTTTGTAAAGGGCATGCACAAAGGCCCATTCTACTTGTGAAATCTGTGGTGCAAAATCATTTCATGATTCCTTACAGACATTAAAACTACCAAACGCCAAAGGCAGCTAAGCAACACTATGCCCCCTGTATGCTTGACTGTTGGAAAGATGAGCTTTCATTTCCTGTGAACACGGAAATGGCGTGCCTTCCCTAAAAGCAGTAGTGTCATCTGTGCAATGGACTTTCTCTCAGGAAGCTTTTGCCAAACTGCAGCCGGGCTTCTCGTGTCTCTGACCAGCAGAGTCCTCCTGCATCCCTTCCCTGTAACCTGAATTTCTGATGGATGGTGTGAGTTACAACTATTGCTCCTTGTATCTGAAGGTCAACGTGTGTATGTGTGTGTGCGCGCGTGTGTGTGTGGTCGAGGTGCTTTCTCCACCCTCCAAACAATCCTTTGATCAAATTCTCCCTTGCTGTCATGCCTATGGAGCGTCTATAGGGCCTACAGCTTCCTGCTCATTGCTGTCATGCCTATGGAGCATCTATAGGGCCTACAGCTTCCTGCTCATTGCGGTACAGTGGTACGAAACAGGAATGAGTCCTATCCCTCATTCATACTTGTTGAATGGGTGATTTATACTGCAACCTAAGTTTGTTCTGAGGACTGTAGTTTTACCATTATAAAAAAAACATGGATAAGATTCCTAAAACCAGTATTACACTAAAACCCCACACAGGATTTTTATATTCAAATAACACGGATAAGCGCTGCCAAGAAAAAAAAAAGACCAAACCATTTCTGGGTTATCGCAGTCACCTATCCCAGAAGGCCCTGTATTGATCTACAAACTTTTCACAAGTTAAAGGTAAATTAAATGAAGACTTAAAATTACTTAAGCTGTTCTAATATGAACCTCAGACCAGGGCACCAATATCACAGGTTCACAGGCAGAAGCTAAACTCAGACAAGGATTTCATCAGAAATTCAAGCACCAACTGGTTTTTACAGCCAAAACAAGCAGTTGTGAAGAACAATAACTCCTAAGGCTTTCTTCTTACAAAGTCAAAATAAAAACAAGGATTTCTACTGGGGGACAGTAGAAATCAAGTAAATCCAAGGAGGGCTCAAACACTAAAAACAGAAGTGTTATCAGATGCCTGCTAAAAAGTAAAATTCACAAAACTATCCATTTATTAAACTAGTTTATCAATTTCAGTACATTAAAAGCAATGAAGGAAAACATCAAAACCTTTCTACAAATAAACAGTCTGATGAATATGATAATGACACTATTTTGTTGTGATTTGATTCAAGCCTAAATTCCTAGTTTTGGCAGGAGCAGAACAACACAAAAAAGCAGCACATGGTGTGTACAGGTTTCAAAGGAATGCACACTTCAGTTGGAAGACTACAGCTCACTATTCTGTATATTCACATAGTTTCATTGGCAGTGTAAAACTAGACCAAATCACACACTAGACACAGAGGAAAACAAACATGCCCACAATCAAGAGGAAGGTGATGGGAAAAGGGATGACCTAGGTCAACCGCAGCTTGCTGAAAGGAGTTTGTTTCTGGAAAACAAACCAATGCTGCCGTAAATGTGAATGCGTATGGGGGAGAGAAAGGCTCTGAAGCAAGAGACCTCCGACTGCACCTCCATTCAAGACTCAATAGAGACGCATGATTGGGAGCGCTGTTGAAAGTGCTATTCTTCAGGACCGTACTTCCAAAAAGACGCTCCCAGTGCTTCCTGGGGAAGCGTGCAATATAAAAATCCCTACCTGCTGGTGACAGAGTGGTTCTGCTGCTTCAGGGCGATTTCTCGCTGCTGAATCTGAATGATCTCTCGCGACAAGTCTTCTGGCTTCCTGCGAGAGAGGAACAGGTGGTTAATTAGCATCACGCCCCCTGGGCGGCAGCGCAAAGAAGGATGGCACTTCCAAGATTATGTTTTGCCATTCAACATTTGAAAAACGGGGGAAAAAAAAAAAGCTTCTAAACAGGCATCACAACATGGGATCATACATAGTGGGACAGAGACCTCTCGCCCATTACAGGCTGCAGGCTTTTGCCACATCAGAGCTGCCGTTTGCTTTTGGGGAGTTATGTTAACAGGCAGTGGATTATATCACATTTAAATGAAGACACTGTGCATCTTGGCTGTTCTCAACCCCTGTAGTAAAATGTGAAAAAAGTGATGGTTAAGTGATGGTTAAATGTAAGCTATACCATGTTTGGTTTATGCTGTGCCACTGACAAGGACAATTAAAACTGGAGGAATTAAAAATCACTAGCCATCCTGTTCCACTTTATTCTAAAAACAGATGAAACAAGTCAACTTAGGGAGTTCCTCTGTAAAATTACCGAGACGTGCCAAGTCACTTTTTAGAGTAAGGCCTGTGCTCCAGGATACCTTGTTATCTAGCAGAAAGCTTTATGATGCCATAATCCTTTCAGAAGGTGTGAAAAGCCTTTTCCAAACAAAAATGTTTTGCTGCCTTCACCTTTAGCGGAACACAAATCATATCTCCTCCCTGACAGGTGCTGAGTTTAATAAAGTAAGAGGTCTCTCAGAATTAGGTCAAGCGCCATCTGTCTCAAGCCCTCCATTCAATCAAAATCACAGCTTTTCATTCATCCTTCTGGAAGTCATGAACCCAGCCAAATCACCTACAGGAACATCACACACCTGTCCATCTAGACACGGAAATGAAATTAGCAGCTGCAAAGCCCACTGATTGAAGGTAATCTGCATGGCTTACCCTGAACACAGGGGGCTCCTTAAGAGAGATTCACTAGTGTGAGGCAGAATTAACCACAAGGCTATCACTCTAATTCACCATTCTCTACAGACGTCAGGTGTTTTGAAATTAGGTTTTCAAATAAGACGTACATTTAAAATCCTCTCCGTTTTCTACCACTATGTGGTTTAAGCCAATTGGAGAAGCAGATCTAGGCTTACTGGCACAAACTAAATCAATGCCCAGTGTCACCACGCTCCATCTTAAAACATTCACCACCACAGACAACAATGTTCTTTTCAATTATGCTTCCAAATGGTTTGACACTTCGAAGTCATAGAGAAATTAAACTTCAATGACTAAAACCTTATAGTGCAGATGTGAGTTTGTAGCCAGTCCACACTGGGATTGGTCCTGACATGCAGTGCCGACAGAGTCAACACCAAGGCTGATTACACATTAACACCAACCCTTAGACAAATGAAGTAATCAGTAAGACATTAAGTAAAATTGGCTGTGCTGGAAAGCCAATCTTGTGTAGGGTACATGTGGTCCTGAAAGAGACTGGCTCGCAACCAACAAAAATTAACCCCTGGGTGGCACAGTGTTCGATGCTCTTCTGGCTCTCATTCCAGCTGAGCATTTAACATGAAACTCAAATGGGTTGCAAGTTTAATGCGGTGCTCTCTTGAGTTCCCAGGCTCACAGCCAGATCACTTTCACGCATCAGAAACATGACCCTGTAAGAACAGAAAAAAAAAAAACAACACACACAACAGTACAAGACTAAAATGTCACAACATTTTCTAGTGGGCTCAGCTCAGATACACTCAAGCACCGACATAACACTTTAGCTGAACCCTAATATATCCATAAGAAAAAAAAAAAAGTATTACACTAAACAAAACTGTAATGCAAACCTAGGTGAAATACTGGGAAAAGAAATACTATCTGACCTGTAATGTACATCATATACAAACACAAACTACATTCAAAGCAGCTCCTGCAAATTATACAAATGCAACCCCACACACAAACAGAATATCCAAACTCAAATGCTTTTCCATCATTACAAAAATTCATAACATATTCCATAAACTACAGGAGAAAATGTCCCCTTGGGGTCACTGACACACCAGCAGGATAAAAACAGTACAAAACAAAGAGCTTAGTTTGCTTTGGCCTAATTTGTCCACACACACAGCACACACTAATCCAAAAACCTTTATAAATAAACTGCAGCAGGTCCTTTCCCACCTCCACACATCCATCCATTTTAAAACCTCTTACCCAGTGCAACTCTTGGGCAGGGCGTGAGCCCATTTGAGGAGCTACACAACACGAGGCTGGTGAAGAACTGAACAGGATGCTGGTCCAGAGACACAGAGACACTGATTCCAGTGAATTTAAAGGCAGAGATCAGGCCACCTGCATGTCTTTGGGCAGCAGGAGGAAACCGGAGGATGGAAAGATCAACTGTGAGACAGGGAGTGAACATGCACGCTTCCGTCTCTCACACACACATGAATGAGAAGCATTAATCTTGGAGATGATGTGACAGTGCCACCTACCGAGTCACTACACCACAAGTTATCACTAAATTTAAATACACTATACAAGAGATGGTGGCACCCCCCCCCCATAGAATAATTTTGAACAGTTAGAAGTAGAAACACTCAATATCTGCTTTAATGCTTGACAGTTACCATTCCCAGGTAACTTCTTACCATAATCCACGTCAGTCACCTCTGAGAACAGAGCATGTCAGTCTGCATTAGGCCACACTCAGAGCCAATCCTTGCTCAGCCATTAGGAGAGAGACTTCCTAATCTCAGGCTTCCAGGCATTTAGCACAAGATTAGCTCATTCACTCAGCTCCAAAGGAGGCAGGTAATCCGTCAATTAAAAGGTTAAAAAAAAAAAATTAATTTAGTTTCAATCCATTTCTTAAATGCAGTATTTTCCCCCCTTATTTTTCCCATAAATACTTAAGCATTAATAAAACAATGCAACAATGTAATGGAACATAAAAACAGGCATTATGTAGAACGCATGTACGAATTAAAGTCATTCTGAAAACATAACACCATTTTAAATGAGAGATGGAAACAGGATATATAAACATGACACCCTTTAGGTGGATTTAGCAGACTAACCGAAATGAAAACACACAACGCCAAAATGCACATACGCAAAACTAGTTCCAGTAGTCCCAGCCTGACTTCGGAAAATTAACTTAAATCTCTTACCAATTAGCATATTATATGAAAAGCACAGCTTCTTAATTCATCAGTCAGCTGAATGGCATTTTTCAGAGAAGTCTGTTAGAGTTAATAAATGTTAGGAGAGGATTAAATAAAATTAGACAAAGTCAAAGCAATAGCAAAGTTCAAAACTACATGAGGCAGATAAGCAGCATTTATTAAATGCGAGGTTATTGTATAAATTACTACCATCTTATTAACATTGTGCATAAAGTTAAATGAGGGGAACCTCAAAATGAAGAAAAAAAAAAAAAAAAAAAAAAGCATGGGAGGATGTGGCCAACCACCAACTGAAGAAAGTCAATTTATTCAAATCAGTAGCACTTCCATTATCATTAATCTGACCTCCCTTTAACAAATCATGGGAAGTATTCCAATTTTTCAGCTCTGCTTATACATTGAGACAAGGCAACTTCAGTTTGTTGCTAGGTAATGCTATCATTAAGTCCCATAATTAAACCAAGAAAAAAGGGAGGAATTGTGTCCTGGCATTGTAGCAGGAAAGCAGGGTATGGGCAGGTAACCCGTTCTACATCCACAGACAGAACAGAGCCAGAATTCGAACCTTCGACCCTGGATGAGTGCAGCGACGGCACAACCCGCTGAGCCACTTCCTCCGTGACACGGCCTTTAGCCAAATTAAAGGGCATGTCCAACCAACCCTGCAATTTATTGAGCAATTGTTCGGCTGAAAAATCTGCCTGGCATGACTTTTTTTGATAGCTTGAAATGAGTGAAGAAGATTCCATATGCCAGGCACTTCTTGCCTGACTGAATCCCAATTTGGGAAACTTCTCAGCAAGCCTTCGGGCATTTACGGACTCTTGTCCCTCGGCAGTAGAGATAGTCCCCTTTGCAAAGAGCTGGTGAAGAATCTTGATATGGCTGGTGCATAGTAGTAGGTCTGTCTCTTTTTTTATAAGACGCCAAAGAAGAAAAGGCTCATGCAACTCATAAAACCAGATTTTTATCGTCGGTACAGCTTATTAATTTAAAATTGCACACAAATGATTTAATGCTGCACACAAAAGGTATTAAGGTTTGTTGCGTTTCAATGGAAATATTGATTCCCGATTTAAACTACCAGAAAACAGCCCACAGCCTAGAACTTCAACATTTAAATGCACACTAAACTGCTCGTTTCACCACCAGCAGCTGCTTCCACATTAGTCAGACCTTTGAGCAAATAAGCGCCGACTCAAGTTCAAACATCACTTCAGTTATCTGTGTCATTTCTGCCATGTGCCAAGTTTTTGGTGCAACAGAATATCAGGATGGAGATGCCGGCATATTGTATGTCAAATCCACACCCTAAACATAACACTTCTGGAAACCTCTGAAGCTCTACTGTAGTCATCCATGTTTCCAAACATTGACACAGTCAGCCTTCTGTGATACCACACATTACGTTTTCATTTCATTGTCGATGTCAGAGCACTCTAGCAAAATCACTGTAATACAGAGCAAAATATTTACTCTACACATCCGTGTCACAGTGCAGTGCCTAAAACTGGAGCCTACAGCATTTCCACACTGCTGAATGCCAACAGTGTAAGTAGATATTTTAAGGTGGCAAGACTGCAGTGTTTTTAAGAGTGGTAAGGTTTAGAGTACAGCATCCCTGAGCTGCTTAAAAGCCAGTACTCCATAAGAGATCTAAGTCAGATTTCCAGTCATGTGTTGAGGGTTTGTTATAGAGCAGAATTCTTTTCCCGCATTAAGAAACTGCCTATCAAACTCCAGCCAGACTGCATTTTTCAAAAATCCCCTACTCTATCACAAATACTGTGGATACACTTAGAGGACCCCAAATCTTCTGTAGCGTATATGACGTGCATACAAATCCTTAAGCTCAATTACCTGGCAATAACCACCATTTCACACTCAATACATTAATACAAGAACACATCATTTAAAAAGGCAATATCCCACACTGGATGTAATGCTTTAGGAAATCTCTCAAGCTCTCATTAATCATTCCATCCATGGCTGAATTATCCATCCAGTTCCCCTTTATAAAGCCTTAATGAGAAAATGATTGCATATTTCCACATGAGCAGCAAAGCAGATCAAAGACATAACAAATGTTCTTTTCAACTTCTGGCTCTGTCAAACTCGGTGTCAAAAATCATTAGAGCAAGCATTCCAAACATTTGTCAACAAGGATAGGCGAAGAAAACACTGGAATAAATGGAAATGCCCATCAACCATCCTTCCGAAAGTCAGAACGACAGAATTAAGCATCAGAAGGTGAGAGAGGATCAAACTAGGGCAGAGCGACACCAGTACACTAAAAATCAAGTGCATCAGTGCAAAAGCAACTGAATCGTTACTGGAATTAACAGATAATTCAACAGCTCCATCTAGTGTAGAATTTCTAGGAAAACAAGGGTGCTTTTCACTACAGGTGCACAGTGACAGCCTGCAATGAACGTTTAGGAATACATCTGTAATAAAACTTTGTATCATTTAAATGCACATTTATCTTGCAGTATCACATGACATAATATTATTTAACCTACAGGTAGTCCAAGTTATGAATGAGTCCATTGCTGAATCTCTCTTTAAGTCAGACTTGTAGCAAAGTCGGAACAGGTACTTAGCATCAGTTAATCAAATGGCTGTCTTGGCATACAGTATAAATTCTACCTTTGGACGCACGTGAAATATTTAATACTTACAAATACACTAAAACATCTTAAACAGAATAACTAATAAATTAATAATAAAACGTAACTACATATGATACTGACTGGTGATAGAGAAAAAGAATGACAAAAAAAGATCACAATTATAGACAACATTATGATATTAATAACGACAAACCACTGAAGCTATGTCATGTAATGAGGGTCACGACACGTACTCATTACGAACCATTGTATTTAACGCATTGAAGCATTGGATTTTTTTAAATAATAGGTTGCATAGCAGTCTATTTTTCAGTAGGAGTTGTCCGTAATATGAATGTTCTTAAGCTGGCGACAGAAATACACCATCATTTTTTTTTCTTGCTATCAAAAGGTATATTACTATAAAATAATTTAGCCAAGCATCTAAATATTACATGTATCCATTATCACCATTTCACTAATGGCTATTATAAGATATTTAGGTTCGCTTAGGTTAGCTCAATGCAAAACACAAATGATACAATATTAATGAGATTAAAAGAAATGCATTAAACTGGAACCAAGTGCTACTGCTGACTCACTCAGAAAACCCATGTTGATCCACATATCCTTACCTAATGTTAAGGCCAGTCATCTCACTTAAATTCTCCCAGGCTTGAAGCACTGTTGCTTGTTTCTGCAAAAAGAAATCATCTTTAACACAGGCTAAGTAAACTCAACACTCCCTCCTGCATTAAATATGAGAACAGAGGAAAATAGCAGCAAGATATTTACATTACAGTCCATTTCCTAATGATACATTTAACATAGTTACGTTAGTTGTCTTGACTTCTAATTTGCATAAGTGTTAGGGTTGGCATAAACAAATTGTTTGAACGACCCTCTAAGCAAGTCCTCTTTTTTAATTACTTAATGATAAAAAAAAACACATTTCTCAGGAAATGGAAAGACAGGCCAACATTTAAATACATAACTTCTATAAAGAAGGATTTGCACATTTCAAATGAGTTCTCATTAAGAACCACTGCTATTCTGATTGCCCAGATCATTACATTTTCATAATTAACTCGTTTTCCTAGTTTAAGTTCCTTGCACAGAGCGACAGACAAGAGCTAATTAAAAACCTGAATAGATTACAGGGGCTTGTTTTTCCCACCTCATGCTCTGAGTCACGGGAAAAGGGGGGGACACACAAAGTTAATGAGGAAGAATCCTGTCATTGTTCTCTGTACCCTGCAAACTGCCTGGCTCACCTTTCCTCACTGATGAGATCTGTCTGTACTCGCAAGTGGCCCCACTGAGGAAGAGCCTTGTCATTAGCAGCACCCCATGGTCCTTCTCACCCAGGCCCATTAGATGCTGGCTGAGAATGTGGTCAGGTGAGGCCCAGGACTGCAGACCATACCGGTCTGTTCAGGCCTCAATGGTCAATGGTGCTCATAAGCCAACTCTTCAGACCACCTTCATCGGTCACAAATAATCTCATGATGAAGGACCCTGTGATGGCTGCCCCCACAGCCACACAGCTAATTCGGAGGGAAGTATCTTTTATGGTCATTTGTTATTCTATGTTTGAGTTTGTTTAAAGTTGCAATATATTGGCAATTAACATTTGTTTATGCATTTCTTTATTTGAAGCGTTTAACCAGTTTGCTAGATTTAGAATTTAGTGATTAATTGCCATTGTTGACACGCCACAGCACACGACGATGAAATGAGTTCTCTGCATTTAACCCATACTGTATGTGCCAATGTGACATAGCAGAGGGCAGCTAATTCAGCGCCCGGGGAGCAGTGCTTGGGGGCGGTGGCTTGCTCAGGGTACCTCAGTGGTGCCTTGCTGGTCGGGGATTTGAACCCGCAATCTTTCAAATACGAGTGCACTTCCCTATCCAGAGAACCATCACTGTCCACATGAGATGAGGCACGCACATTTGGTTAACTGGAATAATGTGTTGAGTATTTATTGCGTTTAATTGTTTCTTTTGATTTACCGTGTGTGGAATGCAGGGGAGGATTCCTTGCTGCTCCTGGCAAAAGAGGTGGTCAACATGGAAGTTGGGCTAAATGCAGGAAATTGGACAACTCCAACTGGCTGTATGTGGTGGGGGTGGAATAGTTTGCATTTAGTTTCTTTTTATTGTTTAGGTATGTTTTTTTTGGATGAACTTAATTTCATTTGATTTTGATTGTTTTGACTGAAACATTAGCTGACTTTTGTTTGGTGTATTTGTTATTGTTTTTACCCCTCTTGTGTCTTGGCCAACCAGTATATATATATATATATATAGTCCTCATGGCGTCTTATCTATAGAAAGTCAGTTTGTTTGGCTTAAGTTGTATGGCTAGCTGTGGGTTTTGAGAAGTTGACCTTTTGTGGGCCCAAGTTTATTCTTTTGTTAAATTGCTTTCTTTTTTGTGGGTTAAAAAAATATATATTTTTTTTTTCTAATCCGCCTGTGTTCTTCATGCCTTCCATCTCGGTCCCTGACAGACCCTAACCTAAGTGTTGAGTGGAAGTTCACAGAAAACGAAACCACCTATATAAATAAACCGAACAGGTTCCCCTTGAAACTCCAGTTTAAAGAGGCTTACTTGTGCTGTGGGATGTGTGCCAGAATTGATTAGCCATTTACCTCCTTTTCCAACTCCAGGCTGACCATGTCCTCCTTAAGCTTCTCCAGTCGCTCCAATTTCCTGCGCAGACCCTCTGTTTCTTCTCTCAACAAGTTGCTGTTCTCCTGGGTCTCTCTGCAGGGACCAGGTCGAGAACGTAAGCAAGCTTCAAAGGGGAACGGAGGCAGTATTAGGATTCAAGGTGGTCTTTTGTGAGGTGGGATGACGTTCTAAAACTTACAATGCCGATTGGATTTTAGAAACTAAATACGAATCAAAGGCTGGTTTTCAGCTTCATGCAGATGCATCAGCACGACTGTCACATGATATTCATCAAAAGGGCCAGCCTTAGGCACCATGTAGAGGGGCCACGTGTGACCCCACAACACCCAAAAAGCATTACAATGTGGAAGATCCGCAGATTGTAGACTCCCAGATGGCAACAAACTAAAATAAGATAAGTTTGTACTACAAGGCCCTTTGTTTGATGCAATACTGACACCAAAAACATTTTGATTTTTTAAATTTAGTTTTTCTATTAGTGTTTATTTTCATTTGAAATCTAGTTCAGATTTCGGGTGCGTTTTCATTCGTTTTTATTTAAAAGATGTAAATCGATATAGTTTTTAATGCATTTTGTTATAGGTTTTATTAATTTTATTTCTAGGGATAGATGGTTACTGGCTTCTACAAAATGTCGTGATGTAATGCCATTGGCCGTTTGTTAAGTGTATTGCCCATGTGGAGCTCAAAGATAAATTACTGTAGCTAAACGTATTTAGTGAGCGAGATCCATTCCGACAACTATGTCGTTAAGTGAACAGGTCGATAAGCAGAGTGCCGGCCCTTACCGATATTTCAAGCACACTGTACTGGTAGTTGGTTGTATGAACCAACTTCAGATATTGTTTTAGTATCGCATCTGCACCATTTATAACATTTCATTAATGTACTACAGTAGTGTACTGTATACTGTAATAAACAGTGCACTCTTCCCACTACATTCGCTCCATATGCGAGTAACAAAACAAAAAAACCCTTACAGCCGTTGCTTTCAAAAACCTCAAGAAAAGTACAACACACAGGAATACTTTAACCTTGCGCATGTCTATGCTTTACATACTACTGGAGGTTCCCTGTCCCACAATACAAAGTATATGCAAACTGAAGGCAACATATCGAAGTACAAGTCAATTGCAAGTTCAGTGTAAACTGATATGGTATATCAAAATAAAGGTCAATCACTGCCAACAATATAAAACCTTCCTTCGCCAGCCCAAATAAAATCAGAGACCAGAATAGAATGGAATAGGAACACCACATTGCCATTTCTACAACTAAAGTTCTCTGACAACGTACTATACCGACTGGTCAGAGAGCTGGTCGTAAGTCTCGGTCAGTGGTTCTCAACCTGCGGCCCGTCACAAATGCAAATGCGGCCCGCGATGCTGACCACGTACAAAAAAATAAAAATAAATTAAAAATAAAATCATAATAAATGTATCCCATTAATGGTAAGTAGAATTATACTCTAATGATAATAATACATCTAATTGTAATAATTTAAGATGCATAATATCTAGTTATTGAGCGTTGATGACGTCATACGTAAATAATATGCGGCCCGTGAGACTTGAACTTGGACCACTGCAAAAAAAGGTTGAGAACCACTGGTCTCGGTGGTCATTAAGTGAAATAGTAACGGGAAGTATGACATTTGTTTTCATTTTATTTCAGTTAGCTTCAGAAGAAATATTCATAGTTCTCGTTAAGTTGTAACGTCATTTTCCTATCCTACTTTAAGTTTATTTTAAGTTTATGGAAAGGTTTTCGCCAACAATAATAACGCTAACATGTTAGGCTTGGGCAGTATCTAACTTTTTATGCCATTATACCGTCCAGATATCCTTCCGCAGTAGGGTAATACCATGTTACTATAAAACCGCCCAAGCCAAGCCTATGTAAATTGACTAAATAGACGTATCCTCTCAAAGTGAGTCTGATACAGAAACATTCAGCTCTTCACTATTCCAGAAAAGCGGTCTGTCCCTGCTGGAATTTCTGCTGTATTAATAGGAGAATAGGAGAAGGGTCCCAACACCACTGCAGAAGGGTTTGGGCATAACACTGCAGTGCTATTCTCTCTCTAATGGTTAGATGTGACACTCAGAGCATAGTAGACTGCAGTGAACCAAGCGGGCGACCTTCCCTTCACCTCAAGTAGTTGTTCTCCTCACGTAGCCGCTTCAGCTCGCGCTCCATGTCAGGGAGGCGCGCAAGCTCGCTCTTCATGTTCTTCACGATGACAGAGTCCTGTTCCTGCAGAGCCAGGCGTCTTTCCAGGTCCTGCGGGTTTCCCAGAGAGAGAAAGACAGGGCGAGTCGAGCCGCCATCAGACATACTACTGCTACTGCTGAACCCTCGACGCGCAGATTGAGGCTACTAGGGGACTCCACAGGTAATGAAAGGATCCACAAATCCGCCAACCTAAAAATACCCATAGAAGCGTTAAAATTGCACTGGTATCTGGATCTAGTACTGCATTGAAGGCATCAAACATGTAGCCCTTTAACTGTAGCTGCAGGACTGAGAACGGCAGCTTACGACTGTCCAGACCTGTGACAGTGTGGCATCCTGTGATCTGGAATCCATAACTTCTGGTTCCCTCATTGTTTTATTGCCCCACTTATCCTCCCATGTTTGATCAGCATTATACTTGTCCAGCTCACTTTCTATTTGACCAAGGTCATTAAACTCCTGTTAACTAACCTGGACGATTTGTATTTGTATTAACAGGTTTTGTATTAACAAATGTATTAGAAGAGTCGCACAATACAACACTGTAATTGTAATTTTGTAACTGTAATTTTGAACACATGTATACTACTGAAAAGCCAGTGTCCAGACAAATGTTTACACCAATCATCTAAAGCCTCGGTGATCATTGTGCTTACAGTTTATAACTGTGATATCATGCAGCCAAAAACACACCCATTGAATATTACATGATCATATCATGCAGTCCTACCTATTAATATGATAAACAAATGGAAAAGATCATGTAATGCAGTGAATATAATGAATAGCCTTGCGGCGCAGTGAAGATGGGCATACCTTAATCTTGAGCTCATTATCTGAATTCTGGGACTGTGTAGCCTGGAGTTCCTGAGACCTCACCACAAGTTCCTGGTATTTTCTGTTGGGAAACAAAAATGTGCATCCAATACACAATTGGGGACATCGCACAATGTAAAATGGCTGATTCAGTTTGGAGATGCAAACTGGCCATTTCGATTTCAGGTAGAAGGAAAAGCCCAGCAATATTCTTAATAACAATTAGCCTCAAATTGTCATAGTGGTCATCACTGAAAGATGGAATGAAAGAGATACACAAAGCAGAGGATGTGACAGACGGGGGCCGGCGCCTCCCCTACTTGTGCTGGAGCTCCAGCTGCTCCTGCAGGCCCTGGTTGTCTGTGGACTGGGTGGTGAGCTGCATATCTAGCTTCTTCAGCTTGTGATTAAGCTCCCGGATCTCATCCCGCAAGGCTCCGTTAGTCTGCCGTGATTCCACAAGGCAATGTTTGCAGTAACAATCATTAACTGAGGGGGTGTGCCTGATTACACCCCCAAAATGTACACATATAAAATGACCGTTACAAAAATCACACACAGTATACACAATATTCATTTCATTCTCATTGACTGTAAAGAGTTTCCTAATATATGTATAGTAACTGTATCCAATTCCTGGTATGTGAAGAAATATAGGTGAGCCATTTGCAATAAATGGGTATAATATCTAGAGCAAATAATATTTTTTAATGGCTGCTCTGATCTCTGTACTTCCCACTTGGGCCTTAGTAGTGTCACAATCTGATATAACAGCATCATTGGAAATGCCGCGGTACCTTATTGGCCTCAGAAATCACAGACTCCTTCTCCTCTAATTTCTTGTTCTCAGCCTCCAGGCTCTTCTTCAGAGTCTTGTTCATCTCCATTTGCTCGTTCAGGGTCCTCGCGGTCTCCCCCTCTCTTTCCTCCAATTTCTTTATACGATTGAGCAGGTCCTGGTTGCGATCCACCTCCCGCTGAAGAGAGAGAGAGAGAGAACGGACATGACACACGGCTTCGCCCGGCACATCAGGCGACCGTACTCGCGTCTGGGCGTGACACAGATGCAATGGCATACCGAGAGCTCATTTTTATTAATATATCGTGACTACATCAGCACGTCAACTTATAATAATTAAACACAGCACCAACATATGAAGCAGAACTAGCTATTAAAACCAGTAAGGGCATGACACATGGACTCTCGGGGCTTCACTGTTATCTGAACAGTCAGAGTGTAAAAAGCTAGAATGTACCGGACTGTTATATCCTTAAAAGGCTTAAAAGACAAACACACATGGCCAAAAGCAGTGCATGGGTACAGCCTCAGCTACATCAGGATAAACAAAAGTGGTCTATAATGTACATGCACATGTACGGAACTGTGCAAAAGTCCAATGAAAGAAAATGCTTTCAGTGTAATGAGTATAGATTTGGTAAAAAAAAGACAATTTGCATATGTTATAATGCTAAATTAACAATATCACAAAAAAGACTAACAAGAATTTCTTCAGTTCTCTAAAAAATTACTGATATCTTGTTGGGTGGCTTACAACAACATTGCTTCTACCCCGGGGGCACCTCAACAATCCCATGTATTCTTCTTCACTTAACTACCAGCTCACTTAACATTATTTAAATGACTTGATGAGATACTTCAAACAAATGAGACACTGCAAATAAAGCCAAAGGAGAGGTTGAAGTCACATTGTTATGTGGGCTGAGCTGGTAGAGCACACGTTAAAGTGGCATTCATCAGTTTTACACCGACATGAAGATCATTTAGGCATCATTTTCTCTGACTGCCCAAGACTTTTGCAGGACACTGTATGTGACGAGTGTCAGGATCAGCACTCCTCTAAAGCGCAGCACACGGAGCACAGGCAGGCCCCAGGCCCCAGGCCC
>JAABNX020000106.1:23368618-23381115 GCA_015163995.2 Mormyrus lacerda | reverse complement strand
CGTGAGCTGTGTGCGTGCGCACATTTGAATAATGTCGGGCTGTAAACGGGTTCGGGCTTTTAAAAAGCTGTCAATCAGTATGTACTTGTCGGGTTCGGGCCTTGTCGGGCCTAACTTTTAAGGCCCGATTACAGCTCTACAGTGAACTACTGACCAGTATAACCAGTGAACCACTGACAAACTTTCTTTACACAATTATATTCTGCACTCTTGCTCATTATACACACGTGCTGCTAACTTTCTGTGTACATATTACACTGTTGCAGAGTTGACTTGGCTGCTACTTAATTGTACTATGTGAGAGCCATTTAAATTATATCATTTTATATAGTTTATATTCATGTTGTTTACATTTATACTTAAATTATTACTGTGTACATACAAACATAATTACACATTTAATTATATCATTATCATTACTACGACTGTTAAAAATACCTAAATATTAATCTAATGTTTTTACATCTGTTTATGCCTTTGCTGAGCGTTCTTTGCAATGCTTTATAATAGCGCCTTTAAGGCAAATTCCTTGTATAGAAACTTACTTTGCTAATAAAAACGATTCTGATTCTGATATGGATAAGAATTAATAAGAATTCTATTAAAATTATCCGTGTACCATGAACTTCCAATACACAAGGCAGAGTTACATGTATAATTGTTAACGAACACATTTCCATAAACTGAAATAAAATAAGATACAAAAATAACTAAATGACAACCATACATATTGGTTACCGAAACCAACTGATATAAAAGCAAATGTCAAATATCAAATAATATTTAGCTAAAGTAGTGATTTACTTATCTTTGGGCCTCTCACGCACTGCAGGTGAACCACAGAAGAAGCAAACGTGACATTTTATAGTAGCCAGCAGAGTCCCACAACTTTATCTCTAGAAATAAACCTAAAGTAAATAAAATATAACAAGGGATGCACATAACTGGTATGTAAGTACGCATTCACCTTTAAAAATGATACGTGACAATCGATTGTTGTAACAGCATAAATGCGTACTTATTTTATGTGCATTTCCGCTGCTATGACAAGAAATTACCGTGCATTTTAACTTTTAACGAGAAATCAAATACAGTGAATGCCGGTATTCCTGGACTTTCTCAGTCAGCCATTCTTCAAATGTGCTAGCCATTTATATTATTCTGATAAAGGTTTTATGTGCAATCTTTTGTCCAACATCTTTCTGACATCCTGTTAATTTTCACCAAGCCAGCGATCGAGGTTCATTCGCATCACTGAGCAGAGCCTCCGCAATACTGAGTTTGTAGCACATCGCCTGTAAAGGAACGAAAAACACTCTATACCCATGTGCAGTGGAGTAGCTGGCCATTCTGTCACCTTGGGGGCCCCCTACATTATATAATTTTATGATTTTACGGTTCAAGGGCCCCTGCAAAGTGCTGCGCTAGCTGAATCTGTCCCATGCATGCGCCTGTTAGGTGCCAAGTGTTTTTTTATACACAGCATAATTTTTTATTATCAAAACCATTTTGTCTATTTTTTTTTTTTTTTGGTTGTGTAGTTTTATTTATGTAAAAAATCTTAAAATTTCTTTAATTTGAGTTGAGCCAATTAAGTCCTTGAAAAGTCATATGTACAGTAGTCTTATATTAATAATTTTTTTTGAAGTCATAAACATCTGTGGGTCAACTTTCCACAATATCAGTTACCCACGGTCTGAAAATATTCAATGGAAAATTCCAAAAATAATTGTGTGCCAATCGGAGTAGCATGATGAACAAACAGGTCTGTTTGTGTATGTGAGTGAGTGTGTGTGTGATGGATAAAGAAATGTAGAATGGGTTTTGAAGGGTGCATGGAAATCTCGTTTTGTATTGTATCCCTCAGTTTTGATAACATTTGATACAGTTAAGATGAGATCACATACAGTCATGGCCAAATCTTGAGAGTGACACAAGTAATGATTTTCACAAAGTTTGCTCCTTGTAGTTTGCTGTTTGTAGAAATTTTTGTCACATATTTCTATGGTATACTGAAATATAATTACAAGCATTTTGTTTGTCTACCCGCCTCTTGAAGATTGACCACAGGTTTTTAATGGGATTAAGGTCTGTGGAGTTTCCTGGCCATGGACCCAAAATGTCAAGGTTTTGTTCCCCGAGCCACTTAGTTATCACTTTCACCTTATGGCACGGTGCTCCATCATGCTGGAAAAGGCATTGGTCTTCACCAGACTGTTCTTGGATGGTTGGGAGAAGTTGCTCTCGGAGGATGTTTTGGTACCATTCTTTATTCATTCTTAAATCTTAGGCAAAATTGTGAGCAAGCCCTTGTTCCTTGGCTGAAAAGCAATCCCACCCATGAATGGTCTCAGGATGCTTTTCTGTTGGACTGACACAGGGGTGATGGTAGCGCTCACTTTTTCTTCTCTGGACAATCTTTTTTCCCAAACAATCTGAAAGGGGATTCATCAGAGAAAATGACTTTACCCCAGACCTTAGCAGTCTAACCCCAAGAGATACATTTTGCAGAATATCAGTCTGTCCCTGATGTTTTTCTTAGAGAGAAGTGACTTCTTTGCTGCCCTTCTTGACACTAGGCCAAAAGTCTTCACCTCAATTTTGCTTGCAGATGCCCTCACACCTGCAAAGCAATGATCACTGCATGTGTTTCCTTGCAGATAACCATGGTTAATAGAGGAAGAACAATGATTTCAAGCACCACCCTCCTTTTAAAGCATCCAGTCTGTTATTCTAACCAATCAGCATGACAGAGTGATCTCCTGCCTTGTACTCGTCAACACTCTCATCTGTGTTAACGAGAGAATCACTCAAATGATGTTATCAGGTCCTTTTGAGTTGAAATGCAATGGAAATGTTTTTTGGGGGATTCATTTTCATGATGAACTTTGCAATTAATTGAAATTCATCTGATCAGTCTTCATAACATTCTGGAGTTTATGCAAATTGCCATCATAAAAACTGAGGCAGCAGTCGAGAAATTTTATATTTGTGTCATTCTCTAAGCTTTTGGCCACGGCTGTATGTTTGTAGGTATGTATGCCTACATGTATTTATTTGGAGCAGAAGTTCAAAAATTGGTGCTAAAAGTAGCATGAGCTGTAGCAGCTATCAGAACAGTTTTCAGAATAGTTAGGTATCTTGGAATTGTCTTTGCAGCAGCAATCCATGGAAAAGTGTAAATTCTGCAAGGCGCGGTGGCCAAGTGGTAAGGCGTCGGTCTCGTAAACCGAAGATCACGGGTTCGAACCCCGTCCGTGCCTTTATTCCTGTGTGTATATAATCAGTAGATCACTGGTTCAAACCCAGCTTTAGCATGACTGTGGCTCCTCGAGCAAGACCCTTAACCCCCAGCTCCCTGGGTGCCTCTACAGGTGGCTGCCCTTTGCAGACAACTTGCACTACAAAAAAAAAAAGAGCAAATTGAGGGAGCCATAAAAATAATTTCCCCAATTGATCAATATTTCGATCAATAAAATTCCATTATTATTATTATAAATTCAGATAATCCAGAATCTGTAAAAGGAGACCAAGAGCGCCATGTGGACTCAAAAAAAATCGCAAATGGTTCATGAAGCTTTGTTTTGGCCATAACTATCAAACAGCATTTCACATTTCACAAGTCTGAGAGAGAAGATGTTCATGTTATTTCAGTCACTGCTGGAAAAAATCCTGCCATATTCTACCTATCATTTCTTAATTCTGTGTGGATTATTACTGTAGGGATTTCTCATGGACTGAATTTCACTGTGGACTTGCCCTGTTGTTTTGAAGATTTTCTCAGTCGTCTGCCTGCCTGCCTGCCCTATTTCATTCATTTATTTGTTCAATAAAACTCCTGTTTGTGTTTTCACAGCTGTGGCTGCCCTTGTGCTTCAATGTCAATCCTGACAAGGAGTCACAAAGAACTTGACGTCATTTTGCGACTCAAGGTGTATCGCCAGCAATTTGTTTGGTCTTAATTTATATTGAACTTTTATGGAGCATTTGCCATATTGATATTGAGGGAAATCATATTGCGATAATTATCATTATTTTCCCCAACCCTACTTGAAGTCACATTAAATAAAGTCTTATAAAGTCTTAAATTTCACATCGGGATTTCTGTAGATACCCTGTTTTTAGTATGTATTAGACAATCACTTGCCTTTCTTACTCCTGGTCTGAATAATTGTTTGATTGGTACAGTTAGCACAACGCTAATGAGATTTCTTTCCCTCAGATAATATAGTACTCAGTACCGGCACATATTCATTCATGAGATGAGTTTAACCCAGAAGCTTGACTGCTCTTTGTCACTGAGAATTCAGAATCAGTCTGATTCCCATCTTCCCACAGTGCTGTCTTGTCATTCAGAATGCCCTCCCTCCATCGCAATTCCTTGAGGTTGTGTCACAGGTGCACAAGCGCCTAATTGTGGCAGAGCTGCTGCTGGGAGAGAACCTGCTGACTCAAGGCAGGGACACAAGCAGATCAGTCATGGATGAGGCCCAGAGGGTGAACGCCCATCACAGGAAGCTGCAGAGGGACCTGGAGAGTGCTGACATCAGGTCCCGTTAGGTCACCGCCCTGGAGAACAAACTCAGGTATGTGCCAGTCTTGTGTTGATTGAATTACGTTTATTTGCATACGTATACATGCGCTTCACTCTTCAGCTGGTGTTCCTAGCTCTCCAACCCAAATCACTTAATTGTAAGCAGTGTGTGATGAGTTTGGTTTTCAACAGAAGGTCACCAGTTTGAATCCCATGTTTAGCGGAATGATTTCATCATTGGGGCATTGAGCAGGGCTCTTAATGTAGTGTCACATTGGGATACCTGGACATGTTTTATATTTACATACACTAATTTGATCTGACTCTTTTATCTAAAGTGACATACATGAGAGGGAAGGGTCAACATTTATTTGTGCTCCCAGGGATTTGAACCCATTTCCTTTGCAAAGTTGATAGGCCATTTGTTTATTCCTTTTTGTTGATGTATATTTAATTCTTAAGTGCTTGTTCTGTTCTGTAAAATCGCTCAACAAGAGAGCCGAGGAAGCAGAGGCCAGGAAGCCTTAGAGAAGCCAGAGTGAACTGGTCTGCCTTCAACATGGTCATCTGGCACCCCCTGGTGGCTGTTGGAATGACCTGCAAGCATGATCCCACACGCATTCAAACCTGAGGTAGACTCATGGATCTGGCATCCCGACGCAAAATACAGTAACACATACACTGATTCACAGACACAGCACTGTAGTACAGCAATCAAAACACACGTACCTACTGTACACCTGATCATGGGCCAAGCTTTGCAGCTTATTCATATTTCTGTAGAGTTTGACTTCAAATGATATTTTTGTAAGGAATCATCCATTTTTCTAACTGAATTAAGGAAAAGGAAAATACGCAAAGGAGACCAAAGTAACATTGACTCTGGAGTAATGTATTTTATTGTTTTTATAGTAATGGATAAACCATAGCTTTCTTCCCCGCTCTCTGTACCTCTGTTACTAATGCAGGTGCATGTGAAGAGTTGCACTGTATTTAAATCAGCTACAGGTAAATCAGTACTACAGCATATATGCAGTAATGATCGGGGTCTAATGAGATCACATGCTTTGTATCCAATGAAATATTCCCAAATGTGCCATGTGGCCAGAAACACTCTTTATAGGCTAGCAGCAGAAGTCTGCACTAGGCAGCCAAACATATTCGCTGTAACTTTCAGTTGATTAATGGTATTGAAAGTGGAGAATAGCTTGTGAGTTGGAGGAGACCTTCTCTTGCTAGTTGGTGATCTTGGCTTCGTAGATGGAGTCAGAGAACGATGACATGTGATTGATACTTGACAAGATCTATGCGGTGTCTTGTTTGGCACCATTTCCTTAGTTTCAAGAGAGGAGAAATCCTCAAGAGATGACAGGGCAAAGGAGGCTGAGGCGGAGAAGCAGGTGAAGGAGTATGAGTGAAGATTGTGTCAGAAGAAGTTATGAGGAGGAGAGGCCAAAGGCAGAGCATGGAGAGACAAGGTGAACCGAACAAATAAGTGCTGAGGAACGTGTAAAGGGGTGACTAGCAAGCTATGAGGGATGCAGTTCTGTGGTAGGTTGAGGTCCGTTTTGTGTGCAGCCTTATGAGTAGGAGGAGTACAGAACTAGGCCAGGAGGGTCAAGAAATTGGTGGCCTGTGGTTCACCAAGATGGATGTTCAAATCTGTGAAGATGACATGTGGTGAGTTGTCCTATAGGATGGCTGACAGAAGCATATCCAGCTCTTCAGTCAAGTGTCCTAACGGGCCAGGGGCTTGTATCACAAAGCCGGATTTCTTGCTTAACCGGATAATTTTGATGTTAAGTAGAGCTAACGCTGGCTACACAATATTACAATGCTGGTTTACTTCTTAGCGACGTACAACATCAGGTTATGCTTCAGGCTCACAGCTCTCAATCAGTGCTTGGACCAATCAAAGAGAAGAAGTTGGTACATTAACTGGAGTAACAAACGGGCATGTCTTTTTTTGCTTTGCCAGCAGCCACAGTGTCACCCTTTGCTGTTATTGTACTTTTCAATTCTTCATATTTTACCATAATAATTCTCTTGTTTCACTGAAATATGTAATTTGCGAGTATTTTAAATTAGCAAACCTGCCCTCCCTTCTTGACATCCTGTAAAAGCCAGGATGTGAAGTACTGAATACGCAGCAAGGGGAGGGATGAATTCACTGGCAGTTCCACAATCCAGTGGTGAGGGAGCCAATGGCAGCCCATCATAGGGCACGCAGTGTCAGCTGGATGGAATCAGATTTTTAATTCCAAATAAATTCCATAAATCTGCACATGCATTAGCATGTTTGTAACAGTTTTATTAACTTGCAAATAGACTATAAGGTTTGCAAACTATAGCAGTGCTTTTGACGTAGCTAATTCTAGGTTCATAATGGAATAACACAGACTTGCCGTAAGATTTCTTGTGTGAGCGTGGGAGTCTCAAAGCTTCAGTATCACACCAGATGTGTGAGAATTGACAGCCCTGGCATGTATTCTGTAAGAACGTTTTGTTCACCTAGCTGCATAATTGTGGACAGCAGAAGGAAATCTATTGTACGCAGTAACGGGAGAACATCCTCACCAGAGTAGGGGTGGGATTCAAACCGCCATCCTTGGAGGTTTCAGGCAATAGTGACAACATCTGTTTATCTAAGTTTGGCTTAAACACACATTACTTTTTGCTTTATTATATTAAAATAGGAAACATGGAGATAAAAGTACACCTCGTATGCAGATATTACATTTAAAACCTTTTACCAAAACTGAGGGACATCCATGGTGTTTAGAAAAGCACTACACACATCTAGGAAAATCAGTTGTGCCACATATATTTTTTAATTACAGTACATGTTTTAAATTTCCCCTTAGTGGTAAATTAGAAGCAACTTCACTTCTTCTTGAAATGCGCCATTTCATCTCCCTAAAGATGAATTTTGCTTTAAAAGCATCTTATAATATGCCAAACCTGAGCACCAAGTGAAGGGGATTTAAACAATTACCTTATCTATTAGCAATAGGGTTTAAGCTGCATTAGAAGCCTCTACTTAAAAGCAATTTTTTTTCTTTGCAATGAGCCGATACCTCTACTCGGGATATGTTTTGGAAGGTCAAGGAACACATCAATGTCACTGAATCTTCTGGACACAGATGAATGTACAAATACAAAAACGTATTAAGCTATTTTTCAGTGAGATGAAACTACATAACAGTTTACAGAATATTTTACAGTAAATATATGATGGCTTCAGAATGGTTGATAGTGATTCATGATACTTGACTCATGATATTGTCTTCCACATCCTTAAGGTCCTTTTTTCCCTAGTATAAGTTTTACATTAACTGCATTTTTTTTGCATTCTGGTTAGGCATTGGAAAGTTGAATAAACAACTATAAATGAAAATATAAGTTAAATAAAACAAGTTTCCTATATAAAATGGAAGGAGCATGTAACAGTCCTTGTCTGATCTTATTAACTGGTTGTGTGGCGATGACATAGTCATTTTTCTAGGCTGATCTTTAACTTTAAATCCACTAGTTACATGTTTCCCAATGAAACAGAGCAGTATGTTACGTCCCTTGTAGAAAGAAAGCCTTGAGTTTTTATTTCTGTTGTCATAACTACTAGGTGAGGTTACTTTGATTAATCAACGATATGACATTTGTTGCTAATAAAGGTACTCAAATGGTGAACATGTAAAGTGTAAACTGTGTTAGCAAATAATATTGGGATACATTAGTCAACTGTTCTTATGAACAAATTTGTTCTTAAACCCCACATACGCACTTTTTAACGAAGAATCTGACATTCATCAGTGTTTTCTTATCTGAATTTGTTTTTAGCTAAAAACACACTCTACGCACACTCAAGACCATTCGTACGAACATTTCAGTAATGATAGCTTGTTCAAAATAATCGGTTTTAACAGTTTTGTTCATTCTACAGTTCATAAAATGATAGTATTTGAATAATTTATAAAAGTAAAATAGTAATAATAAAAAATTTAAGTGTAAAAATTATTTTCACGGTAGTAACGGCGATCATGCGGATTATAAATAGGTCTGTTTCTGCACATTGGCTATCAAAATGGCATTTCTGTTACTTCTTGAAGAGCTTGCCAATCGTGTTCTGAGAAGGGAACGCATGTTTAAAGATGATTTAGATTTTTTTGGCACACAGCGTTCACAGAGAAGGTGATATCTTTCCGTGTATCAGCTTTCTTGGGGGCTTTAAATCCACTGGTTACGCTACTAAATAACATGTGTCTATTTGCATTTACCTCCTGTACAGTAAAATCCAGTTATAATGGACCTCAAGAGACCTGGCAAAACAGTCTGTTATATCCAAAATCCGTTATACCCAGAGTTGCTGTATGCTCAGGACACAACTACAGGACACCATTTATTCATGCCACACCCCAGCAGACACACTTGTGGTATAGATTATTATATTGCGCATGTAATAATCCAACTTTACCTGACTTTTGGAGGTATGTATGGCCTATGAATGCTTATACATGTACGGTACAGTAGTAACCTTGACCTCATTGCTTACTGCAGCCCTCTTGGTGATGGACAGCCACATAGACCAATCAGTGTTGCCTGCTGTTACACCATGCCTATTTATGGAGCGTGACTATTAATAATCCCGACTACGTATCTGCGCTGGATATCACTGGCATGTCCGTTATAGCCGAACAAAACTACAGCTAAAAGCGGCCCTGCGGACCAAGCTGTTTGTCCGTTATAAGCGAAATTCCGTTATATGCGAGTCCTCTATATTTGATGCTTTTTTGCATGTTCTTAAAGGCGCACGGCCGGGACCAGTGGACCTCGTCCGTTATAGACAATATTCCGTTATAAGCGAGTCCACTATATACTATTATACTATATAGTATAACGGGATTTTACTGTATTAATACTTCTACTTCAGCATTACTGAAGTTTTTCTTTCCTCTTAGTGCCAAGCGGCTCACAGGAACAAATTTAAGACAATTCTTAAGAAAATATTGGTGAATCAGGCCTATTGAGTGTATTTTTCGTAATGTACAAAATCTCAATGTGTGCAAATTTTTTTTGACTAGTAGGGTATACCATAAACATCACCAAAAGAAGTTTGTTTAACTATACTACACGCTTTCAAATACGTCCACATACATATATAAGGACGAAATACTTGTTATATGTCTAGTCTATAGGGGTAATGTAGAAATGAATATTTGAAAGTTCATTTTCGTTAAACAGATCAGTTATCTACACATAAAACTCCCCTTCCGTACTTTGGATCACTATATGAACCGTAATAGCTGTGCCAATATGACTCCTTTGGACGAAAATTAAAAAAAAAATCGTAAAGATGGCCAATAAGGTGATTCCCTGAGTTTGAATCCCCGTAAAACAAGTCAATTTGACAGAACTTAGAGTTAGAATTACCAGAAAAGTACTTTTTTAAGGTACTTTAAAATGGTCGTTGACAGGAATTTATTTCTAATCCGTACATTCTAAAGTAAATTTAGCCCACTAACAGCAAAACATACATACACATATATATTGTTCGACTGTAATCCTGCGTTTTCCTACAAAATGAAAGGATATTCCACTTTCATGACGCTTTATCTGGAAAGCTTTGGTATTACGGCTCTACTCTCGAATCCCGGGTTAGCACATGATTGTCCAGAAGGCGATGATGTTTTCTGTGTGCTGCTGGTTGCTAGACGACTGCAATACTGAGAGCAATAACAGGGAAAATGCAGTGTGAACAGTTTCAGTAAATTACTAGTTTTCTGGACTATACGATGTATTACTGTCATAGATATATAATACACGAGTAAGAAGAAGGCATTTTATTTTGAATAAAGAAAAATAAGTTTGAACGAACCATTTTAGCAAGTGTGAATGTGTCTGTGAGCCGTTACTTATGTTCACGTTTGTGCTACGCTAGCTAGCATCAGCGACTTGAGGGTTTACTGCAAAACCGTGCATGTCATCTACCCCTCAGCTTCAATAAAAAATGGTTCAATGTAGTTAACTGGGCAGTTCAACTTTGCAAGTAAAAGAAAGATAGCTACTCACTATAAAATGACCGCCTGAATAAGACATGATCGGATGCGTTGTGTTCAAATATATCGTTTCGCTATCTTATCGTTATGTAATAGATAATTTCAGATATATTCAGCATGTCAGCACCAGTCAGTGATTGTCAGACGGAAGAAGAACTAGAAGATCTGGTAAGAAGCTTGATTGTATCGTCGGCATCAAAAAATAATAACGCTCATTTCTGTTTGTCGAACTATTATGACAGATTGATAGATATTAATATCGTTTGTCGTTGCCTAAATCCATTTAGGGGGATGATGGACTTTCAGTTGACACCTTTATCTCAAATACCGGACAGGTACATGTTTCTCATACAGTCTACATGTAAAATTTTGCGAAGCAGTTTGAATCTACTTAGAGTCTTATTTGTTGTCTTAGTTTTGTTCTTGAGTTTTATCTCTGGTTTTGCTGTACTTGGTGCATGAGTGATTACTGTAGATTTTTTTACTGTGTTTTTTTCTATTGTAATACATGTGATATATAGCCTATACATATATGCAGTGCAAAACTATGGCTTGCAGATCTTTCATATGTATGGCTTATGATCATGTGTCATGTCTAGTATTATCGATACACTAATTAATGGCTATGTCTCTTTTCAGAGACCCAAGAAAAAGAAAACACCGTCAAAACCACCCCCATCTCCCAGTAAGACTGTCTGCTTTACCACAGAAATATGAAATGTCATCATTTGATTTTAATAGTATATTTAGTTCTAATGAAATAAATACTGTGCTTGAGCAGTCATCTGTTTTGTGACCATTATCACCTTTTTGTAGTGTGTGGTTGACATAATGATGTTTAATTTTTCCCTTTAGAATCACCCTATTTGAAAAGTGCAAACCTCCATCCAAAAAAAGCTGCAGTGTGGCATTCTTTGAAAGCTACCGGGGTCCCACACAGTGAAACCTTAACCATGCGAGTGCCTGGAGATTTCTGGGTGGCGTCTCTCAAAAGCGGACTCGGTCTGTACACCCAGCTTTCTGCTTGCACAAGTGCTGTAGTGAAA
The DNA here is from genome assembly GCA_015163995.2 of Mormyrus lacerda. Taxonomy (NCBI): domain Eukaryota; kingdom Metazoa; phylum Chordata; class Actinopteri; order Osteoglossiformes; family Mormyridae; genus Mormyrus; species Mormyrus lacerda. Next base: position 23,369,482 of record JAABNX020000106.1, on the reverse strand, counting down.
CACTTAGGCCTTGTCCACGCGTACATGGGTATTTTTTAAAACTTTTCCTCCTCCATTGTTAAATAAATCTCTTGTCCACATGAAGATGCTAAAATGCTCTGTCAAGGGCATGCCAAACCAGAAAGCGGCGATATAACTCTAACCGTAAAGAAAATTATTACCAATTCTGCTAGGCTAAAAACTAAATGTAAACAGCTAACAGCACAAACTTTGATATCAAACAAAGTGGATGTTACAAGCCAGAAACTCCGTTTTTCCTGTCTACACATCAAGACTGAAAATGGGTGAAAATGTATTCACCCTGGACGGAGTTTCACAAAAGCTCCATTTCCAGTGACCGAAAACACTGTTTGCATGTGGACAAAAAGCCAAAATGCACAAAAAAAAAAGCTGTATTTAAAAATACCCACGTATGTGTTGACCAAGCCTCACAATTCCTGCAGGTGTAATAACCTCATGTTCTTCAATCACTCTTGCAAACTCTGACAGCAGATATTGAGGGGAATCAAGCTAAACACTCCACTTCCACCAACACACCAGAGTACCTGAAGGAAGCTTTTGGGATGAGGAAGCCGAAGTATTCCCGCTCTTCCAGCAACGGTGACTACAGTAACGAGCAAAATAGACTAATGGAAGCCGTGTCCTGTATGTGCTTATGTTGTACGACCAGAGATTTACCCATTTTTGTTCTTCCCCTGTTATTTTCAGGCTATATTCCCGGGACACCAGACTTCAAAGAGAAAGAAGACATGTACGATGAGATTATTGATCTGAAGAAGGTACAAGACTGATAACGTAGTGCAAGCTGAATCCTTAGGTTCCTTTAAATCAGAGCTAGATAAGATTTTAACAACTCTGAGCTAT
>JAABNX020000106.1:23355479-23367857 GCA_015163995.2 Mormyrus lacerda | reverse complement strand
ATAGGTATATTTTGGTACTGGTATTTTTGGTAATGGGCTCTATCTGTAGCGTTGCTTTTCCCTCTGTCATTTCCAGGGGACAGCAGCAGTACACCCATTCCAAACTGATCCTGCAGAATAACTTGAATAATGGGATTCATTATGTTCTCCTGCAGGTCTATTATGGATTGAAGCAGAAGATTCTGAAGCTTGAACAGCAATGCAAAGAGAAGGATACTGCATTAAAGTGAGACGACTTATTTCCTGCGTTATAGTAATTCTGGGTTCTAAGTGCTAGAACTAAACCTGAAGGCACAGACCATTAACCCAAATAGCCATACTCCACCTCAATATTTCTAAAAATAAACATCAAAATCTAGTTAATGAGTATAAAGGAATAGAGGCAGGGAAATTAACATGAGAAACAATATATGCATGTCATTCTTTCCATATAACACCCTTACATCGTTTCATTTGCCTTCGTCTTAATGGACAATCGCCAGATCAGTCTCAGATTAATTAGTTCGATTCTATGTTTTAACTGCATTTCCCAGAGCCTCTCTGCACATATAGTATTAAATTGCACTGAGATACTTTAGCTCAAAGCAGCATTTTAGCTCAACGATACAACTGCAGGGATGTGAACTAACAAATGTTATGATCATCCCAAGTGTTACTCCTTAGCTGTTTATACTGCTGCCAAGGGGTGTTATGTAGACTGATTGTCTAATAGTGACATATTTCATAATCCTTAGCAAACTACAAAGTGATTTAAAGACTACCAACATAGAAGAACTGAAGATTACTGTGGAGACATACTATGAGGAGGTATGTCCGCACTGATCTTACATGAACTTGTAGTACCAGCTGTCGGCGGATGGCCTTCCCCCTTGAGTCTTGTTCTTTTTAAGTTAGGGTTTCACAACCCAGTGCCTGGGGAACGCCGGTCCACGTTTTTGCTCCCTCCCACCTCCCAGCCAATCAGGAACACCAAATACCTGGTACAAGTGTGCTGGGAGTTGAGAGGAAGCAAAAACGTGGACTGTCCGGGATTCCCGGAGGACTGGGTTGGGAAACACTGTTTTTTGGTTTCCTCTTCTCTTTGACGGAGTTCCTTGCAACTGTTGCCTCAGACTTACTCTCTGAGGGCCTCAGGCCCAAAGCTCCTTTAAGTGCTTTGTGAGAGTGTTCCTTGATAAAAGCGCTATATGAATAAAATTAAACTGAATGTTAGCGCTATTTTTCAGTCTAAATATTTCTCCTGACATATCTAGCATGTAAGCAGTGTAATTAAATACATTGAAAAATTGCTTGTTTTACTGAATTTATATTTATTTATTGAAGCAGCACAGTGGCTCATAGGGTCGTGGCTCAATGTATGGAGTTTGTTTGTCTCACTTTGTCTGTGTGGGTTTCCTCCCGCAATCCAAAGACCTGCGGTATGCGTTTAGATTGATTGCTGTCTTTAAATTGCTCATAGTACCTGATTGTATGTGTTAGTGTGTGTCTTGAAATTGTGATTCCATGAAAATTGCCTCCTTGCTTCCTGTTTCCCCTAGAGTAGGCTCCCGGTTGATCAGAACCATGTATGTATTTATGTATGAATGAATGACGTTTGTTTGTTAGTTAATTATGTACCCCATGATGATTAAAAACACTGTTATATTACTCAGGTGCAGAGACTAAGAGTCTTACTAGCCAGTGCGGAGTCAACAGAAAAGAGGTACTAAAATGTTTTAAGAGCTCTTCTGAAGATATTGATAGCTTTTCAAAGGGGGACATCATTAAAATATCTCTGTCTTTTTGCAGTAATATTGCTGAGAACAAAGCACATCTGAAACAGCAGAAGGTTCTTAATGCAGCCGTCCTTAAACTGTCAAAAAACGTCAAGCATCTGGAAGAAGAGAATAAAGGTCTTAAGGAGGAGGTCAGGAGAGCAATGGGAAGTCCCTCCAGCACCTTGAGAGGTTGGCTTCATTCACTCCAGTTCGCTTTTCGCACAATATTTCCCTGATTTATGTACAGTTTGGCAGGGATCTTAAGGATATGTCATTCCTTTGGTGTGAGCTTACATGTAATTGGGTTTCTTGTGCCATTAATATGCCCTGAATTTCCCTGTTCTAGGCTATTCCGACTGGAGCAAACAGCGGCTGGTGAGACGGGTCATTGAGTTGGAAAAGGTGAATACCAAGGACCAGAATTCATGTAGGGCCAGGATTGATAATGCGTGAAAAACGAGTCCTGAGGTCAAATTTCCCTTCCAGAAAATCAAGGATGCCGATTCCGGTAATGGCACTAAGTCCATCAACGCAAACACAGAGGTGCCCGACACAGACCCCATCCCACAGGGGGCGCCTGCGCACTCCAGCGACAAAGAGGCACTTCAGGAGTGTGCCCGCCTGCGGGGGATAGTCAAGAGGCTCCGAGAAGAGAGGGCTAACCTCCAGAGGGAGCTTGCAGACAGAGAGTAAGGAGGATGTAGTGTTGCCTTGTGCCCTTCTCTGCCATAGTGACAATTTATGCCATAACTGTTAAGGAATAATAAGGCAAATTCTAATGATGGTCAAATGAAGCTTCATGAACCATTTCCTGTATTTTTTACCCAACTAGATGGTGCTATTGGTCTGCTCTGAAGCATTAATTGAGCCCCTTTTTTGCGCAGAGAGCACCATCTAATGGTATCAGAAAATATAGCAGTTGGTTCATTTGGCCATCACTAGCAAATTCTAAACAAAATCATGTGGTTATTCTTATACTTATTTTTAGTTTGTTTCACATATGTGTCACAGTGGGAGTATGAAAGTTGTCCCTTAGTCCTTACATAAGTCATCACTGTAAAGCACTGGCCTGTAATAGCCATTTCTTATGTGATATTCTTATGTGATGTATTTATACACTGGTCTAGTTTGAGTCTTTAGACCTCGCTAACAGGCACCACAGCAGGATCCCTCCTAAGGCTTCTTTTACCTCTTAGCTTGAGAATCAGGTTGCTATTTTAGCACTTGAAAGAGTTAATTTGTAACGTCGTGGATACTGAGTACACAGCCTTCTTTCAAACGATACGGCAGCCATTTTTCTGTGAGAGCACACAGTGAACGCAGGGTGACAGGCGTAACTCTGTCACTGCCGCTGTCGCCTCTCCTCACCGCAGTGCTGAGATAAAGAGGCTGTCCGCAGAGAGGGCCCGAGCCGTGAAGGACATCGAGAGGGCGAAGACGGCAGAGCGCGATCAGGCCCATCTTCATTTCAGGTACATCTGCTCAGTTCATTTCCTTTTTATTGTATACCAGTCATTTTCTCAGTGAATACAACAGTGATGCTGTATTGATCCTGTGGGGAAAAGTCTTTTTTCACCTGCCCCATCATGCTCTCCATGAGACACCAAAAGTGAGAGCAAGCTTGGGGGTCACAGCAAAGGGTCAGCCAGTGAGCAGCGTCCCTGGAGCTGTGGATTAGGGGCCCTGCTTAGGATGGCATCAGTCTGCTGGCTCTGGGAGTTGAACCGGCAACCTTCTGATCACAGGCACAATGTTTTAACCCGCTGAGCTGCACATTAACCCCCTAAATATGGCTCTCATATCTATTTTGTTTTTAAATCTTCTCTATATTTTTTGAAACGAGACTATTAATAAATTAATAGCATTTCTGTAAAAATGTCAATGTTGCACAATATTTCATATTACCAGGAGTAGGATTGTACAGTGGGGGAAATAAGTATTGATTGTGTCATCAGTGGCTCTTGGGCTTCTCTTTCTGACTCCCTGCTCAGAAATCTTGTGAGGACCAAACGTCCAGCAGGACAACGGTCCAAAGCATACAGCAAAGGAAACAATCAGTTGGTTTCAGAGAAAGAAAATCAAGTCGTTAGAATGGCCCAGTCGACCACCTGACTTAAATCCAGTTGATCATCTGTGGAAGGAACTAAAGATCAGGGTTCAGAAGAGGACCCCCCTGAACCTTTGAGGTTTAAAGACATTCTGTTTAGAAGATTGGGTCAAAATCACACCTGAGCAGTGTAGGCCACGAGTTCCTTCATGCGGGACGCGTCTTGAAGCGTCACTATAAAGGCTGGCTTCTCCACCAAGTATTACATGTCCAATATGTTTTTCCTATGTCACTCCACCTTATTACACAGAACTTCATTTATTTAGTTTAATGTTGTAAATTCTTTAAATTTGTGTGTTTCTTGATTTAATACCAAAATTTAATATGAATTGCCTCGTTTGAAATATATTTACTGGAAAAACTGTTTATGTATTCAATACTTTTTTTTATTTCCCCTACTGTATATTTAACACCTCCTGGGTTTACTGATAATGTGCTTATGCTGATCATTTTGTCTTCTAAATTACCTTCTAAACAGTGAAGGAAGTGTATCATATCCTTCCTGGGTATAATTTAATTGTCTGTTGCACCCCCCACCCCATTACCCAGGGAGGAGATTGAAAAACTGACAGAAAAAATAAAAAATTTGGAGTCCCAGTTGGAAGAAGAAAGACATTCCACACTGAAATCTTCACAGCATGGTGAACTGGTAATAAACCGACGATCTTCTTAATGCTGTTTAATACTGTCCTTCCTAACAACCGACTGTCATAATGAGGATTGTTGAAACATTTAAGTCATTTCTGGCTCATATTATACTGAACACTGTAGTTAATAATTTAGTTTTATTAGAGTAACTTTATATTTTGATTTTCACATTCTTAGATGTGAAAATTGAGTTGGTGGTGGTTTTGCTGCTGTCTACAGTGACCATTGTTGCAGACTTGTTCAGACCGTAGATGACCAACTCCAGTCCTGGGGGGCCGGAGCCTTGTGTAGCTTAGTTCTTTCCCTGTTCCTCCATAAATGATTCAGCTCAAGAGCTGTGTGGTAATTAGCACCAGGAGTTGAATCAGGTGTGTTAAATGAGGGGAAACCCAAACATGTGCCCCCCAGGGCTGGAGCTGGGCACCCCTGCCTTAGATCATCCATACTCCTGTGGTCTTCGATGGTGTTTGTTTGTCATGTTGTTTTGGTGAGCGAGGTAAAAAAATGCTAAACTTTTTTTTTTTTTTTACCGATTTTAGAACATCTTTCAGGAACAAAGCTCTGGAGGTGGACGAGGAGAGACGCAGCCGAGTCCGGCGTCGCTGAGGGGTGATGTCCAGCAGGCAACTGCGTCTGCACAGGAAGTGCAGCAGTACGAGGATGGAGAGACGGAGGAAATGGTAGCAAAGAGCGTCCAGCAGCATCGGCAGCAGCACGGGCTGGAGGTAACAGCTGCTCCATGTGTACGTCGACCCCAGGGGCTTCCAGATGGGGCTGCCACCATTTCACTGTTACATATACATGTAGTTCATTCATAGATGATAAATTAGCACACACTGTACTCCTTTTACACCATTTCCTCTGTTATGACTATGAGGACAGTGTTGCCATAGTGCAGGCTACTCACAAAATTAGTTTATCAGGATAAAGTTTGCGTGTGTTTTTCGAAACATAAATGTGACTGTTTTGAAGAGGTAAATGCTTTGTTCATCATATTTAATTGCCTGTCTTGGATGTTCTGAGATTGCATTTCCCGTCCATTATGTCTTATGCAAATGACTGATCTGAAAGCAGCACTGGAAGTTATGAAAGCTGTGATCAGTATCTTCAGAACCTAATTAAGCGCAGGGTGGAACTGATGTCAGACATGAGTCTATACTTTCGACCAATCACAGTGGCAGATTGTTTCCTTCAAAAATTTTAGGCTTGAAACAAGCTCTTTCATACCCCTGTGACTTAAAAAAAAGCTTTAAAGACAGGTGAAACTTTGTATAAATGTATGGATCTGTGCATGTCACTCATACGAAAGTGTTTTTTTAATTTCTCTGAGTTGTTCCTTTTGCATTACCGAGTTTAATGCTAAGACATTATGAATGGTAAAAGAACTGTACTATGAAACGTCATCCTTCTTTATTTGTATCTGTATTTGCAGGGTCTTATTTTAATTCAGTCTGCAATACGAGGACATTTGGCTCGGCAAAAATCACTAAATGCTGAAACCAATGAATGCAAACCATCAGACATTAAGGTAAAATGTTCTAGTCTGACATTATAATCTGAAAATTTTGTAATATGCTTCGGTCATTCTCATTATCCCCAGGTGTGTCACTGTGCTTTCATAGCTTTCATGCGTTAATACAAGTATTGCAGTAACAAGAATAGACCACAAGATGGCTCTCTATCACTTCGGTAAATGTCTGACTCTTCCCAGTTGGAAATGCTCAGGAAAAGGATAGTATACAGATTCCTGCTCCCCATGGACAGCCCAGCAGTAATGCTGTCTGACAATGCAGAGAAATGAGTATTTATCAAGCTTCTTACTAAAGGTTCTCATGAGTATTAAGTGTGGTAAAAGCAAGACCGTGTAAGAGTGAGAGGTACATTTAATAACAGTGATTAGTGTAAATATAATTCAGTGATGCTTGCTGACACTCAGTCATGTGGTTGGGCAATTTCTAATAAAGAAGAACATAAATGTAGTAGAAATTGTCTGCTGGTTTTGGATTAGACTGGGAAAGATCTCTGTCAGAAGAAAGTAAATGTCAGTGATATGGAAAAGTATCATGTTCTCTTTCAGAGCCCACAGGCAGAAAGCAGTGACGGCGTCGATACGCGGCACATCAGTGACGGAGTTCCGGACAGCGCTGTGGTACTCCTGCAGTCTGCGTTCAGGGGACACTTGGCTCGGTGCTCTTTAAAAGCGAGCAGGTGAACAGGTGCTCGTCCACCTGAGTCTCTGGGCCGCACCTCCTCCATATGTACGCTGGGTGTGACTGGCTGGGTGAACAGCCTCTTAATAACATACCTTTAAAATGAATGAGACTTAAATAAAGTGGGACTGGCACCATTGTTTTGTGAACTGATCATTTACTTTAAAGAGGCTCCTGAAACTCAGTTGGGTCTGTACAAAGTTGCTGTAATTTTTGCTTTTGATTCCCTTTAAATGAAAACACAACATCATGCATAAAGTACAAGGACAATTGCATTTGTTCTGTCCAAAAATGAAGATTTGGGTGTTTTATATTGGGAAATATAAGATTTGTTGGCGCTTTATGGCTGTGCGGAGCTGTCTCACACTTTTGACTTTTTATTTTTTTTAATGCAGGCCTGCTGAGAACCCTGTAGCATTACCTGCACTAAGGTGGGACTCCAAATCCACGCAGAAGTATAAATCGAAAGCCCACGGTAGGGGAGACCACGTCGCAGCAAAGTATTGTCACGCACTCAAAGTACGGCTGGGCAATATCACATGGATATTATATCACACATGCGGAATAATTACCAGGTCTTCAGATGACGGGTGAAACGTTTGGTCAGACACCAGCTTTTTGGCACTCCACATAATACTGTTTTGGTATACTATGGTTTGGTATACTATGGTTTGGTATACTTCAGTTCGATGTCCACTGAAATGGGGGTGAAGAAATGAATGGCTCAGCAGCCACGACATCTTTTAAAAGAGGAAATCTTGTGGACAGACAAGGTAAAAAGACGCTGGTAGTGTGGCCGTACTTTTTGCAGTTTAAAGTCCAACACGTTTATTAAACATGAGGATATTCCAAGTTCATACTGATTAGTTTTTGGGTGTAATAAAATAGCTCATTAATATCTGAGGCATACTACTAAACTGCTTATCAAATTGTGGCCGTAAATAAATGTCCTTATTTATAGTACCAAAGAGCTGCCTTTCGGCCAAATGCTTCGTCTGTCATCTGAAGCCCTGGTGATTTTTGCAGATGCGTGATGTAATATCGATATATCGCCCAGCCCTAACTCAAAGCATGGAGCTGATTTGGCTCTCCCATTTACGGCAGATGAGCCCCATTTCTTTGTAGACCGGGAATAATGTGAGAATGTAAAGAATGATGTTTTCGCCATGTTTAAGCTGTGAGAGCAGTCGTGGGAAGTGATGAGGAAGAAATTGAGGAAGATATTCCTGATGTCTCTACTGAAGAGAAGCAGGGTATCACAGAGTCTAGTGTGTACTATTCCTCTCTCAGGAGGAAACAGGCTCCAGGTATGTGTCACTGAACCTGTGGCCTCATATTGATATAGCACTTCCTGTTTTTTGCAAGCATTGATACTGTTATATAGGACTGGGAGTATTTCGTGGAACCATAGTAAACAAGAGTAGTCATTTACTTTTCAAATTATAACAAAGAAATTTTATTTTTATTGCATTACATTGAGTACTTTATTTGGGTAAAGCAGGTACGAAATGTAACTGATGTCTTCACAATCTCATTAACAAGCATTTTGTGGTATCTGGGCTTTTCCTGTGCCATGACCTGTGAAATCCAAAATAATTTATTTCTGTCAATCACTAATCTGGAGTAGCAGGGAAAATGCTTTGTAGGATTATATAAGTCTTCATAATTAGCCTAATTTAATTATTTGATGTCAACCCATCAATTAAAAATGGCAGCCAAGGAAAAGTGAAATTACAAGTAGCGTAAAGACTTACTGAAGAAAAACTACTGTCTAAAAAGTCTGAAATGGGATATTTCTGAAAATTGATTTAATGGGGCATATTTGTCAAACAGCCCAGCTAGACCTCCATCCAGCTGCTGAGTCTGCAAAAGCTGGGGATTCCGATGACTCTGATGACATCATCATTTCACCATCCAGGCCCCTGAGACGACGGGACATTTATTTCTAGTGAATACATGTGACTGCAGATTTGTGCACTTCGGTGGTGAGCTTCCCATGGGTTCTTTGTAGGTCTGTACAAGGGTGTGTAATATATATATAATTATTGTTTACCAGTGGAGAAGGACATGTACACAGGGCAAATTTTGTCCTGGCCAATAACTGCGTAGAACAGTTCGGTTTTTCGGTCTGTTTAGATAAGACTCTCACTTGAATATATTATAATGCATGTACAATATTATGCATCTAATTGTGTCATCTTGTTTTACTATTATTGTTGTTTAAAAATAAGTGCCTTCTCGCGTTTGTGTGTGGAGCAGAAATGTCAGTTTAATATTTTCTTTCTATTGGAATGTGTGCAGTCAGCTTGTTTACAGTTTTTGAGATTACAAAAAAAGTCATGTTTGTTCTTTATATGAACCTGACATTGTAGTTGCCAATATGTGAATCTCATATATCCAAACACAGATGGATGCTTCCCTTTCAAAACAAGCAAACAGTGTTATTTTCAGCAACTCTGATAATAAAAACAGTTTTTCTTGTTCAGACTGTGAAACTGCACCTGATATACTGTAAATGCTGCAATGTGGCTTTTCTCCAAGCACAATAAAACATTTTATACAAATCATCACTTTCTCTGTAAATAGTGCTAATATTTTAACAAAAATGTAAAATGGTCATTCAACACAGGATACGTTTTTTAGTGCATCAGGTCTTTACCAAAATGTCCGTACATCTTAAGTAATTTGAATGCAATTTTATGTATGTATTTATGATATTTTAATTAAACTTATTACATTTGTGACTAAGTTCATTTATTTTAATAACTACAGCATAAAGTCTCGACCGTACCATTTACCTCCTCTGACACATGCTGTATCATAGTGACTCTTTAGTGATTAGGATTCCTGCTATTTTATCCTTATTTTTTAATTATCTATTGTGTTGTTATTCTCATTATTCTTATGTCGAATGCATAGAGTTCTGTTTGTATGTGTAAGCTACTGGGTGCCTGAAAGTCTCTCTGAATCAATCAATTATGTACACTATATTGCCAAAAGTATTGGGACACCCCTCCAAATCATTGAATTCAGATGTTCAAATCACTTCCATAGCCAGTGTATAAATCAAGTACCTAGGCATGCAGACTGCTTCTACAAACATTTGCAGAAGAATGGGTCTCTCTCAGGAGCTCAGTGAATTCAAGTGTACTGTGATAGGATGCCACCTGAACAACAAGTCCATTCATGAAATTTCCTCGCTACTAAATATTCCACGGTGAACTTTTAGTGGCATTATAACAAAGTGGAAGCAATTGGGAACAATAGCAACTCAGCCACGAAGTGGTAAGTCATCTAAAATGACAGGGTTGGGACAACGCATGCTGAGGCGCTCAGTGTGCAGAAGTCGCCAACTGTCTGCAGAATCAATAGCTACAGACCTCCAAACTTCATGTGGCCTTCAGATTAGCTGCCATGACACACTAGTGTGCAAGTAATATGCCATTGTCGACTGTCTATGCTGTAATAGTGATGTATTCTAAACAAACAAAGCTATTTCAACATTACTCCCATTTTCCACAACATATCTGTGTGAGCTGACCTTTTCAAGCCTGACTCATATAAAAACGAAAAACAGAGAGACTGAGAGCTGTTGAGGAAGAGCTTCGTGTGTGTTTGTCTTCAGTTCCTACCAGGATGTCAGCTTTGTGTTCATCCAAACAGGCTCAGGTTTCACACTGACAAAGTATAAGTAAAATGAGAGACTATTTTCTCATTACTAGGTCCAAAGAGTACAAATCCAGACCAGGATTTTGTTTCAACCAACCACTTGAGTATAAAGAGTCACAGTCACAGAGTACTCAACTGGTTGGTTGAAACAAAATCCTGTTCTGGATTTGTACTCTCTGGACTTGAAATCTCCACCTCTGACTAGGTTACATAGTGTCATTTTGTAACAGTTTTGGTTGGTGGGGTGCCGTGGGATTTTTTTTCAGTGTAAAAAATGTGCAGTGGCTCAAGAAAGGTTGAAATACACTGGCATAGAGAACTTCATAGAATGGGTTTCCATGGCCGAGCAGCTGCATCGAAGCTTTACTTCATGAAGTACAATGCAAAACATCAGATGCAGTGATGTAAAGCACACTGCCACTGGACTCTAGAGCAATGGAGGTGTGTTCTCTGGAGTGATAAATCATGCTTCTCTGTCTGGCAATCTGATAGACAGTCTGGGTTTGCCCGATGCCAGGAGAACGGTCCTTACCTGACTGCATTGTGCCAAGTGTAAAGTTTGGTGGAGGGGGGATTATGGTGTGGGGTTGTTTTTCAGGGGTTGGGCTTGGCCCCTTCCTATTCCAACATAACTGTGCATCAGTGCACAAGGTCCATAGGGACATGGATGAGTGAGTCTGGTGTGGAGGAACTTGACTGGCCTGCACAGAGCCCTGACCTCAAACCGACAGAACACCTTTGGGATGAATTAGAGTGGAGACTGTGAGCCAGGCCTTATCATCCAACATCAGTGTCTGACCTCACAAATGCTCTCTGGAAGAATGGTCAAAAATTCCCATAAGCACATTTCTAAACATTGTGGACAGTCTTCCCAGTTGAAGCTGTTTTAGCAGCAATGGGTGGGCCAACTCCATATTAAAGCTTAAGTATTAAGAATGGGATGTCATTAAAGTTCATGTGTGTGTAAAGGCGTGTGTCCCAATATTTTTGGCAATATAGTGTATGGGTCGATCTGTCTGTCTATCCATCTGTATTTAAAACTGATTATAGTCTGAATCTAAGAGTGAAAATTATGACAACTCAGTTTAATTCATTTTTCTATTGTGACCTTCCCAGTTGACACACTACAAAATAGTAGTACGTACTACTGTAGTGATGATGCATTTATTGTAATAGAATATTGTACCAATAATCGTGGTCAAGGGATGAGACAGTGTATGTCGTTAGTGCATAGCTGTGATGCACTGATTGGCTTTTAAGAGGTTCTGGCAGTGCCTGTCACTTGGAATGCTAAAAATAATTAGTGTCAATCACTTAGCAGACAGCACCTCAGCAATGCAGTCAAACCTGAGAAAGACAGTAATAAAGGGGCTTCTGACTTGATGAGACGGCAAAAGACAGATAGGGTGCCAGAGTTCGCTTCTGTTTTTAGAAATGTGCTATGAAGTCTTTTTCGGGAAGAGGAACTGCCCTATAACAAGCCGCTTTAAACCATACCGATGTTGTATCTTCACGGTTTACAACAATATCTGAGATCATACATGAGGGAACTAACTATTAGCACTTTTCTTGTTTGCTTTCATTCTTTGTTCATCAGAGTCAGATGTGCGGTGAAATAGCATTTTAGAGAACATATGAGCAAATTTAAAAGCAAAATAACATTTAAGCCCCTTAAAATACTTCTTGGTTCTCAAGTTGAACAATGTAAATGAATAATAATATAATAGATAACGAACAGAGAAGCCTCTGTTCCCTATATGACAGAGTACTGAGCAAAGGTGATCCAATTCCGGACAGAGACTAAACAACCCTGTGTCACGCTGATCCCGACATCACGTAGCAGCAGTCTTCCAGCCAGATGCAGTGCAGGGCTGTAAGGATCCTGGGGCCGGGCAGGGTAACACGCTGAGTGATCGCAGAGAATGCTGCGCAACACCGCAATGAATTATATTGCAATCATCCACTCGAAAATACAAAGGAGTGTTTA
>JAABNX020000106.1:23337321-23350772 GCA_015163995.2 Mormyrus lacerda | reverse complement strand
ATCTGCCAGCCATGGGATTTGAATTCATAACCTTCTGGACAGGCACAGATTCTGACCCACTGAACTATTATCAAAGCCCGTCTTCCTTTCTAGCTCAGGCTTCGCGCAGCGTGTTTATGTGAGTCATACATTCTTAAATACACGAGTCTGTAACTCTGAAATTTGCCTGATGGGATGCAGCTGGATGTTATTGTCAGATTACATACTAGTGTGTTTTCATTCACTCCCTCCTTGGCTGGGAGCGAAAGGCTTTTTTTTTGTTTCCCATGCTATTGATTGCCAGGCAGTGGGATGCGGGCATTCTCGTTTGGGCACAGCAGCACTGCATTTGGCGTCGGGGGGTCTGTCTGCCCTGGAGCATGGCGTTGTGAGCCCGGAGAGGGGGTCAGGGGTATTCCTGTTCGTTCCAGCTGAGGGACTTTCTCAGTATGGGTTTAATCCGTTTGTCACCGAGCTTCTCGGGCATTGCTTTGTGCCGGGCCGTATCTAGTCCGCTGAGAAAACAGGCAGCAGAAAAGCCTGATCTTGCATGCTGATGGGCTTTTTGGCAGGCGCCTCATCTGACACAAAGGGCGGGCTCCGCGTTGAGTGCGGCTTCCTCTGAGCTGTCGCATCGATGCCCTTTGCAGAATAACTCAGCGTCTGAGGTGGGAGGGTCGGTGAATGGGGGATGGTGCCGGTTCCTCAATTCAGAGGCCTGTTTGATGGGTTGGGGGTTTATGCTGAATATTTCTGGCGAGATTGTGGCTTGAAAATATTTCTGTATATCACATTAATGCAGTCTGAATAAATAAGCGTGATTCTAAATTTTTCCCAAATGTAATTTTAGATCCCTGCCTTTTAGGAAAAGGCCGTTAACCAAGGAGAATATAACACATGTTTTTCATATATTGTTTTGGTTTCGTAAGTAAGCAGAGATTCGCCTTCAGCGAATCAGAAGGGCAGCTCCTTTGGATGACGTCAGGCTTTGAGTCAAGCTGGTGGGTTTCTTATGTCGGCTTTTGTGCAAGGCTATGTCTGCTTGCGCGTGGATATGCTGTGGGATGTTTGATAATCAGGTACGCTGGTTTCACCCACATCTGGCCCACAGTAATCTTCTGGTAGTCTGTGACGTGTCACCTGGATTTTCCAGAGATCGTGTGTGCGGCTCCCCACAGAGCGACCCATGGGGGTGTCACCCCAAAACACTGGTTGGCCTTTTTTTTTTTTTTTTCCTCTCTTCTTCTTTTTTTGCACTTGCTGGCCGAAACCAGAAGCCGACTGCGGCGGCTGTGGTGGCGTTTTTCTGGTAACATTAAGAGCAAAAACGCCCAGTGCTAGGAGATTCCGCTCTTGGGAAGCCCCTGGGACGCGTGCGGGGAGCCTGCCAGGCATAGGCACCCGGATGAGCTGGAGATGATCCTGAGAGAGACTGTCAGCCTTAAGCACCGCGCATCACTCAGCGATACGTGGCGTGCGCTCATTCAGGGCGCTCTGCTCCCGGCGGGATACCGTCACAGGAAATGGCTCACTTTCGCTGCTGGTCTTTCCCACACTAGAAATGTAGGTGTTCTGTACTCGATATAAACCTAAAACCTGCTCTAGGGGGTAAATTGGCCAGAAAGCATTGTGATACACTGTAATGTGCAATGTCGTCTTCGTGGGCTGATTTTTGGGTGCTGCCACAGAAAAACGGTCATAGGCTCTTGGCAGTATTATCATGCACGTTCACACTCGACGTGCGAAGGCTTTAGTGCTGCAGTTTGTTTGTGGATCTAGATGCGAGAGGGGTGTGGGGCGAAATGCGCCTGTCGGTCCGCGGGAGAGTTCCGCCCATTCACGCGGCCTTTCCCATGACCTGTGCGGTCTGCACTTGCGGGGGGGGGGGTGGAATGGTGCCCACCGCCCCTCCGGTGCATTGAGTGCAATGACGGTGTGGCTGCGCTGCCCGCGCGAGAACAGAGCGGCTCACAGTCGTCGTAGGTCTGCAACGTCTGAGGAAGAAAAGGCTCTCTGTGCTGCTGTCAGCTCCCAGCTGCAGATGGCGGGACCGGTCCCTTGAATGCTAAGGACCTATAATGAGTCTGCCTGCATCCGCTGAAGGCTGTGCCTTAGCCCACTTGGGCTTTTATCTTACAGCCTAAAGAAGATCTCTATACATGTGGGGGGGCCTGGGTAACACGCCTCCAGGGTCCTCACTGTTCACAACATCTCACACGTACTGGAAAATCATCGTTCTGTGTTATGATGCTATCGGGTAGGTATACATTTCATTTACTCGCTTATTTAGCAGATGCTTTTGCCTGAAGAGACATGCAGCTGGGAAAACGGGACCAACCAGTTGGGGTTAAGGGTCTGGCTCAAGGGCCCACCAGTGAAATCACTCTTCTGGTCACGGGATTTGAACCAGCGACCTTTTTGTTGCAGACACAGAGTCCTGACCCGCAGGACCCTAACCTGAACACCGGCTTGTAAATTATAGGCAACAATGGATAGCAGAACACTTAAGTATTTATTTATTTATTTTGGTCAAGGTCCAGTTTGCGGGAAGTGATTGGAAGGTATGGAAAGACAGGAAGTTCATTTCTTAAGCGCATGACAGAACTTGGCATGCCAGTGTAACAGATGTTAGTCGGATTTGTGTACTGAAGGAATCTAGGTTAAGTTCCTTGGCTCTGCCTGCAGCCAGTTTTCCAGGTTAGTGGGGAAAACATCCTGATGTTCCCCATCCCATTGAAACTCGCGGGACAATGGAACAAAGAACGGGAAGTGTAGCATCGGGCCATAGCCAATCGCCCGAGCAGATGAGGCGCAGGGATCCCGCGTCCCTCCCTAGTCGCGCATTTCGTTTTTGGCCTGGCCGGACGGGAAAAGCATTCCGAACTTTCTGTGTTCTCTTCTCATCATTATCTAATGACATTCACCAAAAACTGGTCACCGTAACGACCTATGGAAACTATAGTGAAGAGTTTAATATGGGCGTGTTACGGCTTCTGAAATGCAAATTCAGTGGTACCTTGGTTTGCGAGCGTAATTCGTTCCGGAAACGTGCTGATAATCCAAAGCAGTCGTATATCAAAGCGAATTTTCCCATTAGAAATAATGGAAACTCAGATGATTCGTTCCACAACATAAAAATATTTATATAGAAATGATTAATACAAAATATAAAGTAAAAATACATAAAACAGATCATCCTGCACTTTACCTTTGAAAAGAATCATGGATGGTGTGAGGGAGAGGAGAGAGAGAGAGAGAAGAGGAGGGTTATTTTGTAGGATGATTTTCACTATAACTAATGGAATCACTGCTTTCTATTGGCTGACTGGAATCTTTTTCTTTTTGTGCAACTTTAACAAGGAACCTATACAATGGCAGCCGCTTTTGCCTCCTTTTTGATTTTGCGGAAATGTGGACATTGCATTGTCGTTAAACAGATTCATCGCTTGCACTGCTACGGCCTTATTCGGATGGTGCTTTTCTGCTAAATTTTGACTATACGAGTGAGGGACACCGACTGAGACCGAGCATGGGAGACGATTACCCACAATCCCGCAGCGGGAGAGAGCGAGAACCGTCGGCTGAGTTGTGATTACGTGACGCTAGGCAGACAAAGCGCATACATAATGCTCGTATTCCAAGAAATTATCAAATTTTAAATTTATTAAATTTTGCTCGTCTTGCAAAACACTTGCAATCCAAGGTTTTACTGTATGCAAAGTTAGCTGTTTGAAATAGTATCATTTCTCATTCAGATGGCAAGCATTGATGCTGTTGCATCACGCTTGAATCTCTCTGACGTGTGACCCACCAACCACCTGTACGTCTGCCCATTTACTGTGGTCAGCACATGTTAGAAATGTCTGAGGATCCTCCAGGGGGGTGTTCTTTTGGCTCAGTTGTTGACGGCGTGCTTACTTTTTCTCTGTTTACTCCATTCCTTTTCTGGCTGCACCCCCTCATCTCTCTTCAGCTGTTTTCATCGGGCAAGACTTTTCAAATCTGGACCTCGATTCCAAATTCAGGCCAAGTTTTCAGTTGTCCCAGGAAGTTAGTTTAATAATTACTGATTTTGATTGGTCAGAGGCTTTACATCTGGTTCACAGGTAAAAGAAGGCTGGAAAATCAGCACTACTCGGACCTTGAGGACCGTGATTTAAAGAGCCCTGCCATAGGGGTTTTACTGGCACCCCCCACCCCCTCCCCTTTTTTTTTTTTTTAACCTAGCCACTCTTGTTCCCACGGAGACCTGCCTCCCCTCCCCCACACTCCATTGAATGGATCTGGGACGCCTCGGGTGTTTTTCTGTCACAGCATGTTAACTCTTGTCTGAGTAAGAGTCCACTTTGTGTGTGTTTGCCTTTTTGTGATTATTACAATTAGAGGTGACCCGATCCATATTTATTAGACTGATCAGGTAGCGGCCACATGTGACCGCTCCAAATCTGATATTTACTTAGGTAGATTTCAGCGGTCTGTAAAACCACGGGAAAGCTCTTTCCCATTTTAGATGTGTTTTTTGCAGCATTCAAGCTGACATTAATGCTGCCATTCCGTTCTTTTACTACGCAGTGGGTATGAGTGCAGCGACTTCGGCCTGCTGTGATGTCACGCGCATACCCTTCGCAGTAGGCGGAGCATAAGAACATCAGATAAGAGGGTGACGATTTTAACAACAACTAGTAGCACAGCAATTTGTTTTGAGAGGTGGGAGTAGCGTTTAGTGGAAAATCCACTGTGAGACAACGCGAGTAACATTAAAAAAAGCAATGGAAGGTTTGGGAGTCGCCAGCTTGAGCTGTTTTGCTCACTCGCCGCAGTTCTGATACACGAGGGGCTGCTATTGCGGTGAAGTGTGAGTGACGCTGCTGCCAGTGGGAGAAACATTGCGGGGCATTTTAAGCATTCACCACTTGCGCATCCTCACTTGGAAGATATACCAAATGAACTGCAAATGCCTCAAAAACCCTTAAAACGAGATGTAAAAACGAGGGGGAAGAGTGTGTTGTGTGTGTGTTTCTAGTAGCCATATTTTTTGGCATACATTTTTTCATTTGTATTTACTAGTTTAAAAGAAATATATAAATGTTTATACTTGTATATTATTAACCAGAGTTGGGGCCAGTCCAGAATGCATTTACCAATTCCAATCCAAATCAGGAAACTGGAGTTGGAATTTAAATCTCCTTGAAATTAGAATTTTCCCCATAGTTGTTTTTTCCAATCCCAACTCTAGTTCCATTTCCTGAATTTGATTTGAATTGATGAATGCATTCCGTAATGCCCCCAACCCTGTTATTAATGATAATTATATTCAGATATTAAAGAAAAATTAGCTCTTGTTTTGGAATCTATCGGCAGAATTAGAATCGGATCACAACTGAAAAAATGTGAATCAGCCCATCCCGAATCTCATTGTGGGGACCAGGTTATCCCACAATGTGATTAAAAACTTGAAACTTGTTACCTTGTGGGGACACAAATCATCTGTGCAGTGGTGTAGATCATCTTAGCAGATCACAGAATTAGGTAAATACAACCTCAGATAAACAAGAACACCACGACATATTACAATGTGTCATTATTTAACAGAAACTAAGCCAAAATGTAGAAGCTGAGTGGGAAAAATCAAGTACACATAGCTACTCCATTCCTGGGAATTAAGAGGGCAAGTAGCAGCCAGGTTCTGCTAATCAGATACACTTGATTATTTGATCATCGAGTGTGACCACCTCTGCAAAAGTAAACATTTTGGCAGCTTGCTGGTCTGGGGCATTCAGGTGTGTGTTAACACAATGCCAAGGAGGTAAGACATCGGCAGTGATCTTAGGGAAGCAATTGTTGCTGCTCATCAATCTGGGAAGGGTTCTAAGGCCATTTTCAAACAATACAAAGTCCATCATTCTACAGTGAGAAAGATGAAACATTCAAGTCGTTGTCAGTCTTCCCTGGAGCGGACGTCCCGGCAAATCCACCCCAACGTCAGACCGTTCAATGCTCAGAGAAATTGCTAAAACAAACTCAAGAGCATCAGATTCTACAGGCTCCAGTTAGCATGTTAAATATTAAAGATCATGACAGTGCAATTAGACTGAACAAGCATGGCCTGTTTGGAATGGCTGCCAGGAGAAAGCGTCTTCTCTCATAAAAGAACATGGCAACACGGATTCAGTCTGCAAAGCTGCATCTGAACAAAGCACAAGACTTCTGGAACAATTGCCACATTTGCTGGAAAAAACAAAAGTTGCAGTATATCAGCACAAACACCTCATACCAACTGTCAAGCAGGGTGGTAGAGGGGTGATGGTTTGGGGTTGTTTTGGAGCCACAGGACCGGGGCACCTTGCACCCATTGAGTCAACCATGATCTCCGAAGTACTGTAGAGTCAGATGTGAGGCCATCTGTCCGACAGCTAAAGCTTGGCTGAAATTGGGTCCTGCCACACCAACAAATCCGCAACAGAATGGCTGAAAAAGGACTGAGGCGTTGCAATGGACTATTCCGAGTCCGGACCTCAACCCGATTGAAATGCTGCGGCAGGGCCTTAAGAGAGCGATGTGCCAATGAATGAGCACAAACCTCAATGAACTGACGCTACGCTGTAAAGAAAAGTGGGCCAAAAATCCTCCACGACGATGTGAGACGCTGATAAAGTCATACTGAAACTGATTACTTCAAGTTTACTGATAAAGGTGGTTCCGTAAGCTAGAGACATGGTGTACTTAGTTTTTCTACACGTGGCTTGTTTTTGTTTTTGTTAAATAAATAATGACATGGTGGAATGTTTGTTTTACACCTGAGGTTAGATATTTATTTTAGAATCTGGTAAGGACTAGATATTTTTATCTCCTGATACGTAAAAACATAGTATTTTACCTTTTTCACGTGAGTGTGTATATATATTACATCGTGGGGACCAAATGTCCCCACAGTGTGATTAAAAACCTGTCATTTTATAAAAATCTGTGATTGTAAAAAAACTAAAAATTCAAAAAGACTTGTATTTTGTTTTGTTACTTATGGTTAAGGTTGGGTAGGGGTTAAGGCCATCGTATTCATTTTGGGATTAGGATTATTCCCATGTAAATGAATGGAGAGTCCCTACAAACATATGGTTACAAACGTGTGTGTATGGGGTGGGGGTCCTGTCTCATGGCAACTCGGCCTGTTATGGTGTCATTAGGGCCCTAAGGCAGACATATGCAGTGTGGGGGCAGGAAATGGGGGGATGGGTGGGGAAGAGCATCCGGCACTTCAAGAGCAAGCTCCTGTGTCCTGGCAGCACGAGCGCCGAATGCACTGTAGTGCAAAGTATCATTCAGTAAACCTGTTTTTACAGTTTTGGTCAATAAATATGAAGCGTTCGATGTGCTCGTGGTGGTGCGGGAGGCGGTCTGTTCGGGTGCCTGTGTTGCACTTTTAAAGTAGCACATGAGCGTGTTAATATTTAACACCTTCAGTGTGCTGGGAAAGGGGCGCAGTCTTCTCTAACACAAGCATTTCGGGTGATTGAATATGACCCAATTCCCTCCAAAGTATGAGGATATAGGGCACTAGGATGAATTTTCTAGGAGAAAATAATTACCGGTTGTGGGTTATGAAGAATGTAAAAGACACCAGACTCCTGTGCTGAAAATCGGGGGGGGGAGAGAGTTAAACTATTATCTTTACTTGGCGAAGTCTTTGTGTGCTATGCCAAGGGAGGGGTCAGTGTCAGGGGTTGGGTCTTGTCAGTTCATGCAGGTTTATCTGGAGATCAGTGAGTCTGAAGGGGCTGTGATGTGGCCTGCACCCCCCTGGATGGTGTGGGCCGCGCTGGTGAGAACCTGCTGATTAACATTCTCAAATAACTTAATAATGCTGCTCATCCCTTTACCTCCTTTTCACCCTTTGCCCAAAAATTTGGAGACCAGCCCCTTTCCCAGGGACAGTGCGGCTGTATCCTGTAACGGTCTAATAAAAACGGTTAATTTTTTGTTTACAGTGGAAATTTTTTATAATCAGGGTAAAGTGTTGCAATTCAGTTGCGTGGTACTGAAGCCAGTGTCTGACCCGTTTCCCATCCCAACAGATTTGATTATTGGATGGTCAGACACAGCAGTTCTTGGCTGAGGAAACTCTCTGTGCCTCTCTCTCACAGCATTTTGTAGATTTAAGAGTTTCTATGTAGAACCAAAGAAATCAGCGACCTGTCCATCCATCCTCCCATCTTATACGCTGCCTGGGACCAGGAGAAGCAGTTTGGCCACATTGACTGCATACACATATATAATCGTTTATTAGTTATTTAAAGACACGAATTAGCCTGACTGCATGTCCTTGGAATGTGGGGGAAAGTGCAATACCCAGAAGGAATTTCCTTTCACATGGGGAGTACAGGAAAATCCCACCTAAACGAGGTGGATTCGACCCCCAACCCTATCGACAGCTTTATCACTGTTCCTGGCAGCACGGTCATAGTCTACTGACGCATTCCCTGCCATCCCTGCGATCTGCCCTTTTCCATGGTAGCTGTTCCAGGGATGGAAAAATCATTTAGTGCACGGCTGCATTGTCTGCCTGCTTGCAGCGGGACACTCCTGTCCCAGGCCCCTCCCCCGTTTTCCTGCTCCGATGTCCCCGCAATACTGACAGGGCCATTGCATTCCGGAAGTCCGGCACCTGTGATGTGTCAAATCCGGTCTGTCGTCCCGCTGAGTGGCGGTGAGCCCCCCGCGGTCACAGCGTACCTCGGGAGCCCTGACCGGCCTTTCACCTCCCGGGCGCTTCGTCTGCGTGGCCTGGAAGCCGGGGACCCTCGCAGAGTCCGCCTCGATTTTCTAGGGGCGACATTGAAGCCAAAGATGGCTGGGGCTGGGGCCTTTGTTCACTCTGTTGGGTACTTGTGGATTCTTAAAAAGTATTACATTTCTTTAAAAATAGGCCTTAATTGAATTGAATTAAAGTGTCTTAAATCCTCATGGCAAGGGTCTTAACAATGGTGTTTGTAAATGGTGTTTAAGAATGGGAAGCTTCTATATGTTGTCACTATTTTGTATTTCAACTCAGAGTGGAATCAGCGGAACCAACAACAATAGTTTGTGGGGGGGGCGCTAATCTGGCCTGTAAGTGACACTTTTTTTTTTTTTTTTTTTTTTTTTTTTAATCTACTCATCGGTTGGAGAAAGTGTAAATTTGAATGAAAACTTACGACCCAAGTTTTGGCTGAAACCTGCTAACCATAATAAATATGAGGCTCATTGTACTTCTTACACAGTGTTCTGACACAGAAGTTCTGCAAACTCTCACAAGGGGAATCAAAGCTGTGGAATGTGCCTGCATACGGGAAACACCGTGTGTCAAGCAGCCCCAAGTAGCCGCTGCCATTTCATGCCCTTTGCCTTTTTCGCTATTGTGAAACTGGCCTTAGGTTTAATTCTGAGCGGCATTAAGTCCGACATGCCTAAACCTGCAGGTAACCTGTTCTGCCGGAAGAAAGCAGACCGTGCCCCGCTCTCCCTCCTGTTTGTTGTGTCTCCCTTCATACTTCTCGGTTAGTGATACATCAACAAGTGAGACAGGAAGTGAGACATCAGATCGTGACATGAGACTCCCAGCTCGCCGTCTCCTTTATAAACTGACTTCTCAGTCCTCTGGGACTCCAGGGGTGTCCGGCTTTGTTTCGGTTCCCGTGTGAGAAAGTGAGAAGCGCCTGCCTGTTAATTATGTGGATGGCAATTAGGCTCGTTTCCCATTATTCCCGAGGTCGCACTCGCGTGGGAGCGGAGCTCATTCTGTAGCCGGCAGCGCGTGTTTTCCCAGATTAATATGAAATAAATGTTAAGGCAACCGAGAGTGGGCTGAGATCGACACTCCCACAACCTGTTATGTCTTGTTGGATTTGCTGCCTCGCAGCACTTACTCGAACGTGGTTTGACTGAGCGTTCATTGTCCCTGTCGTTATAGCGTATTTGAAAGGTTGTAGGCTGCAATTTAAATTTACTCGGTGATTCGGATGGATCGCGAAGCCGCTTTGATTGTTGTCCTTTAGGGGAACTCGATCTCTCGATTTGTTTAGTTCGGTATTTCACTGGAGAATGCAAGTCCGAACTCGAGCATGGTGAATTTAGCGGGCGTGAGAGGGGTGATTTCAGGGGGCATGCATTATAACGTTAGAGCTGTCAGTGTGCAGAAGGTTGGTGCATAGACCTCATGGTCAGTGTCGTCTGATGTTTCTAAGTGAAAGGATTGGGACTCGGTTTGGCAACAATGTTGTTTACATTTTTTTGCGACTGAACATGTAACAAAGTCAAGGTAAATTGATGTCATTTTTTTCCCATTTGCTTTTTTTTTTTTTTTTTTTTTTGTCTTCAAAACATTAAAAACTGTCAACGCTTCCAGTCGCCGGTTCACCGTTACTCTCTTAAATGCCCATAGTTTATGACTGTGCAGAAATGTGCCCTGTGATGGGCCGCACTGTTCCCTGTGCCACCCAGGGCTGGGTCTGGCGCCGCGGGGCTCTGCTCAGAATAAGCTATGGATACATGGATGGATGGAAAAAGTGGCGTGTTCCTGGTGGAGAAAGGTTGATTCGGTACAAACGGGGAGAAGGTGTGGTAATGCGCACACTAGATATGATCCGAAGGGGCTGTCAGCCTGGCAGGGGGCCACAGAAAGCAGGATGCCAGCCACTGTGCTGTCAGTTCTCCGGCTCTTCGGTTGATCGAGGGTGTGTCCCAGTTCTTGGGTATTGGGACAGGAAGCACGTTCTGGGTTTGCAGTGTGTTGTGCTTAACCATCACGCATGCCTTCAGAGGTGGACATTTCAGGTCCAGAAAGTAAAAATCCAGACCAGGATTTTGTTTCAACCGACCGGTTGACCATAAAGAGTCACAGTCACAGAGTA
This sequence comes from Mormyrus lacerda, assembly GCA_015163995.2. Lineage (NCBI taxonomy): Eukaryota > Metazoa > Chordata > Actinopteri > Osteoglossiformes > Mormyridae > Mormyrus > Mormyrus lacerda. Next base: position 23,339,907 of record JAABNX020000106.1, on the reverse strand, counting down.
TGCAACTAGCTGGTTGAAACAAAATCCTGGTTTGGATTTTTACTTTCTGGACCTGAAATGTCCACCTCTGCATGCCTTTGCTAGCGGCGGGGTGGGGGGAGCTGATACAGCACTTGGTTTTTGAGCAGTACTGTCCTGGCAAATACAGCAGATGCTTTGTCCTGTTGCTGAAAGCAGGCCTGCTTAAATTAATGTAGAATCCTTGATGGTGTCGCTGATATTTGCATGTTAGCAGGTCCGCCGATTGGAAAATGGGATCGATGACCTCATCGGTTATTTTCCACATCTGGAAAAACTACATGGTGAAACTGCAGGGAAGAAGACGGGTCTTGAGGCATAGCCAGGGGTGCAGAAGGGCGATGGGCACCCTGGCGGATTCAGAATCTTTGGTTGTGCCCCAGGGTGCAGCTGACGGCTCTCCTTTCTTGGAGGTGCAAAGCTCTGCTGAACCGACTTGCCTCCTCTGCAGAAGGTCCTCTCACCAGCTTCTCTTCTCAGTCTGCACTTAAACCCCCCTCCCTCCTTTAACCTCATTTGTCTTGCTGTGTTTCGGACACGGACTGCGGGTCAAACGCGAACCGAGACAATGCTTCCTCTGGGATGATCCGGATCTGTCTCTGACGTTTCGGCTTTCGGCCCAGGGCACATTCTGGTGTAACCATAACCAGCACAGGTACTCAGAAAGGCTTAAAAAATCTTTATAAAAGCTGCTGTTTGTCAAAGTTGTTTTTGTGCTGACACGTTCAGGGAAAGCGGATCCTCTTGTTCTCTCATGTTTCTTGTTCCACTGAAAGATAGGAAATATTCCGAGGCATTAGATGTCATTCCTGAGAGGTGAAACTGAAACTTTTTTGGTCAAGAACTAAACCAGAACTAAATATCTTCCTGAAGTAGTTCTTCACAATGCCTACATGCCATAACAAAGTCCAGCTTCTCAACTCTAGGGAGACGCCTTGCTGGTCCAATGAGACTGATTGAGTCCTTATCTGCACATTTGTTTTCGCATTATTCAGCCAGTCGAATTGCATGCTAAGAGGACCGCCCTAACCTGAATTTAGAGACCGTCTTCTACTGGCATCTCCGTATGCTCAACTCCTTGACATTTCTCTCCTGTTGTCTGAGGCTATATGACATGGTAAAAGACCCACTACCCCTGGCCCAGTATTTGCTCCCATGATGAAAGCTGGAGTTTTGGAAATTAGATGCCGCTGTCGCCCCCAAGTCAATTTGATGAACGGAATGTCTTCTGTTGGGTTAGTGCCATGGAGAGACTTATTCCAGATGCTTTCTTCACATCTTCAGAACCAGTTTTGGTCTTTGGTCCCCCTCCCCCAGTTTCTTGAATGACTTAAATGTCTGTAAGAATCCCAGATGGAGCAGGAAGCTGTTGCTGACCGCCTGTGACCATGTGTTCATTTGGTAATCCTCTTTTGGTGCTTCGTACACTGGCTGTTCCTAAGTCAAATCTCGTGATTTTGTGACTCTTTAATGCTGACTCGGGGTTGTACTCGCAGTAGGCGATCTGTATCGTGCCAGAACACGTCTGACCCTTAAGGCTTCAGTTGGTCGGACAGTGATCATGGGTCCCTGAGCCCACTTGAAGAGAAGGGGCCCTGCCGTGGACTCGGGGGACGATGCGCATGTTGTGATCGCTTACCGTGCCTGAGCACGGAACACAGACATGACGTCAATGACGCGACTGGCACACGCATCTGCACATGTGCACTATACATGACCCAGACCCAGAAGGAACAGATGGATTAAGCTGTACAGATTGGGCAGCGACAAACATTTAATAAACGCGGCGGCAAAGGGATCACTTTGGTTTAGGGCAGAGGTGCAGTGTTTGCTGGAAATTCGGGCTGATATGAGCATCCAGGAACAACCGGATGCGGCACGTACCGACTGTCAGACATGTAGTAAAATATAGTGCTGTCATCTTATACGTGCAGCACGGTTTAAACGAAAATCACTGCGTCGCATTCTCGATAAATCTGAGGCCCGTGAGTCATTGCGCCTTAAAATGACTCCAAATAAACTGCAGAATAAGGACATTAATCATGAGCATTGTGCTGTGCGATAGCGTCTCTGGTCCTGTTTCCTTCAAAAGAACATGAAGCACCGTTTGAGCACAGACCAGCGGGGGGGTGGGGGCGACAATCGCTCTCGATCATGGTATAAGGGGACCAGGCCAAGTGTGAGTACGCTCTTAGTGTGATGATCAATTTTCCCAGTAAATATGACTAATATCTCATGAAAATTATCCCCCCCCCCCCGAGTCTTCTCAATGGGAAACCAGGAAATCTATTGGAGGAGGGGGCGTGCATGTTCTATTTATGGCAGTTCAGCTGTCAGCATGTGACGACCCATTAATTCATCTGACTTTTTAACGATTGTCAGTTTTAATAAAGCTAAACTATTGCTTTTCATAAACTATTGCCCATCTCTGACCTTTGCTGTGTCTCATTAGGAAGAGCAGAGTGAGGCTGTGGGCCTTAGAGAGCACAGGTTGTAGCTGCGGCCCAGTGAGCTGCGGCCCAGTGAGCTGCGGCCCAGTGAGCTGCGGCCCAGTGAGCTGCGGCCCAG
>JAABNX020000106.1:23319499-23337221 GCA_015163995.2 Mormyrus lacerda | reverse complement strand
TTGTAGCTGCGGCCCAGTGAGCTGCGGCCCAGTGAGCTGCGGCCCAGTGAGCTGCGGCCCAGTGAGCTGCGGCCCAGCTGGTCACACTCCGGGGGCAGTGGAGGACATGGCTGACATTCGCAGCCACACAAGGCAGCTGCGAGCTCGGCGATTCTGACGCTTTTCCTTCTTGATTCTCTTCAGCACAGAAAGGGAACTGTTTAGTAGTTTTGGTGGCTTTTTTTTTTATGACCGTTTTGAATTACGATACTTGGTTCCAATAGAAGTTACTGAAAAAGGTTATGGTTTTTGCTTAATAACTAACCAATTAAATAAGTATACATTTTTTCTCTACCTCAAATGAGATGAATCCCCCCTCCCGCCTCGCGATTAGCCCTTCAGCCACCTCCTGAAGGTCCACTGCTACGTTTAAGTACGCAGAGCAACCGCAAAACGCTCCCTGTCCGATCCAGTCGAACGATGACGCCCGTCCCCGGCGCGGGAGAAACTCCGCATCTGCCAGGAATCATCTCCACCACGGGAAGTGGCTCTGGCTGCTGCTCAGAGAATTCCCAGGTGATAACGGTGCATTCCCAAGCTCCGTCCTAATCCCCATTTAAGGGTGCCGTCCTCCTATAGTGGTGTGAGAGCAGAGAGCGCTGAGGTGTGGGTCCCGAAAACTCGGGCGGGAGCCCTCCATTCACCCTGTGACATATGAGGGAGCTGGGAGCAATTTGCTGACTGTAAAAGTGTCCATATTTCACTCAGCTGTGTTATTAGTGTTCTATGCCATTAATATAGAATCTTTTACTTTATGCTGATGGTTTTTAATCTTCCATAGGAGCAAAAGGAGTAATGTTCCGTATGTAAAGTATCGATATAAAATAATAATGGTTACTGCATGTTTTATTAATTTGACACACTTTTCCAGTTCAGTGTGTGCAGTTCAGTGGTACCGTTCACTGTACTGACAATGTGCTTTGGCTAAAATGGCTTATATTTCAACTGTGGGGGGGGGTGAGGGAACGTGTGGGACTGGTTTGAATTAGAATGGTTTGGTCTTAATTTTCAGATTGTTTAAAATCGCTGTGCTTTTAAGGGACTGGATGGTGATGAGTGATTCATTTGTAACTTTATTTTCTTTGCATGTGTGTGTCCATAAAATATGTTTTACTAGGGTCACCTACCTTGCTTTCTTTGTCATGCGTCGAGTTTGAATTGCTTAAGCAGAGGAATGATACCCTGTAGTTTATTCGTTTAAGCTGGTCTGCAGGCTGCTTTCTTAGCGAGCCGTCCTTTCACTGATAGAAGTTGAGGTCATTTTCCTAACGTCTGAGTTTCCAGTACAGTCCAAACAAACGTGCCCCCCCCCCCCCTTCCTCCTTGGCTTCTAGCCCCCTGGACGCCGAAGCGCGTCTCTGCTCCTCTCTGGTTCTGGTCTCACTTGGCTGCGGTCCCTGTGCGGCTCGGCTTGACTTCTGAACTCTTGAGAAGAGTCACAGATCCCGTCTCTTCTTGGCCGGAACAATGGGCTCCTCAGTCCCCGGCTGATCACACAGGGAGGCCGGCAGGGGCATGGCTCTCTTTCAGGGCCGGACGAGGCAGCTGCGGGCTGTAGAGTTTCCGCAGTTTTGCAATGCCTGCAGAAAAGGGGAAAATCTTGTCCACAGAGGCAGACATCAAGCCGATCGGGCATCAGTTACAATAAGTGACTTTTACATTGTTGGTTTAGAAAAAAATGTATGCATGTTCTAAGGTCCTTCACAGGATCTTTGGTGAGGATGGTTCAACTCACGCATGGCAAGGCATGCGGAGTGATACAGTATATTAAATATACTTTAGGCATGCAAATCAACATATTCTACAAGGATCTTGGCGAAGGGATCTTGGTACCATTCTTTTACACACATATTCAATTTTTTCCCCTCATTATTGTAATTGGTTCCATGATAGGGTTGTTGAGCCACCTAAACGTTCTGTCGTTCTATGTGCTCTAAACGTTCTGTTGTTCTATGTGCTTTGGATTGCAGGAACAAACAAAACCAGAATAAAATTAATTCATGCATCAAGCACATAAAAGTTCTTTGCTTCCCGTAGGATTGATTTATTGACTGAGAGAATTATTAGATTGTTCTCTCTCCCTGAAGTCGGCTCTAATATACATTTCATCGCCATAGTCATTTAAAAAAAAAAAGCTGCCCGTTCTTTAGTTGGTGTTTTCTTGAACTGTGAATAGCTTCTGCTGCCTTTAATAGACTTAAGTTAAATCACTTTGAAATTTCTTGTTTTTGTGCAGTTGAAGTGACCAGAATTATTGAATCACAGTAAATGTCGGGTGTCGGCTGCGTGTCGGCTGCGCTGGGCTCTCGCTGCTTCTCTCCTTCCTGTCTCACTTTTCCATGGGCATAGTCACATCCTCTGCCATTTCCCTTGCAGTCTATCCTCCTCCTGGGCAGTTTGGCTCTGGCCTGCCTGACGCTGGACCTCCTCTTCCTGCTCATCTACTCCTTCTGGCTCTGCTGCCGCCGCCGGAAGGCCGAGGAGCAGACCAACGCAGACTGCTGCTGCACGGCCTGGTGCGTCATCATCGCCACGCTGGTCTGCAGGTGAGCCCTGGACATCCTGACCTCCCCCTCCTCCTCCTCGGGGCACAGAGCGCCAGCTTTTATTTGGCAGACGATTTTGTCCGGAATAACCTTGAAATTCAACACGTAGCATGTGGGTAATGCGATCAACAAAGGCGACACGACTGTTATCAGGAACTTATCTAATGTTGTTTAGTAACAAATGTTTCTGAGGAGTATAGCATCTGCAGATTGAGGTATGCAAGTTTTGCTAAAGAAGAATAATAGAAGCTGTGTGTGTGTGTGTGTGTGTGTGAATTAAAGTATGAAGAGCTGCTGATTTAAGATGGAGATAATCACTGCCCACTGCGATGCATTTTGGAGTTTGCAAGAGAGATTTCACTCCTTTCTTGAGGAGCAAATTTTGAGATGAAAGTTCCTATAAACCACCAAAAACTGGCAAAGATTATGATTTCTAGCTTATGATGTCTCTGTAGTCAGATGTGTTGTGTATATATTCAGTGGACCACAGCAATACGAATGGATTATGCACTTCTTACGGTAAGTAGATAACTGGAGTTTCTGTCTGATCTCAACATACTGTTTCAGTGCCAGAGCTTCAGCTAGGTCTCATTTCATGAAAGTTAACGTGCCCCAATATGCTACAACTTCAGGATTGTTAATCGTATGCTTTATTTATTTGGCTTTAACCCTATATCCCAAATGACAGGTGACCTGTCTTGTGTTTGGTCAGGATTGTGTTCGATTAGATCTATGCTCGTTTGCTCAATGAGTGTCCTGGATGTTTTTGCTGGACTTGAATTTCTCATCCTGAATTTACTTGAATTTTACAACCCAAACTTGACTTACACTGCTGTAAAAATAGTTTCTTTATTACTGTTTATTAGAAGGCATCAGTCGCTTGATTTTCCAGACTGTTACCGACAATGGACCCTGAGGGAGAAACATAGACATTTCGCGCGAATGGTCGATATTAATGGCACTATGCCGTCTGCCCGCATGAAGCGTCAAAATATGTCACGACAGTGCTTTGTGTGTAGCGGCTGTGCTAATTCATTCTAGAAACTGCGCTCTCTGTGTTCTGATGGCAGGTGTGGCGTGCATTTGATCTCGGCCATATGTTGATTGCTTTAGAAGCGGAATCATTTGCTTCTGACTGGAACTTCTCCAGCTCATCTGCGTGTGCTGGGTGGCCTTGAGCTGCCGCTTCCTTTGCGTGGTGATGCCGTGCCAAAAAGGAGCAAAAAAAGCCCGTTACCATGAGGAGCTCATACAGGTTATACGTGACCTGAGGATGCAAATGTTGGAAGCATAGTCATGCAGCCCCCAGAACTAAGGCCCCGGTACACTGTGCTGGGTGCTGTAATGCATTTTGGGGCAAGTACTTAAGTAGGTCTACTGAAAACAAATAAATCTTTAGATAATGGGGGGTTTTGGATGATGCTCCGCTGCAGTCTTCGGAGAGAATGATGGACGGAGTGTCCCCCAAGACGGCTTATTCATGGTAGCAGCAGAATATGAACAAAACTGGGACGAAAAAGCTGCAGTTTAGATTGATTTGTAGCCGCAGGTCATAAGAACGACTGTCTCTCTCTGGCTCAGATCATGCCGAAAACGTTCCTATTGTGTAGCTGCCTTTGAAAGCCTATATGATGGGCGCAGCATCTGATGGAGTTGAAGGGTCAGCAGTTGCACTAAGCTACTATAAATCGGCGGATAACTGTGTGAGACGTTCCACGGAATGTCGGACATCCTGGGTTAAGCTCTTTGAGTTGACTGGAGGGCATGAGCATTTGTAGAATTCCATACCCGCCCCTTGGTAGGATGTCGCCCCTTCTCGGACCTGTGCTTACCTCGCCCCGGTGCCCTTGCAGGAACCTGCTATAGAGAATCTTGGGAATGCCATGCTGGTGTCACGCTCTGCAGAAGGCCTCTCCATTGGCTCCCTGACTTCACCGCACTGATCGCGCTGTAGGATCTCCTGCGTGAACTATGCGAATACAGATGTGTGGATGGACCACTCCTTAATGCCTGTCCTTTGGTTTCTCCATGGGCAGTGTCAAACTCTACATAGATGCATGCGGCTCAGTATTTTCACATAAGGTTATAAACGCGAGAGAAGATAGAGGGAATCGGCGTATTTTGTATGATCGCAAGTCACATGGTTTGGCTTCATTTTAGATCGGCAGCAGGGTACTTATTCTCCCTTCCCATTTTGAATCTGCTGAAGTCCATTATGTGTAAGCAGGGGGGTGTGTCTGTGTGTGCATGACTCACATGCACAAGGAGAAGAACGAGGAAATATTTTTGCAGTTTCTTTATATACAGATTTTAACCCCTTAGGTCAAAATAGCATTTGCTCTATCCCTGTGTTTCCTTAGAGCCGTTCTCCTTTCAGAGCTAAAACGTCATAACTGGAGCTCCTGGGATTACGTTGCTGTTGTGGTATCCACTGAAATCTGGGATTTGTTTTATCTTCCATCACTGCTGATTCCTTAACAGCAGTGTTTCTCAACGTGGTCGTTGAGGTCCCCAGACGGTCCACGTTTTTGTTTTGGGGGCGGGAAGGAAGCAAAAACGTGGACTGTCCGGCAGGGAACTGGGAGGGAGCAAAAACGTGGACTGTCCGGCAAGGAACTGGGAGGGAGCAAAAACGTGGACTGTCTGGGGGTCCCCGAGGACTGGGTAGAGAGACACTGTTCTAAGGTACAGTCAGTTATGAATATAGCAGGTTGCTGCTGCTCTGACTAGAATAAAGAAGGCAGAAGAAGGATCTTGGCTGGTTAGGGCTTATCAGTTTCAAGCAGCGTTTGTTTGTGTTAATAATAATAACCTCTCCTTCAGGAACATGCTGCTTCCAGTGGATCTGTTTTTTCTTGTGTGTGTCATTTACTGGACTGATTTTAAGTTTTAATCTTGGCACTGGCAATGGGATGAGAAATGCCTGAGTGTTTGTATTGTATTGTATTGTATTCTGTATAGGCCTTTCTAGCCTTTGTTTATAATACTTGGTTATATTTAACAGATTTCTTTGGTGGGATCGCGCATTCGCCCCAACCTACAAACCGACAAACGCCGATGGGCTGAATGACATTTTAACAGGAACCGCTAATGCTAACAGGAACCGCTAATGCTAACCCAAACGCAAGCAGGTTACTTCTGCCATATTCTCGTGTTTTTTGGTGTGTGAACATCATCCCTGGCATGGTGAGACCTGTCTAGAACATGCCCATCCAGGTGAGTTCACACTGGACCTCTTGAGTCGGTACGCAGCTTCACATTTCTGCCTCGATACGTTGGTTGAATGCACCATGGACCGGAGATGATGCTGTAGGGAAAGCGGAGGAACTAATCTACAGGGATCCGGGTAACATTCCATGCTGGAGGTGATGGTGGTGGTACCAGCCGCATTGTAGTCCAGGCTTCTAGCTGGGAGACACTCCAGCAAGCGTGCTAGTTAGACTCAGAGGGTCAGGATGCCATGCCTGTGATCAGAAGGTCGCCAGTTCAAATCCCATGGTCAGCCAAGTAAGCAGCTTAACAGCCTACTGGGACCCTTAACCCCCAGTTACTCCAGAGACTGACTGACCCTCCATTCTCAAAACATGTACATCGCTTTGAATGAGTCTCCACTAAATACATGAGATATAATACAGAACAAGTCATCATTGACTTTGCAAAGAAATGTCGGATGATGAATTTGTCACATCTATGTGGAAACATGTTGAGTCGCATTCTGTCACTTCACTGCAGTTGACAGTGAATGAACAGATAGCTTAACGTAGAATCCTGCGGCTGCAGAAGTAGCACACGCCCACACTTTTTATTACTGTTTAATCTACAAATTTCTAATTCGCGGTCTGCGTCACCGTCTTCCTGTCACTGGCCTGCTCCGTCTGCAGAGCTGAGGAGTGACATCATCCGCAGGCCGTTCCCAGCTACTGGCACATGTGGCTTTGAGTCTGCGTGCCTCAATCGATGTGGAATTTTCCCGTGGGGACCTACAGTTTGAAGCCAGCTAGCTGGATGGGCTGAGTCGGATTTTGATTCATCCTTTTAGGATTCACCTCATCCGTCAAAGTCCAGAGCCATGGACTCGGTTCACCATGACGTCTTTGAAGTAAATATTGGTGGTGACTTCTGGCCCCTTTATATCACAACTCCCCACAGCCCCTTATGCTATCTCCTTATCTCACAACATCTCGTACCTAAGAGATTTTTTTTTTTTTTTTTGCACGGAGCGGCTGTGAAATTGAGCTCAGATAAGCAGTCGGAATTTAAAGGCATGACCAGATAAGATGATCTGTTTTGGGGCATTCCATCGCCTTCCAGCGGGTGCGTAGCAGCTGCGTGCTTTCTGCTAACATATAGGGTAACCCTCACACTACGTTGGATTTTTATGTTTCGTACATTTCTTTTCTGTCTCTTAAAATTAGGATGCTTCACGTTTTTTGTATCTGCTCTGGGACCGGAAATATACCACGTGGTCACGTATTCCAAGAAATTTCTGCAGTCAACTTTGGCCTAGAAAGGTTGCCATGGTAACGGGTTGGATTTAAAGTGGAATAAAAGATGAATCCTATAGCTATGGGTATGACATGCTGGATGCAGTGGAAGCTGACTCTCTTCTGACCTTGCTGCAATATCTGGTTTGTACATTGGGGTATTCTGAGAAATAAATGTGGTGTAAATATTGATTTCTAGGATTAGACAAACATTATAGCAAAGTAAAACTAGAAGTGTTTATTAGTGTGTTAAGAATGAACACAAGCTGTCTTGAATTGGAGATGGCAATGATCAAGACCTCCAGACTCGGTGTGGTGACATTTTGAGATGTTCACACACATGCAGATATTTCCTGTTTTTCGACTCGAGATCAGTTCCTAGTTTGTCTTCATACACCTTCATCCATTATGCCGTGAAGGCAAGATATGAATATTGGACCCATTGAGAGAATTTAATCAAAGTGTAGTTCGTTTTTGGCATATTAACAAGCTGATATTACCCTTTGTTGACAAGTGTGGTGACAGCACACACTTGTCAACAATTTAATTAATTTCGATGCCTTCTGGAGAAGGAACCAGAGACTGGCTTTTTCCTTTTACGCACGCACACACGCGCGCACACACAGTTCATATATTCTTATCTCTTATAACAACCCTTACCCAACCCTAGCCTTAACCATAAGTAAACAAATAAAATTCAAGCATTTTAGTTTCTTTGATTGCAGTCACAAATTTTTATTTAATTGAGGGTTATATTGCAGGGTCCTCAAAATTCCAAAAGCTAAGAAGTAACAGGTTTTACCACCTTGTGGGGACATGGTACAAACTCTCGGTAGGTATAAACACACACGCATGCACAAGCTTAAGCACTCATGGGTTAATTACAGAGTCATATACTGTACATAGAGAAACAGAAAGAGGGAAGTCCTGGCCCCTGAAATGAGTGTGCTGTCTGGGGTGATTCTTTAATTATAACTTCCCTGGGGGTTATTTAAATGGGCTTCTGGTTCTAGGATGGTGGGACAGACACTCAGTAATTTCCCAGGCCCCCTCCCCCCGAAGTACAAAGTCCCAACAGAGGGCTCAGCTTATAGCCTTTAGCCTGGTCCTGGGGAATGGTGACGTTTCTCCTCTGCGCCTCGCTGTGAGCGGGATAGCATACGCTCACGGGCGGCTCAAGGGTCACCATGAACACAAATGCCCTTCGCACTGAGCGGCGGCAGCTTCCTGTGTGTAATGAATTGGAGTCAGCTGTCCCATCTTCAGTTGATCAGGATCCATCCCAGAAACCAGCGAATGCTACTCGTAGCAGAATTGTGGTTTTGCATCAGGATAAGATGGGAAGGCTTTGGTTTGGTCACAACTGTAGTTTTATTGCGATACATTTTTATCTCCTCATTAGTACAAAATCCGTTTAAGTATACATTAACATCAGAATTAACTTTGGAAGTGAAAGTGTATTAAAAAAAGACTCATTACTTCATCTGAAGACAGTTTTTTAAAAGTTTTGTTTCGGCTGACTGGTGACCTAATTATTTCTTAATTCTGGCTTTTACCTCGACACCACAGATTGCTGCTGTTTCTTATTTTGAGAAAAGTCCCATTGTCTTTCTGTGTGATGCTGGCTCTGCAAAAAGACAGAACTGGAAAATGGGCAGCCGCAAAAAGCAGCGTATTACATGTTATTTGGCACGAGGTTCGCTTTTCTCTGCGGCTGGCCTACTGTGAGGATGGGCCTGGACTGCAGCCAGATGGTGGGGGGAAAAGCTACATAAATAAAGGAGAAAGGGAGAGAGGCAGTGACTATCCAGTTGTCATGAAATCTCTCTTGTGACTGGAGAGACCTGGGTGGAACGGAGGGATGTTGCGCCACAGTGACACCTGCTGGCAATGGAGGGAAGAAACATCTTGGAGCAATGTAGAAACCCCCCCCCCAAACTGGTTTGTCTTGGTGGACTGGTATCTCATTGTATATGTGTAAATGCTTGTCTGCTGTGCATTAAGCACAGCACTGCAAGTACTCCTCCATTCTGACTGTGAGGCTTTCCCTGAGCACCTTGTATCCCCGACGAGGCATAAATCCCCAGGCTCGCGTTTTAAAATGTGCAGCTGACTTAAAAGAATTAGCTTAATGTTGCCTAATGCTTATAATGAAGAGAGCACCTTATTTATTTACGATGTTCATGGGGTTGATGGATGTCAGCTGTCCGTGCCAGGGCGGCCGGGCCTCGGAGCCCTTGGCAGACGGGGCGAAGTAGCCCTGATTGCTTCTCCACAGCCCACTTTCTTTTGCTTTCGGCAGTTTCTCCATTATCACGGTCCCTGCCTCTTCATCCCACTCTGTTTCCATTTCTTTTCAGTGCCGGCATCGCAGTCGGTTTCTATGGGAACGGTGAGACGTGCGATGGAGTCGGCCGGCTCACGTACTCTCTCCGGCACGCAAACCACACAGTCGCGGGAGTGGAGAAACTCGTAAGTACGCCTGACCTTGGCCCAAACAGTGTTGCGTTCACCTGCCCCTGAGTATGAAGATGGTTGTCTGAACGTTGGTCTGGCTACGTCACAGAGGCCTTTCGTAGACGTAGGGAACAGGAGTGTAGCATGACTTCGAGTGAATTTGCCATTTCTTGACATTGCAGATAACGTTCACCTCAGACTCAAAACAAGAATCATTCAGGATCTGATGTTTGACCTGCTTGCCAAACAGTGCTGCCATGTTTTACCAAACTTGTTAAAAACCAGTTATACTCTGTCGTTTTTGGGTTTTAGCCATGTCTTTAAGAGGGGCTGAGATCCGTCTTGTTTTATTTCGTCTGCTTTTCCAATATGGTGCCATTTTCAGTGTTCAAAACCATGTGTGAAAACATTCTAACCGTGAAACCAGCTGTCACTCTGCTCTGTTTTGTCACATACTATTCTGTGTTAATGATTTTGAGTGGATCGCCTTCAGCATAAAGATTTATTGATTGTGAGAAACTCTCGCATAAAATCAGAGATTACGCAGGGTTCGTTCGATGTAGATTTCCTGCGTCTTCTGCAGGTGTCCACGAGCACCTCGTCGCTGAACCGGACCGTGGTGGATGGTCTGCAGCAGCTGCAAGGCCAGTACTCCCAGAAGCCCGAACTCGTGTCCATTGTGCAGAAGCTGCAGGGGCAGCTGGCGGAGCTGACACGCCATGTGAAAGATATCACATTCTGGGACAATGGGCACATGTCTCTGGAGGATCTGGCGCTGAAAACGGAGCTTTTCGATTGGTACAGGTGAGGCGCCTCTACCGTCGTGAATAGGAGGAATCACCCAGGGATTTTAGAGGAATGAGGTTCTGGTAGCACTTTCTCGGGGTCTGAAACTAGTCCCTGTCACACATTTGATGTTATGCACTCAATGTCTCGCGGGTCGAGCATTTTCCGTGACGCGTCTCTCAGTGCATCACTCGCTGGGAACCCTTGATTTGCTTGCTTGTTTTTCCTCACCGACAGTAATTTCTGGTATAGATGACACTCATATGTATACATACCTGTGTATGCCAATATGACTTTCTGAATGCGTTAATGCTTATGCGGTAATTGCTGCCAAGAACTGCATTAATATTAGTATGTATGAAATTGACAGAATCCTCAGAATCTAGTTTTCTGTATAAGGTGTTGAGAAATGTCTCAACGAGCATTTTTAACTTTTTATGATAAAAAAAAAAAAGAGAGAGGTGACAGGAAGACATCTGGGGATAAAAGCCATATATCTTCTTTCTTTTTAAATCAAAATAATATTTGTCAGACACAAAAAGCCATGAAACCGACGGCTTCAAAATTGCAATTTGTTTGCAGTGAGCTCTATCTATTCATCATCTCACCTCCAATCCTGGTAAAACTCATGGGGGAGGCTGGAGCCAATTCTGGGCAGCACAGGGGACCATAACAGGGGCACGATGATCGAAACCACCGTATATGAACCAAACTTGGGATTGCATTGTGGATTGTCTGTAGTTTTGATTTAATTGGTTAGACCGGTGTTTCTCAACTCAGCCTTCAGGGGCCCCGATAGTCCACATTTTTGCTCCCTCTCAGCTCTCAGCACACCTGTACCCAGGTATTCCTCAGTCTTCAGGGGCCCCGATAGTCCACATTTTTGCTCCCTCTCAGCTCTCAGCACACCTGTACCCAGGTATTCCTCAGTCTTCAGGGGCCCCGATAGTCCACATTTTTGCTCCCTCTCAGCTCTCAGCACACCTGTACCCAGGTATTCAGCATTTTTGATTGCTTGACTGTTTGGTTCAGGTGTACTGGAAGCTAGGAGATAGGAAAAAAAATGTGGACTGTCTGGAGCTCCTTGCGGACGGCATTGAGAAATGCTGGATTAATGTATCATTTTTGCAACCATAAGGAAGAATTGCGTTACATTTGATGACTTCTACTGATGAATGTACCACAATATATACATCGGTCTAATTGTATATGTCTTGGTTATATTTTCACCATTAGGTGAAACAAATGGGAAAAAAAAACTTAAATACACATCAAACATAAGCTGTATCATGTGTCAACAGCATGAAGAATTTCTGTGGATTTCGTTCTGTGCTGTCAATAAACGGCACCTGATGGTGATAGTGGGTCACTTTCTTTTTCAATTTTATCTGTTGCTTGAAGGGCCACAGGGTTAATGTTGCATTCCATTTGAACACGGAAATCAAAATGAGATCCAAGTCTGAAATTTCAACCGGAACACCCCAGAACTCGGAAAATTCTGAAGTTCTGACTCGGAAAGTCGGAGGAAGTTCTACAACCCTGACTTCACAATTCAAGTACATAACTACATAGCTGTAGTTATGTACTGTTTATTAGCACTTAGCTCTTATTTGTGGCTCATTACATCAGTTTTATACACAGTACTGTCCAACCTCTATCTGTGGACATGTTTCTATGGTGTCTGTATACGTAAAATAACACGTAATGCATTATCAACTGATATTGCTAACAATTGCTAACAGTGAACCTGGCTAGAATTGGGGCCTGTTCCAGAAAGCAGGATTTCCTTCTTAGCTGGATAACTTGTCGTATTTAAGGTAGTATTGGCTAAATGTAAGTGAAGGAAAAAAAAGACGTTTAAACTGAGGTACCTTAAATCCAACAAGTTATCCAGCTAAACAAATCCTGCTTTTTGATACAGGTCCCTAGTATTGTTAAATGGCTTTTTGACTTGTTGTACTGATATGCGGTTAACTTGGGTGTGACGTCATTTCTAACTCTGACTTCCGACCTCCAAGGTAAACGGAATGCAGCCTTAGTTACAGGTTACTCTGTGTTTTCTTTTTCAAAAGCAGATAGTGTCTTCGATCTAGTTCCATTTAAGTGTGTCTAAAATGACACCCCATCCCCATTCCTGTAGGTTTTATTAAATCATCTACATTTCTAGTTGTTTGCATTTTTTTTGAAAAGCAATGCCATTTTGTACTTTTCTATATAAATATGAGCATATTTTTAAAGGGTCATGGACATATGAATATTTTAATGATTATGTAAGTTGTAGCTTTTTTGGGAACGCTTTGTGTTCAAAGAAACACTTTGAATTGTTGATCTGTACGCCTCAGTGCGATAGTTAGCACTGTTGCCTCACACCTCTGGGACCAGGGTTTGAGTCTCCTCCTAAACAGTCCAAAAAAAAGCTGAGATTCATTGGAGTTTTGGAGTTACCCTGGATTTTTCTTACCTTGCATCCGTGGCGTGGGACGGGCTCCGGACCCCCGTGACCCTGAATAAGACAAGCTGGATGGGATGCTTATCATAATTCCAAAATATCAAAAAAAAAAACAAATTCTAGATCTATACATGCCTAGACACAAGCTGCATTAAGATGCTTTGTGGATTATTGTTGTTCCCTTAAACATTAAGCACTTCAAATTGGATGGATTTTTTTCACATTTTTAAATGTTGAACTTCTGGGCAGGTTCTTTGTTAATCCATTTAGTACAATCATCCATCCGTCTTATACCTTGGTTATTTTCAATTCTTATTGAAAATTCTTGTGCAAATTCTCTGATCGGTCTAACCTTTTGCAGCTAACTTTGTCCCTGTGAGATGACTACATTAAGCTACCTCCCTTATCTGTGAAGAAAGTTGATTCATGATTGTGTGTTGAGCATAATTATCTGAAAATGGTGGGGTGTGGGGTGGGGGGGTGCTCATTAATATCATCTGTCGTCAGTGTGACGTAATGATCTGGTCTCATTTCTCGTCAGGTGGCTGGGTTACTTAGGTTTGTTGCTGTTTGACGTCCTGATCTGCCTGCTGGTGCTGTTTGGCCTCATCCGCAACTCGAAGGGCATGCTCATCGGGTGAGTCCGGAGAGGGAATCCGAGGCGCTCGCTGGCCTCGGTGGCGCGCGAGCCGTCTCCGTCAAGCCGCTGCCATGGGAGTGAGCGCAGTGCTCAGCTGGGTGTCTTCGTGAGTCACGTCGGCAGCACGTTTGGTGCACGGTGTGTGGGCGTTAACCGAACACGTCTGCTTAGTGAGAGAAGGGAAATGTCAGGCCCGTCCCGTTGCCCTCCAAATGTACCTGCCGGCTATAACTCCTGCAGTTTACACCCTTTCTTAATCCCAGCAAAGTCTAGCTTTGTTTATGCCACACTAATGGCTTCTCATCTTTTTGAGTCCCCGCTGGATAACTGGCATACCAAAACTACGTCTCTATGGTGTCAGGGTACCTTGGGTCCAGCCCGAATTTCGAGGAGGGTTCTGCAAATGTTAAGGGAGGTATTTTCTGGGTTCCTGCTTCGGCCATTTACCTCTTTGAGCTGTTTGTTAGACCATCAGGCCCAAGAAATTCCACTGATTGTAAGCTAGATTACAGTATTGGGGCAGCTGTACATGACCTGTCATGTTCATGTAACAGGCTGCTAGAGCATGGTGGAGGGGCTTTCTCTGCCTTCACTAGCAGTGGAAGTCTTGCAGTGAGCACTATGGTAATGACCTGTCATCGCACAGCTGCTCTTTTTCCCTGTAGTCTGCAGTGGCCGGCATTGCCTTTGGCTGTTTAAATACTTGCTCTTGGCATCAATCACGTCCATGTAGCCTAGCCGTGGAATTAGCATTTTCCGAGTCCATCCGTGTCCTAGTTTCAAACTCCGAATGCAACTATATCTCCGTACACGCTGCTTATTTTGCTTGTTTTTTAGATTTTAATATTTGGTTGTGGCAAACGCATCACGGAGAGAATATAGGTCTTTGTGTCATTTGATGCCTTTGGCCACCCCAAGAACTCTAGTGAACTGCAGAAAATGGCATGAGTGAGCCTATTAGCCTGGGTTGTCAGTAAGGATTGTTTCTTAGTTCTCGTCGTTGTGCTGAAAGGAGCGCCGCTGCCGTGGGCCGCCCCCTAACGGCCTGTCCCCCTGCCTCTCTCTCCACAGTGTCTGCTTCCTAGGTATGTTGACGCTGATTATCAGCTGGGGATCCCTCGGCCTGGAGCTGGCTGTTGCCACGGTGAGCATTTCAATGGCAGCAGTACACACCAAATCATACGTGTGATCTGTGGTTTGGTGTTGTCAACTCTATATACATAAGAACATAAGAAATTTACAAACGAGAGGAAGCCATTCGGCCCATCAAGCTTGTATGTGTGTGTGTGTGTGTATTCTGCGAGTAAGTTAAACTTTTCCTATGAGGAATTTGCAGAGACCCATGCCACATGCTAAATTAGCTTGTCACCCTGTTTGTATCTCTTTTTCCTTATTATCTGCTCCAGATACTCTGCTTAAGGCGCAGAGAGAGAAAGATGTGAACTTCACCTTTCGCCGCAGTAACTCTGTATAGGATCTAACTTACCAAGCTGGAAAAATCACATCCACATTATTAGCGTCAGTAGTAATGGAATCTCAATATTTATCCTTTTTATAACAGTGAATAGTGAAAGTGATTAATTGTCATTGTTGACGCACCACAGCGCACAGTGCACAACATTGAAATGTATTCTCTGCATTTAACCCATATGTGACGTCGTGACACAGCAGGGGGCAGCTAATTCAGCACCCGGGGAGCAGTGCTTTGGGGTGTCATCTTGCATAGGGTACCTCAGTGGTACCTTGCTGGTCCGGGATTTGAACCAGTAACCTTCCAATCACAAGCATGCTTCCCAAACCATTATGTCACCACTGCCCCAATATAGTGTGTAAGAAATGTGTAATAAATGCCAAGAATGTTTTTATTATCCTTAACTAACAACACTGCCTATTGTGGCAAATCCTATTGGTATTTGCTAATCTTCCCATGTTCTTATATGCTCAGCTGGCCTTTTGTCCTGTATTGAGCAGCAACGTAATTATCCATTAGACGCAAGTATGCGGGCTTGTCGGATTCCTTTATTGCCCCGTAATTAGTACATAAACAGTCAGTTTGACAGGCCGGCACTATAATAATCTGCTTTTAATCACAAGCCTCTTAACCTGCATGTGTTAATTATGAGGAAATCTTTCAAATCGTTAAAACTTCTGCAGTAGAAATTACAGTTATGTGAATGGTGCTTGAAAACGTGGCCAATGTTTTATTGCTCAGGATGTGGGTGATGGTGTCTCTGCCTTAAGATGAGAGATGAGTGTGTTGATTTTATAGGTAGGTGAAGCTAATAATGAAAAAGCCCAAAGCGGATTTGCGTCGTGGCCGCAGGCTTTGTGCTCCCGTGCTGTGACAGGATGGTAAGGGACGGGTCACATGCAGTGTTAAAGCGACGACTTGTAATTCACACCCTTACTGTAGAGGGTTCAATTAATACAGTGATTTATTCCAAATAGCATTTGCTTATACAACTGCTAGTCTATTTTAAAATGCAAAAAAAACACTGTGAGTTGATTTAGCCTGTTGCAAACTTTGAAGGGTCTGGCTGTGAGTTGCACATTTCAGTTTTCTTCTCCTCCTGCCTGACTCCCTCCCTCCATTCTTCATGAGTCATTCTCTCTCTTTCTTTCTCTCTCTCTCTCTTTTTGTCTTTCTCTTTCTGTCTCTCTCTCTCTCTCTCTCTCTCTCTCTCTCTCTTTTTGTCTTTCTCTTTCTTTGTCTCTCTCTCTCTCTCACTTCTGCTGTCCACAGCTCCGCAGTTGCATGTGTTCTGCTGTCGACTAAGGACTTGCATTGATTTTTAAGGGTCCAAAGCACGAAGTGCTTATGGAACCTTATTGTTTTTTTATTTATTTTTTCTTTTTTATCTTTTAAAGGAACAAATGATTTAGGTGCACTTTGTCAAAACCTTGGAAAGGAACATAATTTTATTCAGTCCTGTGCTGGATATAGTCTTTTTTCCAAAAGCAGGCCAAGTTTTGTAGTGAAGCTGATAGTGGCTCAGAGCTGGCAGTGACCGGGATGGGGAATGCGACCACGGCGTCGACGGGCTTTGGGCACTGGGCTGGCGTGATGGAGCCAGTAAGGGCCTCAAGTGCAAAACAAGTCCAGGGCTGGAATTAATTATGTCTGGCTTTGTCCTGTAGAGTTTGGAAGTGCGGCCAAGGACGGGGGCCTCACACACACGCACACACACCAGATAATGTCCTGCTTTCACGCTGGAGCCCAGCCTGCATACAGACCACACCATGCTCCTGATGGGCGTTGGTACACATCCAATCTCTGGGGCTCAAATGCATAAAATATTTAGGGAATAAAATTCAATTTTCTGTGTACACGCGCTAAAGTCATTATTCGGTTTCTGCATTTCAGATACGAATGAGTGCCCTTTGCTTGACCTCCCTCTCAGCCTTAAAACAGTGTGAGCTTAAGCGCTCAGTACGTTGGTTTATTTATTAATTTTCTAGCAGATGGTTGATCAAATTTTTATTTCGTTGGCCAGATTGCGGTGGGGGTGTTTTCTTTAACCACTCGTACATGAAAATGTTTAGCCTTTAATCACTGCAATGTCCTGTTTTTGGGTCCGCTAGAGTGCCAGTGATTTCTGCGTCGAGCCCGATGCTTACGTCGTCCAGGTGGCTGAACAGCATTACGTCATCAATAAAGGTAATTGTCTGATGTATGTCTTGTTTACGAGTGCAGGTTAATACAATTTTAATGCTTTAATGCTACAGTTTTCTAACTGTCTGTATCTATATTAAGTTGCCGTTTCAGTTAATGCATTACCATTCATGTTGCCCAAAATATGAACATTAGCACTGGTTACCTGTATGACAGGAGCCGTGACTGTGGAATCCACTGTATTCAGGGCCTACTGTCTTGGTTTCTTAATATCCAGAGATTTCTGAAGGAAGGTTTGTGTTTTTCCAGAATATTCTCTGATTATACGAACAAAGTAGTCATCTTGTGATGAAAATTGAAATTATTTGAACCTTTAACCTCCTCACCCCCCCTTCTGAATTGGCGTCATGCCGTAAAAGATTCTTTTACAGGAATTTAAGTTTGCCAAACCTTGATTTTCTATTTTTTTTTTTATTAATTGTCTAACTTGTATACCATGAGAGGGCACGGTTACCTGCGCGTGGTATAATAGCTGCCCTTGGTATGCCAACCTGCATGGTACAGATGCACACAGCCACTCGCACTTTAAAGGTTGATTTCAAAGCTGATGTTCGCAGGCTCACTTATGATAAGCTTATCATCCTGAGCCCCCAACCCAGGCCAATTCAATTTTGTTCCGTATTTTTTAGGCCCTCAGAGTCACCCCAA
>JAABNX020000106.1:23296651-23307873 GCA_015163995.2 Mormyrus lacerda | reverse complement strand
CCCCCCCCCCCCCCCCCCCCCCCCCCCCCCCCCCCCCCCCCCCCCCCCCCCCCCCCCCCCCCGCGGGGGAAATTTGTGCTGTTGTTTTTGGGGAACATTCTAGATATTTAGAAATCGTGCTCAGGATTTTTTCTGGTGTTTTATTTATTTCAGCCGTTGTTTCAGTATATTCCTGCTGTTTTAATTCAGCTGTACATTTATGCTGTACAGCTGAGGTATGTTTACTTCAGGGTTTAATGGGTGTCTATTTACACTACTAGAGGGTGTAGGCGGCCAGTACCAAATATCCCCACCTGCATGAAACTGCAAAACATGATTTAACAATGAAATTTCAAGTGTGTGTAATGCTGTTTTTTTCACAACCCAGTCACACAGTAATGATTAAATAGTATTTCTCACTGACATCTACACTTTAGAGGACAAATACAGCAGGAGCCATAGCCTTTTAAGTATTTTGCCTTATTTTGTAGTTTCTCCATATTCTCACAGGTCCATTTCCTGTCTGATTGTCCAGCATACATCATTTTTAAGACAGATGCCATGTTTGATTATCTGTACATTATGGACTCTGTGATTATGTCCTTCAAGGACATCATGTGACGAACAGATGGGAAGAGATCAGAGAAAGACTATATAGAGTGAGCAAAGACGTCTGTTCTTTACTAATATTTATTTTTCTGTTCTTCAAACAATGGAACAGGTTGCACCTGAATCTCTCCTCATGGAAAGTCACAGAAGATTGGCGAGGTCGTTTTCAGGAGGCTTGTTTGGATGATGTTGGCGGGGTTTTCTCCGTCCTGGAACTGTAAGAAGCGATTCTGGGTGATGGACGATAAGGAGTCAGTCCATATTTCATCCACACACTTCAGTCTCTCTGTTTATGAGCCTTTAGATTGATCTGTGTATCCATCCGCTGCTTTATTGATGGGTTGCATATTTACTGAATGTCGTGCTTGTCAGGTATACCCTTCAGACGGAGGAAGTCATGGATGACAAAGAATCGGTGCTGCCATACCGCCAAGAAAAACTCCTGCCTGTAATTTCCACCGAATAACTGTTTATTCGCATTTCTAAATTGTGACGATACTTCATCCATGCACATAGCTTGGAGGAGGCTGATTCAGATCAAAACTTTTCTCTTTATGACATGCTTTCTGAGCAGGGTTTGGAATTTTGCCTCAGTAATGGAACTTTCTTGTAATATTTAGGATACACGGAATTTTAATACTAACTTTTCCATATTCCATGCTGAAGTCACGGCTTGTCTGACTATTAGATATGTGATTTTTTTAGCATAAATTTGTGAGAAGGTGTATATGTAGAACAGGACCCGTATTCCCAGTTGCCCCTTTTCAGTGTCACTCTTGCAGTCCCTTCATCCTCTCTGAGTGTGTGCGATGGTGTAAACAGCATCATTACCACACAGGAAAAGATGTCAACCTTCTCTCTCTCCGCCAGTTCTGGGCCCGCTGCCGCGGTCAAAGATTTGGGCCCTTGAGTCCAGAGTGTGAAGTCTGGCTCATTAGTGGAACGTGGTTTAACACCCTCGAGGATCTACTCCTGAAATCTGTGTGCCTAGTAAAAAAATCAAGTGAGAATGGACCCAGTGTGCTGGAAACAGGAAGCAGATTGACTGACTCTCAATCCCCAACCCCCCCCCCTCCTGGCCCCCAGTATGCATGCTAGTGCTGCTCTACCACCTACACAAGTGATTTTACTTTCTGAGTACTTATCAGTCATAAAGCGCTTGATTACCTGCCTCAGGTATTCAGGAAATGGAGGGAAACAAAACGTAAACATCACTATAACACGAAGATTCTGCTGTGTAAACTGGTTAATATGTAAAGCTGTTTCCCTAGATGAGAGTTTCCTCTGAGAAAATAAAAAATGCAATAATATAAGAATAACATGTTACTCTTCATCGTCTCAAACAAATAATGGGATACATTTTCCTCTATAACTCCTGCCTGGTAAAGAACATGGGAAAAAAGATGGGTTCAGTCAACCAGTGAATAAAATATGGCTTTAGGAAGGTAATTTAGGACACTGATGGAGGCAGCATTTTTGTGTTTTATGTATTCTGTGTCCCGCGTTCGCCAGCCGTGGAAGCTATGCTTGTGATTTTGTCCTCAAAATTATAATTTAACGTTACACTAGTGCTGCTGCCACAGAGTAATTAGTGCGGGGATCAGGAGCCGCTGATTGACATGAGTGGAAATGGAGACGAGAATGCCGCGGCCTGGGTCTTCGGCCTGGGTCACATGACCACTTGTTTCTGTGGCGAGAGCTCAGTTATTACTTGTGGGAAAAGAAATATTGATAACAAGCATGGTGATTCATTTTTGAACAGATTGATATTTAAGTCTCCATTTTGGCATCCGTGGGAAAAGATACAGAGCAGCTTGAATCCAAACTGTTGCCGTTGACCATTTGTAATTGTACAGGGAAATAAATTAGCAACTGCCAAAGCGAGGAGGGTCTGACCAACTTGGGTGTTTTAGCCATTTACAGGGGAAGTGGCTTCGCTCGTCTGTCAGGTGCCTGCGTGTCTCCATGTCTACGTTTGGCTCTTCACTGGTGATTCAGATGGTGCTCCTGTCGGTGGTGGTGTTTGTCACAGAAGTTTTTGTGGTAAAAGTAGATTGATTGATTTAGGATGTTCTGTATCAATTGAGGGTGGAGTCTTCGGAGGTGATGTCCATCCTGGGCAGAGAGGCACCTTAGTGTGAGCAGATATAACCAGTGGTGTTTATCGCCACTCAAACCAAGCATTTCTGTGGGGCCCGCTGTCAGCCACAATTGGTCACCAGCCTAAATATTAAACAGCCACAATTCTTATTTTGAAGAGGCCAAAGCAAAATGTTCTGCTAACCCGCTAGCGAGCTACGTTCATCTGACTTTACCTGCTAGTTATTCATTTAAATTTATTTGGGCAGGAGGGGTGGGGGGCCAAAGTGAATTTTTGAGCGGGGCCCCAAAAATAACAAACTTGCCCCTGGCTGTTGTAGTCAGCTAGAACGTGAGTTACGATTCTTCGGCTGGCTTTCATTGGACCTCCTTGGTCTGACTTGTTTCAGGAAACAGCCACAACACTTGATGCACTTCATAGATCAAGAAAGTTCTCTGATCAAGCAGCTCCTTCCTCAGGAGTAAACGCTATAAAAAGAGAAAGAGGAGGCAGATATGAGATGGTGAGGATCCGGTTCAGTCCCTCTGACTGCCAGCGTAAATCACTGGGAAGCCCCGTGATGGCAGCCGGTGTGTACAAACTCGCTGAATTTGACTGAATGATTAATGATCTGACCCCATCTATCGATCTGTACTATTTGTCGGTGAAAAGCAATATGGAAAATGGACTGCACTCCTAATAACTTTTTTTTCGAGGTTATGCGTGATCTTTATGGCGGGAGATATAGAATATTGATGGAACTTTCTGGGTCACTGATGGATGGAAACACGTTTCGTGTCTACAGTAAGGCTTTAGGATGGTGAGTAAATATTGTTGGAGAGGCTAAAGTCATGTTATAAATGATATCCTTTATATCCCCGCTGGCACAAACAATAAACGCTCATATGTAGTTTATCCCGCTTTATCCGCTATAGGACAAGTTATATTTAAATAGCCAGTGAATCTGCTGCCTGATATGTTGCATGGGGGGGGGAGGTGTAGGAAACAATGTGTTTCCTCAAAGACAGCAGAGCATCTGCTTGTCAGATAATTCGAGCCATGTGGTGTTTTCTGGAGTGAACGTTACCATCCTCCCTGTCGATGATTTCCTTCTATTTGCCTCCGTGTGTACTCATCCTTCTTCAGCTCGCTTTAAGAGCTTTTGTTTGAGTGTCTGAGCTGGCTGGCTCTTCACAACGTCCACGTCTACCCAAAACTGTCACACCAGGAGCACAGCTTGATGCCACTTGAGTCCATCACGTTGGAGCCTTTTGGACTGAATAGTGACTATGGATTCATTTTATTGGCAATTCGAGATGGAATTAAATCATTAAGGCTCACAAGTCAGGAGAAGATTAGATAGATTGGATGGATGGATGGATGGATGATGGTCAGCCACAGGGAGACTCTTGAGTCTAATTGCTAAAGGTAGGAACACAGAAGGCTCATATGATTATTGACTTAGACTTGACCTTGTTTATGAAAATAATGTAAATATTATTACCATAAGATGTGTTTTTAGACCCTGCCCCTAAACCATGTGATCAATCAAACCTCGGCAGAAATATACCAAACAGTCTTCTGTCTCACAGCATCTGCTTACTCCCATTCCGTCCCCATCCCATCCTTCCTTCTCAGGTCCATGCCCCATGCTCAGCAATCAGCAGCCTCTTCAGGTGTCACCACCCTGAGAGATGTCCTACCTGTTCTTCACACCAGCTTTCTGTCACAAGGGCCCCTGCAGACACCAGCCATCTGCCGGGATGCAAATCAAGGAGCAAAAAATCCTTTGTTCGTCCTCTTCAGTGCCGGCATCTTAAGGTGCCACAATGGAGCTCGGTTTGTCAATGGATGGATGGGGAAGGAAACTGTGATAAATGCTGAATTAAACACCTAATTAAATTCTGATGCCGATATTTAGAGCAAAGCTTCCTGAGGAATCTCTCAAGGCATGAGGTTAATCCAGGCTTCTTTGGTCTGCAGTGGATCTGAACTGATGTTTGAGACCAGAGGCTGGTCACCACATTTCACATTCGTATAGGGAGCTCGAGGTTTTTGCCCCCTGTGGGCCACAAACAGTCACTACACTGTCTGTGTGGCGCTTCAATATTACACAGATGCGTTCCTTATTTAGAAGATGCTAACGCAGCATGTTCTGCTTAACCGGCTAGCTAGATATCATCTGACTTAACTTGGTAGCTATTTATTTAGGTTTTCAAATATCTAGGGGGAAGGGGGGTAGGAGGGCTGGGGGGATTTGAAGTGAGTTTTTGACTGGGGTCCCAGAAACAAGAAACCTGCTCCTGATTGGGTCCCAGGAATGAGACTGGAGTCCTGGGATGGGAGTGTGCTGAGTCCCGGCCCCCCAGTGAGGACCCGGTCCGGCAGAGTAAACAACACTCTCGACAGCCTGTCGTCACACCCCTCCCAGCCTGTCCGTGCCACCCCCCTGCCCCCGCTATCCTACATCTTTTCCATCACCCCCTCATCTCCCCACTGCGTCTCTAGTTTTTGGCCTCTTACATTCTGCTCTTTTTAAAATCTAATTTTATAAATACGACAAACTCCTGTTTTGTGAAAATGTCACTCAGAAATCTGGGCTGCTTCACTTAAACCGAATGCCTGCCTTTCTTTAGAAAAGCGAGGATCCGGCCCCATGAATATTCACGTTAGTCGGGCTGCCGCTCAAATGACCGCCTCTTCGGGATCCGCCCAAGTCAGGCTGATGGATGAGGGCTCAGCTCGCCGTGGATTTTCAGGCTGGTTTTCTCCAGTGGAGTCTGTTTTGCAGCTGAAATGCTCCTCGATCTATGAGGAGAAGGGAGGGCAGATCTTCGTGACAATGTCCCACATATGGAAAGCAAACCCTCTCCTCCTAGGCAATAGCAGCCACAGTGTAAGTTGACGCGTGGCAGGGAATGACCTGCTTTGGCAGGGATGTGACTGATCCAAGGTTTTTGCGGCCTGGGGGGTACAGGCCCGTCAAGCATAATAGTAAATGTGTGGTCAATTATGGGGCGTTTCTGCTCTGCAGCTGTCCGCTCATTCGCCCAGTGAAGTCCTGGTCGTCAGATACGATCTTTCTCTGGACGGCTTGTCCATCTTCTTCCTGGCTAGCATCGTCCTTTTCTTCTGTTCCCCCCCCCTCCTGGGGGTGTTACTTTTGGAGTGCTTATACTTGCTCTCACAACTCTGTGAGGAGTAGATGATCTTTCTCCAAGCCTCCGTCGTGGTTCGTTATCTCAGTAAGGCCAGAATTGTATTCTGGCATTTGCAGCTGCTACGTGTTAAACTCAATCAGTGCAAGCAAATTAGCTACTTTGCTTTTCGAAATGCTCTGTCGTGCGATACTAGGACTTTGTTTTATGTCACTCTTGTGCCCTTGACTACATTTATAAGCATGTTTTGCAAAGGAAGTGAAGATGCTCTTAAGGGGTAATCCCTTTGGCTTCTGTTGACAGTTTGTGTTACACCTGTGACGTATGTATGTCCGTCGTTTTTTATTGCAGCGCGTGCGTGTTGTATGTACACATACTGTCTGATGTATATTTAAAAGTACATATCCTCATCCCTTAGGTTATATAAACAGAGGATTATTTTATATGTAACTTTCAATCAGTATGGGCTAAGAGTAACTGACTTGAGTATGTCCTACGCAATAAATGTTTATTTGGTAAGACTAGCTGTAGCGGTTTGGCAGTTGGTTGTGTGTTGCCCTGTAGCCGACTGTGAAAAGTGGGAGCAACACCAATGCGTGGTGTGTTTCGATCTGCGCCGCACATTTCTCTGCATTGGGGTGCAAGCCGTCTGTCCTTCTGTTTTCACGAGGTGTCAGTGAAGCGGTCTTCATTTGTACACCTACTCTGGCCAATCGCGTTCTCTGTCACCGTCACGTCGGCCTATTAAATCACTGTTGGAGGAATCGCTGTCACCAGAGACCTTGTTTGAGGACGACTGCAAAAACCAAATGGGCCCGTGGGCTTTGAAATCAGTCGGCTTCTGGTCAATTCTCCATGTGTTTTTACATCAGGCTGTCCAAATGACTCTGAGTGTTTTTTTTATCTGTATTTGTGTTGCCATCTGTTATTTGTATGGTGTGCATGTTAAGCTTTTACAACAACTGTTGATGTCCTTGAGTTAATGTCCTTACTCACTCATAAACATTTTCCAGTCCTTCAGGATAATGGGGTGACTACTTTTTTTCCATTCCATTCCCAGAACCCTACAGGGTTTAAGTATGGTAATCGAATAGTAATTGAATTAGCAGTATGGTAATTGAATTGTCTTGTTTTTTGAAAGCTGCAATTGCAAACAGGTTTAGCCGAGAGAATATTAAAAGGCTTTTTGAAATGACCATTTCTAATGCGACCTCCTGCCTGGTTAAGTGATGAATGTTGAATGTTCCAGCTCATTGTCTTCCTGTGGGTCTTCGCCCCTCTCTTCCCCCACAGTATACCTCAAGCATGAGAGCGAAATACCTTGCCACGAACCGGCCTGACCCCAACAGTTCAGCAGAACAATAAAACCCATTATTTCACACCTCAGCAGCAAGTCCGGACCCGTTTCAGAAATCCCTCCTACCTTCCGCCACCTCCCACCCTTGGATTCATTACCCGTTCTTGTTCCAAAAGCTTGACGTGCACATCATCTCGTACCTCCGCCCTTTGCCACCGCGTCCGGCGATCTTCAGCCGAGCCATTTGAGAGCGGAAGGGCCACCCCTCTGTCGCGTCTTGTGAACACAGCCCATCTGTATTTCGAAATCCTTTGTGATGCGAGGGGTGGGTATGTTCATTCAGGCGACACTTCTAGGATCCGGTCACATGCACCACTAGGGGGCGCCATGGAGTCTGTACCAGCGGAGAGCCATAACATGCTGGGAAATCCTCCTGGCAGTCCCCTGACACCCTGCTTCTGTGTGTCACACACTGCCACTCTTCTGCTGTGCGCTGTGGACCCTGTCTCGCCTGGAGTGGACGGGAATGATAGCCTGCCATGGTCCTCAGCCCATATGCACTTCTCACACTGGAGCATCACTTTTATAAACCAATGTCAGAAGGGTCTATTGGCATGTTTTAAACTTCTCACAGCTTAAACTATAAGAGTTTACTGATGACATCTGTTTATTCTCGGTGCAGTATGATTAGGGAGTTTTGCGCAGTGGCTTGCTATAAACTTACGTGTAGACTGAAAATATATAACTGTATCGCTTGTCTTCTCTGTTGCCATTTTCTGTTTAAAGTGCACTACGCGTAACCGTGTATATGTAGATATTGTTCTGCCGCTGATGCTAATCGATCTTTTGAGTCTAAGAAGCACAGAGTGGAGTTGCCTCCGTGAGCACGGACATGAAGTAGACGTTCTAGTATGCAGTGGCCTCAGTTAATGTACGAACGCTCATCGCTGTTCTAAGAGCAGTGGTGTCTTGCTCCGGAACCTAAGTACCTATAGCCCGAAGTAAGGATTCTTAAAAGGTCATCTTTGCTTTATGCAGGTGATTTTAAAAAGAGTGGTTTTTTAAAAGAAATGTCTCATCAGTCATCAGTTCTGGACGGGAACTGTATTCTCTTGATGTTAGTTCTGCTCAGGAAGACCCCAGTTTCAACCCTCCGTTTTTGACGGTTCTACATCTCTTTATATGATGTACAAAAACTTCATGGGAGGACCATTAAAAAATGTATTCAATTGGCACTGAAAGGTGGGTTGTTTCACTTCATTATCCTGATTTTGAGTTTACTTTAATACACACTTGATACACGCTGATCATACTTTTACTATTACTGTGCAAGACAATTGAAATTTTTATTGGTGTCTGCAGGGTAACTTAAGAAATATACTAGGGACCACTGGACACTTAATCCAGCTGAAGGCGTCCGTCTGTCTTCAGTCTCCATCCCGGTTTAATGCCACTGTCCTCAAAGGCACTGATGTACCGTTCAGCATTACTTGACCTGTTCGCACTGTGTCAGATGTGGACCTGGATGATGAATTCTGTGGCACCCGGTGGGCGAACCGGTTGCAAGCTGGACTTTTAGTGGGATGGCGGAAGGCGGCGGGGTGACCAGTGCCAAAAACGGAGACCGGGGCAGGAGGATGACTCGGAACTGCTCTGTTTTCATCTGTGAGCAAGCAGCTGCTTCAATGCAGGACTGGAAATAGAGATATTGTGTTTTTTTTTTATTTTTCCTATGTAAGCAAACTTCTGGTGCTCTTTTAAGGTGATAATGTGACTAACAAAACTAAAACGTTTGGGATTTTTCTTGCATTTTGTATGTTTTTCTTTGCTGGTGGGGGGTGGGGGGGCATCAGTCTGTTCTGTTCTGCCACACACAGGTATGTTTCGTTGTTACTGGAAAGCACAAGTGTTTTTTCGTGACAAACAAGGATCCTCGCTGAGTGACAGCCAGCACAACCGGACTAGACGAGCGTCGCGCAGACAGCCGCTGTGATACGGAGAGACTTTCCTTTGAATCTGTAAAATACTCTGCTGTGAAGATGTCAGCTTAACGACGTTCTTGTGCTAGTGTCAGCGTGTCCGTGCGTGACGTGGTAGGTGTCACAAAGCCTCCTTTCCCCCCCCAAACACCCCCCCCCCCAGCACAGTCTTGAGCTGGTATCTGCTGTGTCATGAATGACCAAAACCACTAATGACGTTGCACAGAGAGAAGCCATATCAGGTGGGCGGGGGGAGACAATTGGTGATAAACAGGGGTGTAATTCAGGTGCGTCACCTTTACTTTGTAGGAACGTTCGGTGTAATGTGTACTTTAATGTTTCTAGATTCACCTTAAAACATTTTGTGTGCTGAGAGAAACTTTTAGCATTATAGAACGACAAATGCACATTTTAGCAGAAGCGCAGGCTTCTTCCTGCCGTCGCTTTCTGTTAAGAATAATTCATGTTGCTTTATTATTATTATTATTATCATTATTATTATTTTTTCTATTATTAAAATGTGTGGGTTGGAACCTTCTGTGGAAGCAAGTAATGAAGGTAAATACCTTGAAGTAGACTAAGTACAGCGGATACAAACCACAGTTTTTTTCTTCAGTATCTTTGCTCTGTTTTTCTTCACGATGTCACTGGCAACCTGAACAACCAAATGACTCCTGTGAACCCTGAGCCCGGCTTAAAAAAAACAAAATGAAATAAACTCTTATTTTCTGTGGGAGAGATCTCTGTGAGACAATCTTACTGTTTTTAAATTAGTAATTGCTAGAATTATGTATATTTAGCTTAATGTTTGCACGAAGAAAAAAAACTGGTTTGTGAAAAATGCATTTGCAAATATTTGAAACCATATCTTTGTCTTTAAAACTGCTTTCATTTATTCAAGAAGTATTGCAAAGTACATCACCTTTATTTCTCTGTGAACAAATATTTTGGTCTTAAATGCTCTGTTTTGATAAACAATCTTACAGTAATAACTTTCTTTTAGCAATTTATAAAATATTGTACATGTAAAATCTGTGATTCCATTGAGCTTGAATTCAATGTCTTAAAATCTATTAAAGTACATTAACAGAAAATTCTCAATATTTGCTGTTAATCACATTTCCACTTATACGTTTTCATTTCATTACTTTTCATTTAAACATTGTGTTGTATAAACCCACGATTAGCGATGGTGTTTTATTGTACGGCTAAAGTAGGATTGCACAGTAATTGACATGAACGATGAACACTTTCATTTATTTTGTGTGGCCAGCAGATGGCGGTATTACTACGCAGGTAAAGCAATGTCCATTACTGCGCTGAACTCTCCGTGAGTGTCCTATATAAGTACAAACAGTGGAATGTATTAGGGTGACGGATCTTTATTGTCCTTTCATGTTAAGTTTGCTCTTGTGATATTAGCATGTCTGAAATGTACAGTAAGTCTTGTGGCCATTGAAACAATGAAAGATTACATGATCATATTAGGCGTCGATTCCGCTATTAGTTTTAAGAAGGGAGCTGAAAATGAGGCAGTGCCACCTCACAATAAGGCTGCCGTTTGCCTCTTATAAATGCTAGTAACTAATTAATAAGAAAACTGTGGTATAACGTGTTTATAATTGTCTAGTAATGATTTACAAAGTATTATAACCTAATTAATAACCTGCTTATAAACCATTCGTAATCCCTTTATAAGGGTAGCCTTATTGTAAAGTGGTACCAATGAGGCTTTCCTGTTTAAATGTATACATGCCTTACATGCCCACAAGCTGTTTTATATCGTGCTTAACTCTTTAAGCCACGATACTCAAACTTTATTTTTTAAGGTCGCGTTATGATTGGTGTCCCCTCTCCCACCTCCCTCGAATACACGGGTAACGCTCTTAATCGACAGCGGCTGGTGAGCATCGGCTCACCCCCTCCCCCCCCTGGCTGGGCCCCAGCGCCCCCCCCCCAAGCAGTGTAGACAGGGGTGTGTTGTGCTGCTCGTGACCCCACTTGTGAAGCCGTGGGAGGTCAGGCCTCAGCCGCCTCCCTGCGCCGGGGGTCACCGCTGGGACAGTCTCTCTCTGGAGCCTCCCCTATTGGGGGGGGGGGGGGGGGGGGGGGGGGGGGGG
>JAABNX020000106.1:23274978-23286629 GCA_015163995.2 Mormyrus lacerda | reverse complement strand
ATGTTGAATTTTATAAACCCTGCGCAAAAATAAAACTAAAATATCCCAGCTAATGACCATTTTTACCATCACAGTTCTGAATAATGCACATTTATGGCATCAACATTTATATAACGGCCCTAACCGTAACACATCTAGTCAGTAAAATCAGAAACTACCCGGACCATAACCCTAAGGCATTTAGTCATTAATATCAGTAACATTATACCTGAATCCTAACTCTAACACATTTAGTGAGTAATATTACTAACTTTACACCCGAACCCTAACACGTTTAGTCTGCAATATCAGTAACTTTATACCTGAACCCTAACCCTAACATATTTGCTCAGTAATATCAGTAACAGGATACATGCTACTGTTGTGACACAGATGCTGGGATTAAAATGCGAGTGTGTTCCCTGATTCTGCCGCAAGATTGATTAGCGTCTAGCCGTGCAGAGACAGCCTTTAACAAAGGGAGTATGCCGCAGAGGGCCCGAGGCGAGCCATCTGCCACGGACTCGGCGAGGTCCCATTGTCACCCCTGGAAGAATGCGCTTCAGAGTGATGTCAGCACAATCCTGCGTGCAGCCCGAGATGAGGAGGCTTCCTGCACGTGCACCGACTGCTCTTAGGACCTGATATGCTACGGCATCCAGCTAGTATTAATGTGTCACCGTGTTTTAAGGCTCTCTGGAGAAGCTGGGGGAGATTTCAATAGGATAGGGAAGCCTTGCGATGGTTATGCACATAACCTCTGTAATGGACTTAATTAGCCTTGTTATCCAAATAAAAAACATGCAGTGTAGTAAAAGCTTATGTCTCACTTTAACTCAACAGTAATCACAAGTTCTTTTACTTCCCCTGCAATCCACCAGACACTTTTAAAACGCTGGGCATTTTAACTTACTTCCTCTCATCTACCTTTTAGCCTGATGCAGACCTGCTGCCTAATCAGTTTCATTTGTTTTCTTCCTTGTATGGTAATTCATATGGCACGATATTTATTCTGGATCTCTCCACGAGCATTGCAGGTTACATTCCCTGACAGACACGGACAGGCCCGAAGGAGGAATCCCGGTACCAGGTCTTCGGAAAAGGCGGGAATTCGCCCCGGCTCGGACACAAAGGAGGACAATAAGTCTTTGGCTGAATGGCAGAGGGCCACTGTCATGCAGAGCGGTGGCGACTAGGGCATGTGTGGACAGTGCCCTTTGACCCCTCCCAGCAGGTGTATGTGGTCAGGCTCTAATGAACAGGGTTCCTTCCAAAGCGCGCCCCCCCCCCCCTTGGAGAGAGGGGAGAGGGGAGGGCTTGTAAAACTCCTGCACAGGACAGATGCTGGGTGTGAATACCCTGAGGGAAAGTGTGCCACGTCTAAAGAAAGGCCTGCACACAATCAGGCAGATCGCTGACATAGCCAGGGAATGGCAACAAATCTGACCACCACAGAGACTCCCGGCTTTCAAAGCGCAGCTATAAAAGGCTCTCTGACAAAAGTGCCCCTTTATGCTGACCAACGCTGAACAATGCTCTCGAGTTTTAAAGAAAGCATTTCCCCTTTTTTGTGTTTAACAGCTGCTGCATGGGAGGCCGAACCGCTTTAAAGAAAAGTGAAATAGTATTTTCTTGACGCCATCTCAGGGACTGGAAAAAGCCGTTTACGAGGCTCTGTCCTTCTCTCGTGTTACTCTGAAGATTACACGTACGCGTATAAGCGTGTGCTGCTCTGAAAATCACACGTACGTGTATAAGCGTGTCTGCTTTAAATGTACATGTAAGCCACCCGAATGGGAGAGTGAAACAAAGAATGGAAGAAGAAGTGTACTTTGTAACGGCCGATAACCGCTTATGAACAATTCTGTAGA
This sequence comes from Mormyrus lacerda, assembly GCA_015163995.2. NCBI lineage: Eukaryota > Metazoa > Chordata > Actinopteri > Osteoglossiformes > Mormyridae > Mormyrus > Mormyrus lacerda. Next base: position 23,284,779 of record JAABNX020000106.1, on the reverse strand, counting down.
AATGCTGTATTTTTGATCTTGATATATGGTTGTCAAAAATCATCCTTCCTTATGATTCATTTGCATTCGAATTCTACCAATATGCTGCAGGACATAACTACTACTTGTTGTCAAATGTTAAAAATAAAGAGGAACTCAGTTGCAAAACACAATTTATATGACTCAGTGTACAGATTAGACTCTAATCACAGGGATAAGGCCTTCAAAACTGTCTTAGTTCGTTTTTTGAAAATACATCAAATGCCAGGGTTTATTATAACTGAATATGAAGGATATAGACCTCAATAAAGATACAGACCACAGACCTTGGGAAACCTAGATTCGGTACATTTTTTTGGCTCCGTTATTTAATAATCCACATTTTCATGCCAGTATGGCAATATGGGGTTGAAGTGAACACACACGCCACTTTCTGCCACACAGCGTGACACCTGTCCATCCTGCCCAATACAGTTATATGTTTATGCAGGCCGCCCGCATATTCGCAATACCACGCCATTAAGCGCAGTACAGATCAGTGCTTTGGCAGATTTAGAAATGTCTGCAATTAAAACACAGAGCTGCACTGTGACTGGATAGTAAGAAGGCAGACGGCGGCTTCAGTCATGTTGACCCCAGCATGGCCAATATGAGGACGGGACTCTTTTTGCCGTTGCGGGGATGGATGCTTCATGATGCAGCCACATTGTCTCTGGCTGATGGAGATCGATGTCTCCTGCTGCAGAATGTATGATCTGGGGGTCATTTCCAGCTGGGAAAAGCCCCCTTTCAATGGGCTGGGGCTGCAGATACCAGACAAAGACGTGGTCTGCGTCCAAAACCGGCAGACGTTAGCAAACTTTACTATGACTATAGTGCCTTATTTTACCATGATATTCTGGTTTAGGTATATTAGAAATTACCTTTATATACCCTTCATATTTTAAAATAATACAATATTAATACAATAATACAATAAAAATCTAAATGTGATTAGGAATTATGTAGGAATAATGAACGGAAATGCTTAATACGTCTTTATTGGAAAAAAGTCCTTATTCATTTACTTTCTAATTGCCTGTTCTTTTTCTTTGTGGTGCATTGGCGTATTTAATGACCAGAAGTAAAAAAAAGGAAATGTTGACAGTGAATATAGGAATTTGTTAAACTGGAGTTCAGCTAAATTAGTTTGGTATTTTGTAGTGATGTTAATGCTGTATGTCCCATACTGAAAAACCAACACAAAAAAATCCCCGTTGCAAAGATCATGTTACACAGAAGGAGACAGTTTAAAGACCCACTATAGAAATGTGTGAAATCAAATTAACCCCATTAATTAAGGGTTTTCCAGTATAGAACTGTGTGTATGCTAATGAAAAGCACACCCCACCGTGTCACTTTCTCTTGTGCTATTCTTCGTCTGGGAAGGCAGAGTTTACATTCAGGGACAGAACTTCAGCTGAAGAAAAATCTCACATTTATTTCTTAGGGGGCGGTGTTTGTTATCTAGTTGTCAAGTCCAGTTAAGGATTGTTTTTGAGTCTGGTGGGAAATCCCATTAGGAATAGTGCTGAAAATATGCATATCAGTATTCAGCTTAATATTAGATTATCATATTAGGTACAGCTTCTGACCGGTTTAGGCAAAACTCCCGTCACAGTATCTTGTGCAGAGATTCCTGGTAACTAACTTGCTCTGCATAGCTTAGAGCTACTAGAGCTGAAGAGAGCTGAGCTTCTTGCTGCAGAAATCAATGCACACAAAAGAAACCACACCCACAAAGCAACAACACCAAGAGGGGTAGATAAAATGAATTATGAATAATGAATGACAAATTAATTATAATTACTTTTCCTGTTCAGACAATTAAAGACATAAACATCAATGTGGCAGCTATGGATTGTAGCAAGTAGAGTTCAATTTACAAAGTCCCTTGAGACATTGTTTCATCCTTAGTGTTGTAATTTTTTTTCCCATGGGAATTCAGATATTTTTGAATTTGCATATTCCCATTTAAAGGACTTACTGTCAACTAACTAAAAATGCCTGAAGCAAATTAAACATGTCAGCCCACTTCTTAAACAAATCGGGTGCCCAGAGGCTAAAGCTGGCTGTAGACTTCAAACAACGATCGGGCGAAACGAAATCGAAATCGAACACATCGGCGCAAACAACCTGCCTCATACTTAACATGAGGCCGCCAAATTCGCGTTCTGTGTCGCGCCGCAGGCCTAGACACAGATAATGATTGCGACGAGTGTGTGAGCCATTCCAATGAATGAGATGACAGTTCTTTTAAAACGGAAGTTGCTCTCATTATTAAGTTACCATTAGTTTAATATTAGCAGCAGCACAGACAGGGAAGCCAAAAATGTACACAACACTCACTGTTACACGCTAATGAAACACATGTATTCCATATCAAACATTACATGGTTGCGACATCTTCTATTACCGGGAATACACAAACGCACACATTAATTTACAATATTTAAAATCCTGTGTGGTGTGAAGCTAATAACCAACTCATGCTAATGACCAACCGCATGACGTAACATTTATGTCAGCCAATTGTAAACAGTGAGTAGGATCAGGGCAAATGAAAAAGTTTGCCTTGGAGACCACACACAGTCGGTACACCAAAGCGACGATCACCGTGGTCATTACAACTCAAACAACAACGTATCGCTAAAATGACGTCAATTCCGTCAATTTCGTTTGAAGCAAATGGCCGCCACTAAAGAGCCTGCGAGGTTTGGGAGACTCATAGGTGATGCTGTTCTTTTTTTAATAACAGATACACTGTATATGCCAATAGTGGTTCAATATAGGTAGAAAAATAATTAAGCTATACACAAACTATAAGGAAACTTACCACTGAACACATTATCTGCATAATAAGCCTAATCTGAGCCCTAACCCTAATGGTAACCTCACCCTAGCTCTAACTCTAATAGCAAACCTAACCCTATTCATAAACCTAACCCTAACCCTAACTCATGTTTCAATTCATGACTTTACAACATAATAAAACGCAATACAGAAGCGTTGACATTATTCATAGACAATATTCAAAAGTCGTGAAATACGGCACAAAAAATGGAAAAAGCAGCGTACCTATGTAAGATATGAGAATATGTATAAAACTGAAAGTATTTTTAAAGCTGGTGGCTAGGGTGTGAAGAGTATTTAATGATGCAGAGAGCTTTACTCGGATATCTCTACTCATGAACATCCTGACTGACAGTCACAGTGATTTACTCTTCTGTTTTTCCACCAAGTTGCAGATCCTTGTTGTCAGACACACTGGGGTTGCCAAATATTCTCCACTGTGCATACATAGAACATATGTAGCTTCCTGCAGATGTGTAGGCGTTGGTAGGCCTTCTTGATGAGGGAGGGGGATTTGACAAGCCCACGAGAAGTCTTGAATTATGTGGATCCCCAGGAACTTAACTCGTAACTCTCTTCACAACTGTTCCCTTCATCAAGATGTGTCTGTAATTTGCTCCCTATTTTATGAAGTTCATGATTAGCTCTTTTGTTTTGCTGATGTTGAGGCTTGTTCTTGGTGCACTAGTCTGCTAGGAGCTGCACCTACTTCCGGTAGGCTTTCTCAGTGCTCTTATGAATCAAACCCACCACTGTCGTGCTGCTGGCGAATTCGAGGATCGCGTCAGCATTATTCCTTGCAACACAGGCGTGAGTGAATCGAGAGTGTAGCAACGGTCTGATCACACAGCCTTGTGGCATACCAGTGTTCAGCATGCCAAGCCCAACCTTAACACTAACCTGAATCTGAAGGAGAGTAGTCAAGTCAAGTCTCTTTAATGTCATTTACTACACATGATATGAAACAGCAAATCTATGGAGCATCAGGTAGCGAGAAAAAAAAAAACAGGCTACACACCCCGCAAATCTGGACATGCTTCCAGTTCACTTGCTATGCAGAAGATTGCAAATTCCCTGTTCACCCAGAATAACTGACACCTCTCTCAATGTGAATCTATCTCCCTGCACTGTCTAACATAAATAAAATAACTGTATTGTCTATGTTCCAAAACTCTAAATGCTAATAATAACTCTCACAATAACGATGTCCTGCATAATAAAACCTTGTATGCTTGTGATACTTGTATGTCACTTCGGACAAAAGCTAAATCAATGCAAATGTGAAGCTACTGCCACTTTAATCAAAGCGAAGAATACCCCAGACAAAAACACAAATTACGGAAAACTACGCACCCTATTTGAAATGATCTCATTCAAGTATATTCCCAGGTGAGCGGTTTGCTGGTCTCCTGCAGCTGTGTCTCCTGTCCCCATGGACATGTCTTTACTGGCACACTTTGCACCCACGCTCTGGACAGGTCTTAAGACACTCTCATAAATAGTGATGAGCTGGCAGCCTTTCTCACAGCATTTTGCCAGCCCACATAATTAACTGCCTGGTTAGTCTTCCCAGAGTAGATGTGTGTTGAGATCTCTGCAGAGATGCTTTTCGATGCTGGACGGCCTGTATGGGTCCATTAAAATGTGAGAGCTCAGGGATATGCTGTAAAACATATGCATAGAGTAGCCATTAACCGAAAAATACGTCAGACAAAACAGATCAAGTTCCAAAAACCTAAATAAAAATGAACAAATATTAGACGTATATATTTGAGTCTACAGAATTGTAGAATTGCAGTTCAGTAATATTGAGCAACGAAAGTACAAGACATTTCCCATTTCCTTCCCAAAGAACATTTTGAATTGTCATGACAGAAACTCGTAAAACCCAAAAAAAGAGGAGAGTGGGCACTCTCTCTGTAACAGTAGTCCCTTTGAGGATAGCTTCTAGGCTAGGTTTCTGGAAGTCACTAGAGAAGAGGTGGAGTTCTGGCTTGTGCAGTCTAGGGAAGCAATAAATCGTGAGCTGAAAAGGACAAAACACTGGTTGGTTGTCTTGCGCTTGTCGCCTGTCCCTGACGCTACAGCAGAAGCCTTTTCCTTCTGCTGTCTAGCAGTCTCGTAACTACCCGTGGAGCCTGTTGACCTTCTCAGGGGTTTGTCAGTTGTGTGGTGTTTGGAGATCAGAAACCAGAAATACTAGCATGAAGTTTAATGGACGAGATTGACCCAGGATGAGAAACAAAAAAATCACAAGGCAGTGAGCCACCAGTGCATGCAAGACTACTTGATTTTATGTTTAACAGGTCTGCTTTTCAAGAAATTCAACATTCAAGAGTTTGTTGTCATATGCAGAGCAAAACTGTCAGTTATACTGCACAATGAAAACCTTACACTGTATGCCTTTCCGGTAGCCAGAAAAAAACAAAATACACACAAAAGATACAAATACAAATTAAGGTGCTTCAAAAAGGCACATACTATTACAGTATGCAATATGTAAACATATAGTGCAACGTAAACATATAGTGCAATGTAAACATATAGTGCAACGTAAACATATAGTGCAATGTAGACATATAGTGCAACGTAAACATATAGTGCAACGTAAACATATAGTGCAATGTAAACATATAGTGCAACGTAAACATAATGCAAATATTGTGAGTAACGGAAAGAAGTAGACATATATGAGCCAGGTAACTGGCCAGGGTTAGTTCAACAGACAGAAAATGCTGGTCAATGACCTGGCCGTTGCATTAAATGACATTAAATGTTATCTAAATGTTATCTGAATGCTTATGTTTAATAATCTTAGAATATATTATGTTCTAATACAGGGGTGGGCAATCTTATCCGCAAAGGGCCGGTGTGTATGTGGGTTTTCGCTGCAACTCCCTACAATTAGATTAATAATTAGAGGACTGATTGGCTGACCTGGGTTTGAACAGCTGACCTACAGGTTATCCCCAAAACCTGTATACACACCGACACTTTGCGGATAAGATTGCACATCCCTGTATTGAAATAATTTTCTCTCCACAAATTAATACCCAGTAAACATATTACTGGTTGATTTTTGTCAATAAATGTGTGGTTTCTGAAAGGTGCCTGTTCTCTCTTCTGCTTTCCTCAATCGTTCGTTTTCCAGGATTCAGCGCCATAGAGTGTGTATAGACTAGGGAGTCATTTAGACATCACAGAATTTTAGAACCATACAAATTACAACGTGTCATAGTCAATTCAGTAAAGAAACTATTAAAAAAAACGTTTTGCCTTCCAAAGATCACGTACGCAGCATTCTCTGTGAATTCATACAGAGTGAATAAAATGAACCGCGTATCATTTGTTTGGATTGCTATGGATTTTCGGCATTTTGTTGCTGCTAGCTTGGCTGTCCTAAAAATAACTTTGGTCAGGTGCATGATTTAAAGCATTTCCAAGATCAAAGGTCACCGATATGACGAAAACCAGACCATCTGCACTGCCAAATATATTTTCATTGTTTGAGTTGAGAGTAGTCCTGTATGTGTCCCCAGCTAGTCTAATAGCTGTTTACCCCTGAGGACCAAATCATCCCTGGTGTAAATTTCTATTTAAGAAGTTAAGTGTTATTCTCCGTGTTCCAGTACTGTTGTTACAGTCTCAGCAGATTGTTTCAATAATACTCAGGCTGGATTCTAATCATCTTTAGACTTGAATTTATCAGCAGCTCTCATCTCACATGAATATGGCTTGACATGCCTCACAAAATATATAAAAAAATATTTTAGGTCTGTAAAAAGAAATGTATTCCAAATGGAACAGTTCATGCTGGATAATAAGTTATGGAAAACATTTATTCTTCTGTGTTACTTATTTTATGATTTTGGTCAAATGTTATTGCAAAGGTTTTGCTAATTAAAAAGCACCAATAAATGAACTGTCAATGTAATGTCAATGAACTTTTTAATTCAGAATAGCTCTTTTAGAACTATAATTTGGGTTACAATTTATTATTATTTGAATGTCATACTTAAAACTATAGATTATTTCCAATGTGATATAAAATAAAGATTTTGTTCATAAAACCAATAAACCAATTGCAATATTTTGCTGCATTATGCAAACATCCCAAGATTTCCGTGAGCAATGTATGCATTTATAAATAGTTTTTCATACATAGACTTTAGCTTACAGTCAATACTTTACCATTTTTCTAACATACGCTTATAAATATTCATACCACTCTGTGAAGTAAATTTCTTTGTGCATGTCTGTGACACTTAATGAACGCTGTTTGTTGAAACTATCAGTAGTTTGTTAATTCTACTGCTGATAATTTGCCGTGTTTGTTTCCTTCACTGAACAACCCTCGAGAGTAAATCTGGATGACCCCCTGTGCTCTTCCTGCAGGGATAAAGGACCTCGTTTCTGGACATAATGAATGGCGCACGTGTGTGACTAGCTTCTCTCAATAGCAACAATAAAACGGTCATTGTCCACTTGTTTTCCAGCCAGGGCCAAGGTAAACATTGGCCTGACGCTTGCCGCTCACGCTCAGGAGCCTCCCTTCCTGCCCTGCTCTTCTCATTAAGAGACACCACTGTCCAGGAGATCAGTGGAGCTCCTGGTGAGGATGTCCAGCGGACATCCTGGTCTAGGGAGTGTCTTGTATCAGCACGATGCCACGTCACCGTTCTGACGGCAGCACTGGGCCCGTTGACATCTGGAGGAAGAGGCCATTGATTGAGATAGCTCTCCTATTTGAACACAGGCTTCCTCTTGCATATTTCCATGGAAGGATCTTCTGATTTCAAAACAGCATTTGTTGTCTTGTTTCCCTTGCCTTGTTATTCAGGGCATGTTCCCTATCTGCGATGATGGACGGCTACACTGAGTGTTGTGGTGCTGACAATCCCAGTTCTTTCATTAAACCCGCTGTGTTTCTGATGTGGTAGATTGCGAGGCCTGCGCTAACTGCAGCTAGCCGCTCTGTTTTATTGATGTTTCCCACCATTGTCCATTCACTGACGCCTATCTTCTGGGAAGCATCGCAGAGTTTCTCTATTACAATCTTTTAATGTCTTGGCTCAAGATTGCCTCGAAAGTTATCTGCACAAGATTAAGATTGCCTGGTTTTCTGATGTGTTTCACATCTGTTGAGCTGTTGCTCAGCTGGAGATGCAGACTAGCCAGAAAATTTAAAATGCTGTTCCTTCCCATTTTCCCTTATTGGGTAGTTTTAGCTAGGATAGATTTATCAGGTAATGTTGAGTAGGCTGTCAACATGTCCTCCAAAGTTTTGCTGTAATGGTTTTCGAATATAATCGCATCATACAATGTTTATTTCTCTTTTAATGTTCCATGGAGCAAACGCTAATGGTCACATCATGTGCAGTTTAATTCTGTTCTTTCCGCACTGTTAATAAATATAGGATTTGCTTGAGACTCACAGCTTGTTTCCAAAGCTGACATTACACAACATCCATGTTCCCAGAAAGTAGATAATTTTGATATGCTTCATAAACATCTTTCTTCAATGTAAAAAACAATTGTGTTTGATTCATGTGCCTAATCATCCGTTCCAAAATATAACAGTATAAATCACTGCCAAGCTTTGGAATATGGTCCCCAAAGCAATATTATCAGCTAGTCATAACTTCAAATTTATATTGTGGTTTTTCTGTTTAAATTGTGCTGGATGTCACACAGGGACATGCGACATAATGAGGCCTGAATCTGTCAGTAGAATTTACAGTTTTCTGAACCAAACTTTTATCAGGAACAATCAGAAAGAAAGAAACAAATATAGAAGAAAAATCAACAAAACAATAACAAGGCATTTCTATAATTTCTTACAGATAAATGTTGACACATTAATGCACGATACACAGATGGAAGAGTGTCTGTTGTTGAAAATAAAGGTGTTAAAGTATTAAGCTACATTTTATTAAATAGTGTTGTAAAGTTTTCAGCAATTGGCTTGTGGGTTGCTGGGGAGATGCGGGAGAAGTACGGCCCAGTGAGTGAGTCCCATTAAGGAGTTGATGCCGGGAACTGGTTAAGTGATCTGTGTAAATCAGGTATGAGGATAAAAGGGGAAGAGAGAACAAAAAGAAGGGGTAAAGGTATAGGATAGTGTGTGGAGGGGGGAGCTGGCATGACTTCTCCTTTGGGGGCTTCACCCTTTTAGATCATGATGAGTCTTATGTTCCTCTAACTAAACTCCCTATAATGGCAAAGGCAGCCTTTAGGTTATGAGCTTGTAGCTCCTCCCCCAAGACACGCGAGTTTTATGGGAATCCCACAAAAATCATGGCAAAAAAGTCACAGTGAGAGTACAGCCAGTTATCCAGTTACTTTAGAAATGGGCAGGCCTCTTTCTGCTTTGTGTTAACCTCAGAGTGGCCCCCAAGCCTGGGCTGGGGTTCCACGCCAACGCGGCCCTCTTTCCAGCCACCCAGAGTGGGACTGGTCCTCAGGCTACCGGAGGGTCACTGCCGGAATTATGGACAGGAAATAACAATTACTTCACCATTATGCAAACATTATGAAGAACTTCCACTCCGCTAGTGGGTTTTCCCCAGAAGCCGGAGCTGAAGGCTACGATAATATCTACTGTCAGACCCAGCGTGCAGAACGGCCGAGTATGAATTGCTCAAAGTTCAAACTGAATCATCACCAGGGGCGGTCTGATCTACCTGTTTTAACAGGAAATTAAGACAATTAACTGAAGTCAAACAAATTAAGAGTTTAGTAATTGTGGAGACTTTAATAAACTCTCCCAATAACAAAGAAACTTGGCTGAAAACCTTCTTATCTTTTCCCATGATTCGCACTGTAACTGTGATAGACCCTGAGAGAGTTTTGTGGAATGTTTGAAACGCAGTGATATTGCAACACCAATGAGTTTCAGTCTAAAGTCAAAGAAATCACTTCTACATTTAC
>JAABNX020000106.1:23258776-23274878 GCA_015163995.2 Mormyrus lacerda | reverse complement strand
GGAATGTTTGAAACGCAGTGATATTGCAACACCAATGAGTTTCAGTCTAAAGTCAAAGAAATCACTTCTACATTTACTTTTGAGTAGTTACATTAAAGTATATTGTGCCTTCCATTCGACTGAATTAACAGATTTTGGTTGATATTGTTACACCCTGGACTGTCTAATGGACAGAGTCAGTTGGCAATTGGTCTTGGGTTGAAAACTGTTATAAGGGAGAACTTTCTGTTTTAGTAACAGGGAAAGATGGTCAATCCTTTGAATCCTGTTGATATAATAGGTTATTGTGGCTTAGCCCTATACAAAACTGTCCTGCTGTGTTGTTTAACCACAGGCTGAGCAAATCCCATCTCTGACAAGGAAGATACACATCACAGAGTGATGAGATCATGGAGAAACTGGTTTTACCCACTATAAAGACAAGACATAACGTTTCATTGAATACTTACATCCTTACAATGTCCACATCCCTCCCGTCCAGAAGTGTCTGATGTTCTTGCTCCCAATGGTCTAAAACCATTTTGGGAAACTGCATGAAGAAGCCTCCTCAATAGAGACCCCAAGTCCAAGCTGAACCATACACACCTCCTCTGTGTGCATGAGCACGGGCGATGACATGCGCTTTCCTGAACTTCTCGTCTGAGTTTTGTGGGATTTATCAGGACAGCAATTAGTCATTTTATATTGGTTGAGAAGCCTACTTCCACATTTTTTGAAAAGTCAATAGTTGAGTTTAATATATGATCGTATTGCTATTATGTTCTCATGTTTCTTATTCAGTTATTGGAAACCACAAATAAATTTCCCCAGTATTTATAGATCCGTGCAAGCCAAAAAGAAAAGCAGGAATACTTCTATTCTGTAAGAGGACATTGGATAGCATCAGAAGATGAGAAGCTATAATTTCAATGTTTTGATCAGCTACTGAGTGGTAAGTGTAGTGTGGTCGATTGTAAAATATCCTGTTATTGCTAGAATAAAGCTATAGTCTCTTCTTTCCATCCATCCATTCTGGCCAAGGCTAGAGAATGTCTCATCATGTGATCGACAATATTGTAATGAGCTGATCTTCCTTTGCTCAGATTATTTTCATAAATTCAGAGGTCAGACAATCTCATAGAAGAAAGTCTGCCCAGGCAGATATAACAGATTTTAACACCAACGATTGGGCTGCTCCTGTTATTCTCCCCAGCGTGTTCCTGTTTGGGAGGGTATGGCATGATTTTGCATTACACAGGGAAGGTGTGCGAGCCCCCACAGTACCAGGCTGCATCCTCCTGTAAAACCACTGATAACAGGGGAGGGGCCTCTTGTGTATTTCCTGTCCAAAAAGATCTCATATTAAAAAAGTTTCTTTTGTCGCTTGTTTTTTCTAATAGAAATGATCTCTCTCAAATATCAAGTGTAAAGGACTCTGTTTAACAACCTGTGAAAATCTTTCTCCAGGCACCTTCAAATAGTTGCACTGAAATATCTAAAACAGTTAAGATTGTCTTTGCTTACTCCCTCGTTAGGTTGTGTTTCTGCAGAGATTAAAAAAAAAAATTCATATTTTGATTGTTAACTTTTTTTTCCTAAATCCTGCATTTTGTTTGGATGCACGTTTGTTTAACTTGGCATTGGAGTTCCGAAAAATTTGAAGCAGGCCTTGTATTGATCAGTAGGCTTCCTCATAACCATCACCTCAAAAAATCTGGGCAAACCATTACAGTGGCTTTTTAGATCTATTCTTGGAGATTTATCACACTGTTATTGTGTCTCCTGATTGGAACTCAAGTCAAAAATATTCAGAAGTAGATGATATAAAATGATCTTTTGTTTCTATAAATCTGTATGAGTGATTTGGAGAGGACATGGGTACTGGGTTTTTCCAGCAATTCCTTAAAGCTTCCAGTTTGATATTTTAGGCATTTTATTGTTCTCACTGTCATGCATAGAATATAAATTCAAATGTTACAATGAATTTTATGACAAAAGCCTGTCTGAAGCTCAGTGCGTGTATGTCTTTGGTACTGGCGAAACTGACCACTGTTCTTCTGGGAATCGAGAAAATCGCGTCCAGGCTCTATACCCGCTAAACACACATCAGCAGGTCTGTAGCCTTTCATGGAAAACACATTGTGGGAAAACATATAGATTTCCAGGGGTTCATCACACACGCTGTCTGTAAAAATAAATCCACATTTTATCTCAGCAAAAGCAAATGGTTTGTGTCTTTGGAGTATTGTGACTGTGTAAATATTTGGACTGTGGTCCAATAGGAAGAGCAGTGTGAATGTTGTAAAGTACAGGATCATTTTCCATTGGAGACCTTGGGGAACTAGTATGAACTGCTTTTAAACGCCAGCCGGTATCTGACTGACACAAGATTCACTTTCTGAAGCAAAAACACACTCCTTCCTTCCTCCCCATATGTAGCACCTGTCCAAAAGCAATCATATCTTTAAATATTTAGTGAGATCTGCATTAATCTTGCCTTTGAATATACGGTATTTCATGACTCGTAAACTGAACTGCATTACTTTTTTGCGAATAGGGTAAATAACAATGGCCGGACCAATTTGTACAAAATCTCTTGATTTCCTTGGTGCACATAAATTGATGGGGCCATTTTTACATAAAAGTCAAAAAGTCGCTTATTTTGACATAATGCATCCAGCCTTGATTAGGATTGGAAAACAAATCTAGTTTTGAATTAACAGTTTATGGTGCTTATTCTCCTGTCATAAAAATCCTGCTTTTGGACGTTAGTTTGAAAGTATCTCTGTAGTCTGACATATTTCCCTCAAAACACTGGGAAAATTTCTGGTGTAGATTGCAGATGAAAGTGGTAAAGTCACATCTTTCTGTGTGATCTTTGCTTTAACCAACAAAAGCGTAATCAAGAAGTTAGGACTTGCAGCACTTTTATTCTTTTCCCTGGAAATGTTCATGGTCCCGCGTAGCCGGTGGTGGTCTTGTTTTGCAGTTGTGGGGAGTGTAACTGGCAAAGTTACAGGAAAATGCAGTGAAAGACCACAGTAGTTGTGATGTTTTGTGCCTCATGGCATGCTGTTGGCCAACCCACAAAGGGCGTCTTTATGCAACAAAACAATGTATGTCCACATGTGATGACGCTCATACGCCAGGCTTCCCTCCTCCAAATGTGTTTAATGCAATTAAAAAAAAAGCAACTTAGCTGGTTTGTGCATAAAATCAGCATTTTCAAAATCCACAGCTTCTATTTTTCATGCAGCAAACCTTGAGAGTGACCAGACTGCAAATGAGGCTGGAACTCCAGAACTCCCAGTAGAGGTCAGCTGGAACACGCTGGGATTTCCAAGGGAAAAAGGCAAAGGGAGAGGGCCGGGTTTGGGGAACGTGGCTCGAGAGCGGTGGAGTAGCACTGGGACCGTCCTATTTTTTAGGTCCTTTTATTCGTAAAGAAAGGCCCTCTTTCCTGTTGCGGAGTTGCCAGCTTGGGCTCTTGTACCGGGTGTTGATGGGAACAGTGTAAAATATGGCCCGACGTACAGGATGGCAGCTCGGGACGGCACTCCAGAGCAGAATATAAAGCTTGATAAGGGCTCCTTGTCCGGGCTCAGGGACGAGGCCCTGGACAGCAGCCCAGTCTTTTCTTTCTCATGTTAAACAGAAAATCCGTTCAAGTAAGGCGGCCATTCAGTGGCACGACAGAATCGTTCCTGCTGTTTGTTGTAGACATGACCGAACTTCTTAAAAAAGAACAAAATCCCATCCTGCAGATCATAACAGACCAAGCGGGACGCGTTGCTCTCACATAAGAGTGCGTCAGGGGTTAAATATGTGAACCGCACATAAAATATACACACAAGTGCAAGCCCACGGTCCATTGTAAAAAACACGTGGGGGAGGAAAATAATTCAAACTGCACAAAATGGCCCAGTCGAGAGGAGGAGCCACAGAGCTGCACTGCAGCCGGCTGCACCTCACAGGAGGAGCAGAACTGGGGAGCACAGCGTCACTGACGCAGATCTCACTGTGCTGCTCCCCATTATCCACTGCATACCCCGCATTCTCTCCGGTCCTTATCACCCTGCGCCTTCTGACCAACAGTTCCCTTCAGAGGGTGAGACAGGGGCTGGGCTGCTTCTGCGAGGACCCAATCAGGAGGACACTTGACTTTTAGCTGGTACTGTTACACTCCGCTTGCCTTAACCTCAGCAGATCCAAGGCATTGTGGGAGATATGCCCTTTGTGCCACCTGGCAGTATTAATCGAATCATTTAATAATAATAATACATAAGTTTATTTGGAAAATCCCATCCATTGAAATAGCCCCTATGAATGGTAAGGTTTAATGATTAGTTCTACAGTTTCAGAGATTTTCCACGTTTTTTATCCAGGCAATTTCAGAGTGTCAGTTATCATCGATACCACATTTATACACAGTATAATCATATTTAGGAACATGTGAGCACATCACATAGTTCTCTGTACAGAGATACTGAAGGTGCCACCTGCTTCTCAATCAAACTTTAATGGTTTGTGTCACAGGCTGAATACTGATGTTGTTCATCGGTGTTGCCGATCTATGTGCGACTTGCTGCTCATCTTCTAAAGTCTTCTTTATCACTCCAGGTTATCTGAGGGGACAGAATATGAAGGGGATATATTTTGGGCCTTATCTTAGAGGAAGCAGGAGAGCACACGATGAAATTCCATTGGTATGTCCTGTCAGCTTGGGACCCTAAGTTGACAAAGCAAAATCAAAAGAAAAGCGTACATTTTATACTTATTTGTATAGTTAAGCAAAAACATTCTTTTTCCTAAGATCTAAGCATGGTAAAGTGGCTATTTTTAATCTCACTGAAATTTATTTTCTTCCTGTCAAGTCTTGTGTCTCGAGAGGAAGTTGAAAGGTCTCAGTGACACAAAAGGGTAAGAAACAATGGTGCACGGAAAAATCCTCCTTCCCGCCCCTGGGGCCCCCCAGTGGAGTCGCTGGACCGCGGTGTAAATTCAGCTTTAAGAGGTGGCTTTGTCTGAAGCCCTGCATGTCTGAAAAGGGCCTTCCGTCCTGAGCAGGTCCCTATCACGGCCCCTTTCCCTGGTATGGTATGGCAGCTAAGGGCCACTCACACAAGCCCAGAAAGCAGGCCGTCTGTTCGTGGCAGTGGCCAACAGGCTCCAGTCTCCCGAGTCTCAGTGGGCCTTCGTCATGGCAGACACAGACCATGCCGGCCAACTGAAATCATGCGGGTCCAGAGTCACTGAGAAGTTCTTCCAGTCTTTATACGACTGAGGCCCTAACTCATATGTTCCCAAGCTTGGTTTAAATATTTATTATACTCTGGACGAAGCAAAAATATAAGAGGCATTCAAAGTCCCACTGCCAGTTACAGAAACTTAGAAGCTAATTAATACTGTGTACCATGCTGGAGTATTTTGGGATATAAAATCATTTCAAGGTGTTGTGGTGTATGTTAATTGTACATTTCAGGGGTGACAACACCCGCATTTTGAATAATCTGTCGCATTTTGTAATGAAAAGCTTAAATGCAACATCTAATAAATGACCCTACATTTTGTAATAAAGCTATTACAAATTGTGGTGGTTATAACAAAAGTTGCACTTTTTTATGATGAAAATGTAATATATGGTGTATAATATGGTGCTTTATGTAATGAACAACCAAAGTGGATGTCTTCAATCACACTTTGTCAGGTTATTACATAATGTGATGTTGCAAAATTATTTGGACTGTTGAGTGGTAAAA
The DNA here is from genome assembly GCA_015163995.2 of Mormyrus lacerda. Taxonomy (NCBI): domain Eukaryota; kingdom Metazoa; phylum Chordata; class Actinopteri; order Osteoglossiformes; family Mormyridae; genus Mormyrus; species Mormyrus lacerda. The sequence continues at coordinate 23,269,140 of JAABNX020000106.1, read as the reverse complement.
TGTTCTGAAAGCCTGAGAAATGCTTTTCCTCTTAAAATATTAGAGATTTGATTAAAGTAATGCTGCTATCCTATGCATAACCTTTTGCATGGCACTGTGGGGGGAAAAAAAAGATAGTTTCCCTAATTCTGAGGTTAAATATCTGTGGAAGAAGGCACTTAGCACACAGTAGTTCTAACAGACTTTGATGTGGATATAAATCAGGGTCAAAGTCTGCTAGACCATGTGTACTTTCTGTTCCACTCCGAAAAAAAACACTTATCCTGTCTGTTAAGCGGGTGGGAGGATAATGTATCCCAGATGAATGTGCTTTGTGGATGTACAGCCTTAAAAAGCAGCCCAGAAGATACAAACGAAGGCAAATTCTCTCCAATAATGTCGACCGTAACATAACAACAGTAATTTAAAAAGAAGCTTTGTTCTTACCTCCTTATTAGGGCATCAAATTCCAGGAGCCAGTTTTAGAAACTCTGTTAAAGCTCTCCTATAATGGTATATTATTAATTATCAGTGGCGTAGCCAGGAATCTTCTACAGGGGGTGCATATCGTGCGTATCTAACCTTTTTCCACCCAGTTGCCAGTGCACCCGTCTGTAGCAATGCCCAACTATTTTTGTGTTTCTTAGGAACCGTTTTTTTACAAAAAACTGCATATATTTTAAACGATTTCTTAGCTAATTCATTGTGATTACAGTGATTTTATTTTAATTGCAGCAAACTGAACTTGTCGAGATATAATTCATATTAATAATACATTTTACTGATGGTGTATTTCCTGTGAGATTTTTAATTCTTTACAGTGCAAGGGAACAATTATTTGTCACTCCTGTGTGCGAAACCTTTACCAACTGTGGCAAGATGTATAAATAAGTAAGTGGACTCCTAATTGTGAGTGCAGGATGCATTTTAGTGACTCATGGGATTTCATAATGATAATTCTGAATTTCACATACAAAAATTATTTCCGTTTTTGTGACCGGAGTGCGTACGCACCTTACGCACTGTGTATGGCTACCCCACTGTTAATGATGTCACATAGCACAGAAAATCCCTGAAGCCTGTGAGATACGTGTAAGCATGGTGCAGCTGCCTTTGGTGTGTGTTTGCTAAAGGTCAGAAGGGGGAAAGACCTCAGAGCCCCCGAGAAGGGGGTGTGCACGGATGGTCCTGGGAGAAAGATACTGGAAGGGCAGCGTAAGGGGCCCGTCTTGGCTGGATGGCCCCCAGGCTTGGATGGTGTATTATCTATATAATGTATATACCAAAGTTACAGCTGTGGAAACAAAGTTGAATTTTCAGCAGAGCCAGACACTCTAAACTCTCACCATATGTTACTTGAATTGGAAAAGAAGCTTAAGATATTAGTTGCTACTGGATTATCTGAGGTGCATCGTCCGTGAGTAACATTGTTCTGAGAGGAGGGGCACCAGAACAGCCCAGCTTCTCATTTCTTCTGGCTCTTCTTGTGGCTTAAGCAGAAGTGCGTGATAATAGTAGCCAGCTCCTCTGCTACAGTCCTCAAGCATAGCGTAATATTGACCTTTGCTTTAATACCCATCCTCCGCACATTCATTTGCCATAACTACTGATCCAGTAAAGGGTTGTGATGGGCCTGGAGGACATCCCAGAAGCACAGGACGCACATACACACACACACACACACGTAGGGTAAACATATCCTTATGGGGACCGCTCATTCATTTCAGTGGGAAAAATGCTAATGCTAACTATGACAACCTTAACCCCTACCCTGCCCTGACCATAACCGTAAGTAATCAAACAAAATACAAGCGTTTTTGCATTTTTAGTTTTTTCATAGCAGTCACCGATTTTTATAAAACAGATATTTATCACGTTATGGGGACATTGTGTCCCCATAAGGATAGGTAAACCCGCTCACTCACACACACACACACACACACCAAGTGGGACTAGAACCTACAACCTGCATGAGGCCACCAGGCTGCCCAGCCTGAACGGTGCATCATAATAAATTACATTATAATGAAAAGACAGCTGGCATCAGATAGAAAGATGAACACATTATTACACTGAATACATTTTTACAGAATATACTGTTCTACTTTTTGTCCTGATTCTGTGAACTCAGTCTAGTAATTCAAGTCAGTAGCTATTTTTTTTTACTTATAGTGAACATTGACTCTCCATATGCTTCCCATTTTCAGGATGTATCAATGTGTCATTACTGTACAATACTGAAATATGCTGTCAGATGGACTCATATTCGACGCATGTCTCCAAGTTTGACCACTTGTCGTAGTAAATGTTCCAAATTATGTCACCTTGTCTGTGACCTGAAATGCATATTTACATTGTTGTAGGATTTATGAGGCGAGGAAGTGATTACATCACCTAATTCTTCAATGAATCACATTAACACAATGTTTAACATTTCTGATAAACCAAGGAGATAAGTATAGTGATTAGAGGCACAGGAGGAACACAGAGCCTTAGTATAAGCCTGCAGAGGTCTCAGGTCTCTGCTCTATACTCCCATCTGTCAAAAACAAGCAGGGCTAACAGCCAGTGTAAAGTAGCAGGGTTGTGCACTGGCTGAGAGGCAAAGTCACATGATGAGTCACATGATGCCATGCAGGCCCCTAAGCTCCCTGCTGACTGGCCTAACACAAAGCTTTCCCCACACTCGGTGCACTGATGGCATTCTCTGTGAGACCATTTGGAAAATAGATTGTGTTTCAGATCTCTGGAGGCAGTTGAGGTTTTAAAAAAAACCGCCCCCCCATCAACTGCACAATTCCTTTGTTCTTGGGCTAGGATTACATTTCCCAAAAGCACTAGGGTGTCCTCAGTCCATACCACTGCCTTCTAGACCAATCTGCAAAGGGAACAAGGCATTCTTTTGTTTTACAAATTACCCACATGGTAACAGAGATTGCAGCAGGTCAGGATAAGCGAGGCTCCTTTGATATAAAGATTTCCAGGACTTTGCTTTGGTGTGCTTACGTGACAAGCCAGTCATATCTCAGTCCACTGCGACCATCTGAGATGCCAGTGCACAGGGTCAGACTTAAAGACTTTATGATGTTGACAAAGCTTTGAGGTGCTTCCGAGTTTCCAGTATCTTCCCAAAAACAAGAACAGTACTTGTTTCAGAAATGTCGCCTTACTCATTCATTCAGCCGGCTATTTGCTGTGATGATTCAGGTTAATGTTTTTGCTGAGTCTTGTTGCAGCAGAGGGCGCCTAGACTCACCAGCCTTTGCTGCATGGACTCTTTCATGAATTGCGTCCAACAAGTAACATGTAATCATTTTGTAGCTCAATTTTCTGTGTAATGTGCCATTCAAGGGATTCGAAAATATTAATCAGAGTGCAATTTCCTTTATAAATGGGGAAGTGATGGATTAAAGGCAGTGACTATTGGCCACACCTGCACTGGGTAATAATACTCCGGATGCTTATATGCGGAATGCAGCTCCCTACACTAAGTTACTGAAATGCTTTTCTGTAGCTTTTCCCACCCCAGAAAAGGATCCTCCCTTCATTGCCTTGTAACGCGAGCCCCCTTCAGCTCTCTACATGCACAAACATACTCATACACACACAGAGGGTAACCGACGACATCATGTTCATCATGTTAAATGACAAGACTAAAACATTCCCGGTCCAGCGGGACCATTGGGCCAAGTGCGTTAGGTGAATTGATTCAAGTATATATACATATCCAAGATATTTAATTAATAAATTATTGCACTTAAATTATCAGCTAAGATAGTGTTGCATGCACCATTGTGTAAGCACAGTAAACAGCAAACCACAGCTATGCGCTGTACATTAACTTTCATTTTCACATTGTTAAAGAATTTTAAGGACAGCATTCCGATATTGTCAGACGAGAATCACGTGGATATTATTCTTCACGGGGAGAAGAATTCTTCACTTCCTCTCATTCATTGGAAGCGCAGCCTCGCTGTACCCATGTCTAGTGCGCTCCTTGACAGCTTTATGCTGATGATGTAATTTGTGCCCCACTTACACCGTACACTGTTTCAGACAAAAGCGCCAACTAGCAAATAAATCTTATATTTCTTCTCCTCGGTGCTGTTTGGGGTCATTCGCGCTCTGATTTTTACTGCAATGTATCGCTAATGACTGTTATGTCAAAAACTGGCATGTTATTCTTGTTTTAATGCACTTTTTAAAAGATGCTGGATCTACTGTGACTTGTCACGTATTTACCATTATAATTGGTTAATGTGTGTGTTTTGCTCTTGTTCCTAGAGGATCTAGCTAACGCGGCATCCCGCTCGACATTCCCTGAGTTCCCTTCGTCCCAGACGGAAAGCTTCGGCGGGAGAGTGTCGTGTCATGTGTCCCGTGAAGGTGACTTTGCACATTTGTGGCCAGGGTTACCTAGCTGGCAGAGCGACGGGGCAGCTGTTGGAGCCTGGGGGGGATCATCATTACCTGAGCTGCCTTGAGTTTGGTTACAGAATCGGCCCCCAGTACCGAAACCTGAGCGGGCCTCTGAATCACTCTGAAACCTTAATGAGGTGCCCCGACAATAGAAATGGACTCTGATGATTGCGGCAATTTCACCACGCGGGTATAACGTCTCCCTCTCCTCTTGCCGCTTCTCCTTTCTGGCTTCAGAAGATCTATCAGCCCATCTCACCTCGTTCCAGTATGATTTCGCTGACCTCCTAAACAAACATGGTGCAAAAGATAAAAGCTTTTGCTTAGTACTAAAAAAAAAATCCTTTGAGATTTATGCTGACCTGTGATTTCAGTTAGTTAGCGTTTAGCACGTGACAAAGCATTAGACCTGAGTGTGAAACCGTAGGAGAAGCAACAGATGCAGGTGACAAAAGCGACACCCCCTTAAGTGAAAGAAGGGACTCCCTTACTTAGGGAGTGGGGAGTAAGGGAGAGCGTGCTGTAGAGGACACACCTAAGGCGTTACTTTTATGGAGTCTGCTGTGTCCCTATCACAGCCTGTACTGTATTGAGCTGTAACTGGAGGATAATCGCGATGCTGTCACACAGATATAAAGTATTAAAACCATCAACAAAAATGAGTTTCCTTGGATGCGACTTGTCCTGCTGTACCCTGCCAGGGACACTGGCCCATTTGGCGATCAGGGTATCGATAAGAGGGGGTGGTAAGTGGGTCGTCATCATTGTGGATCGGGCTGTCAGGAAGATTCGCAGAAGCTCAAGGTTTAATGTAATCCGTTTACAGCTGAACGGCTTTGAAGGGGCTAGAATCTCAATGGTTGCTCCAAGGCTCCTAAAAAGGTTATTAAACAAGACTTTGTATTCCTTTGTATTAAACCAGTTGTCATGAGTTTAAGATTCAATTTTTAATCCTTTGGTGAAATGCATGTCTTGGACCATTTGACAATGCAAAGAAAACCCATCAGTTAACGTGATTTATGTCTGTTTATTTAGCACAGGAGTAGGCAGTCTGTATGTGCAGGTTTTCGCTGCAACTCCCTGCTTTGATCACTAATCAGAGGACGGACAGGCTGAGGAGTTTTCACACCTGCAGAAAAACCTGCATACACACTGGTCCTTTGAGGATAAGTCTGCTTACCCCTAATGTAGCAGCTGCTTTTATCCAGAGCAGCATGCAATTAAGAAAGTACGCACAGTCAGGCCCTGGATCAACTGGCATTAAGGGCCCAACAGAGACACCATTCTGCCGACAATGGGATATGAACCAGCAACCTTCCGATCACAGCCACCATGTTCTGACCCACTGAGCCACACACCATAATTTATGGTTATTACACAGGTTTCAAATAACATTTTCTCTCTGGGAGGCCACAGTCCCTCAGCTGCTTCTATACTGTAGCACCTGAATGGGTTTATTCAAAGATAGCATTACAATGAAGAGACCCCAGCAGTGACCACCATTGTAATGCCTGCGCCAGTGCATCTCCTTATTGTGACCAGTTACAACCATTTGTTCAAGCTGGGAATTAAAGGCCTTCATTCTGACTGTTTCAAAAACCTTCATCTACATTTGTTAGGCCCCAACCATTATGCCATCCACAGAGCCTTGATTATATCCCTACCATGTTGTCATAGAGACTCTCAAGCTGAATTGAAATACCCCCCCACCCCCACTTTTTCCTGTATGGACCTTGTGTTCAGCAATCATGTTAAAGCTCATTTAAAATTTACTGACTAGATATCAGTTATCTGCGTCTTTGTGCTGCATTTACAGCACTGTGACGTTGCTTAGCACGTCTGAGGGGGAAACATCCTGGTTCTTGCACCATAAATGCTGTAACTCAGCGATTGCTAAACTTATGGTTTGATATGGAAGCTCCACAGATCCATTTATTATGGCAGTTGAACTGTATGCAAGTAAATAAAGTCCAGGTTTAATTTATAAATTTGTCTTGCTGGGTGTCTCATCAGGCAGTAACACTTAAAACTGTCATTTATCTAATGTCATCATCGTAGTTCATTATAATGCTCAGTAGAAGAATTAATAAAGCATTGCAGCATTGTCAGTCATAAGGTAACATAGTACTGAATATAATACTTCAAAAGCTCCAATGAAACTCTCATCTATAATGGACTATAGATACCTTCATAAAGCATTATAATGACCAGTATAAGAATTAAGGATGCCTTGCACTGCATTATTATATCTATAGTGTATTATATGAGAGCTTCATAAATAATTCACAATATACATGGCTACAATGTGTTATGCTTTTTCATAAATATTTATAGCCCTGTTATAATGCTTTATGAATGCATTATAATTTGTTATGAATGCGTTTATGAATTTTTAGTTAGAAAGTGTTACCGAAAAATAGCTCTGCTCACAAGCCAGATGTATAAGTCATTATAACACGGGATGCATATGTTTTGTAGACAAAGGCATTCTATATCCAACCAGCTATTAGCCTTCATTCAGTACTTTGGGAGATAATGTTTTCTCCAGAAAGGCGTGTCTAAGGGTATACTCACAGTATCCAACCTGTACCATGCCTGAGCACATTTGATCGCCAAAGTCTAGTTCGACTGGTGTGATAATTCCGTACAGTGTTTGTGTAAACTCTGCCCAGGGCCACTTGAAGAGATGGGCCCAGGCACAATTGCGTTGGACTCCGGCACGGTATGCGGTATGCATCCAGTGTGATCACTAGCCATGCCCCGGCACAGAACACAGGCATGATGTCACCATGTACACTATACATGAACCAGACCCAGAAGGAACAGATCGATTAAGCTGTACAGATTGGGCAGCGACAAACATTTAATAAACATGGCGGCAAAGGGATCACTTTGGTTTAGGGCAGAGGTGCAGTGTTTGCTGGAAATTCGGGCTGATATGAGCATCCAGGAACAACTGGATTCAGCGCGTGACGACTGTCAGGAATTTGGTAAAATATAGTACTCTCATCTTTTAAAAGCAGCATGATTGAGTAAAATTCACTGTGTTGCATTCTCGATAGATCTGTAAGAGGGCTATGCGTCATCGGGCTCCAAAAGGGCTCCAAATAAGCCACTAAATAAGGACGTGAATCATGAATGCCATTCTGCTGTGCGAGAGCGCTTTCCTTCCTGTCTTTTCGTCAATGCAAAAAGTCCCAGGGTGATAATGAAAATGAGCTTGAGCCTGGAAAGTTAAACCGCGGCGTGAGTGCAGAGCGGTGGAGAAGTGGGGAGGGGGGACAGTCATTCTCAGATATGGTGCAAGGCAACCAGGCCAAGAACAAGCACACCCTAATTGTATCTGTGCACTTTCCCATTGGCCTGCGAGGTTTTCGATATTAGTCTCTGTTTTGGCCAATTCGCACTTCACTTTTCCATGTGCCGTCGTGGTCTACGCACAGGGCAAGTGGTGTAAATTTTGTCATGGGGTGTCTGTGTGTACTGTGTGCATGCAGCACCGGTCGGGCTTTTCGTGTATCGATGCGTGTCAACTGCATATGTACGAGGAAATTCTCTGGGTGTTTCCAGTAGGTGGCCGAAGAAGAAGAGTAGCTGTAGTCATGGATACTCACAATAGGCAGCTGAGTGTGGAGGTACGGAGGTTTCCGCATATATAAAACTCACAAAGCACAAAGAGACATTTCAGTGCACAAATTCATAGAGCAAAATCACCCAAGCACTAGGCAGAGAAGAGACTTTCTGCATGAAGAGACAGAAATATATTGTTTAACAAATCCCGCACTACAAGAACATTATACACTTTAGTGTTTTTTCTGCATTTATATGCAAAATCTAAGTTAATTTGTTAATACTCATTTTGTCATGAGCTTAACTATACCGTGGTATAGGATATTTTCAAAGGCAGCACTATTCTGGCATTTTAAAATCTTGCCGATAAAATTCGCCAATCATGGTGAGGAGGAGGGGGCTCCCTGATAATTTTGCCGATTTCAAAATACCGTACAGCAGTTTGCTGCATCACCATAAAACCGCCCAGGCCAAGTAACAACTTTATTAAAGTTTACCTGTTTAACTACACTGCTTCTATTTGTGTTTGTTGCAATACATCTGCCCCCTGCTGGTCTGGTGGGATATCACTGCTGTACAAAGTTGCCAACTGCGATCGCCAGTATTTCCAAATAAAAGTACTACGTACAGAAGAATGAAGTACGCGCCAGACTTTCGGCCTCCTCTGCTAGCTTCACTGCGCCCATTCTCCATGCTCGGCCCGGCTCGCCTTTGATCTAGGCCTGCCGTGTGAAACGGGAGGGGGACACATGTGTGTGACATTCCTCATGAGAGCTGCCTGACAGGCGGGGAGCACAGGTCCTGAGAATATTGAATTAGGACCTGCCGCTCCGTCTGAACCTAGAGCGCGGCCGTCTGGGGGGGGGGAGGGAGAGAAGGGGGCAATGTGCCACCATCTATCTCAGGAGCCATTTTTAAAAGGCGTGACAGCGAATGCCTTCTCTGGGAGACCTGAGAGTGATAAATCATTTCACGAGTACGGATTAGTCACACTGACATTGATATTTAATAATTTTCATTCCGGAGGCCTCTGAAGAATCATTACTATTTTGAAAACCCAGAACAAGGGTCACGGGGAGCTAAAATCCAGTCAACAGCAGGCCTTAATAGTAAAAAAAAATAATAAATCATCTCCATAAAAGAAACTTGAGAAGTTTTTTCTCGGCCACTTAAAAGAAATGGAGCATTTTTCAAGGTTCATGAAACAATGTAAACATCTGGTGGGCGACAGCAAGTGAGGATGCAGAATGTTTTACGTGAACATGAAATGCTGGGAATTTTCAAGCAGCAAAAATAAAATACATCTTGATATGTTTGTGTGAAAATTGTTTTATTTGGCAGAGAATGTGTGACAAAAAAATACGGGAAGGAATCCCAAAACTACGTTTTATGAGCATGGATGCCCTTTCCTTCCGTTACAGGCTGATTTGATGGCCGCCCCATACGGATCTGTTTTTACTGTTTTCATCACTGTGTCATTCACCAAACACCCAAGTAGACGCAAGTTTAAAATCTGTTACTCCCATTAATCGGTGACAAAGTGTCTTTGATCTTACTTATTCTACTGTTTTTAATCTGTTCTGCAAGACTTACAATATGCAGCCCCACACCCTCAGAGAGTCTCCTGAGATTCTTTAATTACTCTTTATTCAGATCAGTATTTATATAAATTCCTTCAGAATTCTTGCTTTGTTTGTGGCCAGCTTGCATTCAAGTTAGATTTGCAGTTGCAGTTGTGTCTTCGAAGGACTGGATCCAATGAACTGTTCTTGTTCTATGAAAAACTGTAGGACTATAAGAAACTCTAAGAAACAGTAAAGGGTCTTTGACTGAGGACCCAACGTAGGAACCCAAGCTTTTGGTTCTGTTCTGATGGTCAAGCAATTGTGAATAGCTTCTGACCACCATGGGAGCTCACTGAGACCTGGATCACGCAGAACATCATTCTTCTTCATCTGGAAATAATATGCTCATCCGCCCTCCTTTCCATACCAGGTTTAATCCGTTAAACATGCATTTTGTCCTTGAATTACTCCAAATAATTAAATCAAATATGATCTTAACATTTCTTTATCAGGTCACGAGCCAGACGTTTTAGCATGAGCGCTTTATTAGTTTCCTACATGGACGCCGACCCTTTTTGTTTACAGCTCCAAAAGGGATGTGTCCAACGCGCTACATTGTATGACAGAGGATGCTGGCCCTTTTTGTTTACAGCTCCAAAAAGGATGTGTCCAACGCTCTACATTGTATGACAGAGGACACTGGCCCTTTTTGTTTACAGCTCCAAAAGGGATGTGTCCAACGCGCTACATTGTATGACAGAGGATGCTGGCCCTTTTTGTTTACAGCTCCAAAAAGGATGTGTCCAACGCTCTACATTGTATGACAGAGGA
>JAABNX020000106.1:23238692-23251767 GCA_015163995.2 Mormyrus lacerda | reverse complement strand
TATTAAGCGTAGCTATAGGGAAATCGGGTGTGGGACCCCCCGACACACCCCCCCCACATGCAAAAATTTACAAGGGTGTTGTTGTGTAACTTACAAAAGTTTCTGAATTTGGATCATGAATCCAGTGATAATGTCACTCTTGTGACTTTGGGGTGCCATGTACTGACTTTTCGTACTCTGAAGCAAAGAATGTCTTTGTGAAAGCAGAAACAAGTTTATAAATGTTGTCTCCATCTGTATAGCTGCTCCTCCGCATCAAAAGGAGCCAGTTGAGGTGATCCGGGCATCTATCTAAGATGCCTCCTGGATGGCTCCCTGAGGTGTTTCAGGCATGTCCAACCAGGAGGGGGCCCCAGGGCAGACCCAGGACACGTTTGGGCATGTCCAACCAGGAGGGGGCCCCAGGGCAGACCTAGGACACGTTTGGGCATGTCCAACCAGGAGGGGGCCCCAGGGCAGACCCAGGACATGTTTGGGCATGTCCAAGCAGGAGCGGGGCCCAGGGCAGACCCTGGACACGTTTGGGCATGTCTAACCAGGAGGGTGCCCCAGGGCAGACCCTCAGGACATGCTGGGGAGATTATATCTCTTGGTTGGCCTGGGAATGCTTTGGTATGTCCCTGGTGGAGCTGGAGGAGGTGGCTGGTGAGAGGCAGGTCTGAGCATCCCTGCTGCTAACAAGACTTGAGCCCAGATAAGCAACAGAAAATTGATGGATGAATGGATGGATGGATGGTGTATTAGGGTATTGAAGACAGACAGTAAAATAGGCAGCTTAGCATTTGTCAGGTTACCTTCTCTTACATGAATTTTGTGTATGTTCTGTCTATTTGGATTATTTTTTATTAAAATAAGGGTAATGAAAAACAAAGATTCAATTCTGCTCAGTTGTTTCTAGTCTTGGGCCAACTGAATACTGGCAGGCACTGTCCACTGCCCAGAGGCCTACTGTCAGGTCCCATTCCACTCCCTTTGGTGCCGCCACTTTAAGCATCACGCGGGCTATGGGGGGCTGTGACAAGGCTGTCATCCATGGAATTTGTCCCCATGGAATTCTCAGCTTCTCCAGGTCCCCTTTTCTCCAACCCTTGACCCTCACCTCCCCCCCTGGGCCAGATGGGACATGAGCCCTGACCTCATCCCCCGCCGCGTGGTAACACTACACCACCTCATTGCTCTGTCCCAGCGCAGCATCCACCAAGACATTTCTACTATCCAATCAATTTCTATTTAGCTAAAAAATGTGATACTTACTAAACTCAGTAATTATACTTTCACTGAAAGCATAATCTAACGTTCTCGTGAATTTTCACCTGGCACGTTGTGCGTTACTTGTTCTGACTTTTTGTCATTAATAAAGTATTTATTAATATTCTTATTCAGCAGAGCAAAATATTAGGTTGCTAAAGGGAACAGTGTAAAATGAAAAAAGAAAACTTTGCCTGGATGCAGCAAGAGTTTTTGCAGATTAATAGGTTCTGGTGGTTAACTTATGAGCCATGGTTAACAGTGAAATAGAGTAACCTGATTTTTATAGAGTGATTTACTGGACGTTTTCTTGGGTTTAGTGTAGCTCTGTGACCGCAGCCTGTGTTTATATAACAAAGACCTTCTTTAACCAAAGCACATGCATGTCCAGTCCTCAGCACTGCTGTTCCACCACCGCACAGGGTCAGCGTGGAGCCGCGTCTGATGGCTTATCCCGGGATGACCTCCTTGCCCCGGTCATTTGAGACCCTGGATCATTCCATTTCTCCATATCCATGGGGACGCTGTTTTCCTCCTACGAAGGAAAAAAAAAAAAAAAGAAAACATCTGTCCCTTCTTCACAAAGTGGCTTTGCCTTCAAGAACCTTATGTCTGTTTTTCCCCCATTGCCCCCGAATAATGAGAAATGATTGTAAACCCGAAATGGCACAATGGGGGAATTCTGGGAAAATCGGGAGTGCATCTCCCACCACTGATCTATCGTAGCGTTATGAAGGGAAGGAGCAGCTGTCCAGTGACAGGAGCGGCAAGAAGAGCAGCCGCCGGAGGCTCAGTGACGGCATTCATCACGCAGACGCACACATGTGCAAAGCGGCGCCCCGAGCACGCTCTCCAGTGAGTGGAAGGAGCGGCACATTCCCATGCTCTTCCTGAACTGAGTGGGGGAGTGGGGATGCGGGGAGGGGGGCTCTTTGAGTGGGGATTATGGGTCACTGGAGGACGGCAGCAGGTGACACATATGGCTGCTGAGCTGCCTGTCACTCCGGGCAGTTGTGTCATCTCCAAATACTGATGCGTGTTTCAGGCAGCTGCTGCAGTGCACTGGAGCTGAGGAATTCATCGCTGCTGCAGTGCACTGGAGCTGAGGAATTCATCGCTGCTGGGTGTACTGTGCACCAAATGTGTGTTTATCTTAATATATATAATATATCATATACCATAATATGTATAATATACAGTACAAAATATTATTTATAATATTATATACCATAATACATAATATTATATGCTTACTATACTTGTATCTGTTGGGAAGGAAACCGATGGATTAAATAAAATATTTTACACTACTGCACTGTACAAAAGTCTTAGGCGGTCAAAGAAAATGTTTAAAGCTAATTATTATTTATAGTAAGTGGATATTTGAACAAGAAGAGTTTAACATTAGAACATACAGTATGCAAAGATTTTGAAATGGCTAAGCTGACACACTTTGAGATTATAGTTTACATCATGAAGCTCATTCAAAAACTGTTTTCTTTGATTGCCTAAGACTTTTGCACAGTACTGTATGGGAATTTGACTGAATGAGTGGCTCTCTATTGTTGTATATTTGATTTCTGTAATTTAACCAAGCAACACAAGTCCATCTTGATACTGGTTCTTCTGTACATGTTACTGTGAAGACAGAGTGAACTGGAAGGGTTCTGTCAAGGGCCCTGATGCTCCTTCAGAGTTGCCAACGGACTGCTGAAGACGTCTGCAGCACGATGCAGCGTGAAGTTTCTTCTTGCTGTAGAGTGATGTGTTGGGGTAGCCAGTCTGATCACGCCACAATCCAATTGGGAAAGAAACTGCACGTCTCGGCCCCAGACAAGTGCCTTCCACCTGGAACAGCATATGGTACACATTTATGTCTAACCGCAGCCCTTGGGACATTGATGCTAATGACCACACCGCATTTGTTAAAGCAGGGCATTTGGGGCATGCTGTTACATTGCATGAGAGTAGTTCATTCATTCTCATGCAGGCCAACCATGATGCACTCTGGGTTAAAACAACAATGCCTCTTTGGGAGTCAACAGACTGTGACGGACTTTTAAAAATGGAAATCGCATTACATTTAGAGTTGCTTGTTTTGGTATGTTTTTGTCTGGACCTCTGATGACCTACAAATCCATCTTGGGAGCTGCAGGATGTAGAGTTGTTTGTTCCGTTGTCTTGGATCGCAGTCTGAAAATCTATGGTTTATTATTATGGTTTAATATTCGCATGTTATCAATTGGCCACACATAGCTAGGGCCATAAACAAAATGTCAACTTCTGTATGTCTGCATCATGGCTGCTTTTAGAAATGTCAACCTTGGTGAAATTTCTGTCATTGTATGTATTAACAAAGTCAACATTTATTTATTTTTCTTCCATAGTGCCATTTCTGATATTGTACAGGTCAACAAAGTTTTTTCCGGACCTGACTGTTCAGTTTGTTCAGTCAGGATAAACCATCTGAAGACTGGATGGATGGACGGACGGATGGACTGATGGATGGACGGATGGATGAATTAACTGAATTTTGAGAATATATGGGTTCCTATATTCAGTTAAATTGGCAGAATATGTGGTTCAGCTTCCTGTGAGGTCATCATAGCCCAAGCCTAAATTAAGCAAAATATCCATCCACCCATCTTCCATGGTTCCATCTCCATCTGAGGGCCATATTGTTATCCTGGGGCTTATCGCAGGAAGCACAAGGCAGAACACGGAACACGCCCCTGGAAGATTCAGAGGGCTCTGCATTTTATAGGAGCCCCAAAATATACCCCCACCACCCGGGGTGAGCAAAATCAACTGAGGGGCTCCTAGGTGACATTTTATTAGGGGGCCCAGAGTTTCTAGCTATGCCTCTGACCGTGGGAGAGCCACAGAGTAAGCAGTGGAATCACACACACGCACAACTACATGCAAACTGTACATGCACAAATCGCCACGGCCTACACCTGCATCGTCCACCCTTGCAGCCATATTTCTCACTGCTTATCCAGTTTAGGGTGCTTTCATTTGTTTGCATGCTCATATATTTTAGGGAAATATGATTAACTACTAAATCTAGTGTGTTGTTACTGGCACCAAGATTCAGTCACTTATTAACTATTTCTTAGTATGTTCATTGTTTTCCCCTTAAAAGTTTGACTTATTAAATTTTCTGGTCCTTCACAAGAAAATTTTAATGAATTTATAATTCATCAAAATGATATTTCTACAGAGTTTGTTCCTTTTGTACCTTTTTATTGTCCTTTGTTTTGTCCATTCTTTTCAGAGACAATGCGTAGCTTTGAAAATGTGTTTTTGAGGACCTCTAGTGGCAAATACTTGGAGGTAATCTCAATGGTTCCACTCATGGTACAGAACTTACCAAGAATGCTGTTCATGCTCTACCTCAGCCAGGGCAAAATCTAAAGTATATTATGACAAATAACCTGACTGCAAGTAACTTATTGTCACTGGATTGTGGATAATAACAATGTTTGCTTTAGCTATGCACAATAACATGGTAGTAACGTACAAGACATTCTAATGTGATACACTTAAGAAATAAATAATGGGTGCTGTGTTAGAACAGAAACAATATGAGCTATTAAAAATTATGGTTCCTACTAATAAACGACAAAAAGTAACGTAATCAGGTAGCATTATTACAACCAATCACAACCAATAACATTTCAAATAAATATGCATTCAGCTTACACCTTTTCTTCAAGCTTTATTTTCATTTAATTTTATTTTCAAGGTGGAAAGTTCCAGAAAGCACCAGGGTTTTGCTCCAGCCAACCAGGGGTGCGTTTCTCGAAACCATCGTTGTCAACTACGTTACCAACTTCCGTCGTTCGAAGTACGTACGTACGACGGAGGTGTTTCTCGAAATCGTACAGTAGTTCAAACTACATAGGTAACAATAATGCAGACTTACATAGTACGATGCATTGTTAAACGACGCAGGTGTTTCCCGAAACCATAGTTCGAACGAACGTTCCCAAACACCGTCGTTAAGTTGTGTAGTTCGAACTACGGAAGTCCTAACTAACTAACTAACCTGTTTCGAACTAGTGTGGCACGACGGTTTCGAGAAACACTCGTTGTTCAGATGTTGGTTAGTTTGAACTACCATACTACGATGCATCGTTAATGCTAACTTCCGTCGTTGTTCGAGAAACGCACCCCAGGTCAGTACTCTGTGACTGTGACTCTTCATATTCAACTGGTTGGTTAGAACAAAACCTGTGGTTTGGATTCGTACTTTCTGGACCTGAATTTTCCACCTCTGATTTATTTTTATTTCAAATGCATGTGAATGGTATAACAATGGGGTCATGCAGGCCCTCTGTGGATTAAGGGTCTGTTCCAGTAATTAGAAGGTCTCTGGTTCAAATCCCATGGCTGACAGAGTGATGTCACTGTTGGGCCCTTGTGCAAGACCCTTAACCCCAATTGCTCCAGGGACATTAGTTGTATGATATTCATTTTAAATCTGGCTAAAAGTATATCTGGCAGAAGCTAATATTCTGTATATTTCATGCTTCTGGATTTTTTTGTTAAACAAAATAATTTTCTGATCTTGGCTTCAGACTGGTTGCTGTAGGCACCCCAAGCAGCAAAACATTACCATTAGTGCTGTCAGGTAAATCATCTGTCTTGGTGAAAAATCACACTGATGTAAGCATTTAACTTTGTTTTTGCACTCAGTTTGTTGTAATTGAAATAATGCATTGGTGTAAAAAAATCTATATTTTTATTATGTTCAATATTGCAGGTCTGTACCAGCATAGGTGCAGCTACAATTCAGATGCAAGTCTGATCTGTGTTATCTGTTTTCTTTGCTGAGTAAATATGGGAGAGGTGGACGTTTTTCTTTGTGTATAGTTTTATAGCTCTTAACTATCCATGCCTGAAACTTACTAGTCTTACAGTACCTCTTATTCCTGCCCTCCTGTTTGTCAGTCACAGCTGCCTTAGTCCCCTGTGTGTGTTTTTTGCCAAGTCTACAGCCTGCATTTGGGTTGTGTTAAGCCTGTGGACGTGACAAAGTACTACATTTTTATATATAAATTAAACAGTCTCATGTACTCTCGTGTTTCATATAAACTCACTGTTTCACGTATGCAACAATATAAAATTATTTGACTTTTTAATTCCAGTCAAGTAATAAAAGAAACATGAGTTCACCAACGCATTGACGTTTTTTCGTGCCCTGTAGAGACAAATATTATAAACAGTGTCTAAATATTTAACATGTTACTTACAAATGATATTTTCAAAGAGACATTTTGATATTTTTAAGGGAAAGAATTCTTGCAATACGAGAATATCTTCTATTCCCCCAATGTACAGATCTTAGGTATGTCAGTTTAAATAAGGACAGTAGGACCATGAAGGTGTTTACGAACATTGACTTCTTTGTGCCGCGTTATTTCACCACGTTTTGCCTTTTCAGCAAGCAATCTAAGCAAATATGCAGGCATGCTGTGGAAGAAAAATCAAACATCATGCAAATCATATACTAACCCAATAAGTAATTACTAATGCGACTTAGGGTGACACTGTTCATTTAAAATATGATGTAAAGATTGAATTATGATATGGTACATTTAATTTGTTAAACAATAATATAAGCTTGAATTCAGATAACAGGCTTTCATATAGGTAAGAGGAACTAACATGTTTTGGCACAAAGAGCTTGTTTTTGTAAAAGGTCATGGTACTGCCTTGATTCAAGAAGTAAGGTTGCTGCAGTAAACAGCTACAGTATAAGGAAATTGTCTAATTTTGTAGTAAAAAGTCAGGAAAAGAGAACTAAAGGGACCTGGAGAAGTGAGACAAATGTGCCTTGAAGGAGATGATGTAATCACAAAAGTGATCACAAAGGTCAAATTGTTTTTACCTGATAATGTATTAAGCTTAACAGAAATAACTGGTCCCTCCCTAAACTGTCTATAAGGTGCCGCGTTTTTTGGCTATAAAAGAGGTAAAAGCGCCTGTTGTTCGGGGAACAGATCACAAGACACATGAAAGACTGCTGAGTGCCTGTTCCCCAAAGCTCTTAAATTAATCGACTTCCAAATTTCTACCACAATGAATCTGTAGTTGTGCAACTGGAAAAAGCAATAGATCAGAACATTGTCAGAAATTTATTTGCTAAAATAGATGAATAATTACAAAGTTATAAACACTGCAGTGAATTAATAGCTGGTGTTATATAAAGTAAACAGAGCTTGTGTTCTCATTATCACAGTGGCCCACAGTCATCAGTTTCCCAACATTGCCTTCAAGATGTTATTAAGTGCAGTGAGAAGTTAATGTGTCTGAACCTGTATCACACTGTGATGTTCAGTGGTTGCAGCAGGGGGCATCAATAAGGAATAACACTGGTTTATAACGTTTGTGTTTCCATTATAATTTTAGATTTTGTGATGTTCATCAACTTCAAAATTGCCACATCACATAAGGTTTTTCAGAAACGGCTAGTTTTGTTATAACTATTGTAAAACAATTAAAATATGGCTCTATCGCATAACACTGATCAACAAAGACTTTTCACAGAACAACTAAGGAGTGTCTTTTATGTACTTAATGCTGATTTAAGAAATGTGTTCAGTCATTTTTAGGCTATGTTGATAGTGTATAATTTCCTATTAAGAATGCACGAGCATGTAAGAGTCATTTTTGAAAAATTGTTTTATTTCAGTTTCTGAACACTGGTAGGACATTACAGAAGGACACAAAGTCCTGCCGGTATGTTTTGCTAGAGGTTACAGCTGAACAACTCTACATCCTGCAGGTCCTGTGATGGATTTGCAGTCCATCAGCGATCCATACAAAGACATACCAAAGTAAGCGACTTTAACATGCTTGGGTATGATGCGACAGCGTCCTGCTCTCTCTCTGATATGGAAAAATGATATCAAGGCAAGTGGAGTGCCAATGCTGTATGCTTCTACAGGACCCTTAAGAGGGCTAAGCACAGCACAAAATCAGACACTTTTACCTTTAAGATGAGTCGCTTCCACCATGTACATATGCTGTAAATATACGTATAGTGTAACGTTTCACTGTGTGTCAATCAAAATCCTTAAATGATAAGTGAATTATGACTGTGATATTTAAATTTGGCACAAACAGTACTGCAAGATTTGCGTATTTTGATTTGCATAACAAAAATAAAGTAAAAATGTGTTGGACATTATTATCATTTACTCAGACAGACACCGGCATAAAGTGCTTCCTTACTGAGCAGTATCTCGTAACCACGGAGGAGCCAGGTGAGACAGGTGAAACTTTCCCAGCCACATGCGCAATGATAATATTAATTCATATATTTTTTTTTTTTAAATGCTACACTAAAATATTGTGCAAATGATGCACACTAAGGGGAAAAAATAATGTTTGATCTCTTTGGCTAATGGTGGGGAAAATCAGTTCACTGCCTCTATTATGAAGAAAATTGTGGTTTTGTGCATGAGTGAATAAAATGTCTTTGCTGTATGCAATGATATGAAGGCAAAGCTGCACTGCCTCCCTCTATGGGCCAGAACACGTGATTGACAGTTATCTAACATTGGTATTGTGCTGTATTCATTGCAAGAAAGCTCTTTTGAGTATTATTATTAATGTTATCAAATTCAAAACACTCTATGCAGGTGAATTCTTGTGTGGTATTAATTTAATATAAATGTTTTGATAATCCCTGATACACTATTCATTATAACTTTGTATGGCATATTTTGCACTATGATGCACTGTGATTTTGAATACATATCTTGCTGTATGGTACACTATGATGCGCTACGATTTTATATGGCATATCTTGACGTAAAAGAGTAGTGCATGAGTTTGCATTTTGGCCATGCGCATTTCAAACCGTCCTGCATGAGCATTTGCTGTTGATGGACTCGCATCGATCATTTTTTGTCATCTGTTTAACAAGCAGGTGCAACGTCGGCTCTGAATGTATTGTTGTGGACTCTCACCTCCATGGCTAAAGCGTGCAGTTCTGCCTCTGGTCCTCGTGTGTGGCGTTTTCCATGTGATTCCTCCAGAGAAGTGCTCTCAGACAGAATGGTGTCTTCTAATTAATGACATCACTCCTGGGGTGAAGCCCTGTGTCGTTTTTTATGATCCAGACCAGGATAAGCAGTTAGAAGACGGATGTGTAACAAAACCATACTGCTATATATGCTGACATTTATAATGTTGTGGGCAAGCAACGTAAACCAGGCCGAGGTTCCTTCTCAGCCCCACGTACAGAATGTTATTATTTTTTCCCCAAACCAGCATATGATAAAACAGAACCATCCTCACCCACATCCCATTGTATTTGAGTTCTCCTTCACGGGTGCCGAAGTTCATACATAATTAAAGCGGCTTCCCCACTCTTTTTCCAGTGTGAATCGTCCTCAGTTCAAATGGTAACGTGTAAACACTGACAAAATATATGATTGAATTTCTATTTATTTAGCTACATTTTATTTATAAGTTACTGATAAACACAGTAGTAAATCACTGATAAGGACAGTGATTATAGTTTCCCCGTATTCATGTATTTCGGGACACCTCTCATTTTGCACTGTTGAAGATTTTAGAAGTTACTCATTTCATGGCTACATAAGGCTTCCCACAGTGCTTATGACATATGTCATTTTCATTAATTCATATTCTACTTACAATATTTACTGCGATAATAATCGCAATTCAATAGGCTTGTTTTTGCTTTTGTGCAGTGCGTACAGAAAGGTGGCATATCGAATGGACTGTTACAGTAAAACCTCTTTTTAAATCTATTTACACAGATTTTGAAATGTGATTTGAAAAGACAGAAAGCATGCGATAGCTAAGTATCTACCGGTCTTCCTAAAGCCAGCGGGGCCTCTCCAGCGTCAGTGGCAAGCAGGACTTGGCCCTGGTTGATCTTCGGGCATGGTTAGAGGGAGACTGGAGCCAAGGTCAGTGTAGAATGAGGAAGCTCCGGATTGATGGGTGAGGCGGATGGCGCTCGGAGAGTAGATAAACAGAGGGATCGAATTCAGGCCGTGGTGTGTTTAACAGAAGACTGAGCAGGATGAAAAGGTAGAACAGACAAGGGGTAAGTGGAGAAGCAATGACAAGAAGCGAGTGATCTTCAGGAACCAGTGAATGATACTTTAACTCAGAAGCTTCCTGACTGAGCACAGAACAGTTCTTTCTGTACACTTCAGAGAAGATCCCAGGGCAGCTTTTGACCAGGAAATCTTTATCGTTCTCTTGGTGTCCTACATGTAAAAGATCAACACCGCAACAAATAGGTCTTTTAATGTAATGTAATGTAATAGGTCTTTTAGATCTTTAAGCTCGTATTTTCGGGATGCATTGGGAAAAATTTGTGTAAACTTGCTAACACTCTAGCAAACCACTTTGTTCACTTTTTAGACAAAACATGCCTTCAATATTTTACATTTTATTATATGAATTGGGAAAATTTGTCATATAACACAATTAAAACAGGAATAATATTCAGACAATCAAGCAGCAACATGCTCTTATTATAAAACAAGCTTAAATGAATCAGTGGGGGGGGGGGGCAGTGTGAGACCATTCAGGTCTTTTAAATAAACAGATAAAACTGTATACATAGCAATACATACATTTGAAATAAAAAAAAATCTACATCATACATAAATCATACAGGATTCCACAAAATCCAGCCATCACCCACACTAGAATTTTCTCCTGGTGCTACTTGATTGAATATTTTTTCACATAGGAAAGGTAGGTGTTCTAGTATCACATTAAAATGTCATTTTTAAATCTGAAAAAAGAAAAACGAGTGTTTAATTAACATCAGTTATATTTAATTCCCTTTGTTGTACGGTGCAGTTATGCCTGCTGTACCATAGCAAAAAGAAATTACTGAATTTATAAAAACAAGATACGAACGATATAATAGCTATAAAGCATAACTTCAGCTGTATAAAAACAATGCCGTGTCAAAAATTCATACCTATAATGCATATAGAGCATTAAATTAAAAAGACATCAAAACGAACTTCAGAATTGGATTTACCTATGCATTAATGAGCCTGAATAAACCTATATGGTAAATAATGCTGAATGCTGGAAAAGCTACAAATAATTCCAGGTTATTAAAGATAGAGATCAAAGTTTCAAGGTAATTTGCTGTTGTACTGTAATACATGCTCTGAGTTATTTTAATAAGTACTGATTTGGAATTTTCTGTCTTTTCATTTCTTGGTTGAAATGTCTTGGACTTTATGTTCTGCCCTGGCTCCTCTATGAAAGGACCCTTTCCAACGATCCTTTCATTTTATCTTCCCCTCATAGACATAATGGAATTCAGAATCATGTTATAGTTCGTTTGCCTTTACCTTGTTTCTCTCGGAGAGACATCTTTCGTCTAGCAGATAAAAGCTGCTGTCACTCAGCGGTGAAACTGACCCCAAAAACAACAAAAGACTCGATTTACTCATACTTGCTGTCCACGTACGCCCATAAATAGCAGTGCCTGAAGAAATCGCGGTATACATGAGAGGTGTTTTTAACACAGAGAACAGCCATCCAGTTTAATTCATTACCCCTTTACGGATAACACTTGCACTTTATAATTTCAATTTAAACTTCAAAGTTGTATCATTAGAATCATAAAAACACCACTTTAGACTAAATTTGATCACGGTCCAAGGCATTAAACCAGCATGGGGATATTACATTTCAGGGGCTCAGTCTGGCGTAGTTAAAAGCCGCAATTCTGAAAAGCCATGCGGTTAGTTGAACATCACACTTTAGCAGAGCTAAATGGAAAAATAGCACAGGTGCTACCATGTAGCATGAGCCTGAGTGTCAAGAAACCACTTCAGTCAGTGCTTAATGCAATGACGGCCTTTTGAAGATAGATATGAAGATAGAAATAGTTCAAATATTCATTAGAGCTAAAAAATAACCAAGGAAAAGTTTAACAAAGGAAACCAAAGGAAAATAGCTCTGTAGAGGATGCCTGCTACGTCACAGTTATTAGCATGTTATTTTAGCTGCAGAACAGAATTAAATCTATTGGCTCCGTTATACGACTGCAAATATGATTCTGAGTATACACGCCACAACGGAAGTTAATATAATGTATCATAAGCCAGAGAAAAGAATGAAATCTTATGTACCAAGACTCAAGAATGACCCTAGGGCCGCGATACAGGGGTGCAAGTTGCAGTACCACTGATCCTATTAAAAAGAGAAACGGAGGAGGTAATTAAAGTATACACGGAGAACAACTGCTGTGGAAGCAGGCTGAACACGGAAAAGGTTCAGTCATCAAGCAGACGCTCTGAATGTGAATGACGAATATTGGCAGTGCCAATAGGTTTTAAGGTCACACACTGGATTGTCGATAGGCTGTGGGGGATAATAAGGAAATCAAGATACAATGGAAAGTTAGCAGTCACGATGTGGGCCTCCGTGGGGAGCCACTCTCATATACAATCGTTTGTCAAGAGCAGCTCTCGAGAGGGTACAGGCAATTACGTCTCGAGCTCGCTCTCTCCTCAGACAGACAGTACCACCATTCCCGTTACGAGGAGCTTCCATGTTCAGGCGTCATCGAGCACTTTAGCTATACAGGACGTGCCAACATTCAATAGAGTGCGATAACAATGAAATCTCCCGCTAATTTCCACCTATGGCCACGAGTTCTTGTATTTGAACTAATGCTCAACTATTTGGTTGAACAGCATCCAAACCTGTTAGAAGCTTATAGACCTGGATCATGTCCCCGCTCAGTCTCCTTTGCTTGAGGCTGAACAGATTTAGCTCAACTAACCTTTCCTCGTAT
>JAABNX020000106.1:23180196-23211027 GCA_015163995.2 Mormyrus lacerda | reverse complement strand
TCATGCTCCATCTGCATATCCCATCATGCTCCATCTGCGTATCCCATCATGCTCCATCTGCATATCCCATCATGCTCTACCTGGGTATCCCATCATGCTCCATCTGCATATCCCATCATGCTCTACCTGGGTATCACATCAGGGTGCTCCATTCATCTACCTGGGCCACTTTCCTGATGTTAGGGTGTGTTGGTTGTGTGTTGGCATATAATCCACCGTGTGTCATCAGCTGTGTGCACCGCCTTACCTCTGTGGTTTGCAAACTACTGTAGGCTCCGCTTTCCCTAACTGGATACATAGAAATGACTGGGCACCACTTTATAAAATGAAAAATATGTGTGATGGTACCTCAAAATCACAATTAAAGACACACAGGTACTTCTGACAGAGGAGAGTCCTAATGAAAGGGGACATAACTATGAAACGATTGTAAATTTAATAGGTGACTTCAATTGATATTAGAAAAAGGTAAAGGAAAGGCTCAGTAAACACAGGCCATTTTAATTACACTGAAACACACATTGAAAATTGCACTTGCTCTCTGTGCTACATTTCTGCTCTTTAACAATAGCATTAATGCACTTTTACAAACCATATGGAGTTTGGTGCTACAGTGCCGTATCTGTTTGGGCTTTTCCTATGCAATTCATATACGTAACAGGCATGGATCAACAAATATCTTCCACTCATCAAATACATTAGGCGGTTTAATATATATGGATATGAATATATATAACCGTTACACAACATGCACTGCCTAAGAAGTATATCAAAACATGAGATTATGAAGAATGTGTTTAAAGCAGTGTTTCCCAATCCAATCCTTGGAGACCCACAATCGGTCCATGTTTTTGCTCTCTCCCAGCTCCCGGTAGCAAAAACATGGACTGCCTGTGGGTCCTCGAGAACTGGATTGGAGAACACCGGTTTAAAGAGATGAAGTGGCCAGTGACTCTGAAAGGTAACTTTTTCCAGCATTACTTACATACACACATTGTGTCACAGATGACCTACCAGCCTCTGTGCATATGAAAGATAGCAGTGTGTAAGCTCTCCCGGTCCTCAGTTTGTCCCTTTCTTGTAGCGGCTTTCGCTTCTGAGGGCCGTGCTCTTGTGTCTGATGTTGAAGACGGGCATCCGTTTGTAGTTTCCAGGCTGCAGAAGAAGCTGGTTCATGCTTGATGGTTCCGACGGGCCTGGACAGTAAACAGAGGTACATCATAGCAGGGGTGTAGCTAGAGCCATTTTAGGGAAGCTTTAGCATCACCCCCCCCCCCCAAATAAATGTACGCTAACTAAACAGTATGATCTCATTCACTTTCGTAAATGTCCCTGCATCATAGTGGTCAGACACTGTACTATGATGTAAGCAAGTCCTTAACTCCCATACGCAGGGCACCGTGGCCGAGTGGTCAGACCTCTGACGCGCTTGTGCACAGTCTGTCCTCTTCGGCCGTCCGCGTTGTACTGGTGTACGGTGCTGGGAGGGGTGCTTCTCATCTCCAGCTTTTGGAGGTGGCTTTCACCTGGAAACAACCACCTCAGTAAGTCTCATGATGCACATGACCCACACATACAGCAACTTGCGTTACAACGTAAACATTCTGCATACTTTTATAGGATGCACTGACGTCAAGGCAAAAAATAAATCACATACTGCTTACAACGTGATCTAGCGGTTTCTCTGCCCTCATAATGCAGATATTAGCCACGTCTTATATGATGGACTTTCAAGGTAACCTGACTGATTGCGTCTCCCTTCCTTGGCCAGTTTTAATTTTTCACATCTTAATGTCATTCCTAGTAACGGGGCTCAGATCTTTGAGCTTTTAATTTCAAGCAGCCAGTAAACTTTACTTGAGGGAACGCAAATATAGTATTATACTATTACTTATGCATTAATTAACCACAAACTAAGTATTAGTCACCTACCGATCTCATGTTAATTCATCATTAATGAATCATGACACATGTTTTACCTCAAGCAGTTGTAATTTTTGTTATGATAACGGTTAATTCTGTAAGCTTTTGTTTATTGAAGGAGCAAATAATGAAAAACACAAGTGAGATACTGATCTCATGTTTGATCCTCATGAATGAATCGTGATGCATCTTTTCTCTCAAGTAAAAAGTAAAAACTATATTTGTTCATGATTTGTTTATAATTTGTATTTAAGTAGTAATTGAGTTATTACTAAGTATTTGTGCCCCATCGAGGAAAGTATTACCAGTAAAGCTCATTGATTTTCTGTTAATTACAGTTATCTACATACCAGGCAAACATTTTCCCCCACAACTTTATTGTTTCTGCTGTCCTTTCTATTTCCGCTTTAGGCTTGTTGATTCTGAAAAGCACCATACCTGTGTAATGAGAGATGGGGTATTTAACCTTTGTTGCTGGAGGTGGCGTTGAGGGATTTTCCACATGCTTTCTCAAGTACCTGTTTGCATTTTCTGAGTGCAGTACAAGTCTGTTGTCTGAGATGCTTTCAAGGACTGGATTCCTGGAAGCAGTGATCTTGGGTTTCTGTGGGGGTGAAACGAAGGGCAGGGAATGCTGGAGCTGAGAAGTAGAGTGACAGACCAGCATTCCGGAAAGATCTGCCACTGGCTTAGAAAAAAAAAATGACAATCATCTGAAGCTCCACTGTAGTTACAGACCTTCAGTCTTCTGTAGCGAAAAATCACCACCGGGACTAATAGAAAACCGACCCCCCCCCCCCCCCCATACTGCACCACGTCTCTACTATGGAACATCACTTCTGTTAAGTATTGGAGTTGATATACTGTAATTAGAAATTTGATCATTTGATATTTATCTCTACTGGGATAAATACGAACAACTTCCACTCTGATCTCTACTCCATACTGTGAGGGCCCTCAGAAATCCTCCTTCCTCTCCAGGCAGGCTAAGGAGGCACATGACGATGTATGACATAGCGTGCGGCGCAGTGGGCTGAGCCTCTGTGTCTGTGATTGGAAGGTCGCCAGTTTGAGCCTGGCCTCGGCAGAACAGTCAACAGTCACATGTCTGTGGGCCCTTGAGCGAGGCCCTTAAACTACAGGTGGAAGCCCTCCGCTAACAAGCTTGCTCTCGCCTAGGGATCAATGAAGTATCATCATCATATGTCAAACTTGCTGCCAGAAGCTCACCCATTTAGCATTAGCCTCGAAAGATTTCGAGCGCTTCTTGCGTGCGCGTCTCTCGATGGAGATGTTCCTCCGCTCCCCCCGGCGTGGCTCCTTCTTGGAGCTGGAACGGGAGCTTCCCTGCAACCTCCGGGATCTCCTCTTGGGATCCAACTCAATCGGAGTGTATACGGCCAAGCTGTCGCTGCTGACAGCCGGCCTGACACCAGCGGTTAGGGGGGTCCCCTGAGGCTCTGAGGTGGCCCCGTCCGACTCGTCCGCTTCCTCCAAGGACCGCACTGACATCAGGCTCCTCTCCTTGGCCCTGGAGAGGCCGCTGGTTGACATCACGGTGTTCACGCGGGTCCGCCGCTTAGCTGCGATGACGGAAATGCTCTTGGTGTCAGATGAGATCTCCTTCATCTTTTCAGCACCGACCTGAAGAAGGCCCAGGCGTAAAATGAGTGCACATTTGCAGAAACGGCAATACAGTTAAGTCCTTCTAATTAATGTTACTGTAGCGTCACCTGATTTAATGAAAGAGGAGTGGAGAAGATATGACTGCTCTTCATTTGATGGGACTTCAAAGTGGATTTAAATACTTTGTTGTTTTCACTAAGATGAAAAAACAGTATTAAGATAAATGCACATGTCAAAGTGATTCACACTTTTGCGTCAGTAAATGTATTAACCTGACAATGTATAGCAGAATTTTAATATATTGGTTTTTATATACAGCAATGATTCTCAACCCATGGGGTTGTGACCCAAATTCCAACCGATCCTAGAAGCCAAACCACAGATGCTTAATTTAAAATTCATTGGCACATCCAATCAGATTTGTGCGATAGGCATTTATTGGCGTAAAACGCAGAGTGCACTAAAATGCAGAGTGCACTGCCTGCTTGATCATAGCGTTAATTTAAACCTATACTTGATATGGGGTAGCGACTGGGCAAGCATGGTATAAAAAGTGGGTCGCGGTGCAAAAAACGATGGAGAACCACTGATCTACAGTGTCATGGCTGAAGATAACTTGACAGTAAGTATTTTTCTATTTACCTTTCATTATCCAGTT
The DNA here is from genome assembly GCA_015163995.2 of Mormyrus lacerda. Taxonomy (NCBI): domain Eukaryota; kingdom Metazoa; phylum Chordata; class Actinopteri; order Osteoglossiformes; family Mormyridae; genus Mormyrus; species Mormyrus lacerda. The sequence continues at coordinate 23,206,820 of JAABNX020000106.1, read as the reverse complement.
CAGTTGGAGGAAGTGGATCATAATTCTGTGGAAAATTAGACCTTTCATCCTCTTCAGCGGCTGACCTAGGGCTACGGTCATCATTTGATTCCATTTCGGGAATCAAATCTCCCAGCTTCAGCTGTTTTGCTATATCTAATATTGATCCATTCTAAAAGATAAAAAAGTGACTGTGTGGTCAGCATTCATGCATGTATCATGTGGAACCTATTTACTGCCTCCCGTCGTTAAGATGTGTGCACATTGACAGTAAGTTCACTGACTTTCTGTGTGCCTGATTATTATGCTACGTTTCATTCACCTCGGAGGTCGGAGCTGGCGAATACATCATATCTAAGTTAACCACATTCCAGTACAAGTCTAAAAGACATTTACCGTAGCAGTACCAATTCTAGCCAGGTTCATCATTACCCATTGTTAGCAATACCAGTTCATAACAACGCATCATGCAGTATTTTGCACATAGAAAAAACAAATAGAGGTTGGACAGTGCTATGTGAATGATCAATTTAATGCAACACAAATAAAATACAAGTCCTATACGGTATATAAGTACAAATTTCACTTCTGTTGATAAAGGACACAGCTATCTTGAATTCTTAGGTTGGGGCTCTAGAGGTTCCTCCAACTTCGTGAATCGGAATTCTGACTTCAGGGGATGTTTCTATTGAAATTTCAGACTAAAAACTCGGAAATGCCAGCTTCCCAGCTCAAATTGAAGGCAGCAACAGTGATGTGTTAAGACTCTAACCATTGACATAACATCCTGATTAGTGAACTGGCACGCTCCAGGACTAGCTTACTGTACTTAAACTGTCAGACATGATGTAAGAACCATGAGAGAATGAAACCAGAAAGTCTTGCCTGCATCGTGCTGGATGTGATGTTATGGAGACCTAGGATTCGGTCGATGCTTCCATTCAGCTCACCGAAATACACCATGTACAGCTGCTCCAGCTCCAGGGGTACTGGGATGGAATGTTCTGGAAGAAGGCATATAGAAATGTTGGCATTTATTGGACACCAAAGAAATGTGGGTAATAGTCTCAATTCCGAAAGCAAACGCCATCCTTCACAAAACGGCTTATCTTGGCCAGGGTCTTATAAGAAGAAACCCTCAAGTCACAGGAAGAACATACAAACCCCACACATACATAGAGAACAGATGGTTCTCTATGTATGTGTGGTTGATTGAGAGGCGATGGTGCTATTATTTGAAGCACCAGACTGCCTACAAGCAGACGGCGATCAAACAGAATCATGGGAAGTGTGGCACCTTCGATGAGGCGTTTCTGCCGCTGGATGATCTCATCACACAGTGAGCGGTGCTGCTCGTAGCGCTGGATGACGAAGTCCTTGGTGCGCAGGACGTTCTCCTTGCACAGCACTGCTGACTGGATCTCCGTGTTCTCCACCTCCAGCTCGTGCACCCGGCACAGCAGCTCCAGGATCTCCCGCTGCTCCTCGTTGCTGATTCGGCGGGGCAGCAGCTCCTCCATCTTTGACGACTTGATATTCATGCTTGCCAGTCTCTCCTCCAGATCTGACTAGAGATTACCGGGCAAAGACGCTACATTAACAGAGCAGTCATATTTCATTCATCTCCCCCGTCCATCCCACCCATGAGAGATGCAGGTTCACACATATATAGAAGTGAGAGCAACATTTGGGGTTAAAGGCCAGGCTCAGCTACCACCCAGCACCCCTGAAGCAGTTGGAGTTAAACTTTGGTCAAGGGCTAAACTGTAATATAATTACTTTAAACCAATGGCTTTCTGGACATGGGCAAAGATCCCTAACTTGCTGATCTACACACCACCCACCAAAAATATAGTATAAATAAAAACCAAGCAGACGTAAGTGAACCGCAGTTTACTTAGTGATACCTTCAGGGCCATGGTTCTCCTCTGTTCCTTGAGCAGGGTGCCGATCTCTTCCCGAGCCAATGTGACATCCTGCGGCTCAGTCGAGTCCATCTCCTCAGCCTCGCTGTCCTGCTCCCCGTCCTCCTTGTCTCTATCCATCTTCTCACTGCGTCCCTCCTCCCTCCATTTCTTAGCGCATCTTGCCTTCTCCCTTTCCCAGCTTCCACAGAGAGAAGTGAGTGTCACCAGAGCGTAAGAGAGACCACATGTTCACCGGAGAGCAGGGAGAGACACAGAACTGTGCAAAATCCAAAGGGAGTGTTTAAAGCTATTTATCTGGGTAGAAAGCGTATATTTCCTCAGAAAAAAACCCACACACTATTTAGCATTAGAACATATGCAAATTAACAGTAACATGATAAAAACTACCAGGAATTTGGTATCTTCTCCAAAGGGGTGCTGATATCTCAAATGACTAGATGAACACTGCTTCAGTTCCCAAACCTCTCATCAGGGGCACCTCAGCCATTCGAGTTATTTGTTCATTCTCAGTACCGGCTCAGTTAATTAACTTAATTAGTAATCCAATTAGATATTGATCATCCGCACTGTCGTGACCAGCGGTTGGCGAGCCGTAAATACGGGGGAAAAGGGGTTTATTTAGGGCGGACAGGAATACGGGGTAGCATATGGCGACAAACATTAATGACGGATCTGCCAAACTGGGGGAAGACGCGGACTGATATACACTAAACAGGCAGACAATGATAGGAAACAGGTGGGTACAATCAGGGTAATACACGTGGAAAAAGAGGGGGCGTGGTACACATGAGGATCGGACGAGCCGGGCGTGACACGCACATGGTATGCAAGTGGTCAAGTCCATGGTACATTGGTGTAGTAGATGTTTGCTGCAAATACTGGGTGATTTTAGGAGAGGTTTTGAGAAGGCTAAGCTGACTTTCTTCAACAGACATGATAAATCTTCATGAACATAAATAGAATTTAAAAATCTTTTTTTTACTGCAGGAGACTGTGGCACAATACAGTACTAGGGCACGTCTCAGTATGGCAGCATGCAGGACAGTGTAAACCTCTTCATAATGTGAAACTGTTCTCTGTAAAACCTTGCATCGCTACAAATGTAGTAACTAAAATAAACCCTTAGCCAATGCCACAAATGTCCAACCGTCTCAACATTTAATGGAAAAAGAGCGTTACAAAAACACCTAACCTTAAAAATATAAACTCAGTGGGCAGTTCATTAGTGCACCTGCTTGTTAACACACAGAACGCAGGGTCAGGAGGGTCAGTTACGTTCAGGTAAATTTTCATGTAACACAGTGGTTTATAGTGCATGGTGTGATAAACAGGAGACATTCAGTCAGGGACATTCCTGTGGCTGGAAACACCTTGATAAGGACAGAAGTCAGCGGAACATAAAGTATCTCAGTGCCTAAAAGCATCCACTATACTAAATGTAGAGAAGTCTCACTCTGAGATGGTGGCCAGGTGCCTGGACGTGTCAATGTGAAGCTCCATATTGCAGTTCTCGAGCTCCATCAGACTGCGACGTATCTCCATCTGCTCCCGGAAAGCGCAGAGCAGTTGCTCACGCAGCCGACCCATCTCCCTGTGACTGTACTGGGCCGAGTGCTGCTGCACTTCTGCTGCAAACGATACCCAGAGCCAGCTCTCAGTCACCAGTGAGGGACCCATCCAAGAAAATCAAGGGCCCCCCTTCAACATCTGTGAACATCCAGAACCTCAGCATTTTTTTGGACTCCGTGGGAAAATCCCAGAAGAACAAGGTGACACGGACCACAGTCAGGCTGGAGCCAGATATCAAACCTGTATCTCAGGCCCTTGGGGACCCACAGAAGGTCCACATTTTTGCTCCCTCCCCCCTGAGCAAAAAAGTGGACGGTCCCTGGGTCCCCGAGGACCGAACTGGGAAGCACTGCTCTATGTGGATAAACAGCAGTGATGTCCTGAGGTATGTACAGTAAGTGAGTACCTTGGACATCACGTATGTCAGCCTTGTCTCCTTTCCTCAGTTGCTCCTGGCCCTGCTCTTCTATCTTGGCTTGTAATCTCTCAATCTCTCTGCGAAGCTCTGCAATGATGCTGGTGTACTGCGCTATATGGTAGGACACATTTAGCAGGTTGCGTTTCACCTTCGCATTATAAAAAAAAAAAGAAAACGTTATTAATAACACTGAATGCAAGAAATATGTATATGCATGTCAAGTTAAAAATCAGCAACATAGACTTCCATAACCATTCATTTAACATACAAAACTTAGTCTTTAGCTTCATGCAATATTAATACTGAATTAACTGATGTATCTATCGTTACGATTTATCTTAAAGAAATGAAAGACAATGGATGTCACTACAATATACATATATTTTTGTCAGGCGGTGGCTGTGACTGTGGACACATTAAAGTTTCAGCCCCGAGGAACATCTTTGAAATGAATTGGAGGGGATGATTATCATCCCGTCAGCAATACTGGAACTTGCTAAGTATCACCAGCTTTGCAGTGTTTCTACGAGACATTGAAAAGGTCACCATGGCCACAGGAAGAGAACACCCTATTGGTCTTTATTTGTAATTATCCGCCCAATGATTTCCCATACGTAGCTATTTGTTTTTTATACTTACAAAACAGTAATACATTGCTGTCAGATTCTTACTTTAGTTTTAATGTTCTTGGCCTTGTCTGCATACATGAGAGTATTCCTGGATTCCTCAAAGTTAGTACTGGCTGGGCTTATGTGAGTGATCATCACCGTCCTGCTGTTGCCACCCAAAGCATCCTGGGGTCAAAGAAACGAAACGGAAAGGAGCGGAAATAAATAGCCCATGAAAAGACCCACTCATAAAAGCTCTTTCAAACCAAGCTGGATAATTACTGGGGGCAATCTGACAGGTTCACACTTTATGCTGACACATCCTTTATGTGTTACTCAAGGCGAGAATGACATGCTGGATCCTCTTGCCTCTTGACAGGCTGAAGGTTCAGAGAGCATTTGAATGACACACCCGCGTCCTCAGCTGGGCGGTCCGGGTGCCGCTCTTCTTACGGATCTTACCTTTAGCAGACGGGTGAGCTTACTGTCCCTGTAATTGACAAACTGGGTGCCCCGTCCAGCCTTGTCACTCAGTGCGTTAATGCAGTTTGCCAAGGCCAGCAAGGAGCGATTAATGTGAGCTCCCTCTTTCATCCGCTTTCCCCTGTTCTGGGTCTACAAAAAAAATGGAGAAGCTGTGAATAAAATAGAGAGAGAGGGCACCTAAACCGTCAACGCGATTTGTCACTACAAGGGCCCACAGGATTTTATTGGTGTAATAAAAATGTTGTTATTTAGAAGAATAAATGCACCACATGGTATAAAACATTTGAAATGTTCTAAACGGGGCTGAACATTTTAAGAAACGTTTTGGCTTATGTTAATTTTCACACTGCTTACTTCCTTTGTGAGTGTCCCTGGGCAGCACCGGGGGTGGGTTTACTAGGCTTAAGTACTTTTGGTAAAGCCCTGATTCTTTTTTTACGATCCTTTTCACAATCCCTTTTAGCGTATCACGATGCGTGACAATTTCTGGACTCAGACATCGCCTTGACCTCAGAGCCGCCCCTGGCTCTCTCCCTGCTTATCTCTACTGCTTAGTTAACAAAAGAACCAATGAGACGCCACGTATTTTGGAGAAGATTTGACATGCAGTGGGAAAAATAGCTAATCCTACAAGGAGCCTACCTGTGACGCTCTCTCAGTTCCCGCTAGGTCCACCATGAAGAGCTTGCCCACCCGCACCTCCTGGCTGGTTCCCTTCAGCCTGCTCTTCTGCTTCACTGTCACCTGCAGGATGGCATGAGAGCGAGACGAGGTCTTGTTGGCGGCGGTGGGTTCCTGCGTCCTTTGCTTGTTTCCCTTGGTGAGCAGCTGCATTATCTGTCACGGAACACAACACTCAGCCGACGGGGATTTTCCGTGAAGGCTTCAAAACACGAGATGTCACACTCCGACCCGAAGAAGTGCTGCTTCTCCCATCTTCAGCCACTTGGCAAACCACACCAAAGCTCCCTCTTCTTCACACTTTCTGAATCAGTTATAACTTCACTAATTTGTCACTGTTGCCTAGTTACAGCCCAGAAACACTGATACTATACAGCTGTAAGTACTGTCACCTCCTAATCCATGTCAGGGGGGACACTATGAGCTGGGACAGGATTTTCAAACTACCATTTCATCCATTTCAATTAAAAAGACCTGGATTTTATTTTAGTTAGCAAGCTGAGTTCTTGCTGTGTGCTGATTGGCTAGTCTCTTATAATCATGCATGTGTCACTAACGTTAACGTGAAACAGCTAGATGAGTTTTTTAATTAAGGAAAAAACCAAAGCATGAGAAGAACTAAACCATTCAGCCAAGCAAAGGAGCCTTCCAGTTTTAAAGTAGCTTGTAAAACCTGAAGTAGCTCATTGTGACATGGATTAGGTTGGCCAACCTAGCTGTAAGGCATACAAAAACATAAATCTTGATAGGGTGAAGGACTTAAAAGCTAACTCTAAGAAAATTAATAAATAGTCCGTTGACACACCAACACTTTACAAAAAAAATGATGAACCACCTTCAGAATTTTTTTCCACCTTCAGAAGTTTTTTTCATTATTGCGAGTGCCAAGTACAACAAATTTCCTAGGATCGTAACAGATCAACAACAAATAACAACACAGCAGGCAATGAATCCAGTTCTGTAATCTGTGCCGCATTGCAACACAGAGCAAAATAAAGTAGTGAGTGATTACAGCAGGAAGAGATGATAGAATAGTTGAGATAGAAAGACAATCCTATCTGCATGCACTAGAGCCAGAAATGTCACTCTTCAGCCGAGCCTACATCCCATCTTTTGAAGTTCTGGGAATAGCGTTCACCTCCCTGGCGTTGCTTGTAGAGAATTCTGTGATGCCTGCGATACGGATTTCGCCTCTGGAGTCCTCTCTTAGATCAAGATACCCTGATGAGGGATTCAAAAGGTCACGGATCATCTCATTGTAGATCTAACGAAGAAAACAAGAGAGGGTAAGTTTAGTTAGATGTAAAGACTATAATAATTATCCATCCATCTTTCATAATCACTCGTCCTATTTAGGGTAATGGGGGGGTCTGGAGCCTTTCCCAGAGACTATGGGCACAAGGCAGGGAACAACCCAGGATGGGGCGCCAACCCATCACAGGGCACAATCACACACCATTCACTCACATGAAACTTCAATTACCCACCACATGTTTTTGGATTTTGGGGGTGGGCTGGGAACCAGAGTACCTGAAGGAAATCCCACAATGACAGGGGGTGAACAGGCAAACTCCACACACAGAGCCATGTTGGAAACTCGAACCCTGGTCATATATACATATATCTCAGAGGAGCAGTTATATTTTATATTCACCTCCAGATATGACATATAGACACTGCAATCCATGTCCTCGCTGTTTTCCTCAATAACTTTAAAAAGATCATTCAGTGTTCGAATATAGATTCCTGGCTCAGAGTCAAGGCCCAGCATCGTATAAGTCTTTCCTGTACCTGGGACAAAAAGAGGAACATCAGATTTATACTCCACCTGCACTTTTGCAATGATAATATAAATGCTGATCCTTCCTAACGTACCTGTCGGTCCATAAGCAAAAACTGTGGCGTTGTAACCGGAAATAACCCCTTCAATTAAGTTCTTGGTGGTGGCCACATAAATATCATCCTAAAGAAGGAAAATCACTTGATAAAATACTGACAAGAAACATGAAACATGCATATTTCTAGTTGCATAAAATTGAAAAAGCACTCGAGAATGTCAAGGATGTTAATGTCAGCATTAGAAATTAACGATATTAAAATCCAATATTATAGAAGCATTCTGGTGATAATACAGATTTGTGCGAAAAACAAGCATTGATTCAACCCCCCCCAAAAAGAAATAAACCAAAAAGCAGTAAAAGCAGTGACTTGTTTTGAAAAAAAAATGAGTTGCTAAGTCACATCCAATCAAATCTGAGCAGAATTTTATTAAATCATCACATGATAAACTGTGCAATTTCTGAACTGTATTGTAAACCATGTACCGAAATACATATTGCGAGGTCTGAGAGGAAGACGCACCTGAGTGGCTGTACAGTCGAAAGTTACATCAAACATGTATGTTTTCTCTCTTGAACGATGAGCACGCAAAACATCATCGGGGTCCTCACAAGGGTCCATAAGAACAACCATCTACAATGAAATTAAACTACATCAGTCTTTTACATGCAACACACAAAATGCACTGCATACTTTTTCTGAACATTTTTTCATTGTTCTCAATCTCTCAACACATACTATGCACTGTGCATGTATTTTATTGCTTAATACTTAATCATAAGACTACCTTTGATTTAATACTTCTTAAAAGTGTTATCCAGTGAACTAAGATCTGTCTTTACCACCTAAACCAAAAGCAGCTCCCTTACAGAAAGTCCTTGATTGAGTCATCATTACCATGTTTAGGCATAACTAGTTGCCTTCCAGGGAACACAAAAATGCTAATTTGTCTCCAGGAAAAAGGCAGCTGCTCCTCCTTCAGTAAGGACCATCTCAGAATACACTCAATAATGGACAGTAAGGAACTAGCAGGAGATATTTGTGGAAAAGCACAGATCGGGTGAAGCACAGAAAAAGGTCAAAAACGTCAATGGGCGTGGTCTGTAATATTAGGATTGTGTCATACTGTACATTCACTGTCCATTGTGTTAATACTGACCCAAAATACTACATTTTCAAATGAGTTGCAAATAAAAAGCACAATAAAATGTTGTTAGCGAATTTACCTTTTTTAACCATTAATTTTACAGGTTTAGTAAACACAGCTTCTCAGTTGGGGAAGGAATGACATCTTGTAGCCTCAATAAAATCATTTTAACCAATAAAGATCCAGCTGCTAGCTAAAGTGAGACAGACCACTAGCTTTGTGCTGAAAATGCTCATTCAGAGAAAAGCAACCACCGAAAGGGTGTATGTGTATCACTGCATAATTATCAAGCCCACCTGCTCATCCACCTTGTGGGCTATCACGGCGGCCCCCTCCTCGATTTCAACCTCGTTCATTGGACGAATACGCAGGGCCACCTGTCGGAAAACGGCGGACATAAAGCACTCAAACATCTAATGCCTCTTTCACCTCACCGTCAGTTATCTTGCAAGATTGCTCAAACATTTAACTTTCCAGTTATTTACTGGATATTAAACCAATACCCTCCGGTGAATATTTAAAGTAGCTCCCTTCCATGCCACTTCTTACTGTGCATATCCATAGTAAATTTGGGTAATACTTTTCTTGTGTGGGCACAAATAACTTAGTAGTATACCCTTAATCGATTAATTAACCAAAAACTAAGACTTGGATACATACTGCATGATTCCATGTTCATTTTTCTTTAATTAAACTTGTCATGAATTTCATGCAGCTTGTATAATTGTTCATGATTTGTACTTGACGGGTAGGCCTGAGTGAGTTACAAGTGACTTGCCCCCACAATTAAAATGATACCCAAATTTGTTTCTCACTTTCTCATAGATTGCATATTACATCATATAATATAAATAGCATACTATCTCTTTGATTAAAAATTTTAATTGCTTCTTGAAATGACACTACGTGCAAATTGTAATTAGTGTAACACCTCATGACAACAGGAACGAAATCATAACTTCATTAACCACACAGCTTAATTAACAGACCTACGTCACAATCATGCAAGGTAATTTAAAGCTAGAAATGCTCATTGGCATCCTCGTGTAAAACATCTCACCGTCAGCTGGTGGTCCTTGGAGTCTCCTGCCAGGTCTTTCATGTTGCCTCGTTAGTTCAGATTATTGCGCGCTCAGTCCGTATTTTACATACATTCATCTGTTAATTTTAAGAGACTCGTTAATGTATATTTCTCTATTTATAGAACACCAGTCTATAATGCTGCTGTTGACAGTAACTCCGACTGTTTGCTTACTATTACTTTATAAACTGCATATTTACGGCAACGAAGGATGGTCTGTCACGTGTCTGCTTTTACAGTAAAAGTCATCGATACTTAATATTACAGTATTTATATGGGTAGAAATTTGAGTTTACGTGCTAGACACTTCTCAGATGTACTGAGAGTACAGTTACTCTTAGCCAGCTCACACATCATACTATATTTAGGCTGTATTGAAAGAAATCAGCTTCAAAAAATACGATGGGAAGACTGTTAGTAACCATGCAGATGGATTAGACAGCTATTCCGATATCTATACTCATAATTATAGATACATACCTCTAGCGAGAGATGGTAACATGATGAGCTTTTTCCAACTAAGAAAACGTAAGCTTAAATATTAGATAAATTTGAATTAATTTTTCTGTTCAAAAAATCATTTTGGCTTAAGTTGCCTGGTTCACAACCCACAATAAACCACGTCAAATGTAAAACGGGTATAACTTCAAATGGCACAAAATAAAATTGTATTAAGCGATACAAATGCATATAGCATTCAGTAAAAATAACAGAATTCAGCTATTGAAAATGACTCAACTGAAAGTCTGGTTCCATCAATCTGACATCCATTCCATAATCCAATAAGGGTATATAATTTATGCGATATTACTACTCAATTAAAGAGCTACCGCATGCGTTATTACTGCATAAATATGTTTTAATTAAAATAACACGCTGCGCAATTTAAAACGCGTAGTAAAGAGCTGAGCCGACTTCATCGCTTTGTTTACGCGAATTTGCGCTTCCAATAGCTTGGCCGTTTCCACGGAAACGACGCCCTGACGCACATAAGGGGTGTTCTTCGTAAACGGGATGTGTAGCCACGTCATATGAATTTGTCCTTTAATTTCTTTCTAATTATATTATTATATATTAAATGCATTACCAGTAACTCTACGCGGAGATTTCAATAGATGCCAACCATTTTCTATTTAATAAAAGGCAGACAAGCCTAGTAGTCTAAGCTTTTAATCATACTATTTTTGATATCCTTCTCAAAGATATACTACAATAGTACACTGACCTACGACAAAACAAAAACAAGCTGATAGTGGTATTGTATTTAGGGTTAGGGTTCAAATCCCACCCTGCTACGTGGATATTGAGTTTGATGTTCTTCCTTTGTGATGTAATTTCCCTCAACACATACAGTGAACCAAGATTTCAAAGTAGTCTGTGATGAACTGGCATCATTTCCAATTTGTTCTCGTGCCTCAAGCCTAACAGATCAATTCCAGGGCCCCATATTACCCTGCACTGGACAAGCAGCTGGAAAATAGATGGATTAAAACTCACAATTTCAAACTTGCAGAGGATATATCCATATTGTTATACAATAACCACATTTTTCACTTGCTGATTAGTTATTCAGTAGCTTGAGGTAACTGAATTCATCCTTTAAGGACCTCTTCGGTGCTTTCAGTGTTCCAGAATGTACCGTGAAGAGGGAAGCTAAGCCACAGAGGGGTGGACGGTACGTCACAGGACACTAACGAGAACAGGCACCCTGACTCAGATCTACACCTCTGGATCTTAAGGAAATGTAGATGTTCATTTCAACCTTCTCTAAAATGTTTATGTAAGTACAAATTATTACAGTACTGAACCATGCTGCTGATCAGCGCCGCAAAACCATCCAAACGGCCCACGCTTCATTTCTAGATTCATTTGCAGTGGGAACCGACACAACATACACGCATTAGCACAGCTAAGTCGGATAACTCGCTTTATGTTTTTTTCTGAGCACCAGGTCAGCAGTTTTAATATAATACCAGAAATGGATGTGAAAAACCCACACAGGACTTTACTTTCCAGCACAAGAAAGTTGCCCACAGAGTTAATTTTCCAACATGATTGTTTATGTATAAGACAAAACTCCATTCATATGGCTTATGTGAAATATAGCAAAATACAAACCTATTTTTCCCTTCCACAGCAACATACAGGTTAGTATAATAAACTTATTTTCATTGTTTGACATGGTAGATTACTACAAAGTTAAACAGTTTGTTTTAACCCATATTCAATAAGCTTGTCTTTTAAAAAACGTACCAAAGAAATCTAACACCATTTTTATCTTTTAATTTGTAGCACATTTAATATAAGGTCATCTTTTCCAGGTGGGGGAGCATTCAGTCCATTTTAGAGCTCAACACACTAAAATTTGTGTGAACACTTCCGATCACCTGCAGGAGGCGCTGTTCATTTCGAATTCACTGATAACACAGACTGTGGTAAAGCATGACATGATGCTCCTTTCTGTTCAATAATTTTTAAAACTGCTGTAAATGCAGTTAAAACAAAATGGAAGTATAAATCTGAAAAGTAGAAAAACTAAATGTACGAATGATATAACGTGGAGCCGTTTCCTAAAATCCAAGTGGTGCATAATGACCAGTACCCAGAATTTGCCATCAATGGTTAATGACATTAAAAGGCACTATATGCTGTATCATGTGAGGATAAAGGCGGAGCATGGAATCTGTAGACACCACAAAAATCTGCGTGCTTTGCTGCAAAAGATCTTCTCAGGGTAATTGGCTGTAAAAAAGAAACGAAAAAACAGCAGCGGTCAACATCTTAACACTATTAGAGATACATATTTCTTATGAAAACTGCACAGCCAAGGGGGCGGCAAGCACAGTCCTATACATTCACACTGCATTGCATTAATCAATCTGACATAACTGGATACGGTTCATTTACGTTAAGACCCGGGAAACTGGAAAACATTTTGCCGGCCTCCGCAAAAACCATGGAATAGCTTAACACTGTTACCCAAAATCACGCCAGATCTCCAAGTGGAATAATTTCTTCATTGATGAAAAATTCAATGGTCTCTTCTTCCCAGTCATCAACATTACTATCCAGGTCATCTGTGTCCACACCTAAGAAAGGGTGTTAAGTACAACTAGCGAAACAGCAAATTTACTTGTAATTATATTAAACACAAGTGTAAATGAAGGTGTAATTAAGGGACATGCAAGTTTAGTGAAACCTATCAAATGAAGTGAATATCTAGTTTGAAACCCACGTAGCCCCTCTGCAGACTGTTCTGAGGCTTGACTCCTTACATTACTAGTACAAAAACCCTTTTCTGGAGATGGTGCAACGTGTTTTCAGGACAACACATACCTCCCCTGATCTCCAGACGAAGAGATCTCTGCTCTTGGTACAGCTGCATTGCAGCAGCACGGTACTTGCGATAGTCTTCCGTCATGGTGTGTCTTTTATCGATTAGTTCCTGTTTAATAAAACCATGGGTTAGGGTTAGTTAGGGAAAGTTTAATTTCACACCACCGGAACCAGAACCTTTTTCCAGAACCAGGGACTTTTGTAGTGTTCAAAATGCAAGAACTCGGCCCAATTGTAGCACCTCTGAGGCAGTTCCCAGAGACCATTTTTTAGTTCCTACTCCAAATTAGGTACTTTTTGTTCAAAGAAGAACTACTGGGGAGGCTCTTACAGTAATGGCTCGCCAATTGGTTGACCACAAAAACCAGCACTAACTTGGAAGATACACAGACATGCAGAAAAAGATATATAATTAGCGGAGCAAAAATCGAGCAAATGGAATTATTTCTGCACCCCAATTACATTTAATGCATGAATTAATATATTTTTTGCTTGTCTCTCCATATCACTGCATCGGAAAATTCGATCATTATATACTTTTGTCTAGTATTGCTGGTGCCAGCAGTGAAACTTGCTGGCGTTTACTAGTGGATAACATTACATAGTTTGTTTTTATTCTGTGGAGAACTAAAGACCGATATGTTGACCAAACTGAAAACGAATCATGAACATGTCCTCAGATAAGTAAATATAAATAAAAGGCTGTTTCCCATTTTGGTTGAGATAGACCCCCCCCCAAAATAAATTAACAAGTAACTAACAAAACAACTTATCCTCCTGTTGTTTTAGCCTGGTGGTATAGTGTCATATGAAATTACGTGGGAAGTTTAATCTACAAACTTTTTGCATCTCCCATACTTATTTAGCATAAAGATTCCAGTTCCTGTTGTGTGGTGCGACTAACAAAAGTGGCTCAGGGCTACAAAAGTTCCTGGTCGAGACCAGGGACTTGTAAACCGGGACCAGGTTCAGGTTCGGTGTGAAAGAATCTCGTTATGGAGTTGATCGACAGCTTGGGGGCAGAGACAACACTTAAGCATGAAAATTACCTTTGATGCCTTGGACTGACTCAGACGATCCTTCTGCTCAAAAATCTTTGCGTATTTCTTCAGATCCTTCTTGATAAGCTTTTAAGAGAAAGAACATTAGTAAAAGCATTCAAGGACAAGAAAAAACAATCCAAGACACAGTTGACCAAGTACTTCTCTAAAACTATAATTCACCTTGATCTGCTCCTGGCTGAGAAGAGTTGCAGGACGTGGCCTCCAAAGCAGCTGGCAAAATCGATCCTTGTTGTTTTTCTGAAGGAGGCGCCCTTGGAACGTCCAAAGCCAAAATGCATTGTCCACCTTTTAAAAAAAACACCAGCGATCCAGTCAGACTTTATTCACGTGATGGGATCTTAACGCCATACAAATCTGGGAGGGATGGAGGAGATCCTAACCTTGTGGCTCCACCAAGAAACCGAGGTGACCACGTATCTACCAGTTGGGTCCCACTCCACATCTGAAGCCATGTAGTGCTCTGCGATGTTCATCATTGTGCAGTCTGACGTGTCCACGAATGCCAGAGCACCATTCATACTGTCCGAAAATAGGTAACAACTAAAGTGAAGAGGCCCTGAGAGACACTGCAGCAAGACTAATATTACTTTGCATAAGTCAAGCCTTAAATAAGAGGATTGTGTGTTTATTGTACAATATTTTTGGGCATGAAAACCACCAATTACCATTGGGCAAAAAGAGCAACTGACCTCCTGAGTCCAGCCAGCACCAGGAACTGCCCCTGTGGACTCCAGAAAATGCTGTTCGCTTGCTGTTTGTCAAACATTTCTGTCAGAAAATTAGAGGGTTTAATTCCTACACAGGAAGCAGAAGACTAAGCAGGCCATAATATTAGGGTCACAAAGCACGATGCGTACTTATCAGCTCAATCTTGCCGTTGCTCTTCACATGGTAGAACGACACGCTGATCCTAGGAGACTCTCCATGCAGCACAGCAAACTTACTGCCATTCGGCTCCCAGGCAAAAGCGATGATGCTCTCTGTAAGATTACATTGTCACTAAAATGTCGAAGGGCCCCAACGGACGGCATTGACCAGCAGCAATAAAGAAACACTTCATGAGAACTAACCTTTCATCTCCACCACGTCTACCGGAACCTGCTTCTCTCTCATCCTGAAGATTTCAAAGTTGGTCACAACACCCTTGAAATAAGAAACGGTATCACCCATTCAGGTCAGAAGAACAATAAAAAGTTTAAAGTTGTTTAAAATGTAAAGTTTAAACAAAAACACAAAATGAATGTTATTTTTTAATATATGCACTACCGGTCAAAAATGTTAGAACACCCCAATTTTTTCCATTTTTTTATTGAAAATTATGTAGTTTAATGTCTCGTTGCACTCATAGCATAGTACAAATAAGCAATTGGAGTTAAAAAAGAAATCATGGAATCAATTTATAGACCAAAAATGTATTCTAAACCTTTGACTCAAAGTAGCTACCTTTGGCAGATATAATAACAGCTAAACACACTCGTGGCATTCTTTCTAGAAATCAAGTGTTCTTCAGAAAGTTCTTCCCATATCTGTTGCAGAAGTTCCCATAAATGTGTGGCACTTGTAGGTTGGTCTGCTTTCACGCTTCTGTCCACTTCATCCCGAACCAGCTTGATGGGATTTAAGTCTGGAGACTGTGCTGTCTGCTCCATGTTTTCAAGCTTACCATCTTTTTTCCTGAGGTAGTTCTGACATAGCTTGGACTTATGCGTTGGGTCATTATCTTGCTGTAAGATGAATCCCTGACCAACTAGGCGCATACCAGAGGGTATTGCATGGTGCTGCGGAATGCTGTGGTAGCCATGTTGGTTCAGGTGCCTCTCACTTTGTACAAGTCACCGAACTTGGATCCAGCAAAACAGCCCCAGACCATCACACTTTCTCCTCCATATTTGACAACTGATGCCATACACTGCGGAACCATCCTTTCGCCTACTCGACGACGTACAAAGATCCTGTGTGATGAACCAAAGACTTCAAATTTGGATTCATCAGTCCATAATACCTTCTTCCAGTCTTCAGCAGTCCAATGGGGGTGTTTCTTGGCCCAGGCAAGCCTCTTTGTCTTATTCTGTCGTCTTAGCAATGGCTTTCATTCTGTCAAACTTGCAGCTTGAAATCTTCTCTTCACAGTTGAAACTGAGACTTGCTTACTACGACCACTGTGCTTGAAGCTGTGGTTCTGGGTGCTGCCTAACACGCAAGCGGTTAACGCTCAGAAACTTGTCCTCTGATGCAGTTGTGGCTTTGGGTCTGCCAGACCTCTTCCTGCAGAGTTTCCCCCAGTTTCTGAGTGCCTTTTGATGGTGAAGGAAACTGTACTCACTGACACCTTGACTTTCTTTGCAATTCCTCCGTAGGAAAGACCTACATTGTTAA
This sequence comes from Mormyrus lacerda, assembly GCA_015163995.2. NCBI lineage: Eukaryota > Metazoa > Chordata > Actinopteri > Osteoglossiformes > Mormyridae > Mormyrus > Mormyrus lacerda. The sequence continues at coordinate 23,190,308 of JAABNX020000106.1, read as the reverse complement.
GTGTTATGATGGTCTGTCTTTCTTCCATTGTTAATTGCCTTTTTCTCACCATTTTTGTAGCAACACCCTACTTTCTGCAGGTACAATACTGTCCAACTGATGCTCACAAGGCCATGGTACAACACTGTGTTCCAACACTGCTTTTATGCAAACAGAGGGGGCTGTAAGTCATCCAGAAAAGTTGGAACACCTGTGGGAATTAGCAGCACCAGTTTTCAAGGCTCGATCAACCTCCATTGCTGCACCGCAGCTTTAAATTGTTAACCCACTTTGTGATTCCTGAAAAAGGCCATTTTGCATAATTCTGAAATGTACATTATTTTTCAGTTTTGGGCAACCTTACCTTTTTTTTTAACCTCTGGCGTTCACCACTTTGAACCATTTCAAGGTATTAATTGGACTTGAGCGACTTGAATCACAATAAATAGCTGGAAAATTGGGGTGTTCTAAAACTAACTTCTTATTGCACACAATGTTTACTATGTGTTTCGTGTCTTAAAAAAAATACTGCACAGGACAGTACTGTACTAAATGTCTTCATATATAATAATTTCCCCACGGGGATCAATAAAGTTCCATTATTATTATTATTATTATTATTATTATTATATTTCGCTTCAACAATCCATGATAAAGTTTTAAATACAGCCAGATTTGCAAAGTATCTAAACTCCTTAGAACAGTAATTAAGGACATCTTACACTGCGGCAGGGCAGAGTAGCCTAAACTTTAGCAGACACAGTAGATTATGACAACATTCGATCAATATCCAAACTAGTTAATGTCCTGTTTGACCGAATGGAATGCGGACAGTAACTGTGGGGAAAGCTGTATATGCAGTACCTGCCACTTGCCAAGTGCCCATTACGATGCATTTCACTGCACATTGCACTGCACACGGCACTGCACATAAGTGTACGAGACAGCTAAAAGTTTGACATTCAAAACTTAACAGAACCCACGTTATATCCCTGATTACAGCCAGAACCTATGACTGCGCTACTGACTGAAGGAGAAGCAGAGCCATACCTGAGCACCCCTAGGGGTCCTGTCCACCTTCACACACAGGTAATCTCCATTCTTCTGCCAGTGAAGCTTGCAATCCACTACATTGAAGAGGTTGCGCACACGGATCTCGTGCCTGGACGGGATCTGCATCAGGGTCACTCTGGCCGGGATATCTTTATCCTCTGGGACCCAGAATGCAATGATGTTGTCGCCGGGGGACCAGGAGAAATCCCTGCAAATGGCACACGGCTTCTCAGCAGACGCCTTCCAGGCAGTGGCAACATTCTGATCAAAGTCTGTCCATAACCACTCTGCCACCTGGCACCAGACAGCGTTCCAAAAACGTGTATCGGATGCAATTATGATTACATTGCCAACTTTCAGTTTTAAAGAAACTCCACAAGAAAATGAATAATTACCGCTACATCTTAATAGGCATAACAGTTGGAAGAGGATCAGGATAGACAAAAAATCACAGCCTTATTGCTTGTTGAAGGCTTTTCCTTCCTGCTATTTAACAGAAGAGCCCAGAGTAACAGAGATCCAGAACCCCAGCAGGGTTACACAGAACCACCAATGTGTCCTGACCAGGCCACATAAGCATGTCTGTAGCAGTTTCTCTAGCTTTAACATCTAACGCCTACTAAGACCATCAAGTAGCACTTCAACATACATAACATGAAAAATTTTGATTTGATTTTCATGTTTACTCACTTAATCCCACTAATCTTCAAACTCTTCTTGTCCAATAGTCCCATCGACTAGAAAAGTGGCAAAAAAATGTCAATGTTAAAAGCTGTGTTATGGGGTGGTGACCTGCTAAAACTCCATCATTCAGGGAGGAGCACAATAATCGGTGGGTCTTGGAGCATTTGTTTATTTAACGGAGGTCTTACAGGAGTCTCATATATGCTCAGCGTGTCCTGAGTCATCCGAGCGAAGAACTTCCCATCGTGACTCCACCTGTAAAAACAGTGATGTGGCGTTTAGGATGCGCAGTTTCAGGGAGGGGGTTAGGGGTTATGTGACACTCATCCAGCGGCAGTATTATTTCTGTGACAGTGATTGTGTATAACTCTAGCAATGCAAACCCATCAAAAGATAGAAGATGTAGACTGAAATCTTTCAAGTGAACTTGCACTATAAACCAGATCTACTACAGAGATGATGTCTTTTCGAAGAACCAAACTATAACTTATAGTCTTAAACCATTTGAGCCAAGCATTCTATTGCTCTAGAAAATTCCTTACTTGAAGATTGGCCAGTGGGCAGAACTTTCACAATGGAAGCCTCGCTTCTTCTGTCCAGTGAGGACATCCCAGATGATGATAGCCTGAGGGTCATCTTTCATGTCTACGAGAGGGCTGAACGTAACCATGTACCTACAAAAAGAACAATATACCGTCACTGCAATTCAATTACTAACAAATCATCTACGCAAATTGCATGTCCTTGGCATTAAATATTCTACACGTGCTGCATTTCCCAGAATACCTTTCACACGGAGAGAAGTCAATAAGCTGCACCCCTTGGTGACTGAATCTCTGGATCTGCTTGAACTTCTCTCCACCCCAAAGCGCAATGCCCCTCTGATGAAATGTGGCCAGGTAGGTGCCTTTAGGGGACCACCTAACGTATGTCTCCGTCCAGCGCTGCAGGTGACATCACAAAGAGCAGAGAGAGCGACGGTGTCAAACAACTGCACTCAGCATAGAACATCACAGACAAAGATGGTAAGATCTGTTTTAATTCATATTGCCAACGTAACTCACAGGCCTCTCCTCAGTCAAGATCGGTTCTTTGACATCATTTGAAAATATTCCCGTTCTCTCCCCAGCTTCAAAAATGACGCTGTACTGATCCCGGCAGTCAGAATCCTCCAGCCAGTGTCGCAGGTTTCCCTGAAAACGAGAGAAATGGCTCCAATGAAGAACCTAAATCCACCCGGACGAAGATGGCGGGTGGGTCACTCCCTCGAGGTAAATACTCACAAAATCTTTGAATGGCTGTTTTTCTGGAGATTCCCATTCGTCACAGATCGTCATATACCTACAAGCGTTTTTGTTCACGTTAACAGCAGTTCCCACCAATTACTTGACCTTTGAACAATAAACTCACAAAAAAATGGACAATACACTGCACGATGGCATTTGAGATCTAATTAGGAATTTAGGCAAATAGACAGAGAGGAAGATAACGGTAAAACACAGAAGTGCCAGTGATGACATACTTATCGAAATCAGTGAAGAGATTCACTCGAAAGGTGTGCTGTTTGTCCAGCTTGTAGCCATCTGCATTTTTCACTGCTTCAACTGCCTGTGCAGGAGAAGTGTACTCCAGAAAAATGTACCTGCCAGAGGAATAAAACAAGTCTTCATCATTGTCATGAAGATGCGCAGAACATTCACAAACTGCTGCATCTACATGCTTTACATCAGTGTTCCTCAAACCGGTCCTCGGGGACCCTCAGGCGGTCCACGTTTTTGCTCTCCCAGTTCCCTGAGAGTTGGGAAAGAGCAAATACATGGACCATCTGGGGGTCCCCAAGGACCGGATTGACAAACACTGCCCTAAGTTATGAAATAAGCTATACTTACCCCTTGGTCTTGCCCTCCGCTTCAGGGTAGAACTCATTCGTGATCTTCCCAAATTTTGAGAAAATCTTGTGGATGACAGTCTTTAGCTTTTCCAGACGTTCAGGTCCAACCTGGGGCACATTGTCCACCACAATCACCGAATCGATTCCATCGGCCTCCTGCGGTCTCTCCTTCAGGACATCACCCAGAAGCTCTAGGGTAGAGAAAGAGCAAGAAGTGTGGGGTCACAGGAGTGCAATGGTGCCACATCTAATAGGCATCATGTGCAATTACAGGCGCAGATAACATCTAGGACGGGTACATCTTTGGAAAAAAATTAAGTGTCCGTAAGCTTCAATGACGTCGTTTTTCTATAGCGATGGACCTTCGACAACTCATTCCAACAATACAACAACCAACAATCACACCCCATTTTGTCATCGAAGCTCTGGCATGACTTGTCCTGAATTGATTACGGAGATTTTTTTTGTCCTTAAAATTATTTCCGATATTAAATTCAGTGATAATCATGCTTGTAGTGCCCATTTTAACTTAGCAACCTAGTTTATAACATTTTTCACAGCCGTGCATATCTGGCTTACTATCAGATGACTAGGCCAGACACAATCCTGTTGTAAGCGAGTAAAAATGCCGCATTTAGGAATATATTCCTGACCAAGTTTATGGCATAAATAGTTAATGAATAAATTCTAATCAATGACACGGAAAAAAGAAAAGCAGGTACAGCCAGTATCCGGTGCAATTCTGCTACCAGCATTTATAGCACAAGGCCGCATGGCCGACCTTTCCGATACCTTCATCATCGATATCATCCACAAAATCCTCCGGATCACTAAAAGAAGGTTCTTCACCCTCGAACCCGGATTCGGCCGCCATGTCCTCCGTATCCTGCATTTAACTAGCTGTCTAAATTACCTGTATAATACATAAATATGATTAGTTTGTCTAGAATGAGGACTTCACTCGGCCAACCATGTGCGGAACACCCGGCGCCAAGGAGCAAGATGGGGGGACGGACCATACCTTAAAGAATGTAAAGGGGTGGCATGTAAATGTGCATGAGCTTAAGCATAAATTGCCCACACAGACGCACCTTGAAGAAATAAAGATACAGTTTTAAATACTCTTTTATAAAATCAATTAACTGAATATAAACACACCATCACGGAATTTAGTATATAATATTTTATAGTAGGAAGATCCCCCTGCGGCTATTTTGGTGTAATTCTAAAATGGACGCTCACTATCGTTATTGACTCCGTGTTGCAGAAAGGGAGTTTCTCGCAGTTCGTGGCATGTTCATGCAGGTACATATGAGATCGCGGAAATATGCAACCGAGAGAGTATGATATTTGCTACATGTTATTGCTGCGACTTCTATCAAAAATATTAAGTGTAATAAATATTGGTCGATGCGCGGTTGAAGTAGTTTTAGATAAATTAGATTTAAATAATTTTGGTATAATCCCCTATCTGTATTTTTGTTACGAGGTAATACATCCACTATTTTGAATCATTTCTGAAAAGTGATATGTGATTGTTCCGATCAAGTTTATTTTGACTTCTTATCGTGTTTGCTGTCCCGCACAGAGCGATGGACAGTGACTGCACTGAACTACTGCCGCAGGTTTGCGCGGTCCTGGCAGACCCTAATCAAGCGATTGCTGATGATACGTGCCTAGAGAAACTGCTGGACTGGCTGGCAGATCTAATCGGCCAGGGTGAGATGGGTCACTAAAAGCTGATATTCGTTCAAATATAAAGCAGCCATTTAAATATGTCAAGTGCAAATAAATGGTGACCACGTATTTTAACTCTTTTGCCCAAATCTGCATGCAAAGGCCATGATGCTACCCCCTTCATGTTCTGTTCGCTGAAGAACATTGAATTAAGTGCTAAGCTCATGGTTACAAATCCCCCCTCGGTTGCAATACATTTAAGTGTTTAGTTTACTACTCTGTTAGCACAGTTCATGATCAAATAGGAGAGTTTCTTAAAAAAATTATAGCGCTTGTGGAGCTTCATAGAACTTGACAATTGTAGTAATACAATGCTTTTGGGTAACAGGACCTAAGAGATCTGACATAGAGGATTAAACATGCATATTTGATGCATATTTATTTGACATAACATTTTGCCACTGTTGTTAGTAGTGGTAATTGTATAGTGTATGCCTGCAGTTCTTGTCTGATTTGGGCGTATCTGAATATTGCAGTTCCTGGAATATCGTTACTGGAGCTGAACCCATGCCTGACGGCTTTCCTATCTGACATGTGCAGATCAGGCTCTGCAGAGCCAAGTGTCTTTGCCTTCAGCCTTAAGCTTGCCGGGCTGTTGGCTTCCAGTGAGCAAGGATTCACCCACCTCAAGGTACTACCTAACCCAAGCACTGCTTTTACTGGCTGATTGATTGTTTTGTCATAAAATTTTATCAATTGTTTTTCTTCTTTTTTAATCCAAGCAACAGGGAATTTTGACATGTGCGTTTGAATATCAGGAATGGGCTGGATTGAGTCTCTGGCAAGATGCAACAGTCCGCAGTGGATGGATTCATGGACTTTGGAAAATGCTGCAGCATTGGAAAGCTATGCACTTCCTGTTTGAGAATGGTAGATATGGGAAAATGGGTGCACAATTATGGCAATAGGGAATTAAGATACTAGTTTTCATGCAAGCAAGATGAATGTGAGTTTTTTTTTTTTTGTTTATCGGCTGGGAACATGTTGTAATTGTAAATGTTTACTACACATTTACTCCTGTGTACTACAGTTGGTGTTTAATTTGTCTGTGGCAGAGCAGTGTGTACTGTGCATTTGGGGCAAAAGTCCCAGCATGTGACTGCACTCTTTTGTTGTAACAGTTAAGTTTTTGGTCTCTGGCCCCTAAACGAGTCTCTGTGTTTCCACAGGATTTATTAAAGTTATCCTGCGTTTGCAGTTAGACGGAAGCCTTTTTGTCGCGTCGGCAGCAAACCGGCTCTTGGCTGGCATTCTGAGCTTCCCCGGGCTATCGGACAGATTGCCACTTACAGGAGAGGGTACTACAATAGACCCGAGGGGCGAACGCAAGGTTTGCGAGGACTGCAATTCGCCAGTATACGCAGATGGCATCATGGAGATAGTCCAGCACGTGGAGGCCTCGCTGACGTCTGGCAACCCTATGCATATTCAGCGTTCCTTGAATTTGATTGCTTCAAGTCTCGCCCAGTGTCCACCACACGTCAGGGACACGTTTTGGCAGAGGACAGTGGGGACACTAGAGGTTTTGAAGGGCAATGATGGAAACTCTTTGATACAGCCTGTTCTGGAAGCGCTACATGTGGCCTCCAGGTGTGGTTTCCCTCATTAACCAGATGACTGTCGTTACATGTGGAACCTGGTTGATAAGGTGGAATTCATGTGATTTATTATTCCCAATTTTCTTTCAGGACACCTTTACTTAGCAGTGGAAATCCCAGTATTACAACATTAATGGAAGACATACTATGCACTCTAAACCCCAAGGTGGCGATTACATTTGCTAAAGGGATAATTCATATGGAAAGCTGGTAACTACTGCAATCTACAGTCAGTTTTTTTTTTTTTGCGTATTTATTTATTTTTTTACATACGTTACTTACATACTGCAGTAGTAAATATGCTATGTTGGACACCTGTTGCCTCATAGCCCACAAAGTTTGAAGAAAAAGGCCGTGGCCGTCATTCTCCAACCCCTTAGGCGAGTCGGAATGCTGGCTGACCCGAAGCAAGAACCATCAGGTAGTATTTTTGAAAGCCGAGAGAAATGTTTCAGAATAGCCTGACTGTTTTGCGGGTGCTTGTAAATGGAGCAGTTCACCGATCATCTCTTAAAAACAGATCTCCTCAAAGGTTGTGACTTTCCACACGCAGCCTGGGAGGAGGATTTTACCCAGAAGTCCTCTTGCGTCTCAGTCCTCTGCCTGTCATTGACCAGCGCCGCTGAACTTCTCCTAGTATGTAGACCTTGCAGTTCTTCCTTTCAGTCATTCGTTGCATGACTTTGATCTGAAAAAATGTGTAGACATGTACATGACATCAGTGTTTTTGCCACAAAAATTTCCTGTACACACAATCTTCATAACAACAATTGATGTTTTTTTTAAAAACGAGCAGGGTAGTAATACGATGTCCTTCTCCCCCAGGAGTCCTCATGTGAGGAGGTTTGTGTGTCCTCTGTCGTCCACTGGGTGATCGCCGTGCTAAAAGTGTGCGAGGGAAGGTCGTTTTCATCTTCGGCTGGCAGAGCTGTCAGGAAACTGATTGGCTGCACTCGAGTTCAGAAGTGTGCCCTGGACACCTTGTCAAGCCTTAACAAATGCTCGGGTACGCCGGTGTTATTCCACAGATAAACAACTGTAACATTGCAGAGTTAAAAATCTGAGTTTTGACTTGGTTGTCATGTCTCTTTGTCAGGAGTAAATCCGTATGTTGGTGAGCTCTTCAGTGTTCTTCTGTCATATTTAGAAAATCCTGATTCTGATCCAACTGTAAGTTATTTTGTTCTCTGTTAACAGAAAATGGTTTAAACTATTTAATGCTTTTGTATTCTTTGTGTTATATAATTCAGTTTGGCATTGTACTTTCAGGCATTCAAGAAGGCACTCCAGGCAGCTGTCAACTGGCTCTGTGCATGTTCTCGGTCATCTGCAGCTGGCTTGTTTCTTAATCAAGGTGGCAAAACTTTCATAGACAGCTGTGAAGATCACCATGTGCTGCTAGAGAGAGCCTTGCAGTAACACCCATATTCATTCATGTCCGTCCTGCTCAGATGTGTTCCCTTTGTTGAAGAAGCGATTCTGTGACGTACGGTGGGAGATAAGGGATTCGTGCCTTGAGTTCTTCACTCAGTTGACGTTACAATTTGAAGGTGGGCTTAGTGATATCTCATTATGAGTAAAATGTGTACTCATCCATCCATCCATCCATCCATCCACTTGCCCTGGTTGGGGCCATGGGCCTTGTACTCGTGTATTTCTCAGTCCTTAATGGGCAACCTGCGTTTCAGATATGCTTGTTTATTTCAATAGATGATGCCAGTTATCGTGGGAGCCTTTCGAACAGTGGGATCATTGACTCTCTGATGGCTTTGCTGACTGATCCAGAGAGCTACGTCCGAGCGAGTGCCATCTCTGCTCTGGGGCAGACTGCCCACATCACCGGCCAAGAGGTAGTTCCCAGCCTACAGATCACTGTTTTTCGTCTGTTCTGCAGACCGCTTATGAAATAATATAGAAATATCGTTTACTGGTTGTAGAAAACTAATGTTCTAAATTCCATTCTCCAGTTGTACTTCTGTTGTAACTAGAGTGAAATATTTAATTTCAGGAGGACCTCTCTGCACGTTTTCTGGATATTTTAGCTCAGGATACAGAAGGATTTGCGAGGAGAGCGGTGATAAAGATCTTCTCCATTTGGCTGAAGCATCCTAATCAAGATCTGTGTAGGAGTTTGGAGAAGCACCTAAGCACAGTGCTGCAGCTTGGTAGTAATGACTTAGACTGGGAAGTCAAAATCCATACTTTGGAACTGGCTCAAATTCTGATCGACCAAACTCTGGAAGATTCCAGTCAGTCCTCATGTCCTTATGTGTCTGTCATTCCTGCTCCCCATGTTAAGCAGGCAGAAATGACAGCAGCTTTTCACAATCTGCACCACCACAAGCTCTTCGACGTGCTTTTCTCTGGCTTGTTGGATTGTGACAGGCCGGTGGCCAGAAAGGCATGCACTATCCTGCTCCACCTGAAGGGGGTGCTCATGGGAAACACGGACACCTTAGACAACACGGTGGCCTTTGATCTGCAGGGATGTAGGTGGGGTCAAGAAATGCTGAAGCGATGCTTTAGCACTGCATCTGATTCAGCCATGCATGTTAACATTGTGGAGCTGCTTGCAAGTTTGGATCTAGAGGAGATGAAACAGGCTTTGGATCAAAGAAGTGATCACTTGGAGAACAGTCCTCGTTCCCTATTGCAGGATATATTGGCATCTTCTCACACACCAGAGGACAATATTGTGGACTGTTACTGATTTACTCTCTTACTATTAGCTCTCTTACTTCTCTTTTTATAAATTATATATCATTATTGTGGGTTTAATTGAATAAAACTGAAGCGTCTTTTTAATGAATAGAAGTGGCAATGTTGCATTTGTGTTGTATTGTATAGCCGTGTTATATTTTGCTCTCAATCTTGTAACTTTTGCTTAAATAATTTTTCTTAACCATTTGTCTTGTACAAAGCCTGGCATGTTTCCCAAGATGCCCCAGATGCAAGGCTGGAGAGCCCCCCCCCCGGGCCTGATGCCTGCCTACCTCGGGGCGTACACACTGTGGGCAGGAGAGCTCCCCGGGCCTGATGCCTGTCCACCTCGGGGCGTACACGCTGTGGGCAGGAGAGCTCCCCGGGCCTGATGCCTGTCCACCTCGGGGCGTACACGCTGTGGGCAGGAGAGCTCCCCGGGCCTGATGCCTGTCCACCTCGGGGCGTAC
>JAABNX020000106.1:23167858-23177952 GCA_015163995.2 Mormyrus lacerda | reverse complement strand
GGGACAACTGTAAGGCAGTTTTTTTAGGGCTATGAAATGTAAGATGTAGATCAGCTGGGAAAGGAAAATAGAGTGCAGTGTGTCTGTACCTTATATATGGCTAACAAGGTGCAGTCATGGCAGTAAGTGGAGTTTAAATATCGTGGGGCTTCAGGACGGCAACTGGAACCAGTTCCATCAGAAGCAGCCCTGTTTCTGGTCTACTGCTATATTTTAACTACTATAAGTAATCAAATTATCGACCAATCACAGCATTAACATTGCCCATTAGAGTCTGTAAAAATAAATCAACCTGCATAATGGATCTGTGATTTTCTTTTGGCGAAAACAGGCAACTTGAAAAATAGCTCTCTCTCCAGTTTCATAGTTTGGTTAGAGAGCTGATGGGAACGCGGCCTGCGTTCCGCTGGGGAATGTTGATAGGCAGCGGAGGGCACTGCGCCAGTGGGACGCTCTGAGGTCGGGGCCATGCAGTGCTCTCAGCTGCAGTGTGGAGGAAAACCTTCCCAAGGACCCTATGGCCACACGGGCAGCGAAGGATCTGGCCTGAAATTTACACAGTTGCATTTAACGGTCTTTTCCAAATTCCTCCCGACTACAGGAGTTATTTTAGCTGAGGCCAAGTGTGGAGTGCTTATTATGGGGGGAGCATCGCCAGAGACCAAAGTTTATTAAGTCCAGGCTGCCAAGCAAACAGTATTACATTTTTTTTTCCACGATTACTACGTTAAAAACCTTCAAATGAACTATGGTATTTTTTCCCCTGACCAATAGAAAGACTACGACGTCTTCTATCCAAATATGTAGGGTCTGATCGAGCTTTTAAAACATCATAAATCTCTCCCGTTTCACACTCGATCGGCACGCACCCACATCTTCTTCCATACTTCATTCAAAGATGTGTCCATCCGCATGTTTATCAGAGGACGGCTGTTGGAGGATGCTGTAGAGAGAAGATGATTGAGTGTTGATGCTGAACTTCACTGAAAACAAAACCAGACGGAGGAGGAGACAACATCCACCCCGCCAGAGAAAGTTCAGTCTTTCTGCAGCTTTGGTGCCACGGCTCCAGGAATCAGGACTTATTTTTCATTGGCAGTTCAACACACACCTCCTACTTTCAAAATAAAGTGTAAGCACCACCACGGTTACCCAGGGATAGCAGGAGAGATCTCTTCAGGTTAGCCCTTACATGAAGGACCTCAGAAATCTCCAGCTAAATTTTGAAGAGAAAACACCAAAAGTGTGACTAACCTAATTACCACCAGACTCAAAAAAGGTCAAAGATAGCCCAAACCATACAGATAAGAACAATTTTACAAATATCTGAAACTTGACTGTTTCAGCGAAGCCACCGATTATGAGTGCTGAAATGGCAAAAACAGTGGTTCATCTTTCTTATGGTTTATTTGTTTCTTTACCTTGTTGTTGTTCTTCAAGTCAGATCAGTTTCCTGATCAATTTGTTGCTATTGAAAGTTGACTTTTTTTCCTAAATCAAGCTCGCATTGAAATTTTGGTTCTGTATCTTCGCTCTGTGTTCGTTCTGCTTCTGCCAGTCACCTCACTAGAATAAGAAGGGGGATGAAATACCTCTTACCTGGCAACCCGACAAGCGGCAAGTACGTTTCGTAGATTATTTAGAAAAGAAATATTGTAAATGATGTAATTTGAAAAAAAAACTGTTTTGAAGGTGCATGGAAAGAATGTGTCTTTCTTCTCCAAAACTGTTGACTAGACACATTCTGAGCCAGAGAAGAATGTCTGTGCTATTTCAAGAAACTTTTTCCTTATCTTGTCCATTACAAACCACTTACTACACAATAATCATGAATCATCCTCTAAAGGGCTTAGTATTCTATACAACAGACAGACGGTGTCTTGCGATTGTTCCAACTGCCTGACAAGTGACTCAGTGTGACACCCAGAGTAATGAATAAATATATTCAATAAATCCAAAACTAAAAATAAAGAGTAAAAAATATGATGCTATGTAGTTACAGCATATGCACATAGTATCAAATGTATTTCCTGACACCTTACATTATACCTTTCTGACTATTTTTTTTATGAATTTAGCTGTTACATATTTTTGTTTTTTCAACTATTTATTTTCAGATATGTTACAACACTAAAATCATTAGATAAATGTTATTTACAGTGGTTTAAAGACTTTTATTCCTCACAAATATGCTTATATATATCACCTCTGATTTATTGTAGAAATCTGGAATGCATATGACAAAAAAATCAGAAAAAGACACAGCACTCGTTAGATGCTAACCGAACTCCCCTTCAAAGTGTTCTGAGCAGTGTGTATTCATAAACATTTAGAATCAATATAAATGGGAATTAAAAGATTCTTTTTGCACAGTAACAATGTCATACAATCAAAAAAATTACGAACTAGGAGTTGTGTCTCTGTCCCAATCTGACAGACGTGGCTCAAAAATTTTAAAAAGACACAAAAATTACAGATATATACACGCAGACATTAAAAGCAACGGAAAATGTAACACTTTAGATGCATCGTTCTGTCTTTCACTCCTGTCTGCTCATTTAGGTTATGACGCTTTAGTTGAATCAGTATGTGGATATTTTTGTTGTCCACTGTGCAGATCCTAAACGAGTTTAGCAGTTTAACACACCGCAGTATTCATCATGCTGAAAGATTTACAGATGGTTTTACTTTATAGGCAATCCAAACCAAATTTGCTCCAAATCAGAGATCTCTTTTTAATCAGATCCCGTTAAAGGCAAAGATTCATAGTCAGTCTCCATTCACACTTGTTAATATCATCCCATCTCAGTCAGCATTAGTTCAAACTGTAACTGCTCCCCTAAAGAGAATACTAGAAGGTACGGTCCCGTCGTTTTCTGCATCATAACATTTACAAAAATGAGAATGAAACCATCCAACCTGGAGCAAAGATCATCACATTTACATCAGATATTTACAGTTGCTGTCACATTAGGAAGCACTTGACTATCAGACCATTGTTAGTCATAAACATGACGGATGTTCCGGAGATACACCAGTGGGAAAACTAGTTAAATTTCGTAAAACTTTAACGGCAATCCTGCCAGAATAGCCCGTGGCACTCAGAAACAACAGCTCCAGATTCAACGCTGGCAGTGTGCGAGTCTAACAGAGAGATATCAGTGCATAGTCTGAAATTCCAAAAGTTTCTAAGTAGCTGTTCAGCTTGTCTGAATGGGAAGAAGTGTAAGGCACGTTTGTAGTGAACTGAATCCCTGTAGAAAAACTCATTGTAACATTATGTCTTTAAGGTTCTCTTGCAGTATTGTGTCCTTGACAGCATGAAACACAAAGCGAATGTTCTCTGTGTCGATGGCTGTGGTGAAGTGATGGAACAGGGGCTTACTGCGATTCCTCCTCTTGCGGTTGAAGCATTGCACCAAGTAGGTCTGCACGTCTTCAAGCCGGTGGGGGTCCCCTTTGAAGTCGGGGAAGTACTTACAGATGTTAACCTTCTTGACTTTCTCCACCAACAGGTCCATTTTGTTGAGGAAGAGGATGATGGAAACATCAGAGAAGAGCTTGTTATTGACAATGGTTTCGAAGATGTTCATGGACTCCACTAGCCGGTTGGTTCGCCTGTCCTCCATCAGAAGTTGGTCATACTCGCTGGAGGACACCATGAAGAGGATGGAGGTGATACTATCAAAGCACTGGAACCACTTCTGCCGCTGGGATCGCTGGCCACCCACATCGACCATCTTGAAGGGGATCTTCTTGATAATAAAGTCATGTTCCACAATCCCTTTGGTAGCTTTCCTCGCCAGCAAGATGTCCTGTCTGCTTGGAAGATAATTCTGAAAGCCAGAAGAAAGAGATACCAGAGTGATGTAGCAGGAAAGCACTAGAGATATTGTGGCACTCATACAATGAAAGAAAAATAAACACTTTAAACGATTACGGAATATGAATGAAAATTGAAGGTTCAATGTTAGTATATAATCCAGGAGTCTTCAATATGAATAAAAAATTAATGAAATTTTTCAGCAGCATATCAAGTTGTCTAAATGCTTAGGTGTTTTAATATTTACAATATTGTACCAAAGTCTTAGGCAGATAAAGAAACTGATGTTTAAATGATCTTCATGTTGGTGTAAAATTATGATATCGTGCTTGTCAATTGTGTCAACTTAGCCATTTCAAAACTTCTACTAAAATCACCCCAATACTTGTAGCAACCATCCAACACACCCATGTACTTTTTGACTCAACCACTAGCACACCTCGAATGCCTAATCAATATCTCATCGCCTTTTTTAACTAATTTTTAAATTAATTATGTGAGCTGGTGCTGAAATTTAATAAACATATGGAATGGCTGAGATGCCCATGAGGAACTGAAGCGGAGTTCATCTAGGCATCCAACAAGATATCAGTAATTTTTTGAAGAACAGAAGAAACTCTTACTAGTTTTTAGATTTTACATTTTACTCTTAATGTGCTATATATATATGTGTGTGTATATATACATATGGTAGGATTTAACCGTTTCACGTTTTTAAGTGAAAGGGTAACACAAACAGTATGTTCAAATTATGACTATGACCTTAAAAAGTCTGTAAAAAGAGCACTGCAACACTTTTTGGCTCCAGTTTTTGGTGTGACTCTTTTAGAATTAACTGGCTAAATATTGTTTGTTTTTTATTTCCAGTTAACGGTCATATGCAAATGAATACACAATGATGTTATTTAATTTTTTATTTTAAAAATCAATCCCCACAAAGTGAAGCCAATACCTTGTTGAAACTTGGTCTGTTTTGATCTGATTAAATAATGATTTATTATACAAGAGTCCTCAATGTCAGTTGATAAAATTCCAGATTTGGATAGCTCAGTTCTATTATCAATTGCGTTGTTTTTAGCTGACAAATTTTAAAATTAAATCATGTGTTATCTTTCACATGCTTTCTGTTTTTAAGAGCAGCATTTGATTAAATACAGATGTGTTAGAACAATGTTTTAAACAATGGATGTTTTTCTTTGAATAATTTCAGTGTGGTCCAACAGCAATACACACAAGCAGATATTAGAAACTGGAAGCAACTGTGATACTGAACGTTGTGAGGCCCACAGTGTTCCTGACAGACTGGACCAACCGACCTAATCAGATAGTGACCCTAACTTACCAGCTGCCCAATACGGTCGAGATTGTCCAAGAAATACTTCACTGATTCACCCTGTAGGAGTAAAGGAAAAACAGCAATTTTACAGGTTGCTACCTTAGCACGTTGTACTTTGGCAGAGAAAGATAAAAAACCGGCATATTCTGGGCCACATCCGGATTGAAATACAACTGAGTTTGGTCCATGCGACTGACCCCACACCCACCCGTGAGTGAATTTTATTGTAGAAAGAGGAATTTGCCTGTTGACAGCTAATATGCCTGTTTATAGCTATTCATAACTTCGGGGGCTGAACGTACTTTAAAATTTAGCCTCTTTTGAATGAAAAGATAATTAATTTTGTTCCCTGCACCTTAAAATTCATGAAGTCTCTCAGACTCTTGACAGTGCAATAAAGCTTCTATTATTTTAAGGCATAAAATTGAGAGAAATTCTGAGTTGTACTGTAGTTGCAAATCAAGCTCAACACCCGTTGTTAAAAACAAAACTAAACAAAAAAACTCATCTCTTGTTGATGCAAATTGCAAACAGGGAATTCTAAGTTAAGGAACCTAATTATACCTCAAAAAAACAAGACAAACGATTGAGGTATTGTGTTTCAATTGTAGTCATCATGAAGACAAAGAATACACTTTGCAAGGGGAAAGAATAACAGCAGCAAGGACAAGGTTTCATTTTCTTGAAATAATGGTTTCTCTCATGTGCCTGTCTCTTTGTTCCACCATGACCCCTTAACCTCTAGATTGCCGAACTTGGCTTTTTCCATTGTGTGCCAGTGCATGCAGGCCGCCTGGAGCAGCTCTCTGGTGCATTGTGTTTGAGGAGCAGTGCGACCAGGGCTCCAAGGCACAGTTCCTGTTTGCTCGATGTTGTGTCCGTGCAGGCCCAAGGCCTTCTCTCCCAGCAGGAAACAGCTGTGCGTGAAAACAGGTGGGACTAATGCCCCCCATTTACAGAAGCCTGGAGCCAGTCAGTCCTGACTGAGACCATCCCGTCAGCAGACACCGGAGCTGCTGCGGTCACAAGAGCACCGAACGAGGTGATATGGTCTGCAAAAATACTATCTGAGGGCTCGGTGAAACATTCAAGAAACTGCCTGACTAGCTATCAAGTGCAAGAAACTGTCAGCCGAAATGATTAATAAACAGACGACCAAAGTTATTTGCCACACATGATCTCGCATCAAATACCTTCAGAAAATTTGACAAATAAGTATCTGGCTTAGTACAGTATAAAAGACAATGCAAAAACCCGCACAGAAGAAACAAGCCGTCTCAGATTCCAAATGAAATAAAAACGCTTGTGGTTATTCGGCCGATAAACGTCATTCTGACCCAGTCTAAGCGTTTCAGAGGAGATTCTGGCAGAAAAACACAAGAAACATAAGAATCGGGAAATATGACCCCCGGTGTCTGCTTTTTGACCCCAAAATTGCCCCATGTGGATGTTACCAAAGAAAACAAAGACAGACTTGTGGCCAAGCCACTGCAACTGCGGGCAGAACTCCCCCAAGCCCCAAACTGCCGGATCCAGCACGGGCCGAGGGGGACTGTGGTCAAAGGAATTTTTAATTAAGCCTCAAGTTTGGAAGCGGATTAAAATATACCTTCCTATGCTTTAACAATCAGTCTGGCTGCTTAATTATGATGGACGCGGAGATGGCTGTAAGTCAAATTCTATGGTATGTTCCAGTACTTCAAGCCAAACCTCTTACTACAAGTGGGACTGAGCAGTCTAGTACATTATAGCTGCTTTTCCTTCATGTCAGGGCTATTTGGCAACTATTCATAAACAGCTATTCCTAAGTGTGGGAAAACCCAGGCAGCCGTCTGCAGTTCTATTTGAGAGAGCTGGCAAAGCAGCAGCACCAGCAGAATCAGAGCTGGTTAGATGGGTGTTTCACTGCTGTGGGTATGGAGAGTGTGATTAACTGGGACACACAGGCGACAAAAAAAAAGAAAACAAAAAGAAAGCAAATGGATTTTCCCTTCCTGAGCAGAGCGGACCCTTAGATTGAGGCTGCCTCTGAGATATTTTTGTGTGTTCTATTTTAGCGTGGGGACATCATGGTTCCTTCCAGGAAGGGTCTGGCTTTTTTTCTATATTCAGGAAAGGAGAAGAGCTCGCCTCGGTGTTGTCAGAGGGCGCCGGCGAGCTCCCCTCGCAGAGAATGATCGATGGAGCCCCGGGCCGCAGACATGCTGGATTACTGTCACCAAAGCCAGGTCCCCCCCCAGAGTCGTCACGCAACACCAGGGGGAAACGAGAGTGACGCAGGTCGACCATCATCAATAACTTCATAATCACCTTCTTAACTTCTTAGCTGGAGGAAAGCATACATTCTGACAGTGTTGGGGCCAATCAGCTTCCTCCACACCGAGCAATTTCAGGATAAAACGTAATGAGCCGAAAATTATTAGCCTTACATAAGCAGGAACACATGTCCTTATATTTCTTACTTAGTCTGTCTTCACTACAGTACTAAATGTATAATTACTTTATGATGTGTAATTTTGGTGAATTCAAAGACATATTTAAAAAGCAGTACACAGAATTTGTCTATATTTAAAACTAAATCAGTATAATGTTGAGTTCTGACTGACATGCGGTGATTGCAGCCACAAGAAGCTGTTTTAAACCAAAAACTACATCCGACACAGTTCCTACCATAAGAACCATTATTAATTTTCATTCAGACACATTCGCAGAAAAAAACAGGACACAGTTTTTTGTTTCACTCATTTCTCAGTTTATGGGTCTGTGTCTCTGAATAATATATTGTAGTATTATATAATTTGCAGCCTGGTTCTCTGCTTCTCATTAATGAAGGGCTTCTTCCTTGCTTCAATCCTGCTTCTAGGAGCCTGATACACACTGTCCTAGCAGGGCACATCACACCTGCACTTAATGTTTCTTGTTCCTTTTGAAGGTCACTTGATGTCATCCTACTATTGATGAGAAACTGTCAGGTAAGTTGACAGTCATCTCTGGCATTAGAAAGCCGCTTCTGCCCTTTACCTGGCTGTTTCCTGGTCGTTCCCCATCTCTCCTGCTTCACCTTAACCTTTTGTAACCTTGAAGCAACCTGCTGCTCAGCGTAGCCTTTTGCCAGCAGAACCAGGCCTAAACCAGGATTGTAAAAATGCAGATTTGTTTAAAAATGCAGAGTGGTCTCCTAATTTTTTCCGAGGCTGTATATCTTTATTCCATTGCAGTGCAGATTTCACTTAGCTCTTATTGTCATAAGCCTGAGAGTCTGAAGAATGAATTCCATAGCTCTGTTTATCCACAGTGTCCCAAATTCTACACCACCGGAGAAAACATAAAACAAGAGAGCAGATCACACATTTAGAAGGTAATCTGTCTGTACTGATTAAATATTTTACATTTATCGAAATAACAAATTCCGAAAGACATCTGGGGGTTGAAGCCGACTGTTTGTAAAACAGTGCCCTGGTTCAGGAGAAATCTCCAGATGTTTCCATGGGAATCTGCAATACCCAATCCAGCAGGCCTCCTGAAGACACGAAGCCTCACATCGCCGTCTCAAACATTCTTCACTAACAGACACAGAGACACCGATAAGGAGCGTACCATAAATGCTAATTAAACAGAACAGCAACGTTGATAAATAGTCCGTGATCTGTTGCAGAGAAGGCCAATCCTCCACCGAGGGAAACCTTTACTCATTTAAAATAAGCAATATTTGTTTCATACACAAACACAGCCTTCACTGGATTTAGACCACATCACCTTTTTTTCCAGTCTGTGGTGAATCAAACGTTTGACTTGGATTTGGGCTCTGAGCTGTAATTAATCTCCCCGCAATGAATTTTAGTACAACCTTTGATGAATTTCTCAGGGGCCCAGGAATTATCCAGCAGTGCTGATCTTAATGTTACCATAAACCCTCTGCTTCCCTTGATCTCCACATACATTTTATCCTGTTTTACTGAGGTAGCAGACCAATAAAAAAAAAACGGAAATCAAAACACATTTCACTCTCCTCCGTAATACTCTGAAACATCTTTGTTGATGCTACTGTAATGCATGTCACATCACTGTATGAGCAAATCAGTAACGTGAACTTTATATATATAATTTTGAAGGTTATTTTAGTGCGTTGCAATGCAGTCTATACTTTTTAAATGTTCAAACTGTGAAGGCATTATTAACATTTTAGATTATTGCTCTAGAGTATAAGAGTGTATTTCACATAATTATAATCAAAAACACATGGGCACAAAACATCAAATGTTTTGACAGCAAAAATGATCTTTTGTGAGGAAAAAAAGATCCACATTTAGGAAAGCAGCCTAAAGGAAAAAAAGGTTTGCGGCTTATGTGAGGAAATCGTCAAGATCTTTGGCTTCACAAAAGAACTGCCCTTTATAAAAATGTGTAAAAATATGCAGAGGCTCATTTGAACATTGTTTGTCTTGAATGCTGAGGAATGTCTCTTTAGCCGTACCCTGAGCCTGACCCAGGAAGCAGCAACATGCCTCGCACCACATGTTTTGATGGTCTGCTGCTCCCATTGGACGAGCACAAAGCTGGCAGGCTGTACGTTCCTCTCCTGGCTGTCTCTGCGAGTCTGTGATTGGCTGACTTGTGTTCCACAAGGCCCCAGCTGATAGCAACTCGACCAATCATATCGCCCCAAAAAAAACTTGAGGGACTGCAGCCCATCTCCCCTGCCCAGACCCCTGCCCTTAGCGTTCCTCCCGGCTGACTCTCTTTTATGACGTTACCCACAGACAAACCTCAAACTGCAGAGTGGACATTGTAAGGTGATTCTGAGCACTGGAAGAAGATGCCAGACTGAGACACCCAACAGGTGGAAATGTGAGTCATGAGCAGGGCTTAAAAACGAAAAAAAATCCATTCGGTTCATTCCGAGCAGAATCGATATTATAACGTTTCTGTTTTTGC
>JAABNX020000106.1:23143371-23167758 GCA_015163995.2 Mormyrus lacerda | reverse complement strand
GGTTAATTTGGAATTTCTGTTTCCGTTTCTGTTCAGAACGATTAAAATTGATTTTGTTTTCGTTTTTGTTTTTGTTCAATGTCATTTGTTTTCGGTTTTCGTTTTCGTTCCTTGAACCGGTTCAGAGCCCTGGTCATGAGTCATGAGCACACAGCGTAAAGCTGAAGAAATAAACGATATTTTCAACAGGATTTAATCTAAGGCTATATTTAATTAAAAAAAAAAAAAAACAATAAAATGTATTATCTTGCAGTGTCATACAACTTTTATGGCTAATTTATTATGATGATACTGAATTCTTTGCTTTCTAAATCAAGAAAATGATTTAGGTTATTACAGTTCATCTCTAATCAGAGTTGACAAGTTGGTCTGCGTTTAAAAAAAATTCTAACTAAATTAGAGCAGTATTTCTCAAACCGGTCCACGGAGATCCTGGACGGTGCACGTTTTTGCTCTCTCCTAAATCCCACGGAATTGGGAGAGAGGAAAAACATGGACCGTCTGGGGCTCCCCAAGGAGTGGTTTGAGAAACAATGAATTAGAGAATGGCAAGGCTATCTTCCTATGACCAGCTTCAACTGCACCAGCCCAGTCCAGGTAGCAGGTCCAGCGTGCAGTTCGGCACAGAGCTGCCTTTCTCATGCACCGCTATTGACTCTTGACGCTTTCCATGCTGGTACTGGGCTGCCCCGGCTCGCTCACTCTCCTCCAGTAAGGCATCTGCACAGAACCCCAGTGAGATTACAGTTTGTCACCAGCTGGGGACAGCTCTGTTGCTTAGTCATCATTTAACTTTTGTGAGATTTGCGTGACTCCTCCCCCAAGATTCTTAACGCAGCATTTCATGGAGCTTACTGTGAGCAGAGAAGGACCACATACCTGACCCCACCGCTAGCGCACCAGGACATGTCCTTTCACGATTAACGGGGCCTGATCTCCGGCCTGATTTTGCACTTTGTCCCACGTTTGTTCCAAACCCATAGCAGGCTAAAGATGTACGAGAAAAGCTTGGGGAGGGGGAGGTGCCAGATCGCTCCTTGTTATTCCGTGCCAGTACACTAGAGAGACTGCTGGTTCTCTGCCGAGACAGACAAAGAGGCACTGGTACCACACACTGCAGAGTACTGGCCTACTTCAAGCACCATGTGCTATTAAACTTTTCACAGGGGAAAAAATACAAAATGGCGTGTGAAACACTCAGGATATAGAAGCTCGTGAAACATGAATGAATAAACTTCATCTACACTAGAAAAAAACTGGAGAACAAGACTCTACTTGCAGTCAGTTACAAACATTTCTTCTATCTGTCTTTATTAAACCTATAATTTCCTTAATCCCTGGCTACATCCTGGCTACATTACTATAATTAAATAAATGCCTTGCAGGTCACTGAAAGTAAAACAGTGACATTAAGAGAATATGAATAATGAGTCATTAATCATCTCTAGCCGGTCCTTTAATCCACGCAAGGCAGTTTTAGACACCACCTTAAAAAGCCAAGCTTACGTGCATTTATAATATAATGGAGAAGAGCTTCAATAAAAGCTATTAATGACATAAATGGAAAATAAACATAGGAATTCAAAAGAAAACAACGTAAAACAGCTCTGTTTGAAAGGATACATTCAGTTTCCTGAGCTGCATGTACTGCAGGTCACATGACATCATCATACTTGAAAGACAAACATCAGCAAGTTGCTTATTGTAAGTTTAGTCCCCAAAACAACAGTTACGTTCCTGGATATGCAGCCTCAAAGCAAAACCTGAGGCCTGGGGGTGAAGCGCTCCCTGGGGGGTGAGAAGCAGCGGCGAGTGGACAGAATTAGACCCTTATCAAGATGGTCAGCATTCCCACAAACACCAGGAGGATGTCATCTAAATGTTTACTGCATTATGTAATCTATCTACCCTAACTCAGAAAACAGTTCAGAACGATTACAGCCAGTTTTATACATTATATATCACAAAGCAAATGAAGCAGCTCGACCCAGACAATGATAATCATACAGACTAATAAACAGGGAGTAAAGATTTTTTAAAAACCTGCTGCTCATTAGTACTTTAGAAATCCTTCCCTGACTGAACGTTGTTTCAGCAAAAATACAAATTTCATCAAAGTCGAAAACAGGCGAATGGTGTTTTTGCCTCAGCCCTAGGAGGGTGGGAGGGGGCGCCGGGTAATGAAGTAACAGCTCGCTGTATGTATGACTGTTCACTCACCACAAACCTACCAGTGTTTTGGTACCAGCTGATCATGTGACCTCTCAGTCACGTCAGCCTCTGAGGGGATCTGAGAGCGGCGTGCTCCCCGTCTGACTGCTTTGTGGCCAAACTCCCCGCCTGGCATTCCGATCAGCCCGCACCCCCGCCCCCCCCTTAATGTCACCCACATGTGCGCGGAGGGCACAGGGATCACCGTGTGATGCCTGACAGATTCACAATAAAGCGTGGCCCCACCTGGAAAATCAGAGTGTTCTGAAACCTTTATGAAAAATATAAATATCCCCCCAAAGACATACTTTGACTCACAGGGAGAATCACAACAATGTGGTTCGACACAAGCTGGTCAGAGAATTCCGGGCGCAGGGCTCTTCGGCAGAACACAACACAGAGGCCTCATCAACATGCCGCCAGCTGAAGTCCGGAGGGTTCGCTTTGATGTGCGGCCGGACGGACGAGCCCTCCACACAAAACGGGCCGTACAAGTTTCCTGACGGTTGCCTGAATCACTTGCCGTTTCCAATTAAGCAGCTAAGAGACTGTTGTGTATCATGCAAGGCAAAAGTAAATAATGGATCACATGACATGACCACATGACTGCACTGAACGTGGTATGATTTCTTTAAAGATGACTGAGTGAGTCCTTCTCCAGTCATGACCCTGGTCCGGGGTATCATTATGATTTCCAGGTCTGTTCCTAGAACGTTGCAGGGTACAAGATGACCCTAAAATGCCCGAACAACACCAGGAGCCCACGGAAACCCATGCCCACCATACAATTACGACTGACATGACAGGGATGGTGTGGCTTAGCCTAAAACTGTAGGAAACTTTTAGAGAAAACCCTTCGCAGAAAGCTGGCAGGTAGGTGCACAGCCCATACTATAGTCATTGAAATGACCCACCAAGCAGGGTAAAACAACATGCCGTTGGCAGATGGTCTTTGCTAAAGCTGAGCTGTGGACCTCTGTGACAAAAATACAGCGAAAAACATTTCTGAGCCAATTTCAGATGGAAAATCAATTCAGTCGCACTGCCTTTGAGACACAGTCCATATTACAGAGCACTGTTTCCCAATCTAGTCCTCAGGGACCCACCAGTCTATGTGAGCTGGGAGGAAGCAAAAATGTGAACTGTCTGTCGGGGAGCAGAAACTGTGGGTCTCCGAGGAGTGGATTGGGAAACACTGATTTAGAGGTATACTGAACCCTACTCTAAAAAAGAAATATTCCTTTCTTTTCACATGTATCGGCATCAAAGACATTTGTTTAGTCCAGAACATGGGGGAGGGCAGGTAGCATTTCAGGATTCCGTATGCAGAGTAAATAGGTTACGATACAGCATAAGGTTCCCTCCACTGATTCATTCACATGATGGAGAAACCAATTGATTAATCACAGTACTCATCACCGATATCTGGCCAGAGTTTCCATATGGGCACACATCTTTTCCTCTGCATTTTCTGTGGGAAAGACGACTTTTACAAGTTAGGCTTGTTGTCTTCTACAGTACAAGCTCCCAGTGTCCAAACACGAATCACTCGGACTGATTCAAACTGAACCTATAACATCCCATGGCTTCTAATGAAAACATTCACTTGGTGACAGATGCTGAAGTATAATATTACCGTATACTTTGGCCAGGGATGTGGGAAATTGTATCATTGGGGATTTTCATTCGAATTCAGTTTAAAAAGAAAAATAAGACTGAGAAATATCCAAGACATCACAGACACACAGTTAATCAAGCAATGAAATATGCAGATATAACAAAAACTGAAACTTCTGGAAGGGTCACGTCTACAGTCCCGAGAGCACCTACTCCCTGGCATCCAGTAAGATAATATGTTATGCTAACATGCTAATATGTTCTAATGCTGGGTGGTGACATGGTGATCTCTAACTTGACCCTTACATTCTGGAAGACATTTCACATTTAAGAAAGCACATGTATTCCATTTGTATTGAAGTTTCCAAGAATTTATAAATATGGAATATTGTTGATATTCTGGGATTCCCTTTTCTGGTGTTGGTGATTATGTCCAAAATCAAATGTGTTAAAAGTCAGAATTAACTCGTGGTTTCGTATAGCTACTACTCTACTTATAAAAATGGCACCACAGCAGTGATTACATGTACATTTGTGCAGTAAGCACTCTGCAGCCGAGCCTGGTTCTGCCCGCAGCCCCGCCCCTAGCCCCGCCCAGTTGCCCTGAGCTGTTATGTCTCCCAGTCTCAGTCCCTGCTGCAGACAGCCCCAGCCCATTCTCCTGAGCTGCTCTGGCCATGACCCCGCTTTCGCGACACGACCGAGACTTCGCCCATAATGGGCCATTGTTGCGAGTTACACACGCTGCTGGAGGAGGGGCAATTTGCCTGAATTACAGTCCCCCCCCCCCATTAGAAAACGCAGTTCACTCCGGGAATCCACAGCCTGTCTCTTTTTCACCCCAACGAGGACACGCTCACTTCCAAAAGGAGTGGTGTATTTCCGATTAAGATGAATTGAACAAATTTGGGCTCAAAAGCACCATTTCATCATATCTCATGCATTCATGCATATCTACCAAAAAACCCATATCTAGACAAAGTATATCAACCTACTATGTACATTTCGATGACAGACGATTCTTGTGAAGGACACCTATGAAAACTGAACTGTCTCTTTCAGCTACACATTATGGACCAAAGATAGACTCAAATAGCTATTGAAGAAGTCAAATGAGCATTTCGGTGTGCATGCTTCACGGAGAGCCACTTACATTCTCACATAAGGCACACGCGTGGCTGGCTTCATACACACATACACACACATACACATTTAAGGATATTTACTTTGGATGGGTTTCTAAAAGAGATAAATGAGCAGAGAGGTGACCTTTCACATCACCCACTCAAAAACTCCATAATGCATTATTTCTTACCACAAAAATAAACTCGTGTTAGTCAAAAGCCCTTGTTGACTTCAAAATTTGAGATAATATCTGAGTATGTATTGAGATGGGGTTAGAAAAATGTTTTTATTTACGTCTTAATTATTTACAGTGAAAGTACTGTGGAGATTACCAATTTTTGTGCTTATTTTTTTCCAACATAGAACAAAAATGTTCGGGATTCCAAATCTTTGCATTGGGCTTTTCCACAGCCTGATACACAGTGCGGCACTTGAGCACAAGCACAGCTACATGACAGCTGCCTTACAACGAAGCTGAAGTATCAATTCGATGAATCGAGAGCCGTGTGTACCTGTAGGACACACTAGGAAAACATTTTTGGGTAGACAGCTGCCTGAAATGAACCTGAAATGCTGACAAACATCGTGTCATGGCAGCAAAGGGACGGTGAGATCTCCATCACCTTGAATTGTTTGGTGTTTACAAAGCTTGGGGAAAAAAATGAGACCACTCCATATTAAAAATAAAAATAAAAAAAATCAGCATTTTTAAATCCTGCTCTCAGAGGGCTACACAGCAAGTTGCTTCCAGACTCGAAGTTTCTAAGACAACAGCAGGCAAGAATAAGGTGAAGCAGGAGACGCTGGGAATGACCGGAAACCAGCCAGTTAGAGAACAGAAGCAACTTTCTAACACCAGAAATTACCGTCAACAACAGTTTCTCATGAATCGTAAGACGACATCAAATAACCTTCAAAGGAATAGGAAACATTAAGTGCAGGTGTGAAGTGCACAGCTAGGACAGTTCTTATCAGGCTTCTAGAAATAAGACTGAAGACCCATAAAGCAAGGAAGAAGCCCTTCATTAAGGAGAAACAAGGAAGAACCAGGCTGCAGTTTGCAAAATATACATTATTCACAGACGCACAAAAATTGAGAAATGAGTAAAACAAAAAATTGTGCTGCGAGCTCTTAATTTTTTCCAGAGCTGTGAAAACTGTAAAACTCTGATACTTCACACTCATTCTGCTGAGGGAGGTGGTGGAAACAGGCTGGGGGCCCTTATCTGTCGGTGATAAACGCATAAGATAAAAGATCCAGTCAGCTATTTCAATGCGATTTATGCCTAACATCATTTTTACACATCCTGGGAAGGTTTTTCAGAATTTATCTCTGCCTCACGTAGCCTGCGGCGGAGTTTTGGGAATAGGGATGTTCAGCGTCACCTGGGGTCAGAGGGTGAAAATTGTCCGGGGGGAACCCGTCGGGCTGTTTACCACATTAGCAGGAAGGGGTGAATAAGCCATGAAGAATGTCTCAGTTTTGGCGCCCATTCACTGCCCGCATACCCAGATTAGAGGGCTTTGCGAAAGGAATGTTTGAAAAGATTTAACAAGCGGCCACAACACATGAATAAGCAAGACAATGCGGTGACGGGGGTGGGGGGTGTCCATCAAAGGGAGCTGCCCCTGCTCTCACCAGTCCCTCTAAGTAAGAGCCCACTGCGGGGGCTTTACTTCTATAGACCAACTCTGGGAGACAGAAAGGACCACAAACCTTGCTCCCTGCGTACCCACCCATAGAGAGCAGGCCGTGCCTAGCTGCTTTCACTGGGCAGCGGCCAAGGCTGAGCAGCGTGACCCATCCCTGCCAGGTCTGCTGGGTTTAGAGGACACAGCATGACACGCTGCTGGGGAAATACCAGTGCAAAGCGAAAGTCTGAAAAGGTTCTTATTTATGAGTGAGCAGTTAAATTTCTTATGTAACAAAATAATTACCACTGTAGATCTGATCTGAAGTAGTGGAAGAGGAAAATGACTGAGAGAAAAACCATTAGGGGTGCCGCTGGACGAGCAGGAATTAAGAAAGTATTTCCATGTGTGTGTTTGTACTTCTGAGCGGCGAATGTCGGCCATGTCCCAGGGCCGCTAGGAGTCTCTGCCTCTTCCTCTTTCCTTCCACCCCTCTCCGAGGGCGCAGGGGGGACAGAGGCCCAAAGTTAATAACACTTTAGTTCTAATGAGCTCCTACAACCTGGATTAGACACATCTGGAGTTGGGCCAAATGTAAGTGTGATGGGAAAGGGCTGAACCTCGCAGAGCACATAAATGTACACACATATCTGTAGATGTGTAATTATGTACATGTATGTGAGGAAAAAAACCAATTACACACCAGGCTGCAGATATAAAGATGTACATAGATGTACCAGCTCATTTTTCACACTGTGGGCAGTACTAATGGCAGCAGTTAAGCTATAAGAAAACATCAAAAATGCTAAAATTATGTAATTAAACTGGTAAAAAAAAAACACCCAGTTAATTTCTTCAGTTTCTTTTTGTTAACAATATAGCTACAATTCCTGATAAACTATAAAACATATACACACTATAAAAGCTAAATGGCCAAAGAGGAATTTGCAGAGACAGTACTATGAGAAATATAAACCTAAAAAAATATATACTATGCAAGATTTAAGGCCAATTAAGGCCAGTAACTGCAGCCAAAGCCAGTGAAAATTTTATTCTGTTTCTGTTTAAGCTTACAGACAAGTGTTTGTGGGAACTCTCCCCTCCTGCGAATTGAATTGCCCTTGGTAGCTAAACTGGGCTGTAAATCCTACCTGCCGCATAAAGACCAGTGCTGAGCCGTCAGTGCAGGGAAGGCCTGGGTTCGGGAAAGCAGGACGGAAATAAACAGCTTCTGCAGGGAATTCTGTCCGTCCACCTTCCTGTGTTGACGCCGCAGTGACACGGCACAGTGCGAGGGTAAACACAAGGCCAGCCATGCCTCGTGCATCATAAAATATGCACCAGAATTTTATTCCATCCATCTTCCATGACTGCTGATCCAGTACAGGGTCATGGTGAAACTAGAATCTATCCCAGGGAGCCCTGGGTACAAGGTGAGGGACACCCAGGATGGGATGACAGTCTGTCACATGATGTACACACACACGTACGCACGCACATAAACACACACACACACACACACACACAATCCCGTGCACGCGCACACAAACATCTGGGGACATAATTCAAACATCGATTGTCGCTGAACAAAATTAAGAATGTCTGAACTTTTTATAAAGAAGAAAAAAACTAATAGTTTGGAATCATTTATTTAGGTGTAAGCTCCCCTGACCTTTTACAGTTATCTTCATTGTTAAAGAAGTGTGGCACCAAAACAAACATAAAATCAGGAGAAGGTGATAGACGCTTTACTCAAAGGGTCGACACTGACACATATGCAGAGAAATACACACATATAATGTACACAAAGGCGCATAAGAATTAAACACTGCTGTAGCTGATGAATCCTTAAGCGGACTTCAGAGAACCAAATGCTACAGCTATCCTGGTTGATCTTTCTTTAAATTTAATTGAGAAAGGGAAGATTACAGGCAACATGTAAAAGCAGACCCGCCTTCTTCACCCTGAAATCCATACCTTAAGCATCGTCACCCTAATTACAACCATATATCAGTTATAATGCGAACCATGCCAGCGGTTTGATCTCAGATTCAGCAAATGGGACATGCCCCTTTAACCCAAATCCCCCTGGGGGGGGAGCTATTACGACAGTAAGAGTTAAGGCTGTTAAGAGGGATTTTCATCGCGGAGGCGGAGAAATCTCAGACAGGTTTCAGCCGATAATATGTTACGTGCTGTACAATTAAATTCATTGAGTTACGAACACAATGTTAAAAAAAAAGGATGATGACAAATGACTGATAATGTATCATAATTCAGGTTTGTACGCAACATTCAGCTGATGTAAAAAGGTAAAATTCCCAATTTCCCCATAAATTTATTTTTATAAAATATATTTCTATGGCAGTGTGCACAGACGTGCCATTAAAGACATTGATTATGCAGAAAGGAAAGTTATGACTCCCCCTGCCAATACAAATTTTCTTGACCATAGAGTGGAACATGTGATAACATTTATCATTATATCAAAAGACAGAACCCACTTGACCTTTGGCCCCATATTTTTTTTTTCAGACAGCCTTGATGTTTTAATTACTCAGGGATTTAAAGCTTATTTTTCACATGGCTGACTGACGTCCTCCACTGACTGTCAGGTGGCTCCGTAGTTGTTCGATATGCCCAGAAAATGACAAGCCGCTAAGCTGTAGCTCCGGGAAGAAGATTTTTACAGTGACCTTGAACAAACTGGATCACAAGCTTCCGATTGCTGCATCCAGGAGGCCTCCAAGCCCCACTGCACTGTATTTGTGTCCGAAGACATAAACTCTAAATTTCACTGCCTTCAAATTTAAATCATTTTGGCTCGAAACGCAGAACAGCAGGATTTGTTCAGCTGTGCTGTTAGTCATCGTGCGGCAGGGTCGGAACCAAACAGTCCGAATAAATATAATTGAAAAATTGTTTAGACCACAACACGCCCCTGCAGACACTCGATGTCAGAGTTAATGTTATAATCCAGTCTGAGAAATAGTGCAGGTCTTTTCCTTCCTCATGCTTTAAGAAGAACATGAACGATAACAAAACAATAAAGAGATGAATTATTGCTCTGGATAAGCATTTCCCTGACAACCGATGGCAGAACCGGGGTGTAGGATGAATGACGTGAGATCGTGGGTCAGCCATTTTCTCGCCATAATACAGTTAATAAAGCAAAATGAGAAACATGTAAGAAAGGAGAGTGCAGTGTGGAAAAAGGGGAATTTACCCGCATGGTTTGTTTCTTCATTTTTTTAGCACGATGTTTGCTGAAAGAAAAGATTAATTACAGTTGTGGTTCCCCTGCATACAAGGCCACTTTCATCAGTCGCATTTCAGTATGAGCTGTGCTTCACTTTGTATGCAAAATCTGATTTCTGTCATCTCCAGGAGGAGGTTGGGCTTTTTGGTGCAACATCCTCTCAGCAGAACATAAACATAGAGATGCAAACGGCATACCATATGAGCAGCGCTACATCACAGGCCTGCCATCTTCATCACTACTAGATCAAGTACTAGATCAACCCTAAGCTTCAGCAAACAGCTACCTGGGCCACTGGATTCACTGAATCCCACCTGAAGGTGCAGTCGCCATTAGAGGTTGCTCTGAATAGGCTGATTCACTGCGATTCGGCAGCACTGAGGCAGGGAAAGGAACCAAAATCCATATGCCAGAAACCCTAGATAAAGGCTCAGCGTTTGCAAACGCAGAAAATCCATCTGGCAAAGATTAAAGGGGACACAGTTCCCACAAAATTTACTCAATACAAATAATTCCGTAGCAGTACAAGCTTTAAGACATAATACGAAATAGTGAGCTGCTGTGATTTTTGGTCAGTATTGAAGAATTTTATGGTATTTTTAAAACTAATTGGGTTGTTTTTCTTGCCCATCCAGGGCGTTTCGGTTTTAAAATCAGTAATAAATAAAGTAAGTAAGTAAATAAGTAATACACTATTACATTTCCCCCCCCAAATGAATTTTTTTTACAGTATATGGATTCCAGAACAAAGCTTACAGTGCTCAGGATAAATGAGTACACCCCCTTTAAAAAATATGAATGTAATCAGTAGCTCAATGAACAAAAGAACAATTTCCAAAAAGTTTTATTGAACACTTGTTTAACTCCATAACATGAAATTAAGGTTAATAATATAACATAGAGGGGTGACATGGTGGTGCAGTGGTTAGCACTGGCTTACATGTGTGTGGAGTTTGCATGTTCTCCCCGTGTCGTCGTGGGGTTTCCTCCGGGTACTCCGGGTTCCCCCCACTGTCCAAAGACATGCTGAGGCTAACTGGAGTGTGAGCGAATGATAACAGTGTGCGAGTGTGCCCTGCGCTGGGCTGGCCCCCCTTCAGTATAGAGCAGTACGTTGTTGATACCCATGCATGCCATTCCTCTGCAGTCTGCGCCGTATGATGTCACGGGACACGGTCACTCCAGTTTGGCTTTCTACTGCTTTAGCTAACTGCAGTGAACTTGCACGCCGATTTTCTTCAATCCTTCTCATCAGAAGACGCTCCTGTTAACTTCCGTGGATGGCCTGGACGTCTCTGTAAGATGGTTGCACTTCCATCTTTCTTAAAATTTTGGATCACTTTTGCTACAGTATTTTGACTGATATGTAAAGCTTTGCTGATCTTCTTGTAGCCCTTGTAACTTCTTGTGTAAAGAAATGATTTCCTTTCTCAGATTTTGTGACATTTCTCTTCCATGTGGAGCCGTCGCTGGCAGCATGAAATGGGAAGGGCTTTTCTTTGTTAAGTAATGCCCTTTTATAGTCACCTGTCTGCTGGACACTTCTTAAATGAATCATTAGACTCACCTGTGGTTGAATGCCTGTTAATTAGAATTTTGCAGTCTTAAGTGTGGCTTTTTTCCTAAGACTATAATTGGGGTGCACTCATTTTACTCACATGGGCTTGAATGAATTTGTTAGGAAAATTTTGTGTGTGCAAATTAAGAAATCTTGTTTGCAATCAATGGCCCACATTTGTGGGAGTATTTTGTAGTATTAGTATCTCATAGAAAATCATGGATCATGGTCATGGATTTTTTCCCTGTCAGATATTCCACAATCAACTGCGGTATTGTTGCAAAGTGGGAGTGTTTAGCAACAACAGAAACTGAGCCTCGAAGTGGCCAACCACGTAAAGTTGGGGGGGAGTGAGGTATACACTGCGTTAAAGTCACCAACGCGCTGGCATTAACCCCAGCGCAATAACTGTGTGTCAGGAGCTTCATGGAATGGGCCTCCATGGACGAGCAGCTGCATGCAAGCCTCACATCACCAAGAGCAATGCCAAGCGTCGGATGGAGTGGTGTCAAGCATGCCGGCACTGGACTCTGGAGCAGTGGGAAGATGCGTGAAGTGACGATTCATGCTTCTCCGTCTGCAGTCTCATGGACGAATCTGGGTCTGGTAGATGCCAGGAGAACGTAACCTGTCTGACTGCATTGTACCAGCTGTCAAGTTTGGTGGAGGAGGGATAATGGTACGGGGTTATTTTTTAGGGTTTAGGTTCCTTAGTTCCAGTGAAGGGAACTCTTAATGCTTCAGCATACAAAGACATTTCTATGCTTCCAACTTCATAGGAACAGTCTGGGGAAGATCCTTTTCTGCGCCCCAGTGCACAAAGCAAGGTCCGTAAAGACATTGTTGAATGAGTTTGGTGTGGAAGAACGTGACTGGCCTGCACAGAGCCCTGACCTCAACCCCATCAAACACCTTTGGGATGAACTAGAACAGGGATTGTGAGCCAGACCTTCACGTCCAACGTCAGTGCTTGACCTCACAAATGCTCTTCTGGATGAATGGGCAAAAATTCCCATAGACACACTCCAAAATCTTGTGGAAAGCCTTCCCCGAAGAGTTCCGGCTGATATAGCTGCAAAGGAGGGGATCAACTCCATATTGATGGCTATGGATTTAGAATGGGAAGCCATAATAATTCCTGTAAGTGTAAAGTCCAGGACGCCCAGTAATTTTGTCCATATAGTGTAGCTGTATTATCAAAAAAACAAGTACTCCTATGAATAAAATTACCAGAAGTAATTAAAATACCAGCAGAATAACGGAAAAAGAATAATTTTTTTGTTGCTATAGCAATGGATACTGCATCCAACTTTTGCCATGGCCACTGCAGAAAAACAGTATTGAAGCCGGACAAAGTCAAAGATTTTCATGGGAAGTTAATGACCCTTTTACACTGTGTTCTACAGAAATGACCAGTGCTGCAGACTTCATAATTATTATAGCATTTCTAGCTACCTAGTAACAGTCCTCATGTTTCCATTAAACTAAGCACTTGGCATCCAGGCAGCAAATGAACATGATCAAACCAAGGAAATAGTTTCTCTTACAGTTAATTAGCACTGAGTTTCCTCAGCTCAAAGGTGAA
The DNA here is from genome assembly GCA_015163995.2 of Mormyrus lacerda. NCBI lineage: Eukaryota > Metazoa > Chordata > Actinopteri > Osteoglossiformes > Mormyridae > Mormyrus > Mormyrus lacerda. The sequence continues at coordinate 23,154,771 of JAABNX020000106.1, read as the reverse complement.
AACACAAATAATACCGCATTTAAAAAGCCGTTGTCGTTGCTCGTAATCTTACATCAAACCCTTATTCATTTTGTTTCTCAAGGTCAAAAAACCCACAGCGGCTTTGACTCATTTGACAGCCAACATAATCAAACATCCAGTGGTTTTGATTTATTCATAAAAACCTCAATGCAAAACATAATCTTAGACACGGTTTCCTTAATAAATCCTCTTAGCTGGGGAATTCTGAATGTTAACTTTTTAACTGAAACTCAATCATCCGGTGATGATTTTAAACTACCCCGGCGCTCCCTATGCAGAAAAGAACAGGCAAAATAAAGAAGCCTAAATCTATTTATTTTGGCTTCACGAAACATTTGATGTATTGGAATAAGGCAAATTAAGCTAATTCTATTATGCACTGTCAGGGAAAAGTACCAATTACTTGTCACTGGGGCTGTATCCTCAAAGGTCTGCCAATTGAATCCTAGCTACACCTTTTAGTCTAATTTGAGGTACAAAAATGGACTCATAGGAACATTTTTGTACCATTGGGAGTATGTTAATGTTGCTTGCATCTTGTGGAACAAAACTACGCCAGGGCTGTTCCCTCTGAGTGTAGGAGAGGCTGACTGACAGGCCCGAGAAAGACAGAAAAACCCATACGCAGGTCTGAGTTACACCTGTCCTGCTCCAGAAGGGATAAGTGAGTGAAAGACGCCAAGAGAGGAAAGCACAGTGAGCAACAGGATGCAGAGCCGAAGGTCCTTAGAGATTAGGGACGGACAGGAATGTAAAGTGCACACGTGCGTGGTATGAGCCCCAGGGGGCAGCGGGTCAGGCCGTAACGACTACGGCAGCCATCAGCTCTGAGAGAGCAGACAGCTGGAGATAAGGATGCGATACGAAGCTGCGCGTGGAATCAATGAGCTGGAAGACGGGGAGACGCCGCCAAGGCCTATAGGACGGCCCTCCAGCACCAATTACTCATCCACTGGCGAGCTGTAAGCCTATCCTCAGCTAAGCCGCCTCGCAGAAAAGCACGGCGCTGTCCCGTGTTTTCATAAACCCTGTAATGAAAACACCGAATTACTTCAAAGAGCGGGACCGCAGAAAATGGCTGTATAAACAGGAACTTCAAGTCTGGGGAGACGGGTGACGGAAGAGCTCGCTAATAAAAATGACGTTCACCGAGAGCAATGCTGGAAACAGATAATGTTATCACCGAGCCGCTCGACTGGCCCGGTGCAGACAAAGCAGCCTGAAGCAGACCTTTGTAGCCATAAATACACAACTGATAACAAAAACATGAACCCCTGACATGCATCCTTTACTGCAGTGTTTCTCAACTCGATCCTCGGGGACCCCAGGCGATCCACAATTTCGATCCCTCCCAGCTCCCTGCCAGACAGTCCACGTTTCTGCTCGGGAGCTGGAAGGGAGCAAAAATGTAGACCCTCTGTGGTACCCGAGGGCTGGGTTCAGAAATACTTTACTCTACCCCAATATATTACTTACTGTAATACTAGACCTAAAAAAGAAACACACTTACTGTATCTGTGTGCTGCAAGAAAATAAATTGCTAGAGCCTGGATTTCTTCTGAATATGTGTTTCTCAATGCAGCCAGTTTGTTTTCCTAACCATTTCTGTCTGCCGTTGTTAAGCAACCTGATTTCATAATCAGCACAGGCACATAGCTAATTAAACATCTAGCAATATTAATTCACATTAATTACAAAACCGCTGTTCAAAACGATGCATTTGGCACGTAGAGCTGTGAATACTTGTGGCAAAAACAGATGCAGTCGAAACATTGGCAGGGAATTTAACTTAACCCTACCGACTTCACAGTACCGCATTACAGTACTTCCAAAATAGTATTTCTCTGATCTTTAAGTGGACGGTCCCTTAAGAATACCTGTTTAACAACACTTACACAAAGGCAGAAAATATCATTTTTTCAAATATCATCTCTTACGTCTCAAGGTAGTTATTCAAGCACTTTACATTCTTGCAACCTACTGTTAGATGAGAAAAACAGCCTTTTATTCCATTAATCGTCCATCATTTCAACCGAAACAGGTCAAACAACCTCAGTAAGCATCTCGTTTTTATTATGAGGTGATACGGTGCCTAAAATTAAACAGAAAGGATCAGAAGGAGACCTGAGTGACTTCTTTTCTGTATATTAACTTCTTTTCCTGATGTCCTGTCTCACACTGTAGATCTGTTACAAAACCAACATGCCTGGCTGGTCGTCGCCTGAGAGCTCCCAGCACGGACATTAAGACAGGATGTGAAGGATGTATCGCACAGACCTCTTGATGGTTGCATGAAAACAGAAAAAACAAAAAGCATGACAGAATCCCCGTGAGAGCACCATATCCGACCACTGACACACTGCACACTGCATGACAATTATGTAACTACTTCGCCATTTCTCCATGATGGACAAAATCCCGCAGTTTTTCTACTCTCAGTATTTGGCTGACATGCAGACAGCAGATAAGATAAATAGCTTTTACAAATAATTACTGGCCATTTTCATTATTGGTGCTGGCTAAAGGTTATGTGAACTGGAGAACTCACCAAATCGTGAATGAACTCACGGTGCCGATGGATAAAAGTGACACAAACAGTGATCAGTGATCATGATACACATCTAAGAGGAAGGGTTGTGAGATGAAGGGTTGTGAGATGAAGGGTTGTGAGATGAAGGGTTAAATGTCTGAACGCCGTGTCCTTTTGCCTGTCCCTTCATACTTAGCTTAAATGTGTTAATGAAGGAATACATTTAGAATTTAGTGCTTGCGTAGTAAAGCTTTCATAATGTTTTCTTGCAGCGTCAACACTGACTTCATTGGAAGCTAAATGCAATATAATTGCCACACTGTTGTTGCGTGATATGGAAAACAAGTATTGTCTGCAGATTAATACCCATTTTGTGTTTAACACAAAGCCACGGCAGGGTACAAGGCAGACTGCTGCAGCCACACCTGCACTTTTTAATTACGACGGCATAGGAACAAGTCAGCTAGAAACTGACTGAGATGCGGGTTATTACGGTAACTCCCTTGCGCATCTCTTTGAACCAATCGGTGTGAATTTTGACAGCCTGCAAAGCTGTCAGACAGTTTGGCTAGATTCTCTCAGTTGCAAGGCTAGCAGATTTTACAGGTCAAGGACAGGTAATAACAGAAATATTTCAAGTGTCTGTGTGTGTTTGGGATGGGGGGGGGGGTTACTATTTCACCTGTGGCTCTCTGCTGGGTTGCACCTTGGTAACCCAGAAGATTCAACCCCCGCGGTCTCTCACAGGCCCAGGCTTATCCGCTCTTCGACCCGTCAGTTTGGTTTTCGCGTTAATCTTTTCTTTCTTTTTTTAATTTCCTGAGTGTTCTGTCCGTCACCTTCCCGCCCCACCCTGTTGCCAGAAGAACAATGTTTTACCCAAATAAAGATCCCATTCCCTATCCAAAGCCATATCCCCGGACACTGCCCCCTATTCCAACCTGGGCCAGTTTCCCAGCATGCAACAACAGTAAAGGATTTTCCACAATATCATCAGCAAGTTCATAATTAACCATTATTACGAAAACAAAAACTGCTCATTCAAGCCAGAGAAAAAGCACAAATTCCAGTCTCATCCCAGCCATACTATGCATGAAATAAAAACACAGAAGTTTTCACATGCCTCTGGGCTAGTAACCAAGATATGGAGGGTGATTAAAATTTCAGCCGACTTCTCTGCAAACACACCGCAGAGAGGTCTATATATTGATGAGATTCTTCTGCACTCCAGACGTGCCAATTAAACATTAAGGGAACACTCCACGGAGGCAACTTTCTGCATCAAAGTTCCACATCAAACCCAACATGACACAGCTGTAAAATACCCAGGATTACTTTAATATTTTATTTAAAAATGGAGCCTCCGCTACCTCAATAAGACACTCTCTGGGCTTTGCGGTGACTGACTGTAGAAACATGCGTTTACTGTTTTGTATTATTAGTCTTACTTTATAATTTACTGGCCCAGAGCTCCTGTCTCCAGCTCCAGAAAACATAATAAAGGGCACCAGAGCATGTCAGAAACGAGCACATTAAGCACTTTTAACGTTTTTATTGTACCTTGTTCACACGTGACTTGCTGTTTGGTATTTCAAATAGGCCCCTAAAACAAACTGAAACATTACATTGATCCAGACACTTTTAAATTTTAAATTCTAAATTCGCGTATGAACAATTCAGATGCAGAAGATGTACTTCATTTTAATATTGCCTATTTTCAGCTTTCCATATAATTTTATGTGGTATTCAATTCAAATATGTCATTAAGTTTATTCAGGGTATCTGTGTGGCCAATTTAATTAAACAGGTTATTAATTAAACAGCTAAGTCTACTGACAACCTACAGAAATATTAAGTCACAAGTTGCATGAAATCCAGCTTTAAGCTGCCAAGCATGCATGTCCCTAGGGCAAGGTGGAGCATCAGTCCGTGTTTTCATTTCGGCATCTGGGTTCTCGATGGGACTCACCAGCTGGAACTCGCTGCGGCGAGCGTAGGCTTCCCTGATGCCCGAGTCGCTCCAGAGGGCGCGCAGGGCGGGCACGTATAGCTGGAAGGTGCACGTCTCCACGGGCACGCCCGCCCTGCTCTCGAATGCCATCACGAACATGCCGTGCTTCTCGTTCTCCGAGTTCTGCCAGGGGATGCGCAGCTTATCTCGCGCGTCCACCAGCACCCGCATGCCCTGCAAGGGAGACAGCGCATGGCATCTCCGGTTCAGTCCCTCGCAGACACAAGCGAACTCCTGATTAAGCGTCGACAAGCCACATCAACCGTACAGTAAATGGTGACTATATGGGGCGACGCCATAACTGCGTGTATGAGACGACTGTGATTCAGCCGCAAAAAGCAGCAGATGTATAATTACAGGGGACCTAATGAGACACACACATCTGACTTGTGTCAGAAACCTCCAGAACCCTGTGGAGGGATGCGAGCGACTGATCTGCATGGGAGGTTTCTACTCATGTGTGAAGATGCCATTAAGTTTATGTCTTTCAGGCAACTTTACGGCGGACAGTTAAAGTGAAATGACTGCGCGTTTAAGCAAAATATGACCTTTGCAGTTTGGCAAAAGGCCTTATTGTAAACAAATACATTTATTTTATTAGAAAAAAACACAAAGCATCGCCCTGACTCAGTGGGTTCATTGGTTAAATTATATGCATTAAAACACTTCTGTGTATAAGGCATCTGTCTCTCTAGCTGAGCCGAGCTGGAAATTCAGCACTTTCAGATGGGATAATTAGAACAGGCTGTGGGATCTACAGCTTGTTACACTGGGCTAAACGACGGCCGTGTTCAGCAGTGTCGCAGGCCTGTATGTCAAACTCGTGGCACCAAGCAAGATGCTGTCTTCTTTTCAAGTCATTTTTGCTTTTGCTATTTCAATACTGCCAGTTCAAATGTAATCACGTTTCCCATACAGTTGGTAAACCGGTCCTACCTGTTACTTGACCAAGAACAGAATAGTGACACATGGTGACTGTGACACACAGACGAAATTCAGTAAATTCAGTAAAATTCAATAAACTATCATCAGCACGCTGGATCAGTTCTATATGAGTTGACTTTATTCACCTCACCTTTACCAGATCTCTAAACAGGAACGGATGTTAAATTTAAAAATGTAACAATCTAACAACAACAGAAATAGTATAATACATTAATAGCAATCATAAATCAATAAAAACGAGTTTTTGACATGTAATATATCTTAGAAAAACAATGGAGCTTTGAATCTCAAGGTGGGTCGAAATATCCTGTGCTGTCAATCACTGGTTTAAGCCAATGCGTGATGCGTGACTAACGAGATGTCAGTTACACCAATCAGTGATTGACAGCATATGAGAATCTCATTCACTGTGGAAGCTGGAGGGCCTTTTTTACAATGGCCGTTCTGCTTACAATAACACAATGACAGTGCATTGTTTTATACCACATTATCATGCTCCCTTATTACAGAGGATAAACACATTGTGCTGATGCTCTGTCCATTTTGCTTGTACCTATATTAACCTAGATTATTTTGCTTTGACTGGTCAAAAGAAATTACTAGTTAAATGGGACGTATGCTGCATTCTGCCTAATATAATGTAAAATGAAATATATTTAGGAACAGATGCATAATATTATACCTCTGTAGACTATCGCCATTAATGATAATGCAAAATTGCAAGAGTAGAACTATTAGTGCATTTATCAATATTCTACACAATATCATACTAATAACACAAAGACATTATAAAGAAAAAGCAGAAAATCTGATCAATCCAAGCATAAATGGCAATGAAGTTCATTGAGGTAAAGACTGATTTCTGAGATGTGGTTATTTAACAATTACCCACACCAGAAAAGCACAGGGTATTAGCTGTGGATTTACATATGAGTGACCTTCTACTGACCATCCTCAGATCTGCTACAGCCAAGATCTATTGGACACTGATAAGAAGTTTAGGTATTAAGCCCCCTGTTCCTGATAGTGACATATCTGTTTATACCTGTTCATATGCTCTCAATGAAGTCAAAACCTTTGTACTGTTAAACTGTGCAAACTTAAAGCTAGCAAGAGTTCTCCCCTTTTTAATAAAGCACTTGCATCACGTTTTGAAAACATCTAAGGAAGCCCCGGGTATTGCTGAAAACAAAGTTACACCCAGGTAAAGCTTAATAATTGTGGAAAGACTAATTTGAAATCATTTAGAGCAACGCGAAACAGCAGAGGAGACCAGCAAGCGCTGTAAGGGAGGAGACAGCCAGACACGCTGGATGATCCAGTGAAACACAGGAGAGCCTGCGAGAAAGCCAGTCGTGTTTCCTGGCTAGAAGCAAGTCTGAACAGGGGCCATGCAGCTGGAGGAGAGCATTTTAGAGAAACGGCACAGCCGCTCAGGCATCTGCCATTATCAGAGCATTAAAGCACCATCGTGCTAAGATCCGCAGCTAAAGCTAGCAGAACTCCCGTGGGGAAACAGGGCTGATATCTCAGTGGCGTGTTTTTGATTCCCATGTCATAAATGAAGGTTCGAGGCCACATCTGTAATAGATATGAACAAGAGAACATCTTCAACATTATCTGGTGACTGATCACATTCAGGGCTATGGCCAAGATGAAATAGCTTGACAAAAACGAAAGGAACGCACATCAAGTTTGAAGTCTTCTTGTTAAAAATAGTAAAAAAAAAAATAATAATAATAAAATAAATAAATCGGTTTTGCCGTTACAGAGTGTAAATGAGTGCGATTTCCCATATTTCGGACAACTACCCAATCACCCTTCACGTTACTGGGTTGTTCTATAGCAACACATGGACATGAACCACAGAAAAGGGACTTTCCAGAAGGTTGCTTATCCCCCCCCCCCTCGGGATTTTTGTTTAGGCTGCCGCCCCCACTCTACTCGAGCGGGTCCTCAGAGGCCAACGTTGACCTTTCACCTACTTCCCCACCGCTCTATCTGGGAACGGGACAGCTCCCATCCTCTAGAGTTTCGCTAGGCGACGTCTAGGGAGAGAGAAAGGGGGGAAATGGAAGAGGAGAGCAGGAGGGGGGCTGGGCTGTTAGCGCTGACCACAGCGTCACTGCTGAAGGTCACCCGCCAGGTCTACTCTTTCCTCTCAGCAACACACAGCGCCATTCCCATCTCACAACTGACCGCAAAGCGCAGCACGGTCCTGGCCAATCACACGCTCGTCTTTAACAAGAGACCACCAAGAGACCACCGCACCATAATAACACCTCAAAATCTAAAATAGAGGGATTTTGTTTCAGTATCAGGCAAAGCTTTTAAAACGTAATTGTTAAAATATTTGAAAGAATAGTTTATAAAAAAGATCATTCAAAACTATCATTCAAAACGGATACCAAATCTTCATACTGAAAAGAATTTAACAGACTGCACTTCTGATAGGAACTTGTGACCACAAGACTTTCACTCACTAGTTCACCCATTCTAGTGATGTGACAAGGGTGATTTGGCTTGATTTAAATAAACAAGTTGCATTCCTAAATAACTTGGCAATAACTTTGACAAACGTGTCATTTGTGTGACTATAAAACAGCCTGTGGTTGCTGATCCTGTGCTTTAATAACGGACACTTCTCCAGTCCTGATAATATTGCGGTTGAGATCAAAAACAAATTAATCTTAATTCGAGGCAACCTGCAAGTACCTATTTTACTCAGGGAAGTCATGGAGATGAGCAGCCTCTCAAGCAGAGGGTAAATAGTGAAATCTCAGAATTATCACCCGAGGGCTCATTCCAGGGTCAGTCTTCAGCCACATACTCATCCAGACCACATGCTTAATGACACCACAAAACTTAAGCTGTCCAAAGGAAACCTTAATCTTCAGCCAAAGATTGCGTTAATAGCTGAGAGAGCTATGAAGATGTAGTTCCTGTTCATCCTGTAAAATATACATATAAATATACAAATATATAGCATCTGGTATGAAAAATATCACGAACATCTGCGTAAATATATTTACTGCAGCGCAGAGAGATGGCTAAGTCAGGGTGTCTTATGCAATACCAAGCGGTCTTTATCAAAATGGCATGTGTCACATGCACATCGTAATCACTAACAGGCAGAACCTCCAGACTCTATTGATGGTTACAGTCAATTTAGCAACACCAGCCAGGAAGACCTTCAGGATTCTGTGATGCAATGAGTGACATAGGTGCTTAGAGCACAGATTAGACCCGTCCATAGTCCTAAAAAGACGTTTGTTTTTTTTTTTGGGAAGAGGAAAGACCCAGCCAGTCACCTCCAGTAAGGAGCTGCTACTTTGATCACGGCCATATTTACACGACAAACGGGTTCACGAGGTTTGTCAGCCACACAAAAGAGTTGTTTTCCTGTATTTCTGGAGGGTGATCACACACACCTCACACACCTGTCTGGCATCATTTCGGGGAAACTGCACGTCTTCCTCTGTATCCATTTCTATACTTTTTTTTTTTTTTTTAAACAGATCCACAGAACCCAGTAGGACATTTGGTCCTTTCACATTTGCCGATCAGTGCACCAGATAATCGTTTGCAGATGAAAATCAATGAAACGGCTTCTTATGAACACTTCTGTCTGGCTGCGATGCACTTGTCTTTAAACACGCTGCTTTCCTGTCATCATTAAAGTTGCACTCATGTTCTTCTACACATTCACACACCGAGTCAGAGTGTGGGTCTCCCCAAGAGAGAGCAGTTATCTTCTCCACAGTCTGATCATGTTGTTAGTATATTTCAGCCCCCCATCATAACAAAGTAAATGAGTGGGAGTAGATCATTATATATTTTTCCTTCCTGTTCCCCTGACTCTTAAATGTGCTGTTAAGTATGGCTGACATGCTTCCATTTCTACAAATAGATATAGACAATAGGTACAATGAAGACAGAACATATGGTAATAATAACTGTCCAAGGAAAAAATGCAAGAGTTATAAAATCTGACAAGAATGTCTTGCAAGCGAGGGAGGGATAATTTAAACAGGGCTATGTCAGGCAGGTCCTGCAGGAACCACCATAGATACTTGACTGGGTCAATGCAGTATATTATGCATAAAATGAGGTCTTCAGCCAAAAACAAGACCAGTAGCTTCCCCTGCCTTATAGTGGGACTATTTTATATTTACTAGGCATGAGGCCCACCGTGGAAATGCAATATGTCTCCATTAACAAAAAATGGTATCCAGCTACACAGCATGTCATCCTAGGTACAGGGGATAAACTAGGATTCTATCCAGATTACAGGATAAAGTAAAACTATTACGATGCACAAAACTGTACAGCAAATTCATCTTCTGCCTCCCGCTTACAAGCAACCATAAAAGGGGAGAAAACTGTCCCCAAAAACAATGTCTTAATTAAAAGTGAAAAGATTCAGACCATAAAGTGTCATGGTGGAGCTTCCTGTATGTGACCGCGTTCAGAGTTTATTACAACTGTCGCCACTGAAGCTGAGCTACGCTATCGGAAGCATTATTCTATAAAGCCCTTATCGACGGGACGAGAGCATTTAAGCAGCCACAGAAAGCACCGTCAGATCAGAAGGCAGCTCCCAAGCTTGATGGCATCTGATATTAAACGGGCCGGGAAACCACAGGTCCCTACAGAGTGTCACACAGAAGATGGGTACAGAAAAACAGGTTGTCGCGGTGCGGCTCTGCTTCAGCTTCCAAACGTAAAAACGGGAAGAAAGCAACATGGGTGATATTTCACACTCTAGGCTCTCAGCCTGAATTCTTAATAGGCGTTTGCAGTTGCCTGCTCCAGATTAATATAGCCAATGACACAGGTCAAACCTGAAAGGCAAATCATTATTTTCATTAATATGGGCTCCACCAGTGAAGTTATTAACTGTTTTTTTTTTAAGGATGCTGAATTCAACAATAATCTGTTTCATTCACATTGTGTCTCTATTACTAAAGACCGTGTGAAACAGTTATGTACTCTCTGCAGCTACGAAATGAGAATGTCAGTTAGTAACAGCTGCACACGATATTCTGCACATGGAAAGCATTCATCTGTGTTTAGCTAGGGAGGGATATAACGTTTTTTTGATTCCTGAATATTGCTGAAAAAAGCATAACAGACTATTAAATATTAAAGAGTTTTAAACCCTAGAAGAGAAAACTGGAGAGGCAGATTGCAGTCAGAATCAGTTCACGATGGCTCAAGGGGATCTCTCCTGACTTACTGTCCTCAGTGATTCACCTACTTTACTGTCAAACAGATCCAAGTGACTGCTAAGGTTACTTCCCAGATTTATGAAAATGTGTCACAAAGGTCCAAATTTTCTTGCTCCAACGCCCTACAATCCTTACTAGGACGAGCTTTGGGAAGACGGGCAGGTATGTGCAAAAACCAACTGTGCTGTCCATTTTTAAATCTGTTATTTGTGCACAGTAGTTAAGTAAGAACGAAGACCTACACTTTAGGACAGTGTTTCCCAAGCCGGTCTTCGGGGACCCCCAGACAGTCCACGTTTTTGCTTCATCCCAGATCCCGATAGGACTCTGACAGGGAGCTGGGAGGGAGCAAAAACCTGGACTGCTGAGGGTCCCCAAGGACTGGGTTGGGAAACACTGGTCTAGATCATGCTTTGACCGAATGAAAGAGTTCAGCCACAGATAATGTTTGTGTTAAAGGTACAGCTGAAAATATTTGTATTCATTTTTCACTTTTATTATCTGTTTTTAATGCCTACCTTTTAAAAATGGAAAAAGTAGCGTGATTCTCCCACATCAATGTGACTTTAAAATATTAACGTATTGATTTCCATGAAATCCAGAAACCTCAAAACCACAAAATTTTACGGTATTTTAAAATTAATTTTTCTAAAGACGTGCTT
>JAABNX020000106.1:23132342-23143271 GCA_015163995.2 Mormyrus lacerda | reverse complement strand
ATTTCCATGAAATCCAGAAACCTCAAAACCACAAAATTTTACGGTATTTTAAAATTAATTTTTCTAAAGACGTGCTTGTTAGAACATTTCGGCCAAAGTAGAGTTCTGTCCAGCTCTTCCCTTCACATTGCCTCACATTGTTTATTTCTGAAAATTTCACTTTTTGGTGGGGGGGGTTTGGGGGATTCCTGGATCCTGTCACCTTTCGTGAAACAATTTGGAACAATCCTCTACATAAAGTGAGTAAATATATCAATAACAGAGCACAGCTCCATGACAACTGTGACCGCAGAGTGAAATAAATGTAATTTTCGTTTTCCATATCTGGAATGGCACATTAGCCAATTACTGGATTCCTCTTTGGTGCCAAAAATTGAGGGGTGCGGACTCACACGCACATCTGTGATAGCTGTCACGTCTTGTCGCTCTACAAACCACAGGTTTCATTAAGCAACACTGAGAAAACAGATCATCTAAGCCGGCCGACCTTAAGCGAGTCAGTCTGCATTCTCTGTGCCTCCTCACCTCATATATGTAACACATTTCAGCAGGGGTCAGACCCAAGCCCCTACTATGGAATTGTTTTCACTGTAATGGCACATTGGGTGGAATTCTTTTGTTGCTGAATCAAGGAAAGACTCAGTGAAAAGGTGCAGGTCCTGTCCTCAGACGTTCAGGTTCTCTCTGTGCTGTGTGGAGTTCCTCAAGGCGTTTCCTCCCACATTCCAAACACCGACGGTTGGGTGAATCATCATCTCAGTAATTGCTCCTAGTGTGTGACTGTGAGTGTGTTCCGTGAGGGTCTGGCATTCTATACAGGGTGTACCTCAGCCTTGCGCCCTGTGCTGCCTGGGAATGCCCCGGGGCCCACAGCAATGACAGGATATGTGGTTTGATGGATAGATGGATGGATGGATGGATGGATGGATGGTTTATAATTCTGAAAACTAACATCTAGCATTTAACCAGAAAGGGCTTTGAGTAAAGTGATAATGATTATCTGTTTGATTTTCAATATGATGGAGGCAAATACACACAAATATATTAAAGGACAGACTCCTAACATTTATTGGCAGCTATCATTTCATTTCTGACATATTCTGTGGTATTTATTGTAAATTACCGCAGAATAAAACACTTGAGCGAAACATTTTTACGGGAGTAAGTGGATTTTTTTGAACACCGAAAGCAGATTTCCCTAATGAGCAATTGGATTTGCGACGTATTCGTGCTTTTTTTCGTTTCGCATTTTGTGCTTCAATGGATAATGTCCCCTTGTCTGAGTGGATTTGCATATTTTTTTTGCGCTTAATCCTGAAATTAAAGTGATAACTGAACACTCCTTATGTGCAGTCTTGCCTCTTTAAGTCTGAAATACACCAGTACAATAAGATATCTGTGTCATTCCTACATTATGCAATTGTATACCTTGCTGGTGCAACTTTACCAAATAACTACCTTTCCGCTTCAGGTAAGGCAGCATTTAAGGACGGCCTGAGTTCCTCAGCCGTTTACTCTTCAGTTGTAATACATGGCTTCCACCAAGGTGAAATCTTCATTCTATTTTCTTGTTAAATACATGCCTTATCTAAAGCTCTGCAAAGAATTCTATTCCCAGATTCTATAGGGTCAGGCACGATGTTGGTACTTGTACAGAGTAACCAGGTCAATCACCCTCGAATTAATTGGTGACACTTTCCTGACATGTCTAAAGTATTTGACGGGGCTTGTGAAGTATGAGTGGCTGTGCTAGTGAACTGGGTTGCACGCTTTGCTAAATAAATAATGCTACATGTAGAATAACGTCACTTTTAGTCCGAGGTTGTCATAAGATTGTCACAGAATGTGCTAAAAGATTCAAGGTCGGACAACAAGGGAAACATGCAAATGCACTTCGACTGACAGACTCTATAAATGAACTCAACTAATCATCTTTCCGCTTGGCCTTTATCTCAATGCTGGTTCTTCTTTTAGCCCAAAAAGGGATAGATGGCAAAGGCAAGCCATTTATCTACATTATCAGCTGTTTTCAACAAGTCAATTACTGATAAGTCTGTGAGAATACATTAGCAGACACGGCCCGGCCTGTGCGTATGATGTAAAACTCATCCCTGTTAGTGAAATCCTTCTGCTGACAGGACAGCCAGACATTCTGTCACTGCTGTATAAATAGAAAAAGCTTTTACTTTATTTACCTCTAACAAAGGGACTGTGAAAATTATGCACACACAATATACAAACACCAACGAAAAACTGGCAAGGTGCAAATGTACATAATTAGTAATCATTAAACTAATATCAAATTTTTCCTAATAAAGAATGTATGAAATATATATATTCATTGATCCTCCGCTGTTGCTGATATTGCTACTTCCTGTTTAAAAAAGAAGAATATGAGAAATCATAGTGAGACAGCCTCAATGCTGTTTTCATAACCACCTATGCAGTACAGTGCTGCAGCGTCAGTCTGAAGTCTGCCTCGGGAAGCACAGAGCACGCAGCAGCAAAACACCCTGGACACCACACACGTCCATCGCCAGGCACATACTCGCCCGCTATTGGCAAACTGAGCCAGTGATTCACCTCTCCACACGTTTCGGGAATGTGGGAGGTAACTGTCAGTATTATAGGGACGCCATGCAATTTACATACACAGCTTTGGCCCAAGGCCCTGGAGATACCAGATCATTGTTCTGCCTCAGTGCTGCTCATAAAATCTAATTAATAGACATTCTCAATAAACTGCTTGCTTCATTGAATTTAGTGAGCTTTTGGGAATAAAACAATGCAGTGCAAATACTGTGTCTGTGCCGCTTATTCCTTTCCCCAAACCTCCGTCTTACCTAGAACACTAAACTCTTTATTAGTTGGCTGGCTGTATTATTAAGGTGTACCTTATTCGTCGAATTCGTTACTTTAAGCGAAGATGACAAATACCTGCTCCATAGCAAAGTGTGAAAGGCAGACAAGTCCTTGTCATTGAAATACACATTTAGACTGAGGCCAGATAATCAGCTGGTCGCGTCATCCGAGCGTCTCCACATTTCACAGTCTGTTAACCGTGTCCCCCCCACCTCACACCACTGGGTGTTGTAGTGCCCCACCCCCACCATTCCGCCACCGGGGAATTAAACTCACAAGAGTCACTGTTGTTTAAAGCACCAGCAACTGCACTGATTTCCCTTTAGATAGGCACTGGATGAACCCTGGGGACTCTGGCTTGAAACCTTCTGATTCAGCCCCCCCCCGGGAAGACCAATAACACACTGTCATCGTTTTCTTTCGGTATGTGCGGATGAGCAGATGAGGCATGACAAGGTCGGCCTGTGTGGTGGTGTGAAGAGACAAAACACGGCGAAACAAGACCAGACAGAGCGTATTACGCGCAGACGAGCGCGGTGAGACACATCTACAGCAGTTACCCAGGGTGTGCCAGTGGATGGATCTGTGAAGGTACCATTCTCTTAGGCAGATGCTTTATGTCCCCTTGAGCCGGAAACTATTCACAGCAATTATTTGCAGTCTTCGGAAGATAGCTCTGCGGCCGACCAGTCTCAAAATATCAACACGGCTACCCACATCCTTCCTGCGCGTACACATACCAAGTAATGCGAGATTAGAGGCGTTTATACGACATCGCTCAGCTGACTTGACATTATATGCCGAAATGTAGGTGCATAACCAAAAGGCGAAGGTGTTCAATAAAATATTTGAGGGAAAAAAACTGCCAACTGACATAAAAAGACTGCAGGATAGAAATAAAGATAAAGCAAATTACTACTCAAAATCCTATATTAAGAAACTGCTGACTGCAGGATTGCGACTTACTTACTTTTCCCTTCGATGTCTCATACAAATAGCCCTAATTCAAACCGACACTAAGCACAGTGTGTTGGTCCAAGAACAGCCTTACGGAACTAAATCTGTTTTCTGAGATCTGGCTGGTCCTTGATAAATATTGCTAAATTGCACAAATTACAAGAAATCTGCCTTCTTAGATTCTGGTTTGCATTTACTTTCCAAAAAATCTCTCCTGGACTACTGCTGCTTGTTCTCCAGCATAATTTTACAAAATAATAATTTCCATCACACAGAATTACACTGCAATTGACCAGTTTGTAAATAAAAAGGTTTAATGCTCCAACGCAAACACGTGACCCACTCCGTAAGTGCAATAATGATGGTGTCTTAAAATTATCAATAAAATATGGTTTTGCCAGTCAGGTAACTAAGTCCTCGCTTTGTTTTATTTTTTTAAATACAGTTGTTTCACAATTGTTTAATTTATTGAACCGCAATAAATTTTTGTGTAATCCGTAATAGTATGTACATATTTCGTTACTTAGTTACTGTAAGAAATTTGAACATGTGCCCTTGACCAGAATAAATACCATATAGTAAGAATTTAGAAATCTGATTCATTTCAATTGTCAGGAAAATAGCTCAATGCCATCTATTACACAATCCAAAGCAGCTAAGTCACACATTTGGATTTCTTGCGATATAACGACTCGCATTTTTTCAGCCAACTTTTTTTTTATGTTTTCAACAATTTTTGATGGTTTCCTCATATGAATGTCATTACCTTGATAATGTTCTCGAAGATAGTGTCCCGAAACTCCAGCAATGCTTTCTGGCCAAACTCTTTCCCGTGTATAATCCTCATTTGCTTCAGAAAGGTGGACTTGCCACTCTCCCCGGCTCCCAGCAGTAGTATCTTGACCAGGCGCCGGATAGAGCGCCTTTCGCGGGCCAGCATGGCGTCGATCTCCCGGCTCCTGCGCCTCGCCTCTCGCTCCTGGTTCTCATCCCGACCCCGGCTCCTGTCTTTGCTGCCGTTTCGCTCTCCCCTCGCCTCGGCCGGCAGCAAACACCGGCTTAGTCTTCGCACAACTCCAAACATGGTTTCCATTGATGAGCACTTTTTATTCAGTGATCCCTGTGCGTCTGCAGGTACTCTGATCAATTTTCAATCATCTTTTTTTCATGTAAAAGTGAATACATTCGACTCCAGTCCATGGATCACTTTGAAAAGAATCCCTTTTTACTCAAAAACAAAATCACCCAGATCTCATTACGGTCATGTATCGACAAAGTGTAACGTAACACTCCAAAGTCTTGTGCTTTACATTTCACAAACAGCCAAACTAACCAGTCCAGATGATTTTGCAAAGATATATAATTGGATCAAATATTTCCAAACGACAGACTACAGAAAGAGATTCAACCTTCAACAGAGTATAAATCATAGGTATTAAACGAATAAAATTCAATCGACAGCTTTTGCACTTGATAAAACCTTGACAACTCCGGCTGTAGGGAATGACTTTTCCTCAGCGCCTTGCTCCGCACACATGGGACTGTCGGGGCGGTCCGGGACGGGGCAGGACGGGGCCGGACGCTCCGCTTTTGGGAAACTCCGGAGGAGGCAGCCGTGGGCGGGGCGGCGTCTCCACGCTCTGTAGGAGAACATGGAAATGCTCCCAGGCTGACATGCCTTAAATAAAATGCTTATGTTTTAAACTATATATGTTTCTAAGTCAAGTAATTATGAATACTTACGTTAAATATACTCTTGAGGTAAAATGAGCTAAAAGATTTTGTCTTTTGGCCTTTTTTTCTTTTTTTGAAGGGTGTCGGCGAAGTTATACGGATATGTGGCTTTTGGGGACACGGCTACTTGCATTCGGTAATGAACAAACTATTTGGTTGCTGAAGTTTTCACTCTAAAAAAGAGTAAACAAATATTACGAAATAAGAAGCGAACGGATCTGGTGCTCTTTAAGATGCGAATAATTGATGGTAATTATAGGTCATCCCTTTTTGGTTGCGCTTAATATTAGCGATCAGGGGCGTCGGAAGGGTATGGATTCAGTGGGCTCAACATTTTATAGGGTCCCCAAAATGTACAGCCCCCCCCCCCCCCACCCTGCTTGGCAAGAGGGGGGCCGAGGTGACCTTTTGTCAGAGGACCCAGTATTTCTAGCTGTGCCCCTGGTTGCCATAAACTGTTTTAGGCCTGTAATATTAATGGAAATGATCAGTTAAGAGTATAAATGTATGTAGCCGCCCTCCATAGGCGATCTCCTCGAGTGTCATTTGATTAGGGGGTGCAAAAGAGTGAAAACAATCCGAAATACCTCTTGCTGCATTCCATAAGATTACAGTTATTTACACTAGTTTTAATATTTCACCACTTGTGAAACAGACGCTAGTTAGCTGCCAGATATCCTATGATACTGAAATGTTTTTCATATAAATAAATTGACAAAAAATGTTTCTGCTGCTCTGGGTTGGAGGGTGCTAAGCACGATCTCACCTTGAACATCCGAAAACGCAGGCTTGGTCCTAACTGTACGAATCTTATTAGTATTTGCCGCTGCGGTATGTTGCTGACCTTGCTAGCTGGAGAGTTAACTAGCATCTGTGTGGGGCAACAGTGGGGCTGGACTGGCCATCTGGCCTACATTCCCAGTGGCTTGTGGGCTTGTGGGCCTGCGATATTTATTGTGTGGGACCCCAAAGTTCATTTTTCTTTCCAGTCCCGCCCTGGACTGCACCTAGATCCTACAAAGGAATTTACATAACTGACATGCGTTGTTACATAATACTTGTCACAGCTCTGGAAGTAGGAATTCTGGTTTTCAAAATCTTAACTGGCCTGTATGATCCACCAGCAAGTTTACTGACTTAGGTTAATGTACCCACAACAATTTAAACATACCTACTGCTCAACAAGGTGTATCAAAGTTTTCAAACCCCATATAAAATAGACAGATAAATTCCAGTAATAACAAGTCAGTTTGTAATGTGGTTTGCAAGTAATGCTTCAGACCTTGTAATTAATTTCTTTGTTTGGTCTGGGCACTTTGTTTTCTCCTGTGTCTTAAAAGTAATAATCCTTTATTTTCCATTTGCACAAGTACATTGGAATTCTTCTCTCCGCCTGCCCCTTCTTGCTCTCCATAGCTTGGGGGGGAGGGGGGGTCAAGAGTACCGGGTCAGCCTACAAGAGCGGTGGGTTAAGGGCCTTGCTCTATGTGGGACTATACGGCAAAGTCTGGAGCTCAAAGCTGTGACCTTCCAATCGTAGGCTCAGAGACGTAAGCCTGCTCAACCACTCACTATCCACACCAAGACCCCAAATTTCATTCCATCCATCCATACATTTTGTGATCTTTGTAAGGAATACGATGTGGACACTATAGGTTGATTTCAATTTGGCCTAGACTGACGTCCATGACAGACAAAGACAATGGAAAGTTATTGCTGCAGTGCTGAAATCTATACGTGTCACCACACTGCATCCTTGAGATCATTTTGATGATTGACTGATATTTCCAGTTGTAGCGATGGGTAAGTTTATCTTTCTCTTATCCTAGCTGTTTTGGATAAAAGCCACAGATAAACATTAAAATAATTTTAGGAAAATAACTCACCTGGACTCCAAAACATCAAAATATATTGTAGCTTGCTAGAAAACTAATTGTGCACACAGTTATGAATGAAAGCCATTGAGTTGCCAATGCTTGGGTAATTAATGCTTGACTCCAATTAGTTTTGATTAATATTTTGTCCCACGAATGATTTCAAAAGATAACATTTGTCTACCTGTAAATTAGTGTGCCTAACTGGTGTGAGGTGAACCTACCTGCTACTGCCACTTGGTGGTCAAATTAGAAGTGAGTACTTCATTGACAAAGCATTTCCTGTTTGGATTTCAGGACTGAAACCTTCTAGATTTTAAGCTTGGTCTGTTTGTTGATTTTGGACTCAGCAATTTAATATTTAACCTCTTTCACTAATAAAATCGTTGATGTATCGTGCAATGCTTTGATGTCTAACGTGTAATATTATGATGATTGTGAAGTGCTGGAATCATTTTCTGCATACTAGATCGCATCCTGAATATATCACCATATGTCTATGGTTCGTGCATGTGCAGTAGCATGATAAGGAAGAACTTCATTGAAACCTTCAGAAGTGAAGGTAACAATTCGTATTTCATGAAATTTTACCTTTATTTCAAGCTGTGAAATTCCACAAATATTTAAATATTCAGTTTATAGAATCGAGGAACAAATGTGTCTTTGACTTTAATCCATCTACCTACCTATCCACGGGGGACACAGACCGAGGCATCACTAAGAATGCAGTGATGAACAATCATGGGGGAAAAAACCCTGAAAATCATCTAACGTAACCCGATAAAACTTTATTAGCAAAATAAACTTGACTTTAGTGATTAATTGTCATTGTTGACACACAGTGCACAACAGTGAAATGTGTCCTCTGCATTTAACCCATATGTGCCAATGTGACATAGCAGGGGGCAGCTAATTCAGCACCCAGTCAGCAGTGTTTGGCGGTGCCTTGCTCAGGGTACCTCAGTGGCGCCTTGCTGGTCGGGGATTCGAACCTGCAATCTTTCCATTAAGAATGCGCTTCCCTATCCAGAGAGCCACTGCCCACTGGCTTGTCCGCCCTCACACATGCATTCCGTAGCCCATGTATGAACTGCAAATCGGAGTCTATCCCCGGCTGCATAGGAATTCTTGTTCAAACTATCCAGTCAATAACAGGATTAGACAGAACGAAAACAAGAAAGGTGCTTACAAACATCAAAGCAGACATATGACTGGTACTGTACAGGCATGTGTTCATGAAATTAATATAAATTAATTTAATTCTGAAACAAGATATGACTAAATAAATTTTAAATTGAATGATATAAATCCTATAGGTGACACTGGTGACTGCCTGGGGCACCAGCTTCTGAGGGGGCACCGACTCGCCAGTCGATTTCACTTTGCCTCAGGTAGGGGGCGCTGGCGCTCATGCTTGCCAAGGGCGCCACATTGGCTCGGGCTGGTACTGATGTACTGTAAATATGACATAGATGACAGAAAGCAGAATATGGCACAGTGAAGTGCAGTGTGCATCCATGGGCATGCAGTGTTCTCGCTCCGTACTGAGTCGGCGAGACGCAGAGGGGCACAGACGGTTGTTAAACCAGTTAGTCACAGTCCGGAGGCGAATATATTTTCAGCCAGACCTCAGTTTGGAGAACGGTCTGTGTCCCAGGTGAGGGGGGACTTCACAGGGTTTCCGCAGGAGTTATTATAAATGGACTCTACTGAAGGAAGAACAGGGCCAGTGCCGCGTTACACGTTTCACAAACATATTTAGTGATTTATGCTCCTGATCGGAAGTGTTACTATACCAACAGGCTGTCAGCCCTCTCATTAGGCCGCTCTCAATAGTGCTGTGGTAAAAGTTTGCCAGAATCCATTTCTGTATCCCACACTTCCTTATATTAATGAATCACCTCAGGAAACAGAGTCTGGCTGGGATGCCCATCAGGTCACACGCACACACACACACACACACACACACACACACACACATATATATAATGTAACAGAATTGTATTAAAAGAGAAAATGACACATTGTCAGCTGGAATGTTTGTTCTGCAGGGGGCAGTAAAGAGCTACATTTAGAGCGAACGATGTTGATTTTGTACCATATATAAAGGATTAACTGAGAGCCTGTGAAACTGACTTCTGCTAAACAACATCTAATTAGACATTTTCATGCATGCACTACACTTCTAAGCAATTCGAGCGTTTTCAACACATATTTTTAAAATCCCGCAATCCATTATTGTGCAATGGATAACGTAACTTGCCGCAGAATAATACATGGCAAACTTCTTTTATTAGAGGAAATCGTGGGAAGATGTGTTAGTGAGTGGCTCTCTCAAACTTGTTGCTACGTATTCATACCTCTTTTTGTGATTGAAGTTTCCAATTTGAAGGTGCTCGTCTACCGGCCCCGGTTCAGCGCTGAAGCAAGATCCTGTCACCGTAACGACAACGATGACAGCCTTGCTATTACCTGCCGCTGCCATATTTCACATCCATTTCTATTTGTTTCTTCCGGCGAAAACTGTAGATTAAGATCATGGCGTGACAGTACATTTGGGACGGAGAAGGATCGGAAGACAAAATCTTGAGAAACTTTTTTCAGCCGAGAAAAGCAGAACTGCGCTGATGGGTTTGAGGTGCCGGGCAGCGCCAAACCCGGGCAGCCAAGGTGGCATCGGGCGTCTCCAGAGTGACACAGAGGTCATTCTGTGGGTGCAGCCCGGATACACTACGAGTGAACAGAGCTCAGAACTGAAGGAGCAGAGATCCCTTCAAAGCCTGCACTCATATCCTGCCAGCAAACAGCACCTTTCCCAGAAGAGCACAAAGGCTTTCATTTGACATTGATTAAACGGTTCTGTGCGCTAGTATGTTGGACGGCTCTGCTCTTCCATCTTCTGATTATGTTGGGCTATGATCTGGATCAAATTACCCACCAAAAATCTCTTATACATTTCTTTCATTACTGAATGCTTTTTTATGATTTTTCTGGTAAAACTATTGATTGCATTTTAATTTCTTTCGATAATTGAAGCGTATCATCAAAATATAGTGTTTTGAACTTGTTTTAATCAGCAGTGAGTTTTTTCGTAAGTATCTTACATACAAGTGGCATCGCATAGTTCATTAGTGCTGAAAACCTGAACAAAAATGAAATATTAATTGACTAAAATAATTTCTATTTATCGCGACTATTTGCATGCTTGAAGGAGCCCATAAAGGGCTGTAACAGCTTTCTTCTCGAGTGTGCCTTTCAATTAAAAGACAAAATATACTAAGAGATTAAGAACGCTTGTCTTTTGTTTCATGTCTGTACAGTTCTCATTATGAATTCTTTAAACAAATTCACTTTTCTTCATAAACAGCAACTTTATTGGTTGGATTCCTCTACGAAAGATGCTTTAACAGGGGAAAACACTTTGTTTAATAGTGTTCAACCGGGAACAAGCGATGAACCCATAGAGCTATTTCATCATCCATCCATCCATCCATCCATCCAT
>JAABNX020000106.1:23107222-23118128 GCA_015163995.2 Mormyrus lacerda | reverse complement strand
CCTTGTTATTCAGTACCAAGAGCTGGTACTCCCCTTGATATTCAGTACCTGTTGCAGGTACTCCCCTTGTTATTCAGTTCCAGGTGCCAGTACTCCCCTTGTTATTCAGTAACAGGTGCCAGTACTCCCCTTGGTATTCAGTACCAAGTGCCAGTACTCCCCTTGTCATCCAGTATCAGGTGCCGGTACTCCCCTTATTATTCAGTTCCCAGTGCTGGTACTCCCCTTGTTATTCAGTACCAGGTGCTGGAAGTTTCTTTGTTATTCAGTACCAGGTGCCAGTACTCCCCTTGGTATTCAGTACCAGGTGTCAGTATTCCCCTTGTTATTCAGTACCAAGAGCTGGTACTCCCCTTGTTACTCAGTTCCTGGGGCAGCATGTGGCTCAGTGGGCTAAGCCGCGTGCCTGTAATCACAAGGTCGTAGGAATTTCCCCACGAGGATCAATAAAGTTGTGATTATCTTATCAGTATAAGATGCAGGTACCCCTTACTACTCAGTACCAGGTGCCAGTAGTCCCCTTGTCATTCAGTACCAAGAGCTGGTACTCCTCTTGTTATTCAGTTCCAGGTGCCAGTACTCCCCTTGTTATTCAGTACCAAGAGCTGGTACTCCCCTTGATATTCAGTACCTTTTGCAGGTACTCCAATTGTTATTCAGCTCCATGTGCTGGTACTCCCCTTGTTATTCAGTTCCAGGTGCCAGTATTCCCCTTGTTATTCAGTACATGGTACCGGTACTCCCCTTGATATTCAGTACCTGTTGCAGGTACTCCCCTTGTTATTCAGTACTAGGTGCCAGTATTCCCCTTGTTATTCAGTATTAGGTGCCAGTACTCCCCGTGTTATTCAGTACCAGGTGCCAGTACTCTAAAGAGAAAAATGAAGAGGTGCTGGTACTGTGTATCGGTGAGTACTGGCCCACTTCACATGATGCAAATAATCTCAAAATAAAAGAGTTATTTATTTTTATTAAAAAAAAATTTGTGTAGACTTTGAGTATAATCAAAGTAACAAATCAATAGCTATCTGTAATCAATCATATGCAAAATAATATCTGTAACAAGTTTTATTTTAATAATATCTGCATCACTTTTATTTTAATTTAATATATTGAACTTTGACCCCATTTTTCTGATTTCCACTATGAACTACTGTAACGTAAAATGTTCCTTATCTACCTCAACAGCCCAGTGTTTTCAAAGTAAAATCAAAACCAGTTGGGTTGCACAACAGCGTTCAAAACACTAATATCAGATGACCACGATCTCTTTAGATCCCTCTGAACTGATTCTGACTTCTAAACAGGCATCTCAGTTATAGAGGCTCAACAATGAGCTGAAATGTAACTCTGGGCACAATATGATCCCATTTGGTTGGTATTTGGCTTCCTTTCTAAACTGTGAGCAGCAAAATGAGGACTTTACCTTTCCATTGAGATCTTTTGAAAGATGCTGCTGACCTGCTCCAGGTCATAAGGGTCTAAGTTCTCAGAGTGGCAGGATGATGAGGAGGACTGAAATGAGAGAGCCTCGTGACAGACCCCATCAGACTCCAGGAAGTCACCTGGAGGAAGAAGAGTAAAGCTTTTCTTCACTGTCAAATTGCTTCTCATAATTTAATGCGAATGCAGTCTCACACTTTCATTATTAGTGATTATAACAAGCCATTACAATTATTTCTGCATATGCATTAATTATGTTTTTAAGTTTCTTTGCCAGATGCTGCCACAACCGAAGAGATGCCTTTCTCGATCAAAAGAAAATTTTAACCTTAATATTAATGTTAATATCAAACATACTGTATCCCTGTTTTGTATAAACAATTAAGGAAAATGGGTGGCTGAATATTAAAACATTAATCCTCCTTATGTGAGGTAGTATTCAATCATTTTATGAATGGATAATTTACCACAAAGTTCCACGTTTTCATTGTCGTCATCGTCAAAGTCACAACGGCTGAAAGAGAAAAACAAATTTAAAAACATGCTCATGACCAGCTGAACATTCGCCAGATAATACACCGTGCGAAATGCACAGATACTCAGGATCCATGATCTATGCACTGCATTCTTACTGTTGCCAGGACAACAGCTCTCGCCTGAAGAGCCGGCACTCTCCTCACAGTTTCGGTTCTTAACAGCCCACAAAGTGATCTGAAAACAGAAGAGTGACATGCACACCTTCTGGGGACGGAGTCGTCATCGCCTTCTTTCGTCCTTCTGACAATGGACTCATTCCCAGGGGGCTCTGGCGCGGTGGACATTACACTATTGCGACACCTCTGGAGCTGTCACGTACACAGAAATCGGAAAGATGCGAGAGTTTCTCTATTTTATTTCCTGCATCGCAATATTACAGAAGCATTCCCGTAAACCAGTCTCCTCGGCGTTAACATTTAAATGGCAAGAATCTCAGCCAACACACATCATTTAACTGTCTAGTTTTAGATTCTCATTTGATATCTTTAAATGGTACAGTAGAATTGCTTATGGTATTAACGATCAGAAAAAATATAGCATCGAATTCTTCTTGCAGTTGATCTGAGCTGGATGACACGTGACTTTTTAGCTACACAGACAACAGAGTAGAATAGTTTGACTAT
Organism: Mormyrus lacerda; assembly: GCA_015163995.2. NCBI lineage: Eukaryota > Metazoa > Chordata > Actinopteri > Osteoglossiformes > Mormyridae > Mormyrus > Mormyrus lacerda. Next base: position 23,115,525 of record JAABNX020000106.1, on the reverse strand, counting down.
TGTTCATCATGTGCAACTTACAGTACAGAATGAAGCTGCCTCATTAAAAGGCATTAGTAATATGTACAGATGTACATATTTTTAGCAAGTTGTTTTTCCTCCACAACACTTAGGGAGTGACGGGAAATTATACAAAATGAATGCTGCTGCATTTTTACGGCTGTGTGTTTGTGTTAAGCACAGCTAATGGGCTTAACAAATCAGGTTCTCGTTCACATGTCATAAAGACTTCACACTGGCATCCGATAAGCAAAATATCCTAATTAAAGTAATTCGCAAAAAACTAACAGTCTTAAATGCAGCATCTGGTAATTTCCCTGTATTGAAACACGAGATGAAATTCCAGTCAAAAACCTCAAGGAACAGCAGAGACATTGAAACCTGTGTGTTATGAGTCGTAACTCACCGTAACTCCTTTAAGATTGGGTCTGCGTTTGAGCGGAGGTTCAGTTTGGAAGAATTCTTCATCATCGGGGGAGTCCTCGCTGGTTATACTGACTGCGGAGTCCTCGAGCTCTCGTACTGCATCCCGGCCCATGAGCTGGGGCATCAAGGCTAGTGGAAGGTCCCGGGGCAAAGTCTGAATGCAGGGAAAGAGGAGATGAAGCAGCAAGTCCGTGGAAAAGTGGGAAGCGGCTGCTGAACTCGGAGGGCCCTCACATGTTCCAGGATGTTCCCTTTGGAGATCCTCCTCAGCTTGGACACCAGGTTTACCGACTTGGCCTCCTTGCGCACGATCTCGATGTGCAGTTCGTCGTTTCTCTCTTCCAGCTCACGTACTTGCTTGCGGTACTTGTCTTTGTCCATCAGGCACTGCGAGAACTGGTGCTGAGCCTCATCCCGTGAACGGAAAGCCTGTCGAGTGCCACGTGATAGCTGGCATTATACTCTCAGTAATTAGTAATAATTCAGCGTCCTAAGTTTTGTGAATAGGATATATTGGTGTCAATATTTTCACTGTTACACAAGGGAGTAAGTGGTTAGTCTGATAAAATCCATCTTCTAACAGCTTATCTCAGTCAGGGTCATGGAGCCCTGTTATCACAGCATGATAACACATTATGTAATGATACCGCATTATGTAATAAGAAATATTATGTACTAAAACATATTAAACATATTATGTAATAGCACCCACATTTTGCAATAATGTGTCACATTCTGTAATAGGCAGCTTGAACGCAATACGTAACGAATTTCCCTGCATTTTGTAATAAATTATTACATACTGTGGGAGTTGGACTTTTTAGTAACGAAAATGTAATACTATGCATTATATAATAAACAACCAAAATGGACGTTTTCATTGACACTTATGACATAACGCTGTGTTATTGCACAACGCATTGTTACACGGCACCACAGGGCACAAGTTAAGGTACACCCTGAATAGGATGGCAGTATATTGCAGGGTCCATACAGATACGATCTCAGAACTACAGTAAATGAACCATTTTAGTTAACACCTTTGAGTCCCATTCATGTATTAAATGCTGAATTACACTTAATTAATGGGATGTTGCACACACATTGCACAGCACAATTCTGATACCTGGTCTCTCTCCCGCTCCACTTCCTCCAGCTGTACCAGGATGGTGTTCATGCGGTTCTTGTACATCTCGCAGTCCTTGACCAATGCAGAACACCTGAGCCCCAGATCCTCCTTTTCCTCCAGGTACTACAAACGTACACACGCACTACTGTTAAGCGGCGCCTACTCCGAGACCCTGACGCAAGGCAGCTTCCTGCTCGAAACGTGAAACAGCGGGTGAATTAAAAAATGAAAATCCTTCGTATCATCGATTCCTACGTCACACATCATCATTTGCCGAAACCTCTCAGTTTTCTCGCAGCCTGGGAAAACCAGGACGGCACAGAACTTATTTCTGTGTTATTTTGTGCGCATATGCACATATACAGAACAGAGGAGCACCGTGTCAGGTAATTTGTTGTCTACCTTGGTTGGGCTAATGCTAATCTGTTCCAGGCATTCCCAGGATTTCTGAGATACTCATAGCCCAGTAGCTATGTGGACGGGACAATCCCAAGAGCATAAAGGTGACCTGTTCCCCAAAAGCGCTACAGTGTAGTCCCTCAATCCTCACCTTGTCCCTCAGCTTCTCAGTCTGCTGCAGCTCCATATGCAAGTTGTACAGCCGCTGGAACAAATCCTGACGGTCGTCCAAGGCTTCCTGGCGGTCGTGCTCCAGGATGTCCACGATGACCTTCTCAGAGTCCAGTAGTCCCTTCATTTCAGGCTGCAGGCACAAAGAGTCCAAAGCCACACATCACAGGGGATCAGCGATACGCCAAAAATATTCAAGTACAAGGTACAGATAAGTGAACATTTCTTTGCTTGTTTGTAAGCGATAACCTCCACTGTTTGGCGATATAAATAATTATTTGCTGTGTTTTCATGTCCCTTCAAAAGTTAGCACTGACAAGATCTTAGTATTCCTTAGTTGGCTAATTAAGTCCTTTAATTCACTGAGATATTATACAAGAAGACCAATACACGAAAAGAAAACCTCAGTGAAGTTTAACAAGATTACAGTTTAAGGACCTGATCAGCAGAACTGTACAGTGTTTGCGTGAATTTAAAAAAGCAAATTACAGCTTTCTTACTGTTATGCGATCTCAATCATAATCAAACGGCATTACTTTTCAATAACCCGAGTGTTTAAAGAATTTAAATCTTACTCTACCTCAGCATAGCTGAATAACGGGAGTTCGGTACATGGGATTGAAATATCGTGAATCTCAAAAACTGTTGTTTCCCCTCTGAAATATAGTGATCAATTGTCATTGCTGACACACCACAGCACACAACAATGCAATGCGTTGCCTGCATTTAACCCATACCTGTATGTGACGTCGTGACATAACAGGGGGCAGCTAATTCAGCACCTAGGGAGAAACACCCCGCTCAGAGTACCTGAGTGATGCTTTGCTGGTCAGGGATTCGAACCTTTCAATTACAGGTGCGCATCCCTAACCATTAAGCCACCACTGCCCACATGTAGCCAAACAGAAGGTGGTAAAACCGGCTGATTCAAAAATCTCAGACTGTTACGTAACTATGCCTGCAGTCTTTACATGCACCGGTCCACTTTCAGGCCCAGTGGATCTGCAAAACCTGAACATATTTTTCTCTCGAGGGGCACGTCTACAAGGGAACCAGGCAGGGAAAACATGTGTACTGACAGCCATTGATGCAAGGTTATTTACAACAAGTAGGCTAAGGGGGTAAGTCTTACAATGGTGTGCATTTTCCAAAGATTCCTTTTAGCAAGTCATGTAAATGTAACCGTTCAGTTGCATGATTCCAAGAAACATAAGTTACTAACGTTGTTAGCAACTGCTTTTAGGAAACGTCCCCAAGGTCAGCAGGAGAGGAGTAAAGCCACACACTGTAACGAAGTCTGTGATACGGACATTGACAAGAGGCTTCACACCTGCCCAGAGCACAATTTCGGTTCGCTGAACAAATATCTAATCGACACTGAAGTCCAAAAAATTTGCAAGCTGGAGTGCATTCATTACAAACAACACTTTTACAAGTTGCTCAGTTTGCTGATAAACATCGCGTGGCAATACTAGCATCATGAAGTCATTCGCGGACTGAGATGCACAATAATTACAATGTTCTTGTTACAATGCTAAAAACACAGGTATGAATATACTAACGTTGCTGGAGTCTGGAGTATGAGTATTACAGTTACAAGTGACAAAACTGTACAAGTAATGCTAAAAAGTACAGTATAGTAAGTGCATAAACCAGTAACGGAGTAGTTATCATTATTACATACTGTTCATAATTGTATGTGCTATATCATTTTTCACTGTTGCCAACGCAATTGGTCTGTTTACACCAGCATCACCTTAAACATGTGAGTAATGTATTGCTCTCAACATCACTAGGCGATAGGAATTTTCCAGCCCTGTCGTAGTCTTATAATGCTACCAATGTAAATGTCGAATGCGAAATATTATTGTAGAGATGTTGGATCTATTTGAGCCAGTGCAGTGCCTCCCTGTAAACCAGCCAATCAGAGCAGACCTCAGCAACATATTAATGAGACCATCAAAAAAGGGAAGATGAACTGTTTCATTCTAACGCCAAATAATAGGGATGTAAATGGGCCAGTAAAACCACTTCTGAACATTTCTTGAAAAACAAGTTCACATTCGTTCTATGCAGACACCAGAGAACAATTTCAAGTACTGAAATGATGCATTCCGTGGCGTCTTTAAAGCTGTGCACACACCAAGCTGAGGCGAAAAACTAGTGCGAACCAAGGCTGACGAATGATTGGCTCATGACAGCTGCCGTCGGCTCCCATTGATTGTGAAAATTTGTGCTGGAACACACCAGGAGGTGACGGTTGACCTATAGTCCAATCACAGAGCTTGGTTTTAGAAACTAGCTTAGACGCTAATTCAACAAGCTAAGTCGGGGTCAGTGGAGACCAACTGTCTGACCGTCCCGCACACTCTGGCATGACAGGCAGACACCAACTCTCACCGACAGCCCGACAGCTTCTAACTGGCTGGGTGTGTTACAGGCTTAATGCCGTTAAACCTTTCTTAAATGTGAATTGTCTTTCTGCTTTCTACTTGAGAAGGTCATACGGGCAGAACGATTTTATTATAGCATATCGCTAAGATTAACTCTCAAACAGTACTTTCTGTGTCTTACATTTGATCCATTTTCACTTCAAGCAACACTAAAATACACTTTGGCCTTCATTCTGTCAAAGGTGTTCAATACACTGAACTCTTGATTAAGAAAGTCAAAAAAATGTGAACAGAGCATGCAGTTTGAGGACTCAGTTTTACTTGTACGTAATTTAATGTTATTGACAAATGAAAAATTAAGTAATTATAGGCTTGATTAAAACAATTTAAATGGTACTCCATTCTGTTTGTTTTGTAAGTGTTCATGCAATACTGGGTTACAGTGAGCCTATCCGAGGAATGGCAGGAAACAAAGATGAGGGCAGGATACTGCTTCAGGGACACCGCTTTACCTAACGGCATGCTTTCGGCCGATGGAAACCTGGGAAAATACACGCAAACTCCACAAACACTCCTCTGAGCAGGGCTGTGTAAAGAGTAGGGCCACAGCGACACTGCTCACAGTACGCTTTGTTGCTAAGGTCTTTTCTCTGCCTCACTGCACGTTCCAGGGAACGGATTTCACTGGGCAGTACATCCTGAAAATGATAGCACAGCATTCACAGCATTGATACTGATCTAAGTATAATATGACAGGTGGCATTTATATATCTATTTATCTATATACACACACAAGCATATATATACATATATACGTGTGTGTGTATGGTTTGTGTGTGGATTATTTTTATATTACATTGCGGACACCAAATGTCACCCACAATGTAATAAAAATTTGTTTTTTTGACATTGTGGGGACCATTTTTAAGATCTGTGGAAAAAAAAGTCTCATATTGTGATTGATTACTTTTTTTTTTTTTTTTTTTACATCTTCATTGATCCCCATGGGGAAATTCTTTTTTACACCTCCCTCAACTTGCTCTTCATACAGCAAGCTGTCCACAAAGGGCTGCCACTTGTCGCGGCACCCAGGGAGCTGGGGGTTAAGGGTCTTGCTCAAGGAGCAGCAGACATGCTGAGGCTGGGTTTGAACTCGCGACCTTGTGATTACAGGTACACAGACTTAGTCCACTGAGCCACATGCTGCCCCATACGTACAGTATGATTATGGTTGGGGCTGGATAGGGGTTAAGGTTTCATGTCGGGATTAGAGTTTCCCCCAGAGTAGTGAATGGAGAGTTCCCATAAAGATATTATTAAAAACCTGTGTGTGTGTGTGTAGGTGGGTGGGTGTGTGTGTGTGTCCAACAGGCAGTTATTATGGCAAATACTGGTTAGTATGACAGAGCTCCCGAAGTGCTCACTTGTGCATTTGGGTAAAATGAGTCTCCGGCTGTGGGACCTTCTCCCCCCCCATAAGTTCCCTTTTGAGGGGATGAGCCTCATTTTCCCTGATGGAGGGTAATTTGTCCCTCACTTTCCTCTCCATCACCGCCAGCGACTCCAGCGGAAGATGACAGAGTTGGCCTTCTTAGTGTGTTTTTATATAGCTGGGTATTTTTACCTTTTCAGGTATTATTCGAATAACACGGACTTGAAAAATTTCACACAATGCAGTCTAGGTCAATCCAAAGCTAAGAGCTCAGCCGGAGCGCACGGCAGCAGATCTATAGCATTATAATCGGGAAAGCATGCTTTAGCTAATTACTGAAAGCGTGGAGTGTTTATAAGCACGGCCAAAGAGCTACATGATATTTACATTCACATTTATTTATCGGACTTTTTTATTCAAAACTAAGTTCAAGTGAGGAAAATCAGAGAGCAGGCTCAGCCAGCATCCTGCATCCCTAGAGGTGTTGGAGTTTAAGGGCCCAAACGTCTGTTGTGTTTCAATATTTAAAAAAAATCAAAAGGCATGGGTAGAGAGCTATCAAAAGCACAGTGTCCGCCTCTTACAGGAAAACTGAGGCAGCCTCCTATTACAAGCATTATGGTAAACCTACGCACTATCATATCAGAGATCAACACTGCAGATTTACGCATGAGTATAAAAGCCCGCGCGCTGCGTACCTGTATGATGGCCTCCAGTTCCTGCACTTTCATCTTCAGCACCTCGTTCTCCTGCTGCAGCTGAAAGATCTGCTCTTTGCGGGGCTGCGTTTCGATGTCGTTCCTCAGCTTCAGCGACTGCTTCCTCTCCAGCTTGCACTCTTCCTCCATATGGTTGAGCTTGTGCTTCAGCTGGTCAATCTGAAACATCATTCTTCATGACATTTCCATGGCGGCGTACCAGCGATATTTACAAGTCATACTACAATGGTGCAAGTATTAGGTTTAGACGCCGCAGAATGAAACAGCGCTTGGCCTGCTGAGGGAACTTCACAGAGACCCAATCTCATTCTATCTTATTATACATGTGCTGCCTGTAGTCTACTGACTCCTGGTGAGCTAAACAAATATCTAATCAATACTGAAGTCAAGAACATTGCAAGCTGAAGTCCCAATTCATTACAAACAACACATTTACGAGCTGCTCCGCTTGCTCTTTGAAGTTGATAAAAATTGCATGATGCAGCCAGCATCGTAAAATCATTTGCTGACTAAGATGCAAAATAATTACAATGTTCTTATTACAACGCTAAAAACAAATCGCAAGTGCCTGGGCTGAAATGGGAGTATTATAGTTATGTGCGGCAAAGTAAAAAGAGTACACTGTAAAATAACGATAAAAAGTCCAGCATAGTAAATACACAAATCTAAATAATACACACATATATTAAGGGTCAGACAGTCCCTGGAGCAATTGGGACTTAAGGGCCTCGCTCAAGGGCCGACCCTGGCATTTCCAATCACAGGCACCGCATCCGAACCCTATGAAGGCCTTCTGGAGACCTTGAGGTGAGCCACAAATCAGATGCTATTTGTGAAGAAAACGCCCCCTGACCTCCAGCTGCAGATCGCGGCTCCTCACGACAGCCATGTTCTTCTCCTCGCTCAGCTGCGCCAGCCGCATGGCCAGGTTGTAGTTCTCGTCCTTCACCTTGCCGAGCTCGTCGCTGTAATTGTTGCGCTCCTCCTTCATCTTATAGTAGCGCTTCTGGAAGGCGATCAGCTCCTGATTGGCCAGCCGCACCTTCTTGTGCTCGTCCTCCAGGAGGCGCTGGCGTCCCACTATGGTAGCACGTTGCATGTCCTTGTCTTTGGCCTGCTGCTGCAGTTTCACCACCTCGTTCATCAGGAACTGCGTCAGTCCCTCGTGGCCCTCTTCCACTGCGGACACAGTCATGCGTTTGTCCCTCTCAGAGAAGACAAGCGCTAACGAGGCCCCAGTCAACGGCAATGCTGAGCTCTGCTTGGTTCATGAAGCGACTGTAAAAAGCCTGCACTGTAGTTCCAGTTAATCTCAAAGCTTTGTTAGACATTAAAGTCATTTACCCAGTGAGAGTTCGGAGTTCTTATCCTACATGTGCAAAAAATAAGCTAGTTCCATGGACCGTGGAACTGGGGGTGGGGGGCACACAGGCCTGTGTCCAGGTAACTTTTGGACCATCATCAATAATGCAGGGGTGTTCAATCACAAAGAAATACCTACAAATAGCTGAATGCAAGCCAGTAAGACTTCATTAATGAAAGCCTCAACTAAACGTATCCATGTTTTTCAAAACAAAAATTTTAATAGAAACAGACAAATGGACATGACTGCCATACTCCCCCCCCCACCCACC
>JAABNX020000106.1:23080207-23107122 GCA_015163995.2 Mormyrus lacerda | reverse complement strand
CGTGTAAAACAAACGCCACCCCCCGCCATCCCCTCAGGCTCCCCCTCTTGTTTTGTTTGTGTTCCGCGGCCCATGGCTGAGACGCCAGCGCAGGAAGACCTGCCCACACACCTTTCACACAATAAAAGGCTCAGAATCACTAAGTGATCTGGGAAGCACGTCTCTGGTAGATGAGAGATTTTCCAAGGAAAAGCCCATGCAAATTCAGTGATGTTGCCATATTCATGTCTGGTGTCATTCAAAAAACTCTCTCGTCTTTAATTAGTCGGTTTCTATCTCACAAGATATGAGCAGTTTTGAAAGGTATGTAGGACATTCCAAGAATGGGGGCAGACTGGGTCCTACAAAGCTCACGGTAGAAATAATTATATGGAAAAAAAGGTGTAATTATTACTCCTGTGATTTATATTAAACATAACATGCGCTGGACTGCAAAAGGACATCCAGGCCAATTTGTCCTTAAGCTCCTTGCAATGGACAGATATCTCACATGAAAATACCACCTTAATGGTTACCAGTCATAGTAACTTACCAACGATAGTTGAGAATCTGCGGGTGGGAGCATTGCCTGTTACCAGTTTGTACAGCTCAGGGTAATAAAACTCCAGACTCTCCAAAAACACCACGTATCCTCGCTGACCTTTAGTGCGCAAGATATCCATAAGTCTGCCTGCGAAGGAGAGGAAAACAACACTTTCACACCTTTATTGGTATTTATTTTCTCAGGAGACACTTATTCACAGGAACGTTCACCTGTCTTACATAGGCGTGTATTAGGCACAGGGTGACTCTGGGCCTGGAGCCTACACCAGGAAGCACAGGGTGACTCTGGGCCTGGAGCCTACACCAGGAAGCACAGGGTGACTCTGGGCCTGGAGCCTACACCAGGAAGCACATGGCATAGTGCAGGGGGCGCCCTTGATCGGGTGTCAGACTTCCTTAAATAAATTTTCTAAAAATCAGAAATTCTGCGTCACCTATCCAGAATTTCCTCTAGCTGTATGTGAAAGGCGGATAAAACAGAAAACCGGCATCTCCTCTTCTATATTGCCTCCCCCCCCGCAAATATCGTCCACCAGGGACACTGTTATTTATTTTAACTTTTCTTTCTTAATGAAGCCTCCCCCAGGGGTGTGAGTACACATCATCTGCTTGCCTGATGCTTTGCCACCCCCACGGCCACCCCCCCTCCCCCCCAATCGCCAAAAAAGGGCACATATACCCACAGTCACACACTATGGGCAATTTAGAGAGACCGATCAGCTTCACTGCTTGCTTTGGATATAACTGACTCCATACACGCACACACAATTCACATATCCCCGTCATTGTGGGGACTCTGTTCATTTCCATGGGAAAAACCCTAATCCCAATCACAACACCCTTAACCCCCACCCAGCCCTAACCTTTACAATAAGTAACCAAATGAAATACAAGAGTTTTCAGTTTTTTGATTGCAGTCACCGATTTTTTATAAAATTGAGGTTTTCCTTATAGGGACTGGAAAAATGGTCCCCTTAACATCAAAATAATGTTTTTTTCTGACATTGTGGGGACATTTGGGTATATCTGGACCACACACACACACACACAACAGAGGCAGCACTCCAATCTCCATCCCTGGAGATGTGAGCCATCATGCCATCCATTTCCATTCATTTATATATCAAATTCATATTGGAAGCATTTTTGTTTTCTTATCTGGAAACAGGGAGCCCTCTTTGGGATCCCTCAAACACTGATATTAAGTGTTATCAATGACCTCACGGGCAGCATTTCCGCTACTCCTGAAAAGTCGAAGAAACAAACTTAATGGTTTGTTTCAAGATGTGCAACCTGCATTCCTGACTTGTATTACTTTTGACTTTGGTTAAAATTACAAAGGAATATGATATACTGCTGCAATTTAAATGCAAAGCATCAAGCAGCAAGAACAAATTTACATGCTTGTGGATGCATGACATTACTTTATCTACACATGCTGAAAATAGAGGTAACTAGAGGGTGCCCCACAAGGCCACACACTCCCGGCGATGTATAACCTCATCCCTCCACAAATAATTCCGTATTTCTCCACCGTTGCAAATTAACCAAGAAATAAACTCCACTCGCAACGCCTAAACCAATAACACTTTTTCATTTTCTCCAATCCCCCAGCCCATTTCCGCTATCAAAAATTTTTAACTAATGCGCCCGCGCATGGCGCAATTATGCATCTCGTGCCTGAGCGACAGTGGAATTCAAAGCATTTCATTTTTTGGTGCATTGAAAGATCCAGGATTTTCTGCATGCTTCAAAACCAAGGAACATTCGCCAGGAGACTGTTTTGAGGACTGTAACTGTTCAGCATGTGCCCTTTGATAAAGTTATCTTGTAGAAGCCTCCATTTAAAAAAATGCATAAAACAGCACTGGAGGAAATGCTGGCTAACCACGTATTACAGCTTCCTTAAAATTGTTTTGAGACGCTCATGATTTGTTTTTTTGTTACCAAGTCTGTGTTCCAATTAGCAAGACTTAAAAAAAACATGTTGGAGTGCACAAATGTGTGTTATTTTGCTTTTGGCATGGTGTGTGTAGGCTTGCTGTGAAAGGTACGTATGGTTCGCACTGCCACAGACCTTTAGTATCTCCTACAGGAGCTTAAAAGGTTCCATTCATCATCACATGGCACGATCAGCAAGACACAGAGGAGCCTTAGTAAATGATTGATGGCACGTCTTCCATGAAGCGCTTTTTTTTTCCCCCCAAGCCCTATTTGCATTTCGACAGCTTATGCCCCCCCCGTAATCCTGCGGTGGCCGTTTGCTTGCGAAATGCCATACCTGCCCTATTGACGCGGGACACCAGCATGTGCGAATACAGCACCTCGTCCTCATCCTGCTCGTCGATGACTTTGCACTGCCGCAGGTACGGCGTCAGCTTGCTGGAGTTGATGTGCCGGCTCAGCGTGTACCGGTGGTTCTCCACGTTCTCCCACAGCGTCTCGTCGTCCTCCTTCATCGCATCCGAGCCCCCGTTCTCCATTGCGATTGGCACCTGAGGTCGTCAGAACAACAGGCAGCGTGCTAAGCTAAGCTACGTACGTTTATTTACACTTACATAGCAGAGACAACATACAATTGCAAGGTCACGTGGTGTGATTACTGAATAGGATAAAAATCCACAGTCTTACACACAGATCCCTAACTTACTGAGCTGCACAATATTATTATACTGTTGCGGAATCATGAAGCCATGCACACATTCACAGGAGTACAGCGGTAACACTTTACTTGATGGGGCTCAAATACTTAATAATAACTGAGTTACTACTGAATTACTACTGAATTACTGATTATGAACATCTCATAAAGAAATATAGCTGCTACTTCAGATAAAAGATTTTCATGATTCATGAACGATGAACAAACATGTGATGAGAATTTCACTTGTGTTACTCATTACTTGTTCCTACAGTAGTTCACAAAGGTTTACAGAATATTAACAGATATAGTAACAAATATAGTAACGGTAACAAATATAGTATGATTCACTAATGATGAAGTGGCACGAGGCCATTATGTAACTAAGACTTAGTTTGTGGTTAATTAACAAATAAGTAATACTATAATACTATATTATTTGTGCCCTATCAAGTAGTGTTACCAGTACAGCTCCCATACACAGGCTGGTCAAAGATGGCATTTGGGGCAAGAAAAAGCATCTAGCAAATAAAAATGTCCATCCATCCATCTTGCAAGACTGCTCATCCAAGCACTGGATCATGGGCAGCCTGCAACCCATCCCAGGAATCTCAGGACATGAGCGTGTGGACACTGAATGGGATGCCAGTCACAGACTCACAAACACAACGTGAAATTTAGAGACACCTAAGCAAAGATTACAAATGCAAGAACAAGGAATCCAAATATCAGCAGTAATAAATTACTCAGCTCTCCAGGGAAACACTGATCCCTACTGATAAACTTTCAAAGTGTTAAAGGACAAAATACCACCAGTGTTCATCACGAGTATTCAAATTGCAGTGGAAATCCTGCTGTTTCGCTGTTGTCTATTTCTGAGCTTCCTGTCTCTTTTGTAACGTCATGTAACGCTTACAGCATGTAGACTTAGCAAAGCTGCCTCACGTTAAATGAAAATATATGCAGCAACAAGCGTTCTTGATGTACACTGTATTAGCCCATAAGGTGCACTGCTGTTCCGCTGTTCTTTCATTTGACAGCCAGTCCGTGTCCTTGCTGAGTCATCGCCAGCTTCAGCTTTATATTATCTTACTGTCCCCCTATCAGATCACCCACGTCGTGGCTGCTGTGATTCACTGAGAGTTGATGGTATTACCTTTGCTTTAGCGTACAAGATATAAAAATAAATAAAAATATAAAACAGCATGCAATGAATCCTAATAAAATGACTTCTCAAATTTAAGCGTTCACATATGTACTGTTCTTTCCCGCCTTACTTTCAAGATGAATATTTTTTCACAATGTTATTATACTGCAGTTACATATCTTGTCTAGAAAAAAAGGCAGATTAAAAAAAAAAAAAAATCTGTATTAATCATGTTTTTATGAGCTGCATAATTATAGAAACAAGTTTTTAAGTATTTTGTTATAAGGTCAGATATTAGGGCCCTTCTCTGGAATTGACCTATGACCTTTTTCATCGTTTAATCATGAATGTGATAGCCTTCATTTGATGAGTTAACAATGGAGAGAGAATTAGCATTTTGTTTTCTTCCGGGAATGAACATGTCTCTATTAGCCGCTTCAGTAGTCAGTCATGTGCCTATCAGGGCATCTTTAAATAGACGGGGCTCTTGCCATTTACATAACGAGATGAAAACGAGATAGAAGTTTAAGGGGTGGAAATTCCACCCGAAATTATATCATCTTCATTTTGCTCGTCGTTAGACAACTTCACCCGGAGGAGGTCATGTTATGCTGCATGAATAAAGAGCTGCCCTATTGTTTCCGGGAGAAAATCACATTTGCATATGTCATGAAGAGACATCTGTTTTCCAGTTTGTGCTAAAAGTTCACAGACAATTAAATGTGCGCCCTCTGAAAATTGTCAGTTTTTGATTGCCGCAAGATCAACATGCACTGTGTTTTTCAATTTGTTAAAATTGTTCCTGTACTTATACAAGATGCTTTTATATTAATCCCACTAAATAACCTTGACCATATTTTAGAAATATGTAGATACGGTTGGCCTTCGTTTATCGCGGTTAATCAGTTCCAGACTCTACCGCGATAATTGAATTCCCGCGAAGTAGGATTCTTTAAACATTAAATATCTTATAACTATCTTATAACTATCTAAATATCTAATATTTTCGTCATTAGAGCATAGAAAACCTGTTTACGATACTCTAAATATGGTTTTTAACATTATTAGAGCCCCCTAGACATGATATATCACCCTTTAGTCACCATCACTGTTATGATCGCTGGACACGGAAGCAGGAACGGGGAGACGAGGAATCAGGATCGAAGGGTTTATTTGGAATCACTCCTAATGCAAAACACAGGAACATGTAACATCAAAATGTCAATGACAGACCTGGGATTACAGACTCGAACTTAAATACACCAGACGAATGAAACTGACAGAAAAGAGCTGGTCACAATCGGGGTTGCACACATGGTTAATAAGGGGGTGTGGCACACAAGAGGATCGTACAGGCAGGTCATGACAATTACACTCGTATTACCCAATATATTAGACAAAATAAGAGAAAATAAGATATTATAATATATATCGTATTATTATTATTGTACATTTAATTACGAAGAGCAAAGATGCTTCCGATGCGCGGTGATGTATCATTTTCTCGATCAACTTTTTAATGAACATACAAAAAAAACGCGATAGAGTGAAGAAGCAAAAGTCGAAATGCGAAGTGGCGAGGGACGACCGTATTTCTGTCAGGCCCAACTTAACAGCAATGATCTCATGCTACAAAAAAGCTATCTCACTGCATCAAACAAGGACAGGCACCAAAGAAAACATTCCAGTGTTTCAGAGATGCAGGTAAATATAAATAATCTGTAACGAACAGAAGCCGAAAGACTTCAGGGAAAGGAAAAGGAAAAGGGCCTTTACTGAATATTACAAGAGCAGGGAAACAAAACAGGACCATGAGGGGTCAAAACGGGAAGGCTTAGCATGAGGAAGAACACAGGCAACAGAAGGATAGACCAGATTGGGGATGATGAGACAAAAGGGTACTTAAGTACGAAAGACTAACAAGGGGCTAACTAGAGGCAGCTGGAAGTGATTTCCACATGGGAATTAGGAACAAGAGGCAAGACTAGAGGGGTAAATGAGTAACAGGTGTGGCTTGTTAGGGCCACGACAGGGAGGCGGCAGGCGGGGATATGACAGTACCCCCCTCCCGTCCCAGCGAGGCACACACTCTGGGCTTGGGGATATGGACAAGGCATTCAGGGACCGAGACACCAGACGGGACAATAACAGGGTCAGGACACAACACACACCGGGGCCAAGACAATGGAACTAAATACCAGGGTAAACACAAAAGGCCAGTGGACACAAGATGGACGTGACACACAGAGAGGCAACAGAGAGGGAAACATAAGAGGGAGCTATAAGGAACACAGGACAGGGTAAAACAAAGACAGGACAGATGGCGGGACCAATACTGAGGCGCAATGAAGGGAAACACGGCACATCAAGGCAGTCCTCCAAACCCAGGGGAGCTGGGCAGCGACCCAGGGATGTTAACCCTCATGGACCTGGACTCTGTACAGAGTACAGGACCTAAAGGCCTCAGAGGGACAGTGGGGCCAGAGGGCACCAAGGGGCCAATGGGACCAGAGCAGGAGGGTGCAGAAGGAAGTGTTGCACAGCAACAGAAAAGTGCAGAGGGGACTACAGGACAGGAGCAGGAAAGTGCAGATCACTCCAATCTGGTCTGGGGAGTCAAGCATCAGACTGGCGGTGGCCGGGGAGTCGGGGGTCGGGCTGGCGGTGGCCAGGGATTCGGACATCAAGCTAGCTGCAACCAGCAAAGGACGACAAAACTGCCAACAGTGAGCTAGGAGGCTGTGAAGCAGGCATCAAGGCTATAACAGAAGACAAGGCAAGCACCCGGTTCACACCAAGAAATGAGGCAGGTGCTGATGGGAAATTGGGAGATGAGGCGGGTGCTGATCGGACATCAAGAGCCTGGAGCCATCAGAACACCTGGAGGTGAGGCTGGAACCAATTGGATGCCTGGAGTTGAGCAGGGCACAGCTGGGACATCAAGAGGCGAGCAGGGTGCAAGGGCCCCCTTGGGCTGGGTACCCGGGGACTCAGGCGAAATGACCCTCATTGGCCCTCAGGCGATGTAGTCCTCTCCGGGCCGGGACACTAGAGCACAGGTGAAATGTGGACAGAGTGGCCATCTTTGGGTCAGCAACTTGGGACTCGGATGATGGCGCCCCTCCCGGGTCAAGCTCTGGAAGCTCAGAAGGAGTGGGTGTGGCTAACTCCTCCTTCCTCCTCTTGGGACAAGCCAGGCATGGCACTTACAGAGAGTGAGAAGGTCCCCACGTCCTCCTCAGGACCTACAATGGCTGGGGCTGCCCATGCTGGGATGGAGGCTTGACATTCAGGCTGAGTGGTGGCCACCCCCAGGCAGGCAGGACGTGGCAGCAGCTTCCTCTGGGCAGAGCTCTGGCTGCCCAGGGTCAGGCAAGATAAGGTCTATCAGCCCAGGGCTCTGTCTGCACAAAGTCAGGCAAGACGGATGATGTGGGCACAGCCAGCTTCTTCCATTTCCTCCTTCTGCAGCGGGAAATGACACGAAAAAATGAGGCGAGCTGTGGTGAGATGGCGGGCAAAGAGGCTTCACACTGCAGAGAAGTGGTGGACAGAGTGGTCTCTCACTCATTTAGCTGCTGCCTCTCCCTGGTAAAGGTCCAGACCTTCTCTGCCTCCTGGGGATCAGCTTCTGGGGAGATCCCCACCAGTATCTCCCCCATCTGCATGAAGAGTGTTTTGGCCTTCAGCACCTTCCACAAGGTGGGATTTCGCCTCTCCAGGTTGGGTGTCCAGGAGGAAGAAGAAATTTGTGGTTCACAGGCGGGGAGGCTCCAGAAGGAACAGCGTGGGCTCTGGAGAACCAGAAGTCTCTGGCAGACTCGGCTAAGGCATGGCCTCCTAAGGTCTCCTCTAGAGCTGTAACCCATACGGGGTTGGCACCAGCGGGGAAATCGGCATGGCGCTCCTCCACCTCGGGCTCCCCCAGGTTGCTGTCACTCAGTGGGTCCAGCATCAGATTGTCCACAAACCACTGAGGTGAGCAGTAGAAGAAGCTCGGCCTGAGAAAGGCTGGGCGTGGGGAAAATCACGCAGGTAGAGATACAGAGTGTAAGTGGCTCTTGGGGATAGCCGCCAGGCAATTTGCGGGGTCTGGTTATTCTGTTGCGAACAGAAGCTAAACAACTTGAGAGCAGGTGTCAGGTAACGAAAAAGGGGCTTTACTGAATAATACAAATGCAAGGAAACAAAACAGGACCGTAAATAGGCCATAACTGGCGTGGCTTGTTAGGGCCATGACAGGGAGGCAATGGACAGGGTTATAACATAATCTGTTATATCAGATCAATCAATTTTCCTATAAAGTATAAAAGTATTTTTCTGATACTTAGAAAAGTCAGTCTCCCTGTGCAGAGGCTTAAACACAGTTGGACGTCCCCCTTTGACCTACATCAATACAGGGATGTGGGAAGCCCAGGGCCTATCCCAGGTCCCAAAGGGCCCAAGACCAGGTGAAAATCAGTCCCTTCAGCAGGAGGCAGAAAACAGCAAGTGTGGGATTTAGTGACTTTGCATGTCCAATGGTGATTGATCATCAGCCTTATTCTCTGAGCTTGCTGGTTCTTATCAGTCTGACTAGCCTGGTAGGACGTACGCTCAGAAAGAAGGACCCAGAGAACTGGAGGTGAGCTTGCTGTGTTTGCTAGATAATGGGGTCTTACTCCCCATGGATATTTCTCATGTGGTGTCCTTCGCTTTCTTTTCGCTGTATCCTTTCTTTTTTTTTCTTTCTTTTTGCAAGAACTGCTTTTTTGTTTTTCATAAATTATTGTAGTTTCCTTGGAAAAACCTGCAATCTCCCACTAACATAGTTCAGCTTCACCCCACAATCAGCCAGGATACATTAAAAACATATATTTTTATTGAACATCAATATTTCAATTTATCATACTTTATTCTGACAGAAAAACATGTACTCGTAAGCAAACGGGCTATAAATGACACTCATTTATGAAATATATATGTACTCTATACTTATGTTCAAATAGTACACTGCTTATAATCCATGCCATTATTCTGACATCCCTTTTCTGAGAAGTAACCCGAATTCTTACCATTTAAGTTACCAGTAAGTAACCAATAAGTCATTAACCATAAGTCCATAAGTCATCAACCATAAGTCATTAACTTACCCAACTATGCGAACTTAATGACCCATGTTTTACAAAAGTGAAAGTGCCTTGGTCAGAGCCACCAAAAGCATTTTGAGTTTTAGGGTGAAATGTACGAAAATGAGTTTCTCATCCGGCGGCTAAACCAAGAGTGATGCAAAGTAAAAGTAGGTGTAATTTCTCCCCCGGAGATGAGAAGGACGCCAGTGCTGCGCAAGCGGTGGTGTGAAGAACAGTTTGACAGTGCTCCACCGCTCCCCAACTTACACGAGGCCCAAGCCAGCCCACGTACACGTCGTCTCTCACCCCGGCAGATGGTAGGGGTGCTCTTCCTCTTATATTATTTTAGGACGCCGATGCTTCTTTCACTTCATAATTTCTTTTTCTGAAATCCGTCTCGGTCTTTTAGGTTTCACACTTCCTGTTGATTGGGTTACATTGACTTGAAACTGTACGAATATGCTGGATCTATATGAGTATATGAGTAATGCCTGAACTGAATATAATTTATTTCCTTTCCACTCCTTAAAAGGAAAACACAGGAATGGAAAAAAAAAAAAAAAACAAAAACGATCAAAGAATAAAAGTTGTTCCTACAGCCCAATGTATTATGTAGTACCTACACTGAGCTCCCTGGTCATCTGAAACCTGCAATGTATTCATCACACTTACAATAACGTGATACCTCTTCCAATACATCTGAACCATGAACTTTTTTCTGCATAAACTGAGGTTCCTTTTGAGTCATCGGGTGGATAATTTAGATATAGAACAGCCCTGACCTTTACTAAACCCCTATATTTTTGAACCTTTGTAAATATCTGACTGATATGCTGGTATGTTTACTGCAAGAGCTTGCAAGCACACCGACTACAGTTCCCCTGCAGAAGTGTAAACCATCAGCATACCGTCTGTATGCAGACAGACCTCCCGGTGATCTATATATCACGGACAACAAAGTGTCTCTATACAATCCCCCTTCTCTGGATGACAATCACACCATCTGGGCAAACGCACAGGCACCGTAGGAAATGTGAAAGAGACGCCGAAACTCAAAACTATTGACATTCTGTCATATCTTTAAAAAATTACACAGGCCGTAGGTGTTCCATCCGCTCCACCTGTTTTCCGTCCATAATAAAACCCCAGGAAGAAAGACCAGCCAGCTCACGGTCAAAGTCGCAGCAGACACCCGTGAGCCAACCTACCAAGAACTCGGGCAAGCATATGTCCAAAGCAGCACCACCCATGTGCTAGATGTGCCCTTTAGCACATCTCATGATGCTCCAGCACATCCTTCACACTTCAGCGCCTGCCTGTGTCTGTCTAACGTCTGGCCAAGCCCCTTCTCCTCCCTGGCAGTGACGTTTTCAGTGAGCAGCACTGCAGTGATGAGATCAGGGCATTTCACATCCACGTTAATCATTTTGATGGAGTTAATCACTCCATCGCCATACAAAATGCTCCCCGTGATTAATAATGATACCTGTTTGAGCATTTTTTTTTTTTGCATAATTTGGTTCCTGCCTTTTCCCACCTGATCCACAGCATGTTTGTCTGTGTGTGACTCTGTTTCTCCTCCCGCAAGTGAGCACAGCATCCGACACCCTGCTCAGAACTATCACCCCCCACCGTGACCCCATGCCCCTTGTTAGATCTCACACTTACCCCAAAATAGCTGCCTTTTGCTTGCATTTCTCCCTGATACTTCCACATTCATGCCCAAGTAATACCCCTTCTCCGTGTTAAACAGCACTCTTAACCATCTCTCCCACAGCAGGTCATACAGCCTGCTGTTAGCCCTCACGGCTCCTACATTCTTTTTGTAGTCTGCCAGATAGTAGCAGTTGTTCTAATTATACCAGCGAAATAAATCAAATGTAAATATATGCCCACTGTGAGCGAGAAACAAAACATTAAATGTTCGATGTGAGGTTTCAGCTGCAACAAAGACCCCCTGCGAACCAGCTATTAGCCACCGCTAATTAGCTACTCTCCAGCTGGGATCTTTGCCATCCAAGTAGACTATACAGCCTGTGTCAGCTGGCAGGTACGTTAATGATTATATTAGATCAGGTTAGATGGAATTTAGCTTCGCCGTCATTGTACTGCGTACAGGTAGAGAGCACGCAGCAAGAATGTAACTATAGGTGCAAATAAAATACAAATGCAATAAACATGATAAATAATAATTAAAGATTATGTTTGTCTGCAAAATTATACATGATGTATAGAATATGAAGTATAGACAGGAAAGGCAGCGCGAATGACTGTTATAAGAAATATGATAGACGTGCAAACTGAGACATACATACAGACACATGGAACTGCTTCGACGCTCATAATTTTTACCTTGAGCAAGAAACTTCAATTCCTAAGTAACACATCCAGCTATGAAACTGGAAGTCACTTTGGATTACAGAGTCGTCTAAACAATGACAAAAGTGGTTGAAATTATGTAAAATAACAGATCATGTCATAAATGGAGTCCACCGCGCTTCATTTAATCTTCACTCACTGACTCATTCAATTGCATCTGAAAATTAGAAACAATTGGAGCAAGGAAGCCTCATCGTGGAACAGGCAATAAGCTACGAGAAAGTCGGGAAATATGAAGACGGAACGTCACGCGATGTTTATCCAGCCGCACACATGCCAAGCGCTAACGCAGCTTCAGCGCTTAATTGCTCCTGATATATGCCAACCTACTCGTTCCATGGTTCCATTATTTCCTCTGTTTAAATGTAGCCCCTTATATAAAATAGAAAGTAGCTTAAATGTTAATGATCTCACGCTTGGCATGCTATGCAGTTGTTCGTAGTTTAAAATCATTTATTTTGTGAGTTAGCCCTATATATGAGCGGTAAGGCATAGGTAACGCCTGAGATTAATTAAGGCACAACACTTATTGTATTTTTATACTTAAATTTTCCAAGAAGCATTTAAAAAGCATGTGTTAAACTGGGTGCTAACAAACTCATATGCTGCTACTGAGAAATTGCACTTCTGAGGGGTGTGAAAGTTAAACGCTTCATGGCACAAGTGAGCTGTCAAAGACATAAATTAATTCCTCTTTGTATGTGGAGCCCGATGACAGCTGATGGCAGTTCTCTAATGGTATTTAACTCTGTCCCTCCTTCAAACGGACTATTATTAAAGAAGGACTGCATGGATAAACATAACAGTGTTTGTAAATCGAGGAGTACTACCAGAGGCAATTTAGAGTTTCATTTTTTTAATTGCTTAACTGATGGTTTTTTTTTTCATCCAAAATTGCTTTATTTCTTTTACTTTTTACCATTTTTTCCAAGTAATTCTCAATAAGTATACCTGTCGCAGCATCACCACAGTAGGCACTTATTACCTGTTTATTATACTAAACATACTGTGTCATTAATTCCATTTATTTATTAAAAGAAATCAAACCAGTGCAAATTCAGACAGGAGGTGGTAGATTATATAACATTCAGCTGAAAGGTGGTGTGTATATAGCTTCTTGGTATACAAGATCTTACAAAATCTTGTAATGCAAATACTTGCCAGGCTGCAACAGGTCAGTGTTGTGATTACCTCCACGTACATTCAAAACAACACTGTCCAGAACACATGTACACAGTGCTATCTATATTCAGACTTGTGCAAATTAGCTTCATAGCCAACTAGTTACTGGAATTCGCGGCATCCAAGCACCACATACGACAAATGAAATGAAAGTTAAATTTCAATCTTTCAATGTGCAAAATTATTCATCTACATACAGTGGAAAAAAAAACCACTTCCTACTGAGTGCATTGATCATATGATAAAGCATGGCCGTGGACAGGGACCCTTTCTTTGCCACGGAATTTAAAAAGGCATTTATACAGTGTCATTCCAGAGGTGGTGTGCGGGCCTGGGGAAGGCGAAACGAGCTTCGCAAGGCCTACAGATGAGATCGATCTCCTCATCCTCCAGCCCCTTTCCAGTATATAAGTGAGGACAGTTTGTACTGCTGTACACGCTCTATGCTGTTATTTCAGATTATTAGAAGAAACATATATGCATTCAAATAACAAAATCCATAAAACATTGACGAATATTGCTTTAAGTGATAAATGTAAGTGATAAGTTATAATAGAAATAAAACGCGTAAACAGTTAATGTCCAAATAATAATAACGATTCTGTTAAAGATGAAATTTCTTTAACAATAAAAGGTATTCAAGGTAGGTATGGTATATTGTGTAAATAACTCATGGATAATTGACAGCGGACTTTAACTGGTTGATGCTTCTCGTGCATATGATGACACAGGTGTTGCAGTAAATAACAGTTTTACTGTAATTTTCAGTTCTATAGTAAGATAATCGCCAACTGATAAAACGCTCAAGTTAATGCAATAGCTACTGTTATGCTGTCATTAGTCGGGCTACTTTTTATATTTAGTGTACTTTTCCTTTTCAAGCACATATTGTATGGTTCGTGGACCGGCTGGCTTATGGAAAAAGCATTACTAAACCGTTCATTAAAACAGTCGGAAGGGACGTACTTCACAATTTTGTCATTTTCCACGAAATCATTTCGTGGCCCGCCGGAATAAAGCATTTAAAGTTATTTTTTAAAACATTCACACTTGAATAATCATAATAACCTAAAACCGAGCATTTTTAAAAAATGTTAATCATCCGCACGGAAAAGACGCAGCGCGTGGTAAGGACTTACATTTAGTTAGCAGCAGACAATAAGCTGCGAAAACGCTCTGTTTGCAGCAAGCACAGCAAATAATGCATGCAAGATGTAAAGTTTGGAAAACTTTTGCATGTGTTCGGCATGCATTGTGAGTTTTTTTTTTTTTTTTTTTTACCTTGATCGTAGTTACTCTCGGTGATCTGGCCTCAGTAACACACGGGTTTACATTTCCGCAAAAAAGAAGAGAGGAAATAAAAATAAACACGATGGGGGTCGCAATCGTTCGAAACGAAAGTCTAAACGGGGCGTGTAGATTATTACATTACACAAGTTACTCAGACATCAGATGAAGGGCAGTGCTTTTCGGTAGTTAAGACAGTACTGATTTGACTTTTATGGTGTTCAGATGCCAATTGTGTGGGTGAACAAAAATGTCATTGACGCGAATTTGTGCTCAGGCACGGTTCTTTGATACTTGATTCAAAGCATGCACGAACTGATGCTTGCAAACTTCAATCCAGACAAAGTAGCGCATTACTGTTTACGAGGTAAATCTGATTATGGTTACTGGGATTGTGGAATAATATATAGTAACTATCAATGCAAGCTTTAATTGCAAACTACACTCTGAGAAACAGAAGTTTCAGGGATTTGAACTGAGAAGCAGTGCAGCTTTTAAGCAGCTAGCATTGCCTTGCTAACAATATTAATATCTCTTAAAAACTGCTGTGCATAATTTCCATGTTCATATAGCCGCTGGACCTTGGGGTCACTCTGTATTTTATGCTGGTTCGGGGGGGGTGCGGGGGGTTACAGTAAAGGAATGAATTTCTGGGGATTGAAACCCACAACCTTTGTGTTGTTAATACGACATGCTACTTGCTAAGGTACATGGGGAACTCTACAAGGAAAGGAACTACCAGCTAAAACGGGACATTTAGTTTTTTCTAATCATGGAGCACAGAACTGGGGAGGGGGGAACGGGGGCCCAAGCTTCTTTTGCATTTACATTTTATCCATCGATTGTCCGCTGCTTATGCGGGTCACAGTGATGGGTTACAATAGCTCAGTGCTCCATGGAATTTGAGTCCACAACTATTGCATTGATAATGCAAAGCTTTTTGAGGTACAGATAGTGCTCCAAACTCCAAAAAGAAGGGAGTTCATTTATATTATATTAATGTTTGTCTGACTCTGTGAATGTTGATCTGTGTGTCCAACAACGGGCAGGCATAATGACTGGGCATGCACTGTAGCACCAAACCTGGATGGATGGACTGATAGATGGATGGATGGATGGATAAATGCAAGTATGGATGGATGGATGGATGGATCACTTAAAGCCCTGACAGCATCTGTCTGTGACAACCTTATTTTTAAAGTCCCAGTGAAGTTATCTTTTCATGGAGGAGAGTTATCTTTAAAATCTGATGATGTTTCCTTCCAGAAATCAACAAAGGTATATTTTTAGCAAACACACATTTATGAACTTGTTTCTTTACCAGTATTTTTCTATGCTTACATCTATACTTCCATATTTAATTCCATTCATAGTGAAAGCGAATATGGTAAACACCACTTTGACAGTTAAATATAAGAATGTAAAAGAATATTATTCCATACATAACATTATGTATGTTGTTATTTTATAGCATGTCATCAAGAGTATCATAATTACTGATGTAGCATTGTATTAGTAGTTATTTTCGGGGGAAAAAAAGCTAAATTCTGGCTAAAACAGAATATTAAACCATAGCATGTTCACGTATTCTGACCCGTATCCTGGAATGGGATTTATTTTCAAATGATGACATAAATATTCCATGCTTTAAAAAAATGTCTGTCTTACTGCATATTTTTACAGCGCATCAGTCTAACACATCTTGTTATAACACCTGTGATGGATGCTGAAAATAAATAATCTATTGATCTCCAAGGTAAAAAATGGATATTTAACTGAGAAGAAACAAGAAGCGATTACTGTAAAGTAGAAATGAATCAGGAGAGTTTTATTTCCTGGACGATACATTTCAGTAAATGTTTTTAAATCAATAGTGCAAATGCAGATGATTAGGTGCAGCATCGTGCCTATAAATGGGCGGCTGCGCGGTTGGATGGATGGTTGATAACAGACTGTTACTCTGTCATTGTATGTAGACAGTATGTCTTGTTATACTGAAATTTTCATGGGCATCATTTAAGAGAGCAATGAATTCATCTGTCTTCAGATGTAATGTTTTTAACGACCAAGGACCTAAACACATCTTGGAGAATAGAAAATTAAGTGGCTCGTGGAGAAAAAAATAATCCCAGAATGGGAACAGATGTGTGCAGAGGAAGGCGGCAGACCGAAAACTGGCAACTCAGAGGTGTGTGAACGGTGAAAACACGTGGCAATTAAATGCACCTGATTCTCTCTCTCTTGCTCTGCTGTGCAGCACTGGAAGCTGAACAGACGTCATTAACGTGCTCAGTTTAGACCAGGGGTCTCCAACTCTGGTCCTGGAGAGCTACTATCCAGTAGGTTTTCTATCCTACCTGGGTTCTGATGAGCCACACCTGCTCCTGGTATTTACCTGAGAACTAGTGTGGCTCATCAGAAGCCAGGTAGGATAGAAAACCTACCGGACAGTAGCTCTCCAGGACCGGAGTTGGAGACCCTGGTTTCGACAATGAAACGTGCTTGCTGTGGTGGACATCCAAAATGCTAATAGCGTCAACTCGAATGCGTCAACTCGTTCTCACTTAAAGACTAACTTTAAACTCTTGATTTTCCGCAAAGCATATCAGGATGGCGTGAGGAGAAGAAAGGGAGGAATGTGCCTGATTGTTGATGTGTCTGAGCAGATGTCCTTTACACTTGGTTGGTTATGTAGGTAATTGCAAAAACAGAGGCTAAAGAAATTGCAATAGAACAAAGCTGTCCTCTCAGTCTTATTGATGAGCTTCTTTTCTACTAAGCATTTTAACGAAAGCATATGATGTGGGATATTCTTGTTTTTAAAAGGTTAAACAACATTTATAAACTCCTGGGTCTGGGTGTTTATGAGTAAAAAGTTTTTTTTTTTCATAGTGAACTGAATTTAACATTTTCGTTGAATATAATTTAAGTCCCTCTTAGCCTAATACTATGACACTTCTTAGCTATTAGGCAGCTCAAAATATTTAAACGTATTTAGGTCCTACTTTATAAGAGGGGGAATGTCACTGAAAACCTCTATGGTCATAAAAAGATTCATTGATTAGTAAAATTGTTATAAATGCTTTTAAAGAAAGACATTTCAGCATTAGCCTGTTCTAAAAATTATTTTGAGAAATTGGTAATAATGCTAATGCTCTTAAAACAGTGTCCAGATTTAATTTCATATTGTAAATTATTAATAAAAGATTGTCATAAAGTGCATACACATGTTCTCCTGATTCTGCAGGTTAACTACAGTTAATTACAATGACCAAGAGGCTATGAAGGACAGCCGTCTGCAATGTGTTTAATGATCCAGTTAGACTAGTAAGGAATTACCTCTGGTTAATCCTCTGTCACAATGTTAGCAAACTGCCAGAATGACAGAAAGCCCAAAGGCAGAGATACTGTAGGGATTTGGCAAATCCAGAGGGGGAACTTGGCTTAAGACAAAGTTATGCGTTGTTCAAAGGAGTCGTGACTTAGATGCAACAGGAAAGAAATGCAGATTTCATTCAAGGCGAGTGGCCTCTGCCGTTGTACCGGCCATATGCAGGTATTCAGTAGGAGAAGATAAGAGTCACTCAGCACCACGGTGCGGCGTACAGACAGCAAGTGCCAGGGAGAGGGATTCACAGGAATCTATAACATGCAAAAGCCCAGGGCAGTGCCAGATAAAAGGGACTGGGCTTAAGGCATGTACATGGGGCCTAAGTGTGTAATCAATGGAAATAAATAATGTTGCAGCATAGAAGAGTAGAATTAAAACAGCAGTGTCAGTGAACTGACAGTAAATAAATAGCGGAGTGACCTGTGCCAGTGACCAGTGCCAGTGACCTGTGCCAGTGACCTGTGCCAAATCTTAGGGTAATGAAGGAAATTTAAAGAGTAAGCGCAGTGCACAGCTTCCCCACTGTTCAAACGGATTCCGCAGAGGCCAGCTTTGAGTCCATCCTTCTAGGGAGTGTCAGTAGGCGGTTAACTGCAACATCATGGACAATGAGGAGGATACCAGTCATTTCATATTGGGTGCTGGAAAAGCTGATTGCAGAGCATCACAAAATTATCAAGTTCTGCATGAAAAGAAAAGCTTTTCGGGATCATTAAGTAGTTTTATTTTCTTCGGTAGAATATTTTCCTGATTTGGCAAAAGTTAGTCTGCAGGTATTTTGTTATGTGTCTCAAGGAATAGTTCAGAGTTAATTATCACTCAGGGGAATTTAGAAGCTGTGTCAGGTATTACCAAACACCTGTCTAAATTTAGATACAAGTTTGGCACCTTTATGGGTTTGCTGTCTGGTTGATGTCCGTATGTTTTAATGTTAAAAATAAAGCGGCTTATGCTAGGCATAGCAATGAACACTGAACAGGCACAGATAATGACTTAGGTGCACAAGAAAAGGCCCTGAATAGACCCTTGTGGGACCCCATGTTTAGCATTGCCCAAAACAGAAGGTATATTAGACCCCACTGGCATAATTTAGTATAATCATCCATCATCCAACCACTTGGAACTATTCTGGGTCGCAATGGGGCCAGGAGCCTTTCCCAGGCAGCACAGGGCAGGGCTACAGTCTGGACGGGATGCCGGTTTACATGCTCAACATGGATACTCTATACATGAGTTGGTTCCAGCTTAGGCCACTGGGCCTGGGCTGTGGGCCTTAGGGGTACCCGAGCATCATCCCCAGTGTCCCAAATTCATCATCTGTCTTAGATACTGCACTGGTTTTTTGCTAACTGTTTTTGGGGGTCCAAGGTCCCTACGGTTACCTATGGGGGGCCTTGAGACATGTTCCCCATTTATAAAGACCATCAGCATCCATTTTTGGATATTATCCTCAAGTAACTATGTAGCACTTGTCGTCAGAGACCCAGGGCTTGGTACACTAGTTATGACAAACTGTGGGTTTCGGGGGCCCGAGGCCCCTTTAGTTGCCTAGCAGGGGCCCCAAGCCCCGTTCCTCATTCGTGAAGATCTGTAGTCTCCTAAATCCACAGCATGATGTCTGCCTCTGATACTGGGTTTCTGAGCATGCAGGGAGTATTTGACCTGAAATAACTAGTATCAAAATATTTGATACTATTTTCTGATCTTTGCTTGACATGAATTTTTAGCACTTGGGGAATGACCAGAATGAAAACACAATGTACTATGAGTGGCTCAACACATGATTGATGACTTTTTAACTATCGTTGGTGAAATGCTCACTTGGTACAATGATGTGAAGACGTGAGAAAGTCAGGTAAGCACAGCAGCTCTGTATTTCTGCAACAGCTCATGCAATGGATCCAAACTTTCGACCTCTTTAAAGAACGAAAAAACACAGCTAAACTTTTTCAATTTAAAGGAATATGCAGACATTGCTGTTTCCTTTCAGTGTATGATCCCAGCTGATCAATAGACCCGACTGACAATTAGACATCTAGACTTGGACAGCCGATTAAATACTATCCATCTTCCTGCCACTTATCTTAGATCGGGTCACAGAGCCAATTAAATAAATATTCTAAAAATATATATCTTTCCAGCTTGCAGACCAAAACAAGAATCCTTAGAGAAGCCAGTTGTCTGTTCGCTGGTGGTCTATGCAGATGAAATACAAATGATTTAAACTAGATCTCCTAATTCTGAAAGCATGAAATGATGATGAAAGGACCTTCCTCTCCTGTACAATGGTCCTGCGATTATTTGAACAATTCTCTTTGCTGTGTTCAGTCTAAAATGATTGAGAACAAGTTTGTGGAATGAAATAAGATTCAGAATGCCCTGGTATTTACTTTCATAAGGAAACACCTGCCACATTATCCTATTGACTATAATAATGAACATGCAATCTAGGGATATTCCTTAGTATGGAGTGAAATTGTTCTCTTCCACAACAGTTTGATGTCTAACAATCAAGAGAACGTCTTAATGACATGCAGATTACTTCCTCATGTTTGACTTATAATCAGTAAGCTACAGCTGATAAAGTGCATCTCAATGTATCAATAAATTACACTGAGGATAATTCAAGCAAGATGTCACAAAGTGCTGTATAGTTAATGAGAAAAAAACAAGAGAAGGGACTTAAGAGAGTATAACTTCCAGAGGATGATAAATGTGTAAACATCACATGCAGCACTGTGCGAAAGTCTTAGGCAATCAAAGGAAATGTTTAAAGCTATTTATCTGGGTATTAAGTGTATATTTGCTCAGAACAAAAACACAGTTTAACACTAGGACATGTTCAAAATGTTCAAATGAAGAGCAACACAATAATTAGTAAAAATTTCTCCTGTTTTTGAAGAAGTGACTGATATCTATTTGTATGGGTAAAACGACACCCTGTCCTCAGGGGCACCTCAGCCATTCCATGTATTTATTCAATTTCACTACCGGCTTAGTTAAAAAAATCGGTGAGATATCGATCAGCTATACAAGGTGGCCGAATCAAAAAATACACAGGTGTATTGTGTGGTTGCTGGAAATACTGGGGTGATTTTGACATGGCTAAGCTGACACACTGACAGGCATAATAGCAATAGTTTTACACCAATATAAAGATAGTTTATCATTTTCTAGACTTTTGCAGAGTACTTTACCAAAATACATTCTATATATAAATGCATATTCTGTTATAATACATGTTTTCTGCTGCCTAAACTAACTAACTAACTCCATGGTATTCTTGTAAATGTGAAATTTATTTCCTCGATTTTTTTACATACAAGTTTGGGCACTCTGCATGATCAGTACTTAGTAACAACCCCCTTTGGTGAGATTCACAGCTTGTAAACAATTTTTGTAAGCAGCTAGGAGTCTTTCAATTCTTGTTTGGGGGATTTTTGCCAATTCTTTGTTGCAAAAATCTTCTAGTTCTGTGAGATTCTTGGATCCATCTTGCATGCACTGCCCTTTTGAGGTCTATCCACTGATTTTTGATGACGTTTAAGGGCTGCAAGGGCCATAGCAAACCTTCAGCTTGAGCCTCTTTAGATACAGTTGTGTCCATTGTGGATTTTGAGGTGTGTCTACGATCATTATCCTGTTGCAGATGCCATCCTCTTTTCATCTTCAGCTTTTAGTGATGTTTACTTCCTGGATTAGCTGACATCTAATTGAATCCAGTGAAATGTTCCTTGTGCCACTGGCTGTCCAAAGCACGATCGATCTACCCTCGTGCTCAACACTTCTTCACCCTTTTTGCCTCCAAACATACCTTTGTTCATTGCAGCCAACAAGCTTTGCCTTCATCAGTTCACGGGACTTGTTTCCAAAATGCATCAGGCTTATTTATATGCTTATTTGCACACTTCCGACGCTGAATTTTGTGGTGAGGATGCAGGAAATGTGTTCAGATGACTCTTATGTGAAGGTCATATTTGTGCAGGTGTCGCTGCAGAGTAAAATAACGCACCATCACTCCAGAGTCTGCTACGTATACCTGAAGGTCTTCTCGGTCAAATGGGACTTCTGATTTGGTTTTCCAGTACTCCTAAGAGACGTTCTCTTAGAAAGTGGTCTTCCAAATCTTGGTCTTCGTGACCTCAACTTGACCTCCACCAATCCTTAATTACATTACTTCCAAGGAAATGTCTACCTGAAATCTCCTTGCTATTTTCTGACAGTCTTCTCCTCTGTGGGCATTAATCATTTTAATATTCCGAGTGTTGGGCAGCTGCTTGGAGGAGCCCACTGTTGTTGATTGCGTCACCTGGCCTTTCCTAACAGATAGTGTGAACGAGCCATAGCCCTGATGAGCTAATTAGGATCTGAGACCTTGGTGAAAGTTATCTGAGAGCTCAAATCTCTTGGGGTAGCCAAACTATTACATGGTGCTCCTTTAATTTTTTTTCAGTCTAAAATTGAGCAAAACAAGAATAATATGCTTTACTTGAAAAGAATGTTTCACCTTTTACTTTATGTCTTTTGGATATCAGTTCATTTTCTACTCAGGTATTCACGGTAACAGAAATGTTGACCAGGGTTGTGCAAACTTTTGCATGCCACTGTATGTACTGCAGATTTTCTGATGAATTACCTCACATCTGTTTGGAGATTAGCTATGCCACCTGCATGGGTTCTTTGTATTTTATAGTGTTTGTAGTTGATTGTTTTGGGGGATTTTATTCCAATTAATTTAAATCATGCATCCCTCTTCCAAATGCTTATGATAAACAGGGTCACAGGTGGAGTCCTGGGCAAGAGACAGGGATGTGAATCTATTTTATATTCATATTAAACTATATTTAATGCTTTGGTTTACAGAAAGGTTTTGTTTATTTTTATGTCTAAGTATATCAGTTCAATATTCATAACACATGTCAGTTAAATATTCATAACATTACCTTTTGTAATTGATCCATTCTCTGGGCACAAATCCAGCACCAGGTCAGGGGGAAGTCTGGAGCCTGTCCCAGGAAGCAGGGGGGGGTTGCGGGGTCAGAGCCGGAAAGGGATGCCAAGATAGCGCAGGCTGCACACGCTCAATCAGAAACTGCAGGCAGAGATGCCATGGCGTGTGAGAGGGAGCCCACACAATACAGGGAGAAGATCGAACTTCACACACGCCGAGCAGAGATTGGATTCAAGCTCCCAACCCGGAGGGGGGGGACATGACAGCATTAAACATTGTTGGTGTAGTGGTTAGCATAGCTGCGGTCCAAGCAGTTGTCCCAGGTTCGATTCCTGGCAGACGCATCGATTTGTGGGCAGCGGTGGCTTAATGATTAGGAATGTTTGTTAGACTGCTGGTTTGAATTCCTGACTAGGGAGATGCTGAATTAGCTGCCCCCTGCTGTGACTTACAGTAAATGCAGAGGACACATTTTCCTGTGGTATGTCAACACTGATCACCAAATTCTAATTCTTCTGCCCAGTGAGCCGCCCTGCACTCTGCACAAAATATTCCTTTAGCATGACAGAGTATCTCACTCTAATTATAAACACACAGCGTCAAATGACATTAGATTGACTGATTAATAATGTATATATTTTTAATGGGGGTCTCAGAAATGTTGATACTATCACAATAGTTACAGTTCTCATTAATTGCAGCTGAACTCTCATGAACATGAGAGGTTTTCCAAGTATGGCTCATATTCAGAAGCTAATGATTAAGCAGACATTAACTCTTAAGTCCATAAAATAGTCACAGGCAAAATTATACAGATTCATGGCATTTTTTTCTAAAAAAATACGATCTACAAAACACTGCCTTTAAATGACTATACTATAGAAATATTTCTTCTCTTCAAGAAATATAAAAATAGAGACAGTTTTTCAAAACTTGTTTGAGGTACTGAATGAACATGGCAGCCTGACACCAGTTGTTAGGGTCTAATGTATTGGCGCAGAAAAATCTGCGGTCAGTGATATCGCCGATGGGGTCAGTCAGCCGCCATTTCTGGAAGCATTTCTAAGAAATAGCAGGCATGTAACTTCACTTGTTTTTGGTCATTTATTGCAAGTAATGAAATATGGGCTGATTCTCATTTCGTTTTTTATTATGTTCTACTATTTGTTTGTTTGTTTGGTCTTATCTATTTACTCAGTTTACTCAGAGCTTTTTCCAGCACGACTGAGGTGGAGTATCTATCACAAAAATCTGTGGCCACTTATCAGCAAGACTGATTCTAGAGAGCGTGCGTTACTGAGAGGTTGAACACCACTGACTGTGATAGATTTGATAGAATCAAGGGTAGACCCACTCGGCTTCTCCACAAGGTGGCGCTAAGATGTTTGAAACAGGGCAGGCCTTGAGAAAGAAAGAAACTCATGTAGTCTCATAGATACAGACAACTGGGCTGAGATTCAACCCTGGAGCTGTGAGGGGCAGCACTAGCGATTGCGCCAACATGTTACATTCTTTGGGAGCAGAATCTTGTGTTTTATATTGAGGTCAGTGTCTATCAGAGGGTTTTATGGTTTCTTCTGTTCCAATACGGTCCATACATGTTGTATGGACACCAGCCACTATGGTCCTGCAGGTTTGGAAAGCCTCCTTCTGTTCTGAAAAGATGAGCTTCTTGGTTTCCACAAATCTGGACTGAAGATCACAATCTCAGGTGGTGTTCCACTGGACCCCAGCAGCATGGTTTAGGCTATTAGGTAACGCCAGAAAAAAACTGCTTTCTGCAGATTCTCTGAAAGGAGTTACGAAATCCAAGAAATGAGCTCTGAGCAGAAGGCTTTCTGGCCCGAGTTAAAATTCATACAGTGTTTTGCCTCTGCTCTGTGAAATATAACCTGTTTTAATGAGGGAAAACGCTGCCGGTGGTTCAAAACTGCTTTAAGCCTCAATTAAGTTAAAACAGACACCTTTGTTTCTGGAAAATAAAAGTACTGTTCTCAAAAAACCATTTACATCTACTAACTTATTGATTTTAAATAAATAACAAAAATACGGATGACCGTGTCTTGTAAATGGTTAGTTCTAGGTATATGTGATAAATGCATATTTTAACTAATGTTATTTTCGTCCCTGGGTGCAATGCAATCCATTGTATTAAATAGCAAAATCGTAGCCTATGCTTCAAAGCCGAAAAATTAATTTAGGTTTGTACATAAAGTAGCAGGAGATCTGTGAGTGAAATGGATAAACTATAAGACTTACTTTTACTTTCATATACAAAGAGGATGAGTTTAGTTTCACCTTTAAGTAGCAAGGTATTCATATTCACCATTATAACAAGATTGTGGACTGGAATTGATCCAAAATTTTCAGCCATAGAAAGATGAATGCCCACAGTGTAAAATCGAATAAGGTAGTAAAATATGGTTGTTATTTTCCAGGTCATCACTGTCTATGTCATCAGCCCTGTGATATTTGAGACAGAAATTTCAAGTGCAATGTTTAATATTTCTAAGTCTCCTCAAACTTTCCCACAGATAAGAAGGAATGTCAAACAGAAGAGTTTCAAGATAGCAGATTCAAAGCAAAATGAACAAGCTATCTCTGCAGAGAAAGACTACAGCAGTAAACGAGCTGAATATTTAGCTATCTGCAACACACTAGTCTATCTGACAAGACGTGGCATTTATAGAATTCCAGTAATCCAGCTACTTTTACGTGACTTGACATTTTTTTCATGACATATGGTCACAGATAAAATGCAAGCTAGATGCCTATCAATATATTGCCGATCAGTGAAGAGAATTTCTTCTAACCAGCACTGAAACATGGCCCAGTTCAATAATACCCTCATTCTGGAGAATTCTTATTTTGTCAACAATCAGCTCAAGAACAGCAATTGACCTTTGTCAACAGTGTTTTGACTTGATGAAACCTGCTATTCATAGTCAAGCACGAAAATTGTTTTTCTTTTACTTTTCATTGTCTCTGTTTCCCATGTTTGTGTAATACAGAATCATGGGTAATGAGGCTGACGGTACATACAGTATAGCAAATATATTGGGACATTATTAGTAAGAACACTTCGGCTGAGTTGCTTTCTTCTGAATGGGATGAAAATACTACTGAAAATTCAGGAGTATTATGGGCTCTACTGAGTTGCTTTACCGATCAAGGTACTCTTTCTGTCAGCACACTAGGCCGTGCACCAGGACAGGGAGGGGGCCAATCACAGCAGTGCGCTTTCACTGATCCCTTATGTGCCTTCAAGACATCATTTGACTTCAGTGGAGGGTTATGCTCTTTCTACTGCTGCCAGGGAGATCATCTGCGGGATGACGTGTGATTTGCGAGGCACAAGTCAGACTGCCAAAGCGAGGTCTACGGGGTCTGCAACCAGGGCTACGAACCCGAGACGACATCTGAGCGAAGGACCGGGGGAATTGTGACTAACCACTCAATTTCAGAATGTATTTTTGGCAGATAGCAAAGTGCCGCAGTAGAAACTGTAGGAGTGCATGAAACAAACAGACAGACAAGTGTCTAATCTGTGTCTCCTGCATAAGTAAAAATAAACAAAAGCCAGCTTCACAAGTATTCTAATAACCAGCGATAAAGTGAACTAACTCTATTATAATACCTGAGTGTCCTACATATTTCATACCTATAAATAGCCTTTCTTGTTTTCGAGTGATAGTAGCTCAGTAGTAGCAAAGTAGCCAGGCTGTACGTCTCCTTACTCCCCCACGCAGAAAACCCCTGCTTACCACCACTGGCCAGGCTGACCTCCATGACATCTACCATTATAAATTCAAACCCATTTTTCAACTAATTGGCCAAGTTGGGACACGGCCATAAGACACACTGAATCAGATGAAATTGTCGTACATTTGCCGATGACAATTTGCCCAACTTCTTTATACGAACGGGACATTTAACAAGGTATTAGGTTTACTCACACATGATTGATGTTTTGTAATATCCTTTTATATCGTTTTATAGACATTACTGGCAGAACCGATCGGAGGCTGGCAGGGGGGCACCAGCCCACTCCCAACCGGACTGGCTATTGGGTGCCCCCTCCCCCCCCAATTTCATTGGCTCAAAGTGATGTCAATTATAGGATATGGGATGCAGTTTTCCCTAACACATGTGACACAACAATATTTTTAGTAGTTCCCTGAACTGGACAAATATGCATAAATGGTTGGTGTTAGTGTGGTGCTTTAGGACATTTTTACTTTATGGATGCGCCCCCCCCCCCCTTTTTTCTGCACCCCCATTCC
>JAABNX020000106.1:23053038-23065323 GCA_015163995.2 Mormyrus lacerda | reverse complement strand
GCAGCAATGTCCTCCTTAAGGTATGGTGACCAAACCTGCACACAATATTCTAGGTGGGGTCTTACCAAGGAATTATATAAATGTAACATCACCTCCATTGACTTAAATTCCACACACCTGGAGTAACATCCTACTGGCCTTTATTATTGCTTCCCCACACTGGCAAGAGTGAGACATCAATCATCAATCCTCTATCCAGGCCAGTCTGCAGAGCTCAGAAAGCATGATCATTCTAGGTCAATCTGCAGAGAACGGAAATCATGGCCAATTCAGGCCAGTCTGCAGAGTTCAGAAAGCATGACCTGACCAATCCTGGCCAGTCTACAGAGCTTAGAAAACATGACCAATCCCGGCCAGTCTGTAGAGCTCAGAAAGTATGACATAACCAATCCTGATTAGTGTCCAGTCTACAGAGCTCAGAAAATGTGACCAATCTAGACCAGTCTACAGAGCTCAGAAAATGTGACCAATCCAGAGCAGCTTGCAAGCTCAGAAATCATGACCATTCCAGGCCAGTCTGCAGAGTTCAGAAAGCATGAATAATCAGTCTACAGGACTCAGAAAACATGACCAATCCAAGCCAGATACAGAGCTCAGAAAGCATTACCATACCAATTGGGACTTTAGAGTTAACAAAATATGCCCATTTTTCCTCAGTTACAATATGTATATATATGTGATTAATTAGTTTGAATACTCTGTCCATCACCTTCTGCACAACATTTCAAAGGCTGGAACACAAACTCAAAAACTGTATAACTACTGAAGTAACTGAAATCTTTTATGCTCATAAATTCTTGTTGTGGCATTTTGCTAATTCATTTTAAAACACCATATGCACTTGTGTGTGTCTGTGCAATCATCATCTCTGATGCAGAATCCATTAAGGTAACATTAGTATTCAAAGCCTTTTTTAATGGGTTTGTTTATTGAAGTTCCAATATTTATCTCTAACATGTTACACCATGTCAGTGCTTGATCATGGAGGCATTCATGGAGGAGCAGTTTATCAGTGCTGATCACGGCGCCAGTAAGTCAAGTGACTCTTGGTGAGAGGGGATGATTTCATTAGGATTGGGTAAACCACTCCACTGTATGGCTGTGTCATGATTGGACAGATAAAAAGTCCTTTTGCGTAATTGGACAGGAGCCTAGTGGGAGGTACCTTCGCTGACTGTGTCATGATTGGACAGATAAAGAGTCCTTTTGCGTAATTGGACAGGAGCCTAGTGGGAGGTACCTTCGCTGACTGTGTCATGATTGGACAGATAAAGAGTCCTTTTGCGTAATTGGACAGGAGCCTAGTGGGAGGGACCTTCGCTGACCTGCACAGTGAATACATTTGCCGTTTGATGTGTTATCTTGGAGACTTTGATGATTTAAGCCTCATCTGTACAACATCCAGGGAAAAGGATTAAAGGGGAATCATGGGACCCAGCTTGAACCTCTAACTCGCTCCACCTCTGAGCTGTTAACAGATCGCTGGGTTATGCACCTGCCGGCACTTGGAGGAATCTATCACGTTAAAGTTCATACCCTTCAGGTAAGACATAGTGACCTGACTTCAGGCAGGCAGAGCAGGTCCATCAATGTGATCCATCATTTGGAACCACCTTGATGAGGAAAACGCAGCCATGCAATGTGTCCATCCATCCATCCATCCATCCATCCATCTTCCAACCATTTATCCAGTACAGAGTTAGGGGAGGAGGGGCAGGTGTCCCATGCAGCAGAGGGTACCTGGCTGGGGTACAGCCTTGTTGGGATGCTACTCCATCACTGCAGGGCACATACATTCATTCACTACAGACAATTAAGAGATGACATTTCCCTTGTTTGCTTTCTTTGGGTCTGTAGGAGGAAATCCACTCAACACAGAAGAACATGCAAATTCCACACACTCACACACACAGAGCAGCGGCGAGATGACAGTGATACCCACTGAACCTTCATGCCGTCCGCCTGTGGTGAACATAATTAGTTCTTCCTCTATTTGAATGCAATTCACATTCAGCGCTTCAGAGGGCGCTGTGGGCCTAATTTATTTTTTCTGCAAATCTTCAGCAAATCTTTCGCGCTGTACGTTGGTACAGAAGTTTTTTTTTTTTGTGCCGCAATTTCATTCATTGCTTCCTTAGATGTATGGGGTCTGATATATGGTTATCCCCTAAATCAAGATTTATCTAGGACTTATAACACTTTTAATTCCGTAATGGGACTTATACATTCAAGCACCCACATAAAACGATTTGCTTGATGTTAATATATATAGACAACGTGTTATATATTCTATAGTATAAAAGGAACTTTATAAATGAAATTGACTGACAGCTACACTAATAGTTATTATCTTTACGTTAATAATGTATAGCCATGCAATATGTGTATGAAAAGCCTTTTAATTTTTTATACACTATTTTAATATACAGAATATCCTTCAAAATATAATAAATTGCAGAAAGCTCTCAATATTTCTCTCAGAATACTTCTATCAACCTTTAAAAGGCCATATTTTCTTAATCAAACATCCAATTTCTGGATATTAGGCACATTATTCAACATTTATTAGGCCTGCAGAGTGTTTCTCGTTTAACAGAAATTATGCAAAGAAACTGAATGCTTTGTTCATTTCAAAGGAAGGAAGGAAATAGTGAATCTGAATGAAGGGATAAGTGTATTATGGGTAATTGTCAGTGGTCCTGAAATGTGTAGCATTCAAATCCATCCTAAGGCAAAAGCTTTATTACCTTTATTAGCCCCAGGTCCAGGAACATTGACACTGCAGAGCCAGTTCGAGACATGGTTTGTATTTTGTTTTAATCAATAGAGTAGATTAAGATGCAATCAAGTCTGTGTACCTACACAAGAAATTGAAATTGATCTTGTATTCTGAAAATTTAGAAAAAGGTGGAGCCCAGATATGAGAAATGTGCTAAATGATTTAATTAAAATATCAAGGAAGAAAAATTGAAATAAGTCACCCATTAATCCATTTGCTTACCTCATATACAGTATAGCATGGAACTGCAGCCTATCTCAGGAAGTACTCGCGCTAGACTCCAGTATATATTCAAAACTATTGCAGTTAACAGGGGTGCAATTATATTTATGTCAAGGGAGAAAGGATAAGAGGCAGACATGTTTCACATTGATTTTTTTTTTGGTGTGAGAAACTGCAGGAAACAATGAGATGAAAGAAGCTACAAATGACATCCTTCCTTTGTGCACCAAGGATTCGGATTTCATCAACATTAGCCTTCTATTATGGAAAAGGCTGTTTTACACAGAGGAAGAATCTCAGCAATACTAACATATGGTTACATATAGAAGACAGGGATGCAAGAAACAAACGCATGATTTTCAACAGAGTAAAAATGGCTCATATACATTTAGGTATCATGTTTCCTAGTTTTCGTATTTGGCTTTAGTAAATCATGGCTTTTTGTTAGATATTGGTCTTTTGCTAGGAATTAATCTGGTTTTAGTCGTGACAGATAGGTAAGATTCCAGAATTGTTAACCTTGCCAGAATCCTTTCTTGTGTCGATTCAATGTGCTGATTTGTTAAGCCCAGCGTTTCTGCTAACATTACTGTTCAACTCGTCAAGCAGGGCTTTGATCCATGCTTGCCATCTGCAAGGTCGGAAATGAGTAATGTTATTAATGACATATTAAACTATGCTAGAGTGCTTATTAAATGGCTAGTCTAAATTATCTTAAGGATGTAAAAGGTTTCTCTGTTTTGTATATTTGATTTCTTATCGCGTGCAATGTACAAAACCAATTAGTTAGCATCATTGTTTTAAAATTCTCTTGGGAGATCCAGCGTGTGTCGCAATGCTTCAGAGGAGACTCTTAATCAGGAAAACGAGTGTCATATGTTACGGGAATGAAGATGAACGTGATAATAAACAAGGGATTAATGGTCTTCCTGGGATTTATTTGAAAAGCATTGTGATCCAATGTATTTTACATTGTGCTTTTGAATGACAATCAAATTGTTTGTCCTACATTAAGGTTTATGTTTCCCTTCAAAATATATCATTAGAAGTATGGTTTGAATTAATTTCTATTAAACTTCAAATAATCAATCCTACGTCTTAATACATCTCCTAACCAACACACCATCGCCCATTTTCAAAGCCTAGCATGTCTTTTTAATCTTGTCCAAACAGAGAACATCTCTTAGCGGTACCTGCAATAAACAGCTGGACTGATTTATTCAGGCAATCAGCTCTGTCGACACCTGTGATGAATTAGTAACATCGCGATAGGACTTGAAGCAGCTCATTAATTAACCGTGCAATGGGGGTATTTCATTTCCAACAACAGGATGGTCAGGATAAGGGTGACAAACAGGAGGTGCTGCAGAAGGGTGCTCATGTTCCCCAGCCTCTGGGCCTCGCCTTCGTCTCTGATCTTTTTCTCCACACCGGGACAAGAATACCGGCCTTGTCACAGATGCCGTAAGCCTCATTCTCTTCCCTGATTGTGTTCCCACAGTATGTCATCGCCGCACATTCTTAAATAACAGAGAAGGATGATTTATCTACGGCTAGCGGTAAAGGTTCCGTATCTCGTTTCAGGGCCGCCTCGTTGAGAGATATCTGGTCTTAGCCACCAGGGAATGATCACAGAAACCCTCGGGCTACGAATTAAAAAGTGTAGTCGGACAGCATGTAATTTTCCACTTTTTTAATGCAGCTTAAGGCTAGACAGGCAGTGCTAGATGAATGCAGCTGTATGATTATCAATCACTTTGGGATGTATCACTGTAACTTTTTCCCTGCTTCTCCGAACTTATGTCGAAGCATCTGCACTCTAATACGATCGCAGAACATGCAATGAAGGGGTTAATGTCGTCCTCATTGTGATACCAGCAGTGTCGTGCCATAACTCATGTCATTAGCAATTAGCAATAGTTTTTAGCTTCAAAAAAGCATGTAAGACACAATTAAAAGAGCAGGATGCATAACGTCAGACACAACAATGCATAACACTCTTGTCCCAGTTCAGTCACAGAACAGATTAAATCATTTTCAGATGACAATATACAGGATGTTTATCGCGTCCTAAATTAGATGTTTCAACACCTGCTGCTTAGTGACTCAGACGTTACCCAAATTATCTGTGTCCAAGATTGCTCTGCTCTATAGTTTTCACTGAATATCTGTTAAACATCTTCTTAGTTACAGTTAGTGAAAACCTTATAACTTCTCAAACTGTGCCAACATCCTAACAGTTAATTATAAAAATAATCCATCCATCCATCCATCCATCCATCCATCCATCCATCTATCCATCCATCCACCACATATCCAGCACAGGGTTGCATGGTGGGGCTCTGTGATAGGTGTTCGCCCTGGATAGGGTCCAAGCCCATCACCGAGACATGGGCGGTTTTAGATATGCCAGGTCACCTAACTACATGTCTGTTTGCTTGTTTCTTTGTTTTGACAATGGGGCACAACACAGGAAGACTCATGCAAATTCCACACAGAGAAAATGTGGGATTCAATCCCTCCAAGCCCATATAATCATAATTATTATTCTGGGTTTACCGCTGAGTCCTGCCATATGACATTTTATGCGTTAGCGTTGTTTTAATGATGCATTGTTGATAATGGTTCCTTAAGTGCTTGATGCTAATGTAATTGGCCTGTTTGGTTTATAGGGCTGAGAAGAATTCATGCCCTGTAGGTGTCTATTACCCCGCTATTTAAACATAAGCATATGTTACACACAGTTCGATACAATCTGATGATAAACACACTCACTGCGTTTCTCTTTAGAACATAAGTAACCATAAGTGAACATCGTTGACGAGAATTATTTATATATATTTCACTTTATCATTCTCTGAAGTGCTGGGAGATCATATTATTTCAGCCTCTGAATTCTGATTCCACTGCTTATAATGAAATGAGTCAATTTCTATCCCATTCCCAGACCTTCTCGAGAGCTGAATGTCTTGACCACTGTTGTTTTGGCTGGGCTTGTTAATAATTACTTGGGCCAGTTGTTAATATATAGGCAGACCTTTATTCTTCTCATCTTCATATTGTTTGTCAAAACCATTCTCATGCAGTACTGGAACTCTCTTTCATCCAAGTATAATAGTTGATATGCTTGTCCAAATGTGCCGTGTGCTTGTTTGTGCAAGTGTGTCTTTGGTTGCTCTATAACGGTTTAGTTTCTCATCCAGCGCGACCACTGCCTTGAGCCCCGAGACGAGCTGCAGGGTCCTCATGAGACTGCATTGCATAGGATGTTCAGGGGAAACAGAAACGATCATTTAAATGGGATTCTTCTCGCAACTTATCCGATTCAGTACTCAGTAAATGACCGAATCACTTCGTTCTTGATTCTTTGCTTTTATGTCCGCTGTGTGTGCCTCACATGGAAAACAAGGAAATTAAACAAATAGTTTATTTATAATATACACCCACACATATGTATATATGTGCATGAGTCTGCAATTTAACGGTTCAGTTTTTATCATCCCGCAGCTCTATGGTTACATATATTACATGAACTGACCAGCTCTTTATCCAAAGCCTTGGACGTAAGAAATGGGGAAACATTCTTTCTTAAAGTTTATGAATCCCGCACCGATAGTTACATCTGCACAGAAGATACATTCCCATTGCTGCATTTTCCACAAGTGCTACATTACATGGTAATTTATGATTTTTGTGTTGAGTAATCCCAGGAATGTTATCAGCGTCGCACTGGAAAATGTTACACTTTCCAAAGCGTTCCAGAAACTGCAGTAGTAATTACACTATAGTTACCATTACAGAAATAAGTGATAAGTGTATGTCACCCTGCTCAGGGTACTTTAGAGTTCGTATTTGGAAAACCAACGTTACATCACAGTTAAAAATAAAGGTCCAATCTGCCACATAAGTACAGCCTCGTAGTGTTTTCTGCATTTTATTGCAAGCGTATAGTTAGGCATTATTTGCAAACACATTATACCTGGTACGGGATAAGCGGTAGGAGAGCGGAAATGGATCCCACAAAACAATGTAATAACACACACGCCTATATGTACAATTAATTTAAACTTATACAGTAAAACTACTTAAGTATTTATGATAGATAGATAGATAGATACTTCGTAGTTTTACACAAACATTTATTTATTTGCTTATTTATTTATGATTAGCCTGGGTTAGATGTTTAAAGAAATAGTAGGATCGACTCAGTTACATGGCTCTCGGTTTGGGGGCGCCTTGTCCCACGTGTGCTCGCTGGCAGCTCCGCCGGCTCCCAGCTTCGCTTCGCCCGAGCGGCCGCCCAATGGCTCCGACGAGGGGCGGAGCGCACATCTTGTGAATGAAAGTTGCTTCTTCTTGGTGACAACGGTAATTGCGCCTTTTACAAGAAAAGGCACGGCTGCCGCTAGTAGGACAGACAATCGGCGTAAGTTGCTTTTCTCCCCATAATGTTATAATCGGGTTTCAAAGCATTTGCGGGACCGATAATGGTGCTTTTTTCCCGGTTTCTGTTGATGCAGTGGCAGGTGTTTGGTTGAAGCCTCCCCTGCGCGTTCCGTGCAAGACAAGTGAAGTGGGGAAAAGCGGAATGCAAAAATCCAGCGATCAGCACCAACCATCAGCACCAGCAGGCTTTAGGCAGGGCTAGTTTGGCTGGACTGACTACATCCATATATTAACAGAATGAA
Organism: Mormyrus lacerda; assembly: GCA_015163995.2. Lineage (NCBI taxonomy): Eukaryota > Metazoa > Chordata > Actinopteri > Osteoglossiformes > Mormyridae > Mormyrus > Mormyrus lacerda. The sequence continues at coordinate 23,057,634 of JAABNX020000106.1, read as the reverse complement.
ATAAAACCCCGTCTTTATGCGTTCGTGGCAATATACGCTGTTTTATTTCCGGAATTTACATTTGTATGAATAGTTCACATGTTAAATATTTATTTCCTATAAATGCAGTGGGAATATTCAGCTCTGTCTCTTTCTCTCTGGTCCCAGCTCTATAGGTAGGTATAACTATTACTTCGTCCAAGTAGCTGTAGGATAAGTTTTATCCGATTTCTTTGGTTCACGTGTATTAGCTTGCTGTTTGATGATATTCTGAGCCTTTTGCAACAATACATTTTATTTGCAGTCATTTTCTCTCTCACGTTAGGTGAAAGGGGGCGGAGATTTGCGGAGAGATTACCCGGAGAAACGCGCCCGCCTCCCCGTGAACCTGTTGTCTAGCCAGCGGGGAGCCGTCCGTGCTGCTCCCAAAGTTCAGGAAACCTGTTATGGATGCACATCTTTTCGTTTCGAGGGGGATATAAAGCCGGATAAGAAAATACAAACCATTCCGGGAAAAAAACAACAAAGTGAGTGAAACTGCGAATGATCGACGCTTTATGCGAAAGCTGGCTAAATTTAAACTTCTAATGAAGCAGGGAAAACGTGGAATATAAGACAACTGATCTGGGCTCAAGAAACTAACCACAATGGGGTGTTTTCAGTGTTTCATTGTATATGGTTTATACCGATAAGGGACCCAAAGCTAGTTTTCCGGTAGACTGTCCATCACCGAAGACATCGGAACAAGGAAGGATTTGTAGGACGTATCAGATGCATGCCGCTGGGCTGAAATCGCCGCACCCCCCTATGAAATAGTGGATTAAATTTCAACGGGGAATTAAAATGAAGTGCCGCGAAGAAGATAGCAGCATCGCGTCGGCCACCGAGCAGCACACACGGGATGCTTTGCACCGCCACGGTGGTGGGATCACGCAGGGGGAGTTAAACAGCCACCGGCACCGGAGCATTTGCACAGCGCCCGACGAAAGAGCTCGTGTGCCGGAAAGTGTCCAGCATTCACAGTGCGGTCCCGTGTCCCTCGGAAAAGCTCACGCAGACCAGATTGATGGCCGCTTACCGGGCGACAGAAACCATGACCTGAAAGGTCGATCCAAAGGTCCGTATAAAATGAATGAAGCCCCGAAAACAAGGGAGTGCAAGGGACGTTCCGAAGATGAACCTCACTGTGCCGATCGTACTAGGCAAAGGGTTCGTGGGAAGAGCAGTAATGACACTGTAGAGTACGTACTGGACCGCGATGCTGTCTTTTGCAAAATAACCGGTGACTGCATGCCGGGTGAGAAGATCAAGAGCATGGAAGTTACCCGTCTTGACCGAGACCGTGAGATAACCGGAGAGATCGCACGGCGCCCCGGGAAGAGTCGCGTCCGGATGGGCAGGGAAAAGTTTAGTGCGTGGAGTTGGGCGCTCTTCTTTTTAAGTACCCACGTGTTGAAAACCCTGGCCCAAGGTAAGACAAGCCTTTTTAAAATATTAATATGTATTTTTTATGCAAGGTGCCTGAAGTCTTGCCCGCCAGGAGCCAGAAATGGGAGGTTTCAGATCGGCCGTCCTGCTGTACCCGTATTATTTATGGCTTTTCATATGTCGCATATAACAGAAAACCGGTTTTATATCTGGCGGTACCAGCGAATTAATGAGGGGTGTTAATGGGGTGGTTTGATGGAATTATAGGGAAATAAACGGAGGTGCATCAATAGCAGTGCTTTATAGGGCATAAGGCTACGTCAAGTTTGTGTGTTAGATGAAAAGCATAGAATTTCGTCGTACTAAGAAAGGAAACTTAGGATCTCATTTTATTAATTTTCTTTCATTTATTGAACTTGGACGTAAAAGGAAAATGTACTAAAATGCACACTTGCACCTGAAATGAAAATGTAATAGTGCTGATTAGGGCACCGATGCCATAAATCACTATGACAGGAATTAACAGCTGCAAATCAGATTTAGTTTTCAATTTATTTTTAATGGCATGAGTTCTGGTCACTCAGACCTCAAACAAAAGATGAGAAAGGTCAGACACTGTCAACATTACCATTTTCTGAGGGGTCACAGATGGCTTATGGGCTGAATGCAAATGATCTTTTTTTGAGCGGGAAGGGGTGTGGCATTAGGCAATGGACAAAAGTTCGGCTTGAATTTGCCTGTGATGGGAACAATATGCATGCTAATGTGTCTAAAAGCATCGTCTAACGTGAATTAAAACATTTCCAGGCATCTTTAGCCCAGATGCTATCAGTTTATAAACATCTTATTTGTATATGCGCCCATTTTTATAATTCTGATCACCTGTGATGCACCCACTATTATCAGGGTTGCCAACGTTGGTCAGCAGGCTGGAGTGAGATTTTCAGTGCGAGTCTGCATGCACATGTACACGCATTTACATGTATGTAATTGTTTATGGCATTGTAAATATTTTGTAGGGTTTTCAAACTACCCCAACGTTTTTATGTAAATAATTTAGGTTTATAGTTGGATAACATAGGCTTGCCGTAAGAGTTCATGCGTGAGAGTCTGAAAGCGTGAGTGTCACGCCAGATGCGTGAGAGCTGGCAGCCCTGCATTATTGAAGCAAAACCAGTGTGTTGTTCTCCTGCATAATGGGAATCGTTCTGGTTGTACGAGCTTTCGTGCGATTGACGGTGAGCTGGACCAATTGGGTCTGAAGGCAGCATCAGCGCTTTAGAGGGGGTCTCTGCATGTCTCACCCTGTTCAGCTTTTGGTGCTTAATCAGAACTATACTTATTTCCTAAACAGAGCTGACTATAAATTAATCTGAATAATTTTCAACAAGATAATCGCATTAAATTGTCAGTCTCGTCGGGATTTCTTAAACTGCTTCCGACGCCCAGATTCTCCCCCCACCGTGAGAAATCCTGCCTTGCCACCGTGTTATAACCTGTAATTGCCGCACTTGAAGAAATAATTCAGTATTTTGGTATCTGATTATGCTTTGGAGTAAAAAGAAAGAAGGCATTTTCCTGCGTTGTGTTTGAATATTTAGTGGAGGCGCTAAAGCGGGTGTTACGGCACCGCCGCCAGACGCGGGGAGACTCGTGACTGAGCCACTACGATGGAGTCGGGGCACGTTGCCCGCTATTACGGTCCTGTCACAATAATTTCCCATTGATTTGGCGCACATCTCTCACGTTTAGATGTGGGCACGCATGCAGGTACTGGAAGTATGCAGCCTGACAGACAGGAAGACCTGTATGATTTTGGAGCGGGTACTTGGCCGTCTACTAAGGAAGTTCAGTCATAACTGAACGGAACAAACACGACGAAATGTGGAATTTTCCAGAGATTATAAAATAACTTGTGTCATGGAAATGTGAGCCTAGCTATGCCTTTGAGGCAGCTACTCCAAAAGGTACTTGGGATGTATTATGCTGAGTTACATCCGCACCTATTTGACATCAGTTATTATCTCTGGTAAACTCATTATCATTTATCAAGCGGTAATTGAAACTCATCAGCGCTAAGGAATAAAATGCATGTGCAGTTTAGCTGCTATACTGATCACAAGGTTATCGTACATTAATATGACTTATAAATAATGTAATTTATATGTTGACGGGTTTATTGAAAGATGGAACTGATGGCTTCGACTTGAGTTTAAACCTCAGCACTCATTAGCGTTTTCAGCGTCTCATCTTGCTGGCTAATGATTTCCAGCGGTCAGCAGTAAGTTTTCGGATGTAAAAGCGGGCTTTTCTTAGTCAGCCGGGCTGCGATTTGAGACGCACGCTTCCAGTCCCCTTACCCTTATATAATGGCGCAGTGGCGCTCCCACGTGCCGTGCAGCGTCAGCTGTTTTCTCGCGCGCTAATGTCAAGGTCTTTTAGAATCTGGAATTCTCCCAGAACAAATCTGGGAAGAGCTTCCTATTGATCACATTCGTGGAGCCAACAGCATAATCAAACCTTGTAAATTGGGTCGAGGTTGATGTTTAGCCTCTGTTTTTTTTTGTTTGTTTTAAACACGTTTCTTTGGTGAAGTCAAAGGCCACTTGCACTATTTTCTCATTGAGAACTAGAAATATGAATGAATCGTGGTAAGAAGCATGCTGTATGAAAACAAATTGATTTTCATATGTATACAGTATCTTGTATTTGTTGGTTAATGTGAAGATGGACGATGTGCTACAATGATTTGCAGTTGAGATTATGCCCTGCTGATGAAGCCTCCCCTGAAGTAGGTTTGCATTAAGATAAGTGTGTATCTGCAAAAGCACAGAACTCCAAGCCCACAGTAAACTTAAACTGCAGCACTTTTGAGAAATGTCTTATTTTCCACGATTACATTTAAGAGCTTTTGTAAGTGGATTCTTTCATCGCCTGTGCCGCACGGACACAGACACGATGCACACCGAACAGAATCCTGTGATGTAAATGTGCCTGCACGAGGTTTTTTTTTTTTTTTTTTTTTTTTTTTTTTTTTTTTTTTTTTTTTTTTTATTTGCTTTGGTGTATATAATGCTGTCCTTCTCCAGGCCATGTTTTTCTTATATCTCTACTTTGTTTATATGGAAGAACCTTCAACAGTCCACTTTTTTGGGTGTCCATTTTTTGAAGAAAAATTGTTTTATGAAA
>JAABNX020000106.1:22993123-23026853 GCA_015163995.2 Mormyrus lacerda | reverse complement strand
AACTCCATCTATATTAGTATGACCATCTCTCCCATAAAGGTCCTGTCAGGCAGAGTCCTGCACGGGTTCAGGTACCCACAAATTTTGATGAAACGGGTGAAAAATATTCTACTTTGTCGGATATGGGTTCGTGTGAGAGCTAAATTGCGGTTTTCACAACATCATGTGCCAACAAAAGATACCCTAGGGCTATATTTTAGTGACAAAATCCCTGCATTCAAGATAATAAAACGTAAAATCCATATCAGTTTATGCCTGCACGTGTATTCCCGGAAAACTCCCACAAATGGATGCTGAAGTAGTCAGCTGAGGCCATCAACTGTGGACGATATTCTTTTTTTACACAGTAATATAAAGCACCGCCCCAAACGCTAGTCTTCGCCTTCGCGTAGGAATTCCAGTCGGGTAATCAAAGGAAAATGGACAGTGCACGTAGGTAGCCTGTAACACCTACTAATGTGCAGGATAACCTAATGTACATTTTATATAATATTAGTTTTATTAACACATTTAATTGTAAGCTGGTAAGGCTGTGTGTGGGCATGGCAATATCAAACATTATGTGAGTTTGGAGGTAGGCTACTACCATTTGTTTTGCTTATTATTAGGCTGTTATTAAGCAACATTTACATTTGGCTATACCTTTTCAACTGATATTGCACATGTCACTGGTTGTTTGTTGTGTAAATAAACTTTTGTGTTTAATTTTTAATCTGACCAATTTTCATTCGGGTGTGAGTCGGGTGTCGGTATTTATAGCGGAATTTATAGCGGAATTTTATTCTATTTCTGTCAGATAACGGTTCGGATACGGGTGTAAGTATGGCGGGTTTGGGCGGATGTGGTTAGTCAAAATCAGACCCGTGCAGGACTCTTCTGCCGGGTGCAGCAATAATCATATAAACAATTATCATATAAATCATATAAATAACAAATTATTTATTCATTACGTCATTTTTGCGGGCGAGGAGCGGAAATTTCTGTGGTAGGGCGGTATAAACAAAATCTCTCACGTTGGCCAAATTTATATCGTATACCGTTTATACTGCCCAGTACTAAATGTATGTATGTTTAGTTAGTCCCACTGGGAAAAAAACAAAATGTAAAAATCTGTTAATTTCTATTTTTAATTTTTGTATTGCCTTTTTTGGTGGAGAAGAATTCTGTTATGACGTGAATAAAATTTAAAGTTTGTCTTTGGTCTCACCATTTAAAATATGTATTTGTGTTAGTGTACAGCGCAGTGGGCTAAGGATCTGTTTGGAAGGTTGTGGGTTCAGATCCGTTGGCTGACAAAGTACTCCTAACGTCACTGGGCTTGCTAAATAGATGTAAAATAAAAAAGCATTGGAAAAATTGCCTCAAAGGGAAGACACACAACTTGAGTAATGAGCATTGACTATTCTGTACAGCAGCGTTGAGCTTTTGTTAACAAATAAAGAAATAAACGCCAAAAAGCGTTATTTTCTTCAGGCTGAATAAGCTGTGCTCTGTGCAGAGCACAAACGCTCCAATACCTACAATTTGTCATTCACAGTTCTAAATAACCAGTAAATATTATTTCCTTGCTCGTACGTGAGCCTGCCTGTACCGGGTCTGTGAAAATGGCGCTGTGTCAAATGCAGACCCCTGACCTGTCACTGATGTGTCTGTAGGTCCCGGTGCTCCGTGCTGCATGCCGAGGGCCGGCCTCGGCCTGTCCGTCATGTCTGCCCGGAGGGCTGTACCCACCCACATCCCCAGAGCCCCGGCCTGTTGTCACGGCAGTGCCGATCTTTCGGGAGCTGCTGGTGGCCGGTCGCCGGCCTCCTCTGGGCGTTCGCTCACTGCCGGACTCTGCTTTTCAACATCGGCGCTAAATATCACCGGAACATGATTTATCTTTTGATTAATTGGATCGCATGTTTTTCCTCTGCCAGATGATGACATGGGTCATCACTGCTCAGTTTGTGTTTTTTAATTCCGGTTGATTGTCAGAACAATGCCGTCACCGCCGGTCCATTGGCTGAGCAGATTACCAAACCAAACAGAAATTTGCTAATATTTGCTTTGGAACAAATCGGCAATCTAATCATCCTCCAAACATACCGTACTTAATATTACCCGCCATTACTGCTCATTTTAATATATATTGAAAATTGCACTCTACATACCTATGTTTTATTGATATTATAAATGGGCCGAATGTCTTTTCTGGCATTTTGAACAGTTTAGTCAAAATTAAACCCCCTTCAATGTGACAGCTGATGAAGGACGTGCTATGGCAGCAGAGGAAATGTACCATTGAAACTGTTATGCCTGAGTAGGGTACAGATAAGGCAGCATGCTTTATCAATATGTTGGCAATAGCTTATGGGATATACTTTACTATAAGGCTCCCTGGGAGTAAGGATGAGCCATTATGGAAAATGGGTGGATGGATATACTTCGGATATATTACATTACCCACATTCTGGTGGCACAATGCTATATTGGTGTGTCCCCTGAGACTGTTATAAAAATATTACCAGAATAGGAAAATCGGCAGTACGTTTCGTAACACAATTTTTAAGGATTTGCCAAAGAGATTTTCACATTTGATCTCACATGTCACTTTTGAATTTAAGTAATTATGAACACAGTATTCAACAAATCAAGAACCAGGGAGAGAAGGAATAAGTCTGGGAGGATATGGTGAACCCCAGGAGACCAAGAACACCACCTGCCTGACCTCCAACCAAACAAACTACATTTCCAAGAAGAATATATAGTGGAGTTTAGTCCAAGCAGGTGCCAAGATTGGTTCGGCATCTGGTGTTTTCTGTCCACAGGGTGCTGCACCTTCTGTTCATTATGAACCAGCCACTTCAGATGATTGACTTAATAGTGGAGCCAAAGTCAGGAGACCAACAGGGTGCCAGGAGTAGCAGGGCTGGAAATAAACAGCGGGCCGGTTAGGCGGTGAAACGAGCCCCGCTGCACACGCCCGAAAGCAGCAGATGGTTCTGTCAGGAGAGCCGTGTTTTCTGGGTGCCGAGATGCCGGAAACTCTCGCATCGCTCGGCAAACAAGTCGTCAGGCTCTCTCAACAAAAATGAGCACATTAGCTTATTGCTATCTGGAAAGTGACGGGGAAGATCTTAGCTCTGAAGTAATTCTCGAGCGTCTCTGCGTGTTCGCGTGAGATCGAATTGAAGGTAATCGGGATCATCGTTTCGTCACGATACGTGTGTTATTCTTTCGCCGTCAGCTGCTACTGAGACTCGCTCCCCTTATCGGGGTTGGTTCTCCCGCTAGTTCATGCGGAACGTGTAGCAGTGGGCGTCTCTGAGGGGACGGGGGCAGCTCACGGGTGCATCCGGCATTCACGCCGACTCGCCACTGTGACACGGCGGACACACACAGGCGCAAACAATCAGGTCGTGAAAATCCGGGCATGGGGCGGGGTTAGGGATAGAGGAGCGAGCTCGTAATGGGGAAGCCCGGCAGGCTGGAAGCGGGGTCAGCGGCCCCGGCGCAGCGAGGGTCCGGACTGGGGCCTGGTGTGCCCGCGGAAGCCTTGCAGGAATGTTCCGGAAGGCTAATTCTGAATTGGTGTGGGTTTGCTCATGCTGAGCGGAGTGGCTTTTGCTCTGAGAATAGCACCTGCGGAGTGACCTGCCCACAAGCCAGACTATCTGTTCTCCAGGTGATTATTTTCTAAGTCAAGTAATGATTGTATATTAGCTCTCCGGCCAATTAGTGTGCAGACGAAATAAAATGCCTGGGAGTGGTTCAGGTTTTTTTTACAGGCTGTTTGTTAAGCTCACACTGCATTCAGCCCCTATTTAAATACATACGCTTTTAGCAAACTGACACCATGTGCTTTTTTTTTTTTGTCATTTACATTGTCATTTAAATGTTCCTGGGTTGTAAAGAAAGGAATTGTTTGTTCAGATCAACCTTAATGCTTTGAATAAGAGTGCAAAGTGAGGATGGTTCAGTGCCATCAGTTTTTAGTGTCACCGTCTCACTGCAAGTTTGATATTTGACTGAATGGTGTAGCTAATATACTCATCAAATGCTTAATTACATCTTAAGAACCCCCCCTCCCCCCAAAAAAAATTGTTTTACTGATTGTTAAAGTAATTGATTTTTCACTTTAATTGGTTTAGGGCATCGTGTGTTCCTGATATAGTAATAACATATAATTGACAAGCAGAAACATTCGGCTAAGACCAAGATAATCCTTTTTTTCTTGTAGCAAGACACACCACTGCATTTGTCATGCATAAAAATAAGATTGCCCCAGTAAATAAACACTGTTTTCATGTAACCTCTAATATGGTAAGCTGAAACGCCAGCTAGTCAATAACAATGCTAACCTATTGAGAAATGCTCCTCATTGCTATGGGGAATTACGGAAAGGATCCCGGAGGTATTTCAGGGTAAGTAATAAAAACTTAAACTGATTTTCATGAGCAGTAATGAAAGGAATTAATTCACGTTTTAAAATATTCCTTAACTCATTAGATTGGCTTACAAAAGTTGATATATTCAGTTCTTACTGCGTAGAGGCCCAGTGATCGCCATCTGATTGCATATCAATCTGTTTGTATGTTTACGAAAGCAATACTGAGGCCGGGGAAAGTCCCCCAGTGAGTCTGGCCAAAAGGTTGGCCAGCAGTCAGCAAGGGAGGCTGGAACACAACGGGAGCTTTATTTCATAGACGGAGAAAAGCAGCCTATGAAATGGGACACCAAAACACGCCTCCTGTTTCTGCCTCACCAAATGGCCTCACCCTCTTCCCAGTGCCACAGGTGGTTCCTATTGTCTCCGGTCCCTGATTAAGGCGATGGGAACCAGCCGAATCTCACCCAGGAGAAGCTTTCAGTGTGTTTTGGCCTGCCGACTTAACGATGAGCCTGCTGGCTCTGAGCGGCCTTTATTTATTTCCGTTGAAAGTATGTTTATGAACAGGTGGCAAATCCATTAACGTAAATAAAGTCAACGTGAGGACATTTCAGGAGCTGAAACCAAACAAGTTGAGGCCGTGAGAGTGATTTCCCTTTTTTTCATCACGCTGTACACACTCAGCATTTCAAAAGCATTTCAAGAGCGTTCTCCTCACAGACTTCAAATGAATCTAATTTGTTTTTTATTTACATTTGCTTTATTCTAATATTAGTTATATGCATTCACGGCTAATTGAGTTGGGTTTTAAAAGTACAAATACGGCGCCTTGCAAAAGTGCTCGTCACACATTTTGCTGGATAAACAAAGTGAACTGAGGGCAGAAGGATGCTGGTAAGTGCAGCCACTGAGGCCATCAGCCTCAGGGCGTAAAGGCTGCAATGGTCACTTCCCCTGAGGCTCGTGACTCCATGGCTTAGGGATGCTGTGTCTCGTCAGAAGGTCACCAGTTCAAATCCCGGGGTTGGCAACATAATGTCACCGCTAAGTCCATTAGCTCCCAGTGGCTCCAGGGACTGGCTGGCCTTGCTTTCTCAAAAGTGCTTAAAAATAGTGCCTCTTTATTCTCACTCATTGTATTAGATTCGGTTTATCTTACTTGCTTCCTTCAGTCATTCCTGACTGTACCCCTCAGCACACATCCCATGTCTTTTATCATCATATGCCTCTATTCACTTTCCATCATAAGTCTTTGTTCCCTGACTCTTGTTGGGTGTACAGTATGGGCTTTTAAAGACGCCTGGCTCTTTGACTCTTCCTTGCAAAGACTTTTAATGTTCAGTTTGTACACATGGAACAGGCTCTTCTCTCTCCCTCTCCTGTTCTCTCTCCCTCTCCTGTTCTCTCTCTCTCTCGCCTCTCGGGGTGCCCCGGGACCCTTCCATACCGTGCCGGCAGACAGCTACATACCTCTGGGAAAGCTGATGTTGCGTTGGTTTCGATCCACACTGGATGAGCACTGCACCTCTAGATACTTCCACAGCTGACTGCTGCTAGTGCATGAACACAGGCAAACAAGTCCCTTAAAACCATTTACGTTAGTCTTCCTATGTGAGAACAATAATTCAACTTGCTGAGCACCAAATCCCCAGAGGCATGAATATGCCATGAACAAACTCATAGCCAAATGAGGTGTTAGGCATGAGGTGCTCTGGGCAGTATGAATGTTTTCGTGATACACTTCTGCATTGAGTGCATTAATGAAAGAAGTGCTAAGCATTTAAAATGACATTACAAGAATTATCCTTCCAAAGCAGGTGCATAGGCAACAAGAAATGGTTCAGCACTGGAAGCATCTGGCTGTACTTTCACAGTTTTAGCCATAGCGGTTCTCTTTAGCATTTGAAAAGGAAAGACAAAAAGATTTAGATTAAACACCAAGGAGAAGAATCGGCAGAGATTCTGCAGCAATTAATGTGAAAAGCTTTCGGCTCTTCTGGAATTAGAACGTGGCTGAGATACAGAATTAGACCAATACCTTATTTTTACCTTCTCCTTCATGCTTGAGAAAATGAGCATTTGTGTAAAGATTCCATTATTCTGGAGATCATATTCTCCAAAGGGACATACAAGTGAGGAGAGGCTGGCTCAGATAACAGGGTCTACCAGCATCAAGCGTCCCTGAAGCAGATGGGGTTTAGGCCCTTGCTCAAGTGCCCAGTGGTGATGTCATTATTCTGCCAGACACGGGATTCAAACCCATGACCTCTAACACCCTCTGATGTCTACGCTACCAAACTACACACCACCCCAATAGGTAAGTTAATGTCAATGACAAAAACAGAACGACCAAACAGAAATGTAGGATGATCAGTCTTGGGATAATTACACATTCTTTCCTAATATAGTAGCATCGGACACCCAGCTCACACTGAGAACTGTTCTGCATATTACAAGAATAGCACAAAGAAGATCTTGGTGCTTGGGGACCTTCTAATGATGAGCCAGTCAAAACATTGTTTGTCAGAGAGATTTGAGTTTGAGACCCAGTATTCCGCATTGGCTATGTGCTGTGAGGAGGCATAGAGAATGCAAATCGGGTCGGGGGGGGACGCTAGCATGGCTGGGTGCCCTTCCCTCATTAATCTGCAACAAACCTTTTTGTTAGCTGGGGGCCTGCAGTTCTGCGGGTACAATTGTGCTCCGCTTTGTGGGTGTCTCAGCGTCTGATGAAGCTTCTGGCACACGGACTGAAGAGAAGCTTCCTCGTGATGGTGTGTGTCGGAGGAATTTCGCGCTCGCCTTAAGCCCCGCTGCGTTCGTGTCGGGAGACCTGTTAGAATTGGCCCGAAAGACCAGCTGCTGTATACTGTCTCCCAAATCAAGGGGTGGTGTCTCTGAAACCAGTAAAGGCTGTCAGACATCTGACAGCTCTGTAGGGGGTGCTATGCAGCCGTCAGCCCAATAACACTGGATGTCGTTAACTCTTCGCAACACTACAGGAGCGTATTTTACGTTCTGCATTCTGGAATTTAATCAGCGATGACACTCGGCCTCAGAATAAATTAGTTTCCTCCTATTTCGGCTGAGTTTAAAGTCATTTTATGAATTACATGTATTTATGTTGGTTTTATTGGCTTCATTCTTCCATCTCATTAAGTTTCTTAGTGTAGTTCTGGAAAAATAAAAGTCAGAGAAGATGGTTCATATTTCATCACTTTTCATTCATCTGCACTTCTAGGAATAGATGTATCTAGAATATCTCTGCTGGAAAACAAACAAACGGTGCTTAGAATCTCTACGCTTCTCTCAGCTTCCCAGATGGATGCAGATGATTATTTTTCCATGATATTATGTTATAATACATTGTCATCTCCAAGAGTATAGTGACGTTGGTTAAATCGATTGCAGATCAGCCTGTCTCTTATTGGTTTATAGGAATTGGAGTCGAAACTGGATTGTCAGCACCTGTCTTGTTGAGGTGAATTATGTAAACTCAAGACGCACATTTGCATTAATTTGGTCTGTTCATCCAATATTATCAAAAATCATTTTGCAATCTGGTTTATCCATGATATGGTGTGAGATCTATGCATCCTAACATACATGACCCAAGTCTAAATGTTCAGAGGCATTTAGGTGTTAAATATATTGTTGACTTCGTCATGAGTTTGTTTCAGAAAGCTGTAAGAGTCATCCCTGGGATGGCTACCAACTTACTTTTATCGCAAATTTAAAGCACACGTACAACTGGATCAAATTAGTTTCAGAATGACAGTGTTGACAGTTTTTTTTTTAAGATGGTGTTCTGAGAAACAAAATCCTTGTCTTTAATATTGAAAGCCTATTGAGTGTCATACTCAGCCTGTTTTTGTAGATATACCCTTTCAGATCATTAGGTTTCTGTGCCTTTTATCCCTGTTCATGAGATCGATTACAGTGCAGAAGTTCCCTCCACAAACACATCCTGAGTGTGCTGGTCCTCGCCGCTGGGCCACCTTGAGGCTTCGTCCTGATTGACAGGTTTGACGCTGGCTAAACCAATAACTTTGAGCCCATGTCCACCTCTCTGTGCAGCCTTTCAGGCTGCCACCCTGTACCACTAATTGCGTTGAATTTTACAGACAGATTATCTGACCCCCTCCTGCAACAAAACTTCTATGTTCAGCTTCTGTATTGTTTTGATTCCAAATTTATCTTGATGAACAGACCATACCTTGCTTTTAGGCCTGATGGTGATGCATTTTCGATCTAAAAAATTATAGCTCTTAGAGGCATTGAATCCCTGTGAGTTACCACTGACAGGCACAGTGTCACAAATTACCTTTAATGACTGGGCTATGGTGGCAAAATGGACTTAAATCCACATTCCTCCGTCGCTGTGGCCAGAGAGCGAGAGATGGGTTCCTGTGGTTCATTGCACGTAAAGATCGCATGGCTAGTAGAGCTATGTAACTGTGTTATCAAGCATTCCCGACTGTATTCTGACTCTGTATTCCACAGACAGCTAGCTACAGTTTACCGTACGCTGAAGAACATATTGATTTTATGTAAATAAGAAGCTTCTAAGAGGTCTAACTGTGTTGCAATTATTTAGAATTGCTACAGAGACTTCATACATTTTCCTAATTGAGAGCATTGTGCATGTAAGTTGGCATGTCAACAAATAAAAAGCAGGTCAATACAGATCGCAGTGCAGTAATATAGGGTAATTTTATTCATTGTTAAAGTTGTATTCTTTAGTGGAGGATGATCCCCTTATTTCATAAATCAAATAATTGTTGTAATTCACTCATTCAGCAATAGATTTTTTTTGTTTGTGCATTTAGCACTGATTTGTAAAGTCAGATGTTTGTGGCCAAGTGTTGCAGAGTTACTTTTTAGGGTATAATTATTAGGATGTTTATTAGGCTTGCATAAATGTATAAGCGGAGCTTTAAACAGACAATAGAAACTTCTATATATGTTCATAACCTGCAGTTGCTCTAACAGGATTTTTGATGTTTTTGAGGTCATGTCTGTGACTTAAAGGAGGTTCATAGACCTGATTTATGTACCCTGGCCAGAATCTTTCAAATATTTGCGTTCCGGAGGTTTATGAATGTTGTATTTATAAAGGGTAAAGTACCTAACTCTGAGAGTAAGATACCAGCCTGTCTAGGAGTTTCCTTTGACTTGGGTAAGAGCCATTTGGATAGAATAAACAACCCACGCAAGACTGAACAAACCAGTTTTAACAGCAACCGACCCAAGTTCTCTGATGCACAACCTTCACGGATGGCATGGTTTTTTGGAATATTACTGTAAATAATTCTGAAATACTGTAGAAGCAGCTTGTTTATTTTTATGCATTAATTGTTGGTTTTTGCATAAATATATAACAGTATTTTCAGAGTTGACCTACTTTGGCCATTTCTGTGGCATTGTGTAATGTTACGAGCAAATAAGTCTGGATTAATTCACAGTCAAATTTTGCTTAAAACTCAATTGAACCAGAAATCCATTTTGAATGGTTTACTGTATTGAAAAAAGATAATAACATTCATTTCCAAAAAGAATATAGTGAATTTTTAAACCTCTTGCATTCACCCATTCCACTCCTGGGACACCCCACTGTGGGCACTCTGATGTCTTTGTTTCACCATGATCCTGTGAGCTTAACCATTTGGAAAATGGAGTGGTGGCTGGTTGAATTTCATTCCAGAGATAGGATACTAAAAAGTGGTTAAAATGGTTAAAACCAAATACCATTGTTAAACAGAAGGGTATTTTGTTCTTTGTTGATGTATAATAATATAAACTATAATTTTCCTCAAATATATGGCTAACATAAGCCTGAAAACAATACAATGAGTTTTCATTCACAAATGACTCTTTCGGCACCTGCTTTACAGTCCTTCTTCACTGCCCTTCACTAATAGTTGAAATTTCACTATTAAAAGGCCAAAAAGTTGTAGCGGACCCCATTTTCATGCTTCTATGATTCCATAGAAAATAAAATCAGGAGAGCGGAGTGCAGAAGTGAAATCGCTTTGGTTTGACTGACTAATTTGACTTCACTATGTAGGTATATGCTATTACATGGTCATTATTGGAGACTCCTGGTTCATGTTTGAGTGAGTAACGTTGGCAGCTTTATAAAAGAGTCTATGGGAAATGTCAGGGATGTCAGGCACTCTTGAAAGATAATCTGTGAAGAATTTTGCGTAAGATTTGGGGATGAAAAAGAGATTAATGATCAGGTCAGCTCTCAGTGTTGTGTGGAATCGTGCTCCCCATTGTCTTACCTACAGCGAACTGCAGCAGATTCACATAACTAAGTGAACCCTATTGACCCTGTGAGAAACAGAGCACTCACTGAACAGTCCATTAAAAAGCCAATTTCTTTCGAGACTGTTGGCTGTTTTCGTCGAAACATGCCCAGGCAGTCTAATTTCACGTTCTGCCATTTTGAATCCCCTGTCTCGTGTATGCTGTTTCCATTTGATAAAAGCGACATACAATGTAAGTCTAGGTCTGTATTTTTTACAGTTACAAGGTTATGGGACCGATTGAATAAGTTATACCTCTCATACCTTGTTACTAGTGATATTTTGATGTTTCATTAAAATCCCAGATTTTGTTTGAGAAGCCTCATTTATTTTTGTGTGGCAAGTGGCAGTAGGCATGTCTGCGGTGTGTTACTCTGGCATTCTCGCTTATGAAAATGATTTACGAAAAACTCGGTATTTTCATGCTTTCACTGGGAAAATCACACCGACGCCTCGCACGTAGGCCAATGTTTTTCTGCAATATAAAACCCCAGAGATTTCAATATATTTTACACCTCTGAATAAAATACCGGTTTTAACTACCTGTGAATCCACTGGAGAACAAATGACCATTTTGAAATGCCTGTTTTCAGTGAATAAATGAGCGTGACACTCTGTAATTAAATAAGCTAATGAGAAAATCATAATGAATGCAAAACTCACCAAAATCTTCTCTTTTTTTTTCCTGGTGACTCCTGGGACAATCCTGGCATCTTTTGAGCAGGTAAGACAATTTCATATTTCATAGTAGATACATGATTATAATGGACCTTTGTCCTCTAAAGAAGTATGACAATTTATCGAATTGCCCTCCACTTCCTAGTCCTCCAAATCATTGTCTGGTAACCAATTTCCAGCGTGGACCCAAGGGTGGTAAACTCCGGCAGCTTCTGGGGGATTGTTTTTCTTTTTTGTTGCATTCTGGGTAAGCTTCAGGATTGGCCTCCAGTCGGTCTGGACTACTACACCACCTGACCTGATCCATGAGGTCACCGCCGTTTGATAATGTCATGCCGTATCTTAGCTTCAGCTTGGCTCCAGTGATTATACTTGGGGAAACTGTCACTTGTGTCTGTATTGCTTTGATTATATCTGCATTCAGAAAGAAGGACGAGGCGTTTTTATGAGTAAAAAGTACTTAGGTTTGCTAGTAGATTTGTAAGAAAGGAAGACAAGGACAAATGTCCTTGTGGATTAAGCATGATAAAATTGAAAACTGTTTCTGTTGTTCAGTGGCTAACTAATGTGCTCTTGACAGGACAGATACGGTGCGCAGAGTGTTTTCAAGTACGAGCGTCGTATTTGGAGCACGATTGCCGAAAGTTCCCTCGCTCTGGCTGTGAAAGCTTTGTTTTGGCAACAGACTTAATGGCATTAGTAAATAGAAAAGCGTTTGTTTTCAAAAGCCTTCTCTCCAAAGTATGTTTGAATTACTTTTTGGCTCAGGGAGTTGCTGCTATGAGGTTTTATCTAGCCTAGGATGCCTTTCAGTCAGTGTGGTTGAAAATGGTTTGCAAAGCTTTAATGACAAAAATGCTCGCGGTTGTTGATATGACACAGGTATCACTAAATGTTACGTAAAGCTGGCGTAAGACACTTTACAAAGGAGCTTGTGAAGATATTTCTGACAGGTTGCCAGACCGCCGTGTGAGATGTGCTTGTCAGATATTTCCTCTTCTGTGCGGTTAAAATACGCTGCTTTTGAATTGTTATGTGAAAAGAAAAATTATTCGAGTTATTCCATCTCAGCTCCAAGTCCTACTCATTAACATAATTGTTTTTGTCTAATGATCTTACAGTGATTGGCTGAAACAAACAGGTTGCTTTTATATTCAAAATGTACTGAAATCCGTCGGTGTTGCTAAGAGGATATTAAATGGGTAAGGCCTTTTTAATTGTTAATTTCTTGATTAGCTGATTAAAAGATTTTACCTAACAGGTTACTATCTGAGATTTTGTTTGGCAATTCGCTATAGCCGCCTTCAAACATGCACTGCCTTCCTGAACTTTTCTAGATGATACCCAGATGGGCTATATACATGAAGGCGAATGTCAGATTCAGGCGTACCGGACATTAAATGGATCTTACCCTGCTAGTTCCCAAGTACAAAGTCCGAGTAATTTCCAATTGACCCCCACGTGTGAATGGAGTAGGAAGACTTCTGGGAAATTCACCATGAGCTAATGGGCATAATGATGATGTTTCTGTCATGTGACTGGTGTGTAAAAAAACAGAAGAATACAAACATCTGTGAGTGAAAAAAAAGGGTCAACACAAGGAAGACCGCAACAAACATGGCTAACTGGAGAGACGAGGAGATTTGGGAACTTCTTTTAGTAATGCTGTAAACAAAACACTGCAATTTCCAGCGTACTTTTTGCGTCACGCCCTGGTACCTGCATGCTCTACCCAAACGCCGCCCCTCGTCTAAACCAACCGAAGTATTTCGAGTGGGTGCAAAGGCGTCTTGCACGGAGGGTCTTTGATTGTGAGCCACGTGTGAAAGGGCGACTCCGGACAATGTGTGCACCGGATTTTCTAGACGACGTCTGCAGTTCATGTATGAAAACAGCTTATGACTTCTGTCAGAGTATCAGAATATTTTGGCCACGCGTTGACTTGTATGATTGACAGATAAGCAGAAGTCAAATTTGAGTGGCATGTTTACTCCGCTTGGGCCGATCACAAAAAGAGCATCGCTGTTTTATGACAAGGAGCGGGATGGCAGTGCAAGGTGCCAAGTCAACACAATGGGTCAAAAAGTGAAGAATGCACAAAACAAATGTAGTACTACGTATAAACTGCAGCTGGTAAGTGATCGTGGGGATGAGATCTTTTGGAAGGTATTGATGGTTCTGCTTTGGGAATTAATTAACCGTGAGGGTTACCAAGCTCATTTATTTATTCCACTTGTGCGTGGTGACGGTGCTGGTGTGCGCCGTGGTTGTCTGGCAACATAAATCGCCATATATATGGATGCCACCAGAAACCTGCCTGAAAGCCTGCCGTCACACATTGGGTGACATCTGCAACATAAAAGCAATCAGCGTGTACTTAAAGGAGGAGATTGAATTACATTGTTGTTATTGTCAAGGCGACAGCATTCAAGTGTATTCTTTTGTAAATGCGTTATATAAAAACTTTATTGGCCTGGATTTGACTGACAGAGCCCTTTTTCTGCTCCTGACATGTGAAAATTTCACTTGTTAAATCCCAGCGGAGCATCTGTGAAAGTTCAACTACGCGATGCACAGAAATGCTGATGGAAGGAAAGAGAACATTAAAGCCATTCCCACTCAACCCATAACATTGAACTGAATTTTGTTGTGGATTGTATACATCAGCCATTAAGGTAATATATGTAAATGGATAAACCCACCAATCAGTATGAATAATTCACCAAAAAGAAAATGAAAGAGGAGCTTGCTCAGTGGCAACATTTCTCATTTTCTAACTAGCTAGAAGGCTGCCACAGCCTTTTTTTTCAAGCTGAAATGTTTCTTCACTTATAGCCGGTGAGTTAATACGATCTATTTTGTATTTTTTCCTGGTGTCACTGAGCCAATGTCAGCTTGGAATGGCTGCAACTGTCGTCCAATGAAATGCAGTGTAAATCAAAAGATGCAACAAATGACAGTCAGCAGTTTGTGGCTGTGGCCGTTATGAGCTGAGAGATGTTTAGCTTGTGACGAGGAACTTCAGTGCAGTTCCTGTGAGCTCACAGTAGCCTGATGCCCTGTTAAAACAAGGTTCCTTGGCATTGCCTTTACTTTGCAGTTACCTGTATGTAGGTTAGCTGGAAACTGGGTGGATGTTTGTGCCACATTTCGCACTATTAATTTTAGTACTCACTCTTTCGCACAATGATGATCATTTTTCTGAATGACCAATTAAAATGTCTAGAAGGACTATCAGCAAATCATACAGTATGATAGATCTGTACATATCAGCCTTCTGAAGCCCAGTTTCTCCCTTCTGCCCAGTGGGTGCCTCGGCGGGTTAGACTTATGATTGGATAGGTTTGAGTCCCATCCTCGGCAGAAAGAAAAATGGTTGGTTCAGGGAGATAACAACCAATCAGATAGTAGAGGAGGTGGGTCCAAGTAACTAGAGGAGGTGGAACCTACCAACCAGATGTCTTGAGCAAGGCCCCAGATATCTGTGCTTGGACCCCAAGCTTTGCTCTAACAATATTTATCAAGGGAGAACAGGATGGGATATGTGAAAAGAAGCATTCCAATGAACTTGTGCAAATGGCTAATAAGGAATTTCCTTCCATCCATCTTCCAACTACATCTCCTGGTCCGGGTGGTGGTGATGGGGACCCTAATTCTAGTTTTATGCATAAAGGAAGGTGTGTTATCATTCTCCTTTTATTCAGCGACCAGACACACTTCAACAGAAGAGCAGAAGCGACAGAGCAGATTTCTCCCATGATGCCCTGCTCGTGCCACTCCATCTTCCTAAGCTCTTTGTTCCCCGGCTCTCAGTGTTTGTTACTCAGCCCGTATTGTCTGCAGGCATTTATGAAAGGGGTGAGAGGCGCAGCTGGCTCCAGCCTTTCTGCTTGAAACGGATGTCTGACTTAACCTTTTGTGTTTTTCAACATGCAGAGCCCCGGTTAAGGTCTTTTTGATTCGATTGACTTTGCGAACCTTAAAGAAGGCAGTCGCTCCAGTGGCGGGACACCTCTGATTCCTGCCACTCAGGGACTCGGGGCGTTTGCCAGAGAATATCGATGCGGCGTGGAAATGCTCAAGGTCTTATAGCAATGCAAAATATCCAGTGATACATTTGCTACTTGGTGGTGCCATGGATGCTGTTGGAAAATCAGTGTCAGGTTATGGGGCTGTTTGTAACTTTGCAGAATATTGGAGAAAATCAGGAGATGCGATCTGGAAAATGTCCAAAGAACTGTAGGGGCAACATATGAATACATTACATTGTCTGATGTATACATTACATGTCTAGATATTTAAGAACAGCAGCTACTAGGTGTGTTCAGCAGGCCCTGAAATGGCCTCAAATCTAAGAAACATCCTGGCTGAAATGGTGTAACTGGAACTATGTTGTCCATTCGTGCGCAATCATCCGATTACACAAAATTACTGTTCATTTACAGTTTGGCCGCCTGGTTTTGTGTACACAAGGAGAAGATGGTTATAGGTCATCTTGCTCCACCCCCTGGAAAGTGTGTCGACTGGGTTCATCTGGAATCAATGTGATCTTCATGATACGCTGTTGCTGGGAGGTTGTACGGCATATTTTGCGGTAGACAAAGTGATGGTGGTCTGAGAGATGTGGCTGAGTGGTTTGGGGCTAGGGTGTATAACTCAATCAGCATATGCTGTCTTTAATTCTGAGGAAACGCAGCAGTGATTAAACCTCTTTTGATGTAATATCCTGAGGCTTTTTTAAACATGCTGTCGGTCTCTGGGAGAGAATCGTGGTGAGTTTCTCCTGCAGCTGGTCTGCTAATGGAGAATCCTGCACAAACTCCCCTCCCCAGTTAGAACTGTTCTGTTGCTGGGGTGTGTTTTTTGAACTTTGCCTAATTCGTTGGTTAATCAGGGCTCAGGTATTCCTCATGCGCTTTAGAGGACATGAGAGATTTTACGCGTGTGACATAGACACCAGCACCAGTGGGTTAATATCTTGCTCTGTGCTGATGCCCTGTAGATGATTAATGATGTAAGATCACATGCAAAACTGTGTGCCAAGGGGACATCGCTGGCATTACGGCTGTGCATGTTTTCAGACCATTATTTCCTTAAAACTTTTAATTACTCGTTCTTTTGAAAGTCTTTTATAAGAGCAATGAATACATTTTAGGATTTCGGTTTTTATTTTTTTAGGTTTAAACGTAATTAAAAAAGAAATTATCCCTTATTGCTTTTTAAGATGTGGCCTGTATTTATGAAAAATAAAAACCAGGTAGTTACCTTGAATTGTTTTCAGAATGCATCTCAGGAGACCAGAAAGCGTGGAGAAGTAGGAAACATTCAGCTTCTACTTAAAATGAAAACATCCAGTGAGTGTATTGATATCAAAAGCCACAAATGTTGTAGAAGCCAGCTGGCCCAACATGACGGCACGGACGTTTCCTCATCCTTTATCAAACACAAAGGACCTTTTGCTGCCATCCCCTTGCCCCTTACGTAATTTCTCCCCTTGGCCAATGATAATTTAATCAGTCAGAAGGCAGTCCTTTGTATGTCCTTAAATTACGACCTAAATGTATACAGCGGTCTAGCTGAAATCAATCAATTTGTTATTAGAATCAAGCTAAATCTAATCCTGTTAAATACTGTCTTTGAGAGTTCAGTAATAATTTGAAATGGGAAAGGCGGGTGCAGATACAGGTGGTTCAGGTGAGAGACAAAACAGGCCGTGACAGGTCGCTCGGTACTGTATGTGGCGTTCCTGTTACTCATTTAATCTCCTCAAATAAGACTTTATGATAATAATATGATAGCAGTTCACTGACAATAAATTAATCTCTTGGGCTGTGTTGCTATTTGCAAGCACACAGTAAGTGATTCTGACAGTATATTTTATCCATAATGAGCCTGGGATAGATTAACAAAATGGAAGCAGTAATCTTTCTGTGCCCTGAGACTTACTCCTTATTCACAACAATTTAAGATCCAGCAGACTGATTATGTTACCCTGATTGCTTCCCCCTATGCCTGACACTAGGCCTTGCAATAAGTACAGTTTGTTGTTGAAAGCATTCATCCGTCCATCTTTCAGTAGATTATTTTGGGCTGGGTCTGTCTTTTAGGCAGCAGAGGGCTCAAGGCTGAGGGACACCCTGGACGGGATGCCAATCCATTACAGTAGACACACACTCTAGGGACGATTTAGAGATTGGACTTAGCTGCGTGCTTTTGGACTGTGACGGTAATTTCCATACGTGTAGAAGGAGATGAATTCAAACCCTACAATCCATGAAAAGCAAGAAGCATCTGATCCACCAGGCCGTACTTGTGATGTCTTTCACGTTATAGATATAAAATGAGCACTTTAGAACGCGTTCAGAAGGTTAATGTTATGAACACATACTAGGTGTCTAGTTAAAACTCCTGTTGATGCCATGCTTTCACCGTTAGCTCTGGCCTTTATTTTTGTCTTTTTTCCCTTTTACAGTTTTTAGAATTGACTTATTTGCTCAGTATTACAGCTGCTTTAAATAGCTGAAGAGATGTGGTTTTGAAACAGGGCTTTCTTTTCTCTGTCTCGTTGCATCATCAGGTGACAATTAATAGTCGGTGGGATGTTAAAATTAAATTAAGTTTTTTTATCTAATATTAATATTTTGATAAAATCTTCATGTGTTGGTGTCCCATGCAAATTGAATGGAAGACTTAAAAATGTATGATTCTGTATGAGACTAGTGATAAAGAAATTGGCCAGGAGCTCTTGGATTGAAACGTGGCCGTGCTGAGCCTATCTGGCGAACCATTCCAAGAACAGAACACTGGATGGTGAATCGTCCAGATCTGTAGGCAGAAAAGATCTGTAGGTAGAATAGGAATGTAGTCCAAAACTGCTCCCACTACCAAGCTTGACAGCTGGTATAGGAATATATTACTGGCAGGTAGTAGTAGCTTTCAGCCAAAAGTAGAACATTCTTCCAGTAATCCACAGGATCAACCAGTATTGAGAGGACGTACGGTGTTTATTTTTGAGAGCAAAGAGATTCCCCCTGCTAACCTTAGTTCAGCTTGTATTGTACTGCTAAGGTATGAATATCAGTTTCTGGGATTCTTGTGGCAGGTCCCCTGTATTTTTTTAAATCACTGGACCATTTTTCAGGATTTCCGTATTTAGGTAAAATCGCATTTCTCTGTTGTCACAGTGACCACAGACCGATGATTTCTAAAATATTTGATACTAGTCGTATCACACTTATCATACTGATGATCATATAAATGTGTTTCCCGAGATCTCCTTAAATAGTGGCATGATTTCATACACCGACCTATTAAATGCGGCAAATCTGAACAGGTTTCTTACATAAGTGTAACAAGGGTTCTAGTTGAACTGGCTCACTTTATATCTGGTTATTTAGCTGCCTGATTACACCTGCCTATGTTGACTCAGTTAATGACCCTTGCGATTCACCTGCTTATGCCCATGCATGGATTCTTATTTTCATCTGGTTCTATTACATGAATCAGATGCTCTAGACCAGTGTTTCCCAACCTGGTCCTTGGGGACCCACAGCCGGTCCACATTTTTACTCCCTCCCTGAGGACTGGATAATGGAAACACTGCTCAAGAGGTTAGAAGCATTCTCTGACAGCGCGTTGCTGCACCCACCACACAACAAACCACTTCGGGGATGAGACCCCGAGTGCAACCGTATGCTGGGTGATACCTCAGCACCACGCTAGTCCGAATGGACCCGTGTGAGGTTTTTCCCGGTAGCTGGAGTGCTCTAGACAGCATATAAAATGTAATGTGAGTAAATCCTTTCAAACTAAATTTTTAGTGGCAGTTTTTGTGGACGCTGTCACCGAATTTCTAGGGTGTTGTTAAAATAAATTATGTATGGATCTCCTATTTTTATTTGTATTTGTACCAGATTTTAGATGTTTCACTGTTTTTCTTAGCCCTCACATTACTGTTGTTAGATATTTGGGTGACGCTTTATATTTAACTGCACCTTCATAATGCCTTTATAATGCATTCGTAGAGCATTTATAAGCAGCATACCAGTTTTTGTCCAAAGGGACTTACAGATGAGTACATGCTAGTAAGATAAGATCAGGTTTACTGATCTCAGGAGGAAATTCTCGAATAACAGTAGTAACTTTATTAACGACAGGCCAAGGTTAAGCACAACCGGTAAATCCAGTCTGTGTTGTATGAATCTATCCTGGATTTCATGATACAGCATAACTGGGCATGAAAAATGCAACATATAGAATATAATTGGGATGATTTGACGGATCCTGTCAGAGATACCTAGCTGTGTGAACCAGTTCAAGGTCATTACCATTGTTCCCTGTTGCCTAGTTTGAATTCTGATGATCAAACACACTGATCAGTGGGATTGTATCAGTTTTAATATTGTATTGGCACCACTGATTTTTATTCCCAATGCATTATTTCGGGGCAGCATGTGGCTCAGTGGGCTAATCCTGCGTGCAGGTTCAAACCCAGCCTCAGCGTGTCTGCTGCTCCTTGAGCAAGACCCTTAACCCCCAGCTCCCTGGGCACCCCAACAGGTGGCAGCCCTTCGCGGACAACTTGTTCTACAAAGAGCAAGTTGAGGGAGGCGTAAAAAACAATTTCCCCAACAAAGGAAAGTTGTGATTATTATTATTGAACATACTCGTGTATACAGTAAAAGACTCATAGAAACTACTCAGGCTAAACCGAACCAAACTCAAGAGGAATGGAGCCATGCTTTGCAGCTGTAACTCTTCAGGCATCCTCTGTCCCATGTGGTCACATACACTGGTGTACGTTGTGAAGAGTATGGCATCTATTTTGAGCATGGGGACTTCAGTATGGCTTCCAGTCTCTAAGCCACTGTTCCTCTTTCTGCTGCCTGTCTGCCTGCTTGCCGTCCTTCTCTCCAGGCACCTTCTTCATATATAATAAGTTCCTTCTCAAGAGAAGCTGCGTAATTTGCTGCCAAAGAATCGCTAACAGTATTTGCGAAGCGCTCCTACATTAACGATAAGCTTATCGGAAATGGACGGCTTTACCCATATCCTCGTGTCGGCTAGCATCGCTAACTGAAGCGCTCTGGCAGCGATGCCGTTCCCCGTGAGGTTCCAGCGGGAGCTGCACTGGGATTTTAAAACTCCAGGCTAATAATCTGGCATTCCTCCATTTTCCCGGGGCCGCCTGGTTTTGTTCATGTCATGCTTCGTAAACATGCCCAGGCCTCTGACAGTGTTAATGGGATACCTGCATCTCCCTGAACACAATTAGCTGCGTTGATGTGATGAAGGGTGCCTGCAAGTCTGCCTTCTCGCAAGACATTTCCTGTAATGAGACTGATAAAAAGTAACCGTAAACATCGCATGGGGGTTCAGCGAATATTCAACCCTTCATTTGCATTTTTTATTCCCCCCCCCCCCCGTATACAGTCGGCATCCAGTGCCCGTTCAAGAATTAAATCGAACATTGTAAATTGGCTTATTGGTCTCCGATTTGACTAGGGTGCATTCATTTTCAGGAAGTAGCTTTTCATGACGGTTGTATTGCTAGAAATGTGTCTAAATATATCCTTAGAATGGTTTAAGCACTGTGAAAATGTGCATTTTCTGGTAAGTTTTAAAACTAATCTGTGCCTTTTTCCATAATTAATTTGGAAATTAAATTGCATTGTAAATAAATTCTGAGTATTACCAACACAATAGCCTTAAGCGCGTAGTTCTCTGCACCTGGCTTTGAGACATTTTGCTATGGTTAGGATTAGGGTGGTTTAGCAAATTAATTGGTTGTCTGTTTTTTTCCAGTGTTTTTCTAAACCTCTGAAATCAAATTCAAATGTAAGAACAATGAGCTTAAAAATCTCTAAAATTAATGTGCTCACTTTTCTTATGCAAAACTCATTATATAAAAACCTTTCATGAGGTATATTGGGATATAAAAATGTTATTATTATAAATTTACTTTGAATGAAGACAGCAATAACAGATGAGTTCATGGTGACCTTTGCTTAGAGTTTATTTTAGACATTTTAGTCTTTTCTGTCAGTTGCAAATGAATGTATGACTTCATTTTTACAGGTGATTCCTGGGGGTATACTGTACGCGCTCTGTTCTTTTTCACCTAAAATGGCCTGTTGAGCAGCCTGAAATCTAAGCTGGTGGTTGCCATCAGAATAATAAAGCTGTGCGACTATGAATACAGTACCTCCAGAGTTATTATCGCCCTTATTAAAACTGAGTAAAAAAAAAACAGGTTTGGAAAAAATTTATTGACCTAAACCTCAGTGAATACCTGTAAAGCGAACAGAAGCTACGGCTCTTCAGATCATAACAGACTCAGTGTTACTGTGTTTGCAAAGATCGGTTGCACAAAGTACAAAATGCAGGAGTGCCAATAATTGTGGCATGGAAAAATATGTTTTGATGAGGATGCTCCTTTGCTAGAATTCATGTACTTCAATTAAAGGCTGTATTTTTCCAGTTTCAGACTGAGCGAATTGATCATATTGTATTTATTTCTTACTGTTCTCTTTTTTATGTGTTCGGTTTTAACGGTGGTTGGCAGATAAAAGAATTAGCAATGTTATTCTGCAATATTAAGGGTGCAGTTTTTATACTCTGTGAAGCGTCTAATTCTGCAAGCTGTTGTGCGCCACTCGTGTAAAGAATGCTTTGCCACAAGATTAGAGAAGCGACCCCGGAACATCATTTTTTCATCGTGTATTTCAATAATTAGTAAGGGATTTCTGGCTGAGAGTTTATCTAGCGAGTTGGCTGCCCCTTCCCATGGTGAGTAGTACTGGACATTGAATCATAGTATAGAGGCCAAGGTCTTAAAGATAAACTGTACATCAAATACTGCTAGCTAAAGATTTCAGTGGAATCATTATCGATTGTTAAACGTATTATCGATTGTTAAAAATATTATTTTCTCTGCATGAACTCGAACCTTGATTGGCTCAAAGGTGAACTTATACAGCTTATACTGTATATAAAAATACACATTTTAAGGTACACACACTTCTTGCCTTGCAAACAAAAACCACAAAATCGGGCAAAAGATAAATCAGACCACACTAAAATCCCCACCAGAACGGAAGAGAAACATTACGCGATTATATGGTTCCAAGGGTTTATGTTTTATTTTGATTTTATAAAAACTAAACTAGTGTCTCCTGGAAACATACGGGAATCTGTACCTTAGATAAGAAAACTGTATGTTCTTTTTTAGTGTTTATTTAAACCACTGTAAATAATTACCTGCACTGGGCAGAGCAGAGTGGGGCGTATTTATTTGTGAATGCATTAGCTGACTTGACCATACTGACTCACATGTGTACTGAGCTTTAATTCCTAGAGTATCGTTACTAATGAATCTACACTTAATAGCTGAATTAGAGTATAACGCTATGATTTAAAATTATTTTTTAAAAAAGGATTTTAAAAGACGTTTAAGAGCATGTGCATTTTTCTGTTTAAATTGGCCCGTGTTTCTCTCATTTTCCTGTTCATCGGCAAGCGATTCATGGACGTGTCGTCATCCCTAAGAAAGCAAAGGAAATTAGCCGCGGATGGCCGATAAAACAATTACTCGCCGGAAAACTTTTGAGGGACTCATTTGTCCATAAAATCAAGTTCAGAGTCCCAGTCGCACCTCCTATTTCTGATCTGTTGCTTCCCAATAAAAAAAAAACGTGCTTTGTTCTGCTTTCTGAAATGTATTTTTCAAATGACAGATTTGATTTATTGCGGTCTGGGCTTAAATATAAAAATAAACATTTTAAGGTATGCCTACTTCTTGCTTTGATCAGTCTTTCTTGTCTAAATTATGTGTGTCATATAAATTTGCTGAGGCATTGGAATTTTTATAGATTACAATAGTATCAATGTTTTTTTTTTCTCTCTCAATGTACATCCTGTGCTTAGCAAGGTGGAGCAATTTTCGGTGTGTATTCTTAATGCTTGCAGAGCCAGTGTCATTCCGTCAAGCATGTGACATTTTCATTTATAATACTCCTTATTATAAAGGTTAAAATCCATAAATGCATATCCATTAAAGTATAATATTATGCAGCTGCTTAATAATAGATAGCGATTCCTAAGATTCTTACCACCCATCTGTAAGTCACTGTAAAAATGATACCCGCCAAAATCTCTTAAGGGACTCTGCTTGAAGTCTTTGGTTTTCTCTTACAGGTCTTGGTTTTGGCTGCTGGTTTTAAGCTTTTTTTCAGACTTCAGTTCCAGATTTTTTTTCATATGGATATGTTTTTTTTTTTAAATAATCAGCTGACCTCCAATTAGGCTTGGTTTGGATCTTTGTTGGTGTTCTTTAAAATCTCAGCTAATGATTACACTTACTCACACATAAGGGACACGGTTATCATATTGATTATGCTGCGCTGGGAGCGAATGGTTACAGCAGCCCGGACTGCGAAGCCACGTTGAACAGAGAGTGATCTGGTTTTATAAAGAGGCATGTTTAAATGTGTGTTGCAGGCCCTCTCAGACAGAATTAAGGAAGGCATGTGTGGCTGACTTTGAAGAACAGGACAGATAGGCCCCTTCATTTCCTGCACTCCATGTTGCTTGTTTTTGTGCCATTTTGTCCAGCTTTGGCCCCTTATTTCAATACCTTTTAGCTAGTAAATGAGGAAACTAAAGCCTTTCTGGCTGAATCTGAGATCATATTGTTGAAACGACCACTGATGATGGATCAGTTTTATTTTGGCCTTTTTGGGCAGTTCAGTTCATATTTATGGGTTATTCTGCACCTCGGGACATTATTAGCTTTGCACGGGTGGTGCGTTCTGCCGGTCAGGGTTTGAAGAAAGTATGAGGATTTGTATTTGCATATGCATATTTCATTGGCTGTGAAATTTACTCAGACTGCTAGCAGAGTCATCTTCAGTCTCGACCGTGGGAGACGGTTTTGTACCATTAACCAAGGGAAGCTTCTTTTGATTGCGTCAAGCTGCCTGTGAGCTCAGAGTTCTTGAGAATTGATGTAGATGTCGGAAGGCCCCACTTTGCGCCGTTCGGTTTCCGATGGGCCTTGGGAGGCGCCGGTTGAGGCGCTGGCCGAGCGGCCGTCCCAAAAGAGGCTACCGGGTCCGTGTTTTCGCAGTTAAACAGACTTTCCGATGCGAATGTTTGAGGAGGGCGCTGGGAGTGGCCCTCGGGAGAGGGATTGTGTTTTTCACCTCGGCCTTCCCGGGCCGTGTTTTTTGATTCTGATTTCCAGTAACCTCCTGTGAGATCAGGTTGGCTTTGGCAGATGCCGCTACCACGCAGCGCAAGGCGTCAGCCCGGCGCGTCGAGCAGCAGATGGAGGCGTGCAGACAGATCCTTGCGGTTTCACATAACTGCAGCCTCCACGGTACGAGAGACGTGACATATGCAAGAGAGGAGTCGTCTCCCACCGCCGTCTGTTGCAGCCCAGAGTGTCTCCACTAATCAGTGCGCCCAGGATGAATCGGCTGCTTTTCAGGGTGCCTTTGTGTAGGAGGCGCTACTGTGCCAAACAGCATTTATTCTCTATCAGGGCAGTGTTTCCCAAACCGGTCCTTGGGGACCCACAGATAGTCCATGCTTTTGGGGAGCTGGGAAGGGGCAGGAGCAAAAACCTGGATCGACTGTGGGTCACTAAGGACCGGACTGGGAAACGCTGCTCTACCTGTAGTGCTTGCTTTGATTCCTATGGCGTGAGCCTGAACGTGGGATGGGGAGGCTTGTTTATAATGAGGGACCTGTGTGTTGTGACAAGACATTGAGCCTTTTGTGGTGTTTTACAGTAATTTAATCGAGCGCAGGAGTCCGTACGTCATGCTGTTACGTGTGATGGTTTCCTTGGGAAAAAAAAAAAAACTCAACAGAATCCTTATGTTTGCCTCAAACAATTTTACCAATTCTAGAAATCAAGAAAAGGGTTTTTTTTTTTGGAATTTATGGAAAATGGGAATGTTTTGAAATTAGAATAACTTAAATCGTGTTGTGTTTCTGTGTTTCACTGTGTTTCTTTACATTGCATTCTGTTTCTGTGAATATATATATATATATGTATATATATATATATATATATATATACAAAATATAGATTAGAATATGATCCAAGCTGTACTGTATACTTACTGAGGCTGTGCTAAATTTTCTAAAATACTTTTACATTAATGGAAGCTTATTTTGAAGATTCTTACTTCTTCCTGCCTCTTGTTCTGTAATATATTACCTGTCTTACAGTTAATCGTTGTAAGCTCTTAAACCTACAATTCTATTCCCATAAGTTGTACAGGATGGAAATTGTGTTATGCTCACCTTGAACACAGAGGATCAAAGACAGTCCTGTTGGTTTCTGTTGTCCACTGACAGCTGCACATTCTGCTTTTTAGGCTGTATTTTGTCTCTCTGCAGGATTTTTTTCGAACAACAGCCCCTTTATGTCATTGTTAGTTAACTGTCTCGCTTCACTCTGTTTGGCGTACAGAGCAGAGAGACTTAAATGTTTCCCTTAAATGTTTTTGTTTAAAATTCTAAGTTTCTAGTGAATCCTTTGTGCTTTTTAAAAGCTAAAGTAAACACAAAATACTAATGGGATTTCATTAAAGGCAGCAGGAAAGCAACCGTTAAAATATGACTGGCCATGTCCTTTGTGTGAACAGGTGTGTGGCTCTGTGCCCATGATCGGGAGGTCGCCGGTTCAAATCCCACAACCAGCAGAGTGATGCCACTGTTGGGTCCCGGAGCTAAGCCCTTAACCCCAATTTCTCCAAGGGTGCTGGCCGTTGGCTGACCCTACACTGTGTATGCGTCTGGGTGTGTCATGGAGAGTATGATCGGATGGGCAAAAAAGACAGTTTCCCCCAGAATAAATAAAATGTTACTAGCGACGTCCAGGGTGGAACTGAAGCTTGTCCACAGAAGAGGCCTCCAATCAGGAAAGAGAACAGAATTCACTGCAGAACTATAGGGTGCTGTCTGGCTTGGGAACATCACAATGGCAATGGATGGAACTCTTTGATGTCACCTTTATTTAATGAGCTACTTTGTCATCTCTAATGATTATTTCAACCTTTGAAAAACACTAAAAATCTGTTTGGGATGCATTATATCTAGGGTTATCTTCTAATCCACATCAGGGGGACACTATGGGTTACCTCAGCTTTTACAAACTTCTTTAAAACTGAGAAGCTCCCTTGCTTGGCTAAATAGTTCTTCTTGTGAGTTCACTAGTTTGTTTCCTTAGTGACATATGTTTGATTAATGGAGACTGACCAGTCAGCACACAGCAAGAACTCAGTGCTTAAGGTAATCCCGGTCCCTTTAATTGAAATGGTATTTTACAAACCCTGTCCCAGCTCACAGTGTCCTCCCTGACGTGGATTAGTTGGTAACCCCAACTACATTTTAAAAATTGCTACATTTTTACTTTTTAAGAATGTTTTTTAATTGTACTTGCAATTATTTCATTTTATTTTTCTGTCTGCTTTTGGCAGCTTGCTGAAGATTTTCGAGGGAGTTTAATCCACACTGATTGTAGTCATTAGGTTATTGTTGAAAGGTCCCGGGGTAAAATAAGATGATAGCCCGGTTCATTGAAGAATCTCTCGCAGATCGATTGTCATTTTCCAGCTGTTTATAACTGGGGCATGGCGTGAATGGCGATGAAGCTCTCAGCACTTTCAAGGCCTGGCTTATTCGCCTGCCGTTCTTCACTGTGCTTTCCATCATACACAGAACATTTCTCTCACTCTACTAGTATGTTTATTGGTTTCTTGGCAACTCTTGGAAAGTTCCAGCTCACTTCTGGGCCTCTAACTGGGACCTCTGCCTCTTTTTCATGGACATGGTGCAGGCCCACTGAAATCTATTAACATTTGTTTGCATATTAATTCACCGAATCACTGAGTTCTTTAAAAACAATTAAATGATATGGCTGGCACTGCACCCCATTGAATATTCAAAGTACCTCTTCTGGTGTGGAGCAAATAGATTGGAGTTTTAGAATAGCCCTCCAATTGGATTAGGGGTTTTTAGATATGAGCCGCTTTTGCTGCCTTATGATTTGTGGGTAGTGACTGTGGACTCACACAAGGCCTCGCTGCCTCCCCGTGTGTGATCATCTTAGCCAATCGCCTTTCAGGAATTAACTGGGCTGAGAGGCACGTCTGGCACGGAATAGTACGCGGTCTGTTATTACGCTAAATCTTAAGATCTCCTGAGGAATTAAGTGAATGTACTGATTACTTTTATTGTGACGAAGATTGGACTCCTGGTGTGGAGTCAAAGGGCTTGCCGTTCCTGAAAATAATTCTCTTCTTTGGTGTTTTTCTTTTTCATGAAAATAAATGATATATTGTAGAAGAATAAGAGAACAAGTACTAAATACAAGGACAAAATGCTAAATGTACTTTTCAGCAAAGTTTAATTTGAGGAATGTTATAGCGACTTTTTGCAAGTAGTGAATTCAGAAAGTAAAGCTTTTTCTAATCTGTGTACAAAATTAATGGTTTAATTCTTCACCGCAGGAACTCTGTGCTGCACTGTGCTGTTCTTAGCTATCTAAACTAAAACTTGTAGACATTTTGTAAAAGGATGATTATGTGGGAAAACATTTGTCACCTAAAATCGTATGTTTTTAATATGCGACATCACTGGAGTCCATATTCCTATAGAGCTGTTTTTCCGTAGAGAGCTTGATCATGTTGGAACGATCCAGGCACACTCTTTGTGGAGCGGTAGATGCGTCATGTTCTCCACAGAACTCTTTGAGGATTAAAATCCAAAGCTTGTTCCATCTGCTGACTTGTCCTTTCGGCTTCGTGTTGCTACTCCGTGCCGCACTGACTCCTTAGAAACAACGACACGAAAGGCTTTGCACTATAAGACACTTTGGTTGTGTCCTCTTGAGACAATGTATCGGCAAGAGTCTGTAAATTCAAGCGGAGGTCTTTGTTGATTCCAGTCACTTGCTGTTGGGCCATGTTTAGTCGACGTTTGTCTGATTAGTGGAACTTCTTAAACATATATTTTTTTTATTCCTGTTTCTCCAGGTGCTTGAAATGTGCATAAATCTCTCAGAACACAGCCCTTCCTCCTTTCGCGTTTTCACTATTCTGGCCACAGGATTAGTGCGATGGACCAGAACCTCTAGTCCGCTAGCCCAGGGAATCCCTTCAGGTGGCTACACTTTTGCTAAGGGCATTTGTGCAATGAGCTTTACGAAAACACTAGTCATTTTTGTCCCACCTCTGCTTGTTCAGTTATCCTGTACCATTTGTTGCTAACCGTTTGTAATATATGCAGTAAATATATCCCTTCTGTCACTAATAGCATAGGATCTGTGTGACGTGTCCAGTTACATTGTGCAGTCGTGGGATTACAAATTTGAATAGCAGCAGAATAATCATGTACTTCAACAGCGGGCATTACTTAATGCCAGCGCACGGAACTGCAGTCCTTCGCTACCGTTATGAGTGCCGCTTCAGGGGGCTGCTTGAAGTCCTCTGATCCAGAGCACTTTGAACCTCTCGAAGACTGCGCCATACAGGTCAGCAGAGGAACAGGGTTATGGCAGCGTGCCTGAAAGAGCATTTGGGTCCTTTTTGCTCTTGTGCTGTTACGCTGGCTTGCTCTCACTTTAATGGTAGGTCTGGATTTGGCATGTTCTCCTGTTGCCGTCTCGATCGGTGTATATCCGCAGCGGACGTGCCTTGTGGCCAAACTCCTCTTTCAGGGAGACGGTTCCAGTCTGGATTCCAGTCTGGCCCGGTCTGGATTCGGCCGTTGTTCTGCTGTAGGTAAAGGGATGATATGTAGCGTAGCCTCTCCGTTACATTTTCCGGGATCGCGCCGCGGAATTGGAGCGCAGTAAGCGTGGAGCTCAATGGTCGATGAAGGTCACAGAGTACTTTCCGTCTCATACTCGTGAGTGTTGAAGTTTGGCCAAGCTGTAGAAGGCCATCTGTGACTGGCGGTTAGTGCGAAGGGGTGAAGTTGCTGCATCGGAATTGCATCGTGTCCATTCGAGGCTTCCCGTGGCATCGCCTGGGTCTTTGCTGCGCTGGGTTGGCATCAGGCACGTGCTGGAGTCCCTCTATGAATAGGGATCCCTCTGGAGTGTCACCTTCCTTCTTGCGAAGTGCATCAAGTGCCGGGGATATCGCTCTCTTTCTGAGCCCGGTCCGTTATATTGGTGGCGTTTAAATGTCTCGGGCCTGGCTGTGTTATGAATCACTGCGCCATCTGTCACAGGTTGTCTGTGAGAGATTGAAAGGCTGAAGGATCAGCGGTAAACAGCTGTCAGCGTCACAGGATGCAGCCATCCATTTGCAAATTACAAGCGTTCTTTCCGTAGTCTCAGTTTTGATGTGGATGCTAGCAAAGCCAAGCAGCACAGTAGGAATAGTGGGAGATCTTTATTTGATGCTGAGGTTAGCGTCCGCGTGCATACATAGGGACACACTCACACGCACACGAAGGTGCACGCACGCTCACACCACGCGCACAGTCCCACAAAATTTAGCTGCATCAGATTAGCGTATAGGCGACATCGATCCTTGCCTCGTTGCATCTATGACCAGCAGAAACACACTCACATGCACGCACGTGCATACATGCGCACAAGCACACACACTCGCACAGACACGTGCACACACACCCAAACACAAGATTATGATGCATCAGATTAGTATTTTGGCGACATTGTCCTGTTGCATCTATGACCTGCACACACACACACACACACGCATGCACAGATACACACACGCAAAGACACACATACACATGTGTGCACACACCCACACACACACACACACACACACACACAAACACACCAGAAGGGGTCTACTGTCCTTATTCAGCATGGCACAGTTGATATCCAGCACAGATCGATAGCGTCATTTATGATTTATGGCGAC
The DNA here is from genome assembly GCA_015163995.2 of Mormyrus lacerda. NCBI lineage: Eukaryota > Metazoa > Chordata > Actinopteri > Osteoglossiformes > Mormyridae > Mormyrus > Mormyrus lacerda. The sequence continues at coordinate 22,996,578 of JAABNX020000106.1, read as the reverse complement.
GTGCTAGGAGTAAACGTGCAAGGGAATGTCAGCGTTCGTGAAAAACGCCTTCTGTAAATTTCTTTAACACTGTGCTTTTCAGCAAACCACAGGCAATATTCTAGGGCGTAATGTATGTGTGTGTCGTGTTCTTCTTCCTTCCCGAAAGCAGAAGAACGTGTCAGTGACGGTGCCTGAGATCCCTCCGCACATACCGGCGCGGGCGAGGGGTGGCGCAGGGAAAAAGTGACACCACTGGAGCAACACCATATGTGGAAAGAATGAGCCTGGGCGCGTGCTGAAGGGTTATATGGAAACTGAGGAACAGCATTACTTAAGAGGGCAGAGGGGGACACATGCAGGGTTTGTTAGCATGCCATTGTACCACGTGTTGCACCCATCTCAGTCCTGTCTGACAGAAGTAAACAAGAGAAAGGCAATGTGTGTCCAATGGGAAGTGTCTCAGCGGCAGCTGTAGCTCGTCGTCGTGTGCTAATATTATTGGTAGATGGAGAGAGAGACATACACAGATGGATAGGAGACAGACAGAGCAACAGGTAGACAGACAAACAGAGCCGGACACAGACAGATAGACAGCTAGGCAGAGAGACAACCAGACAAGCAGACAGACAGAAACAGACAACAAAGACAGACAAGAATAGATTGATTGATTGATAGACAGACAGACTGAGACAGGAAGGCATACACAGATCTGCACAGGAGGGCAGTGCATTATGCAAAGTTTCTCGCGTCTCCTGTTTAAGCATGGCAGTGGTTCTGCAGTGTCCGCTTTTGGCTTCCTGAAGGTCCGTGTGCCGGCTGACATCGGCTCGCCACGTTCCTTACGTAAGCGCGTACCCCATGGAGGATGACTCTTGTTCGCCGTATATCTGTGCGGGAGGCGGGAGGCTTTTATATGCCGGGACTGTGTGGCACCTCAGGGCTGCCCACTTTTGAAGCGTCTTTGTGAATAAACTTGACCTTGCGCTCGCCTCTTTGTATGACTTTGCTCTTTGAGGATCTCACTGGAGCCAGTGTGGGCAGTGGGGTAATCCCAGCAAGAAGAGACTTTATATCGATCTGTGAATGCCCATTTGTGTACTGATCTGTCTGTCCTGTCCCTACGGTGCTACTATAAACCTTAATATCAAATGAATTGCTAAAAGTGTAATTGTGTGTTTGCGTTTTCCCCACAGCACCTGCGGTATTGGCTCATATGATTCAAATGAATGAGCTAAATTTATTTGTGACCTTAAATCATAATCTCGGTATGACTGTTATTGTGTTAAGGTTAGTAATTATCAAGAGTTATTTATTGATTCCCCCCTCTGCTCAGTATGTGTGAGGATTCTTCTCCAAGTATCTCTGTGGCTTTTTCTCTAGGAACTCTGGTTTCCCCCCTCAGTTCAGAGATGCGCAGTCAGGCTAATTGAAATTAAAATTAAGGAGAAATCGACACACTGTTCTACAGCTAAACTGCTCCACGAATATCAGTATTTTGCCATTTACAGGAATGCCAGTATTGAAGCTTGAATATGTTTGAGGGGCCGGATCGATCTGAGGCCCCTTTATTAATCTTGTGAATTTATCATGCTTTAGATACTGTTTTCTGGCTGGTTTTGGTAAATAGTGGTTTTGTGTAAGGGGCAGTTTACAGACTTGGCATTTAAATGAATGTACTTACAGAGGGGTGCGGCGGGGGTGTCTCATTTACTGTGCTTTCCCTTTGTCACGCCGGACCTGTAGGAATCCATTGATCTTCATGTACAACATAAGATTCTAACTAAACTGCGGTGTTTCAAAAGACAACAATTCGCTGTGAAGTCTTTTTGAAACTGCATATTTTAAATGCCCCGGGGAAAACCGAAGAACTTTTTCAAAGTTAATCAAATGCGTAAGACTTTGCTTATTAAAAGGTTAAATCGGTGCCTCGTCAGTTGTCGCTGAGGAAAGCCAGAGGATCAGAGGTGCAGTTCAAGTCCGACCTGAATTCCCTCCCCTTCTGCCCCGGGACCGAGGCTGATTTTGACCCCCAGTCCCACCTCGCCTGGCCCCCCGCGACTCTCGGGATCTGTCGTCTGGAGGTCTCTGATGCAGACAGGGGGGCGGGCTGCTCGGCTGTAATTGCGGAGAAGCGCGGCCCGTGAGAATGCCAGGCCGTCAGCCAGCAGACGCTTGATTAGAGAGCACGGGAATGAACGCAGCCCTGGCCGCACCCGGCCGGCGCACCGCTCCGCTCTGGAGATCTTGCCTAAGCGTGAGCTCATCAGGTGAGAGGACTCCGCTTTCACTGGCACGACTTACAGCCCCCCCCCCCGCACCGTCGTTAGAGACATGGGGATCAATCTGACGGGGGCGCTGCTTTCCGGGGAGCGGCAGGACCCGGGCCGTTTCAGATCCATTGAGATAAATGACCTCCCGCTATCTTTATTCTCGGGCCTGACACTATCAAATAGCTCACACTTCTTTTCCCGCCTTTCGATCTCTACTGTTGTTTAGAGTGATAGCAGATGGAAGGAGGACATTTTATCTTCAGCGGCAGCTCCTTCTGTAGATTTCATCTGCTGACCAGAGACTAATGGAAATCAAGCGAAACCTCGTTAGATTTTCAGTCTCTGTTTTTCATTTTAGGGTCAGCCTGTAAAACGGAGGGGCAGTGAAACTGTTTCTTTTAAATTTAAAAGCAGACTTTGGGAAATCTGTTATCAAGTCATGTTGAGTGAGTGATTGTATCTTTCCTTTGTTTGGAAATAGTGACCAGACAGACACAGCAAGTAGTTACGTCTTATGAAACAGACATACCCTTTTGAGAAGTGTCATTGATTATCTTTAATTGTATATTTTTATTAACAAGATACAAAGCTAGGCCTCGAGACAGTGGCTAAAGCGCACGCCCTGAACTGTGCCCACGTGTTTGCGGTTGTCTGTCTGCCAATAACCCTGAAAAAGAAAAGCGACAGGAAACTGAGACAGGATATGCATAGTAGGAGTAAGCAAATTCAGGACTGAGCAGGTATTCACCACAAGGACTGTAAATATGTTTGTAGTGAATCTGCACGTGGCCCACCACCAGTGGTTGATGACTATGCCCCTAGTGTGTGATTTGTGAAGCAGAACAAGGCCTACATTTGACAGCCGTGATACTACGAAGGCATGTGTAGTTCTACTCAGATGTGTAACTTCATCTGATTAAAGTTCTTAAGTAGTCAAGACGTATCTGTCGCAAATATTATTGGAAGTGTGTTCTATGTATTTACTTAAGCTTTATGAAAAGGGGGATAAGCCTTAACTAGGGAGTCTGATTTTAATAAAAATGAATAGTAACACACTGTTTAAACTAATTATGGTTACATTTAAAACATCCCTTGTGACTCCCATTGACAAAACAGTTTCCCACATGGAACCATATACCCTCTACTATATTATTTATACTAGTATATATTATTATTTATACTTTATTTGTACCTGAAATATAT
>JAABNX020000106.1:22978177-22993111 GCA_015163995.2 Mormyrus lacerda | reverse complement strand
CGATCTGACCTAATAAGGTACCGCTGTTAGTATAATTGGGGTGAGTAATTGCTGCGCTTTTGCTGTGAGCTGAACCCGGGCATTTGCAGCCCTGAAGCCGCACTCAGGCGCTCATCATCGGGCCTCTTTCTACGTGTCGTTTCCTCCCTGTTGCATCATCTGCATGCGAAGATGCCGTGTGCCGCGAGTGCCGTTCCCTCCCCGCGCAGCCGCGCAGCCTCGCAGCCTCGCAGGCCGTCTCCCTGCCGATGGAGACGTGCACTTCTCTCCACGCCGCCCTGCTCTCCATGCGACAATAAGATCCCGACATCTGCACGCCCGACGCTAGCTGGCGACGTTAATAGTCTGAACGCCGGTGACTTCTCTAGACAGCCACTCTGGGTGGGGGTCGTCTTGTTGTTAGGTAAAGGTGCTTTTAATGTATTGGGGTATAATGCTAAAATCATAAAGCAAGCTGTCAACGCCTAATAAGGATGTGGCCCTTTCCGGCGTGCGGCTGCACTCAGGGAGACAGGGCTGGGGCATTAAACAGGAGGAGGATAAATGACTGCAAATTGGATTTGAAGCTGTTCGAGCTCCTGCCAAGATCTATGCCTGCGCCACCTAGACCTTCCAGAATACTGATGCACACATCCAGCTGTTTCCATCTCCCATATTTCAGCGTGAACGGAGCGACTCCACTTTCTGCCCCCTAAAAAATGACGCGGGAGTGCAGAGTCCTCTGCTGATTACCATTTTATAGAGACTCCTGGACTCCGCCTGGACCATGGCTGTATTAGCCCTGTTTATATTCATTTATCTCGCAGGAGAACAGAGGTTGCCCCTCCTGACGCATCCGTATTCCACTGCAATTAGAAGCAGGGCGAGTTCAGAAACTGCGGGGGGAAAAAAATCAACATGGAGTTTTGTCACCGAAGGATGGCAGCGACATAAATTAGCTGAGCAGGAAGGAATGAATTGACCTGCCCTATTTTGCCCGGGCATCGAGAGATGTTATGTTGGTGTAGTGCAGAATTGCACTCTTGCAGATTCACTTGCTCTCCAGTGCAAGGAAATGTTTGCAATATAATTTAACGAAATATACTATACAGTAAACAGACTTTCTGTGTGTGAAATGGAGTGTGAGTTGGTGCATTCATTATTTCTGGGCTCAGGTGGAGTTTAAAGCAGGGCTTTGAAGGCAATGACATCTTCGAAAGTGGGAAAAATCGCCGTGTTGGGCGGTCGGGCTGTGGAATCAGATTGCGGCGGCTTACCGTCACACAGCGCACACTTAGCTGTCCCACTGTTAATGACCATAGTTGCTCTGTTTGGCTTGTAGACTTTGGAGTCCAGCAGGTTAGATGCATGTATTAATGTCAGATGTAAGTCTCACTGCTCTGTGGGAGCCTTTGGAGGGAGACCGCGATGGGAATGGAACACGCAAATGAGGAACCACGTATGCGATGGCCTTCTGTACGAGTTGATGGCACCCGAGTCTCTTGCTCTAATTCCCCACAGGATAGATAGGTCATAAAATGCTGATGGTGTAGTGAAACTTGTGTTGGTGAGGGAAACTTCACCTACGACACATCATGGTAATAGAGAGACAGCTTGAGATTAACGGCATGAAAAAACAAGGCGTTAAAAACAGAAGAACTCCTCAGTCACACTTTGGAGCGTGTGCACCTGACAGGACCTGCTATGCAGACGCGGTTCACAGCGACAGGGTGACATTGCCATCTCGAGCCGGGTGGCTTGTAGCCTCCTGGCCATCGGTGAGGATCAGCTCCATGTGTGAGATTGTGGTAATGCTCCCATTTCTGGGAGGAGCACGGGGAACTTTCTGATGGGAATGGCTTTCTGACGGTATGCCTTTCTGATGGTATGGCTTTCTGATGGTATGGCTTTCTGATGGTATGTCTTTTTGATGGTATGTCTTTCTGATGGGAATGTTTTTTTCAGGGAGATAGGGAAATCCTCTGTCCTGCCCCCTCTCCCCCCTGGTGTAGCAAATGGGCGCTACCTCTGTGTCTACTGAAACACATCTCACTCTTGTTTATTCAATTAAATTGTCCGTGAAATTAAGCTTAATTCTCCAAGTGCTGGAAAAACACGTGCAGGTCTCTGCAATGCTAACTAGTGCGCTGCTGGCTTGGCCGGGCTCAAACCAGCATTAGCTGCACCGCGTCATCAGGACCCGTTCGACTTTACGGCAGTTGGCCGCCTGGCTGTGGAAGACGCACTTGTGCAGTGCTGCCGTCTTCATGGTGACCATTCGAGTCCGAGGGCCTCCGAGACGGTAAGCGCACGCCTCCACGTGCCTCTCCGTTTATGGTCATTTTACATTTATTTTATTTAACAGACACTTTTCTCCAAGCTCACGTATTAATGAAGCTTTAGAAACATGCGTGATTGTCAAGGAGTCGACTAGATTTAAGTGCAGCTAGGCTGAGCTTCCAGTGAAAGTCCAGGTACGAGTGTAAGCTGCATTGGAGCAGGAGCAGCGAAGCACCTACCAAACCAAAGAAGAACCTAGTAAGACTATTGTTCAATATTCAAACTTAAGAGTGTCGAGTGTCAGTCCCCCCAGATATCAGGTGCCCTGCTCCGTGCTTTAATTACCAGAACAATTATGTATCCATGTTGTAATCTGTGAGGCTATTAAAGAGCCCAAATCCCTCCTTTAATTCAATCTCGCTGCCCCGTATCAGTGGGAATCCTCATCTCTCTGTGGTCGTGCATTTCCGGGATGCTCCTTCCCAAGTGGCGTCTTCCGGGTTTCCGTTATCGCCGAGGCTCTCGTGTTCCTCCACGAATGAGGGCAGGCGGGAGGGGAGCGGGCGTTGCCACGGCGATATCATCGAAGCAGGTGAGCCGGAAGCTTCCGTCAGCTCTTTGTAATCTTTTGAAAGTAATTCCATTATTTAGACAATGTAATTCATGTTAAGTACTATTCAGGAGATGTATGTAATATAAGGAGCTGTTCATGACTTAAGCCCATAAATACACATTTATTTGGGGGGGGGGGGGAATCTTTTAAGGGGGGGCTAAAGCTGATCGCAGCGTACAATTATAGTGTAATATTAATAAAGGTAACGTTTAGTTTACTGTGTTTCATGGTCGTGTGGCAGTGATGGTTACCACTTACTGGTTTCACTGGGAATGGCGCGTCTCGTGATAATGGATTAATGGGTGGATCGGGATGGATCTTTCCGCACGCCCTCATGGATGCCGGTCGAAGGGGATGATGGCATAGACCGCTGCTGGAAGCGGGGCAGAGAGCCCAAGTCACGTCTGCCCCCAGCTGACACGCCCACTCTGCTTTAAAGGCAGTGACGTTCCAACAGAATATCCAGGCTTTACGTTTTAACATTTTCCTCTTGGCCCCATCTGCTCTCCGATCTGCATCTCAATTTTCTTCAGCTGAAAGTTAAGTGCTGGTGTCATCGCCAGCGGAGTGCGACTCAGCGGGTTATGGATCCCTGCCCGTATCCTGAAGGTTGTGGGTTCAAATCCTGTAGCCAGCTGAGTACTGATATCACCACTGGGCTCTTAAGTGAGGCCCTTAACCCCAATTGCTCCGGCAATGCTGTCTGACCCCAAGCTTTCCTTGCCTTGCTTTGGACAAGCGCATCTACTAAATAAACAAAGGTAAATGTAAATTACTGCAGTTCAAGGTTGTAGCTGGCTGTAGGCTGTTATTCACGTCATCGTTCCTTGCTTCATGTATTCTATTTATCTTTTTATTCTGATATAGTGATCCCTGAATACATTGTATTCAGTAGATTATTTTCCAGAATAAAAAATACTCTTTCATTTAAATTTATTACATAGCATGTCATGATTTTATATTAACTCGTAATTAGCTTCTTGCTTAAATACAGGACGTATTGCGCACTTGTAAGCACTTCTGTTTGTGTGTGACGTCATTCGGTGTCATTCGGCTGAAATGTGATGCGGTTGTACTCCCTGCGGTGGCATTCGGTGTTTGTTCAGCATGTGCCCAGAGACAGCGGCTCCCACCCAGACCTGATTTATTGTGAGCATCATAACGCCACTGGGACTCAGCACTACAGACCGATGCTTGAGCAGATACATACGGATCAGCTGATTTATGGGCTTGTGAGTCATGTTGGTACATAGGGGGTGATTTAGGGGAGCTTAATCCCCCCCCCCTCCCCCTTGATCTTGCTTCGGGGAAAAATGGCCTCTTTGACCCCGAGAGTCATTACTGCTCGCTTTGGTGGCAGTGCTTCAATTCCCCATTCTGGACGGAAGGTCTACTTTCTGCAAGCAAGATCTAGCAATCAAGATAATGCATTTTTTGTCAAAATAATTTCTTCTCATGCTTCTCGAATTATTGTTTCATTCTAAGTTTTTTTTTTTCTTTTTTTGGTCTCATCCCCAGATCTCATACCAAAGCAATGTTTTTCTGCTGTGGATCCTGTTCTTGTTGTACACCGTTGTTATTTATTTATTTTTTTTACATAAATATAACCGTCTGTTTTACATTGAATCTGATTGTTGTTTTTGGGAATAGCAGAAGTGAATGTACAGAATGGCACGGCTCAGCGACATTAGATCATACGTGTGTGTGGAGCTCCGTGGAAACCTTAATGTGGAAAATTTCTCAGACGCGTCGCCTGATATGGTGACGTGCAAACGTGGGGGGGAAAAAAAAACTGCATCAGAAAAACAATCAGCAGTTTGTGATTCTATGACAGAATCTGTAGTGCTTGTAAGAGCAGTCGATTTTCTTTCTGGTGTGAATGAAGACACTTCATATCTTCATTTTCTGGAGCAAAGCCAATCGCCTGCATGACACTTTTAATATTTATATCACTGATTCAATGCAAAAGGTGGAAAAAAAAGTTATTAATGTGTTTTGATAAATGTCACATTTACAGAGTCTCTTTTTGGGGTTTGAAATTTTTTGTTGTATAAATTAGAACAATTACAGTATTATTTATGCAAAGTGGCAGGATTAACATGAATTATTTTATGTCGTGTTACTGGTGTGAGCCAGGAATGCTGTGTGCAGTGCCTCTTCCATTGCAGAAGATGTGACAGGATAGTAAGTAACTTTGAATGTTTTGCCAGTCTTTGGTAGACTAGCTACTGTATAAGTATTTATTAAAGCAAGGAGTTATTGGTCGTAATCCACAAGGCAGAAGGTTCATGGTATTTTCTTGTTTTCCTTGTTGTGTTTAGCATAAAGTTTTCCATCATTCATATATTTATTTTTAGACTGTGTATTTAAAGAGAAATTTAAACCTTACAGATGGTCTCAGCATTTTGAAGTGTTGAATGTCTTTGGGTGACAAATTGAGCTTCTATTGAATGTATCCATGATTTCTTTGGCTGTCTAAGCAGGGATTGTAAATTCAGCAGTGATTCAGTCTTTGACGGCTCTGCGATCACACCGGGGGCTTTTATCGTTCCTGCAGTGGAAAGGTGGACACGACAGATTGTTTGCTAAATCATCTTGGGACAGATAGTTTGACAGTGAGGCAGTTGTCACCTTCTTAATTAATGTCCCGGTACAGTGTTGGCTTACAGTATATCACACCTTGCTGAAATACTCAGACATCATATTTATGAAAATGTAAATCACTTCCGCTCCAATTCCAGAGTGTATTTTTGTGTATATGCATCAGAACAGTTTTGGATTAAGGAAGGACATGGATGATTCTGCACTGGCAGAGCAAATGGTTACTTTGGGATGCTGGTCCACCACAAACACCCACACGCACACTAGGGGTGCCAGTTCATCTGCACCATGGGACAAATACTCAAGGGTGGGATTCACACCCCCACCGCGGACGAGGGGGGCAACAAGCCCACCCAGGCATGACACTATGGCATTAGGTCACGCTATACCGTGGTATTTTGAAATCTTGGCATTACAATGTGCTGAACCTGTGTTAAGCTTTAGTCCGTGCCCCAGTTTTCGGCATGATCTGTGCGTGGTTATATGTGCGGACACTTCTCCACACGCTACATCTGTCCAGGGATACAGATGGTCTCGGTCGGCAGTCGCGCACAGCAATGATATTCCATGTCACTTTAAATAGAGGTCCCCTACTAACGATCAGCTTACAGTTGTAGTTATTAATTGATTATCAAAATGATCATTTTCCTGAACAACGCGATTCGTCTGTCAGGTGCTGTAAATCAGGGTGCTGTCGGACAGGACTGCATCCTCAGGCTTTCTAGCTCTCGTATAGCGAGGTTTGATAAGGGGTACAGACGATGGTGCTGGTGTTTAGTGAGTGTTGCCTGACAGATGGAGGCCCATTCTGAAAAAAGGGTGGTTCGGAAAAGCACGGCCCGTTAAATTGAGGGGAATGCTGCGTGTAATTCATAAAATCAATAACATCAAGAAATTTTATAGCATGATAATGAATCGTTGTTATGATAAAAAAATGAAATGTCTTAAATGTCACTGATAATGAGCAGTTTGTTCCAGAAATTTCCTGCAAACGTTTTATGACTGTTTGGGATTTATTTGTGTAAGTTGGATGATGGAGTTTCACATGACAATAATCCATTATAATAACAACTTGTAACAGATTCCTGAGGTGTCCATGAGAAGTGCTTGGATAAACAACTTTATTTTCAGTTTTTCTTATTTGTTTGGATGGTTTGTCAACAGACTTGGCAAACATATTCATTTTCTGTTAATATCCAACGCTACTTAGCTTAGCTGATAAAGGAGTGAGCGCGTGGTCTTTCAAACTATTTTTAATATCAGAATCATGTTGTATTGTTGTAGACTTCTGAATTTTCCGTACCTGTTTAACCTCTGATGGTTAGGCCTTTAATGTAAACACAATGTCCTTTTCATTTCTCTGCCGCATGTGTCTTCTGCAGTTTTAGTTAAATCAGATAAATCTGTTTTCTAAAATCTTGAGAAATTGTCAGTCTTATTCCAGTGTACCCAGAACTTACTCTTCTTTTTGAATTCCCCATAATTTGAGGTCTTTTTTCACCGCTGTATTTCAGTCTTTGACCAAGTGAAGTCACTTAGAAATGTGACCTTCAAGTCAACCAAGCTAAATCTGTGAACATATTTCAGGGACATTCGCTATTCACACATTCTTGTCCACTTCCCTTTATGCTGACTGAAAGCTTTCCAATCTGCCTGTCAGTTTTTTTTTTTAAACTGTTGGAAGGGCTTCTCTTCAATTCTGTGTGATGGTTTGAAGGAAACAGCTGTCTATTGACTTGAAGTCTTACACTTTTCCAGCATGATGTATAGACCGTAGAGAGGTTCTTCACCAGAGATATAGCGTTTAATCGCAGGTAAAGAAAATTTCAGTCTTCTTTCTCGCAGAATTGTGATTGTGAAAACATCATCAAAGTCTCTTAGGTCAAAGTTGTGATGAGCCCTGTTAATATGAATTGTTTTAACTCGGTAGAGAACCACAGAGGTAAACCCTTTATTTTTTGCTTTCTTCCTATGTGAGATGCATTTGGCTTTACTGCTCAGCCCCGGAGAAGTCCTCATCTGCTGTAAAAGTGAGAATATTCAGGATTTTCCTCTTCGGACTAGTATATAACACTTGGGAAACATCCCGTGTTTATCGGCATTTGATTTATGTGACATTCTATAAAAATGTTAATTACACACCTATCATACTGATCTCATTAAAGCCATGAATGAGTCATTTATTTAGCAGGCGTTTTTATACAAAGTGACACGGAGTTGAGAAAGCAGGGGCTGCCAGTCTCTGGAACGACCGGGGGTTATGGGCCTCTCTCAGGGGCGCAGCAGGATAGGGGATTTGAACCGCTGTCCTCCTGATCATCGCCACACCCTGCCTCATTTGTTGGAAAACACCTGTATTTTAAATGTGTTTTTTTGGATATTTTTGTTGCGGCGATATCGTGCTCAGTGGTCCACGTGACTTATTAGTGGTGACACTGAAGTTCTTGTTTTGATGTGAATAACTGCATAATCTTTCATCTCTATCATCAATTCAATGGAATATAAAAAGGTCCGAGGGTCTCTTTTTATTTTATTTTCTTCATTTAGTCTTCATTTTCTACCGCTCCTTATGCACTCATTATCTAAAATGTTACTCACAAGCCAATTATAGATTTTAGTCATCTTTACGAAAGTTACTTTGGGTTTTTAAAAGTCAAAAGGGACACCTTTAGAGATGCACAAAGATGCCGTCTATGGCGTGTAATCAGGCACTTCGACGGAGATAATTCCAGGCCGCCTCGATGGAGCTTCTCATCTTTGCCAATTGACTGGGCCGCCTTGACAGAACCAGCAGCCCCAGCCGCTAATGAGAAGATAAATACAATGAGTCTCGTCTGCAGGTGGCGGAGCTGCTGTTCGCCGTGGCCCTTGATGAGGGAGGATGGGAGACACTGACTCGGATGCGGGGCTGGCCTTTATTTACTCATTCCCCGCGCTCTTTTAAGTTTCCCCACATTTCTGTTCTTTATGCGAATGGCACAGAAACTTTCCGCCAATGGCAGGTAACGTGTCGCTTCGCAATGTGTGTCAGCTTTTAAAGGAAAAAAACAACAAAGCGGTGAGAGTCTGGGGGGGGGTGCAGGGGGGGGGGGCAAGTCTGTCTGGACATATTGTCAGGTGGAAATTGAATAAATTCTAATGAAGAAAGTGCTTTCTAATGAGGCTCTCGGTGTAAACTCTGCTGAATGCTGAACGTGTTTCACTGTTTGCCTGTGTTTATACATCTATTTAGCGATTGTGGCCCTGCGCCTTTCAGAATAAATTAAAGTGCTCTTCCCTAGCAGACTGAAGCCATTTCAATTTATGCTCTGCATAGCCCAAGGCAGCCATTACAGGGGCCAGACTCAACTAGCGTGACGCATGATGTACAGATAGCCAGGCGTTTGGATATCGTATTTATTGCGCGGCAAACTATCATTGGCCGCCTTAGTTGCGTGTGCTGTTTCAGAATGATCCGGTTGGATTTCTGGCTTTTCTCAGATTTGAAAGTGAGCTTGAATTACTTCGATTTTTTTGACATAATTATGAGCTTTCTGTTTTGGTCCAGTATCTGTGGAAACTCTACGGGCACGTTAAGTACCGGATGGCTGTTTGGAAAGGAGGGTAAATGACGTACGAAGTTTAACTGTGCCTTGACTGCAGCCGTGGAGGGAGGAGTCAGTTATGAAATAAATTGTAAGAGTGTTTAAAAGCCGCTTTAATCCCTGCTTTGTTTTGTTATCATTTCCAAAGACCACAGGGTTGGCATGTCAACATTCCACAGGTGACACAGTAATTAAGTGAAATCGTTCCCATTAAAGTAACCAGCTGTTAAAATTTATACAAATTTTACGGCATCTGACAAGAATATAATAGTATTGGTACAAAAGGCATTTAAATTTAATTGGGGGAAAAAAGCATTTTCTTTACATGAATTGTTTCTTTAAAAACAGAAAGAACTCTGCTTTGGCACCGTTTTCTAAAAAACAACAAAAAAAAACATAGAGGAATTAAAACAAGTACCATAGTGAAATTACAACGTTTTTATCTAGGAGGTTTTCTGTTGATGTTGATGTTAAGGTGACGCTAATTCCAGGACAGAAATTCTCCATAATGTCCTGTTATGGCACTTCTGGCTTCCCAACGGAATGTACTACAAAGTTTACTCATTATATAATTCAATAAGGCAAAGCGTTACTTGTTAGACTATATGAAAGTTTAGGTTCCCATGTAATCTCTACCTTGATCTTAGTGTGTCAAATTATCCATTAACGTACAGATAAATTTACAGCACGTGGACCCGCACATCTAGTCATATTTGTATGTTCAGATTTCTGCTGCGTTTTTTTTTGGGGCGATGAACCAATGCATTATGCTGGACTGCGCTGTGGGGGGGTCATGCTTCTACAGCTTCACCCCAGCTCTCATCTGTGATCCTTTGGTTTATCTCCAGTGTTCCCTCAAGCAGCTTATCCTAATCCCAGCCTAACAGAAAATGTCCTGTTATTGCGTTATTAATCAATCCGGCAGTCACATAATTGATTCTCCCTTGTTCAGGGATGAGTACCAATCAGTCAGGGCTTCTCTCACTCTTATAGTAGTACAGTATAAGGCTTGCATGGATTGATTTTGGTATCGCCTATGTTCTGTTTACATTCCAAGTAGGAAGTCAGTTTAATGGAAGTACTTCCTGTGTAGTGTCAAAACCATTTAGCAGACTGGTTCTAAATTAGTCGTCTAAAGGTCTTGGATGCCAGTACCACCTTCTCTGCACAATTGCTAGGACATGGTCCTACTGTACCTCCTGCCCTCCTGCTCAAGGCAACTCCAACCTCACATAAAACACTGTTTCCGCTGTCCCTAAATGAGGATGTCGCTCTCTCAAAGCCATCAGAAGGCCTCTGAAGGCTTGGCTAGCGGCTAGCGATACCCCCAATCTACTTTTTATCGGAGTCTTCAAGGGGAACCCACTGAAATAACATTCACTTAGCATTTTTCCACATGACTCCCCTATGAGGGAAAAACAGGTCTTTGAGCTTTAAATGTGCCATGGGCTAGTTTGTGTTAGTTTCTTTTTTTACCCTTGCTCTTAAGCAGTGTGTTATACTTTTTCTTCTGAGGTTGGTTTTCCCCTACATATCCATTTGCTTTCTCTATATATTTCGATCCCTTCTGTAAGTGTCTCTGAAGGAGATTATTCAAGTGTAGCATTTAGATGAAAAGTGCATCCAGGTTTCATCTGCACGTCTTTAACCCAAAATAATGCATGACCCTAAAGTCTCCATTGCTCCGTGTCAAATCCTCGCCGGCTATAGCTGTCGGGGATATGGAATGGGACACGGTCCTGCACGGATTCTGTCATCCGGTTATGGCTGGCGGACGTTAAAGGTGAAGATAAGGGTGGTGATGGATGGTGGTCGCGGGGTCAGTCTTTTTTCCACAGATTATTTAGCTTCCATTTGGTCTGAAGCCGCAGGCAGGAGCCGGGTGTGTGTGTCTGTGGGGTGTCTGTGGGGGGGGGGGGGGGTCATCGAGGCTGCAGAACACACACACGGCCCTCGTTATGGATGGAAGCCCCGCTCCATCACAAAACAGGTGCGCATCCGCGGCTGATCCCATTGTCATGCCGGAATTGATGGGGTCTCAATCCGTGAATTTTCAGGTAGTGAGTGTGAGGGACAGCGCTGGCCGGGGTCCCACCACGGGGGCTGGCTGCTGGGGCATCGCCTCGCCTTTTCGGCCCCCGTCTGGGTCTCGACCTGCATTTACATGCGGCCTTCAGTCTCTGCGGTCCTGATTCCGAGGAGCCGCTCTATAAATTATTCGGGCAAATCTACCAGACGTGAATGCCGCCATTATATTAATTCCTTTGTTGAGTAAGTGGACGGTTCTGTGTGAGATGTTATCAAAGGCCAAGCTTCCATTATAGGCAGGGTCCTGCTTTGAACTGCGCCAACACACAGTAATGTTCTGTCCAGATGAAGGATTTCATTTAAGGCCCCGGGAAATAGGCAGAGAGGGTGGTTGCGATTATTGCACTGAATAATCCAAGGCAAAGAAAAAGATGGCGAGCGAGGCGTCCTCCCTGGCATGAGGCAGTAAACCGCGTTCTTTTCTTACCTAGCCGAGCAGTGACTGTCAGGAGCGACCAGGCACAGACGGAGGGGGGAAAATGCATCACATGGTCCATGCCTTATTGCCGTTAACTACCGGCTTACCGGCAGAAATTAAACGCGGAAATGGAGGCCGTGAGATCCGTGCGAATCCATGAAGCATTTCTGCGGCATTTTCTTATGGTTCCTGGATGATCAAATGAAATTACCTCCACATTTCAGAAGAAAGACTGCAGGAAGGATTTTTTTTCCTACATGGGTGGCATGATTGTGAGAATGTATTGGGGAGTAATAGAGACCTTCTGTGAAATTAACCTTGAATTGTATCAGTTCTGGGCCCCTCCCACCCCTCACCAATTAACGCAGCCCAAGTGGAGCCTACATTGTAATTACACAGAGATTGGTGTGAACCAGGAAAGCCATCAATAACAGTTTTATTGCCTCAGTCGGGTTTCCAACCATATTCTAAGCAGAAGGTGTAAAGGCTCGGGGTGAGTGATTGGTTATCTAATCCTTTGTGCCATATGAGAGGGTGTGCAAAGTTCATAGTGCTTATCCTAGATCCCAATTAGCTGGAATATTTTACTCTGTGAGCTCACACAGTCCAATTCTACTCCAAGTAATTGCTGCAGAATTTCCTTTTAATATCCTATTGGTGCTGGAGAAGAGGAATTGAGTAAGCAGTTAAAAAAAACAAACAAACAAACAAGAAGAACGTAAGATTGCATGTCTGTTTACAGCAGAAGGAATCTTTTTTTCTTTTTTTGTTTTAAGATAGTTTACTACAATCTACTCTATTATGAATACATTTTCTTTCCTTAGATTTTTAAATAATAAAATCAAACTGAGTTCTTTTTTGGCTTCCTGAAGACCTGAACATCAATTTATTCATCTCACAGCCTTATCCAGGGTTGTGGGAAGAACAAAGCATTTTACCTTGAGATTGTTTGGTAGGGTGTGTGCAAAGATCGTATCGTCACAACATGAACAAGAATCTCATGCATTGTGGACAAATGCATTATTGTCCCGCATGAATTTCAGAGACTTAAGGCAAAGCTTTCGGCTGCCATTTTCTTTGTTTACCTTTAACATTTCAGCATCTTTATATTTGTCTATAAACTTCCCTCCATAATAAAAAGACATATTTGCATATAAATGTAGAATGTGATCTTATAAGCAAGAGATTGTTTACATTATTACAAAGTGGCCGCATCTGGTTTTCAGGGAGGTTGATTATATGCAAAACATAGATTCTGAAGCGTATTTGAAATATTCTGTTTTTGTTTGCTTTATATTGTTACTGATGATTAAAAAGTTAAAACATTTTATAAACTTATTACCAAATGCAACAGAACTTACAAAATAATATGAAATGTTCCATTAACGCAAATGCTTCAGTGGTTATGTGGCCACATTGGTAATATGGAGCTTAGCCTCTTACAGAATGCTGCCTAAGCTTCTAGGCCATACACTAAAGTTACGGTGAAATGATGGAAATGTGCTAGCAAATGTTTTGCATACTGTACATACGTGACCTATAGAAATGCCTTTCTGTCAAAACTGTGATTCTGTACCTGTGTTTGCCCAGGGGTCTGTAGGGCAGCAGCAAGGGGGTCACATAAGAAATGTTGGTATTTTCATTTATATTCAAGAGGGAGAACTACTCCCCAGTCTGAGAGAGAGCAAAAAATATTTAAGCCCCCCCCCCAACGCCATCTTACTCATTAGTTATGTGATCACATATTAGTGGGTTCCGAGCTCTACTCTGCTTTCATTTGCTCTTGTTTAGTTGAAAATCCCTACTTTAAATGTCTGAGTTATCTCCCACTCGAAGCGCTCTGTTTGGAAACTAAAGCCTGATGAATAACAGAGAAGAGCATGTAAACAACACGGTAAACAGGAAAAGCTGTGTGACCATTAAAGTAACTACGTGTTCCCTTTTAAATAAATGCCCCGTCCGACTCTTCATACAATGTATGTATCGCTTCAGTTGACCTGGGATCGTGGACTTTCTGCAATATAATTATCTGCAATTTCAGTAAATGGCCGAATTTAAAAGCAGGCCTAGCATTCTAATTCACTTACCTGACAGAGAGACATTTCAACAGAGCATTTAATTTCTGTACCCCGGTGAAAGACAGCCCCTGGGCCTGTTCGGATTTCAGGCTTGCGCTCAAATCGGGCATTTCTAACGTGGCGCATGATACACTGGCATTTAATGCGACGGCCTCAATTACCGCGACGTCGGCGGTGGCGGCTTGCGGCGGCTTCACGCAGGAGACGCTTTGGAATAGTTGGGTTTCTCGCCAGGGTAAAACAGAAGTCACTCCTGTGAGATGAGTTCCTGTGAGACACCAGATGAATTCTGGGTGCAATACAGGAAATAGCACCATACAAGGTTCAGATTTGCTCCACTACGAACTGTGATATATTAACAGTTTCAGCTGCTGTTATTAGGACTGAAACCACAGATGTTCCTGAATGACTTCTAGTCTCTGCCTGGTGTTTTTTTAATGGTTGTAGAGTTAATAGAGATTTTCGGCTGCCTCTTGAGTAGACTCATCACGTCCTTGGCTGCGTGGCACAGTGTGGCCTGTTCAGTGAACCCGGATAACGCGCGTGGCCCTGAGGTCCAGAGACGAGCCCGCTTTTCAAACCTGGAGCTCTGAAAGCACGAGGTGATCACGCTCCGAGATTGAGCCTCTCTGCCACTGCTCAGAAAAAATCAGACCCTGCAGCTTAAATCCGACACAAGCCAAATGAAAACAAACACGGGGAGCCGTTGGCTTAAAGTTACAAACCAGCTCAGCTTCTAAGAGGCATAACAAATTTCCTTTTGACTGCGGTAAAGAAGAGTTTGAAAGGGGGGAAATTGGACCGTGTTTCCAAAAAGATCAGTAGATGGTCAATCTAAGGGAAAGAAATGCCAAGCTGAGGTAAGAGTATAGGAATTTAAACAGTGACAACTAGAGAGTGTCACTTTTCATTTTCTTTTTACGCAATGAACGAGTATAAGATACTAATGAGTAGCTGGATGTAACAATTCTGGCCTTGCACGTTGTGCTCTTGCAGTACCTTTATTTCCTTCATTATCTCGCGCTAATTATTTTCGTTTCGTTATTTCCGTCGTCATTTCTTCGTCACTTAGTGAGAATTTGGTTCCTTTAAGCAGAGGGCATCCAGACGCTTTCAAACCATCAGCAGAAGTCAAAGGAGGTGAGAATATTAAAAAAAAAAAGGTTGTTCTTTGTCACAACGGTCATCATGGCAATAATTACGCTAATTAAGATTAGTGTCACGATGCGGCGGTAGGCGAGCGGTGAAGGAGGCGAGTAGAGCCAGAACTTCAGGGAATCAGGGTTTATTTGG
>JAABNX020000106.1:22957840-22978077 GCA_015163995.2 Mormyrus lacerda | reverse complement strand
CTGATATACATGACTAAACGGGGATTAACAGGACACAGGTGAACACAATCGGGCAGGAACACCAGGTAATGAGGTGGTCGTGGCACACGGGAGGATCGGACGGACCGGATCATGACAATTAGCAGAAACCTGAGGTTCAGTGTGACTTTATCCAGACTGTGTAATTCACATTTACTACGCATTGTAATGTGTAATAATGGCGTGACCTTTAGTAACGGAGCTGACAGATTTTGATACCCTTCTTAATCCATTTTCATCTGATAAAAGGAGTGGAGCTGTTTGTATAAGGGTTAGAGAGCGCTGTGTAATGGCTACTCAGAGTATAATTCATTCTGCCTTTTGAAGTATTCTCTATGTTTGTCCCAGTAATTTGCATCAATAGAGTGGCTTGGAAAAAAGGGGATTTGCTATATTCATAACAGAGGTGAGCGAAAGAAAGTCATGGGATGGGTAATTTACGTTTCCCGTAGGGTAGCAATCTGAACCTGTCGCGCCAGGAAGCTGAGACCTCCAGAAGAGCCGTTTCCGGAGAATAATGGATTATCGTCAGCCAGAATCTTAAACTGACCACAGAAACAATCGAAGTGGTGCCTCTATTCCAGTAGGACGATCTGGCTAGGAAATTGGAGGCGTCTTCGGGGAGTTTTTGGAGATGCGCTCTGTCAGTTGGGACCGTGTCTCCGATCTTGGATCCGTCAGCGGTTGAGTTATATCCATGACATCATCTTCTAATCATTCGCGTGGCAGATGCTGTGACCTTATTGGGAGGGTGGTCGATAAGACGTGACAGCCCCTCACCATCTGCCTGCTATTGATCCCGATCGGTGCAAAGAAAGCGCTTTGGAACAGGAGGGTAGCTCACGATCCAAGACACCCCCCTCAGCTAATCACAAGGGAGTTTGGGGCAGGTGGGGCGGAAGCACAGACAGACATACAGTATGATGCTTTTAAAATGCTGGCATGCCTAAATGAAATTTATGTGTTTTAGATTTCATATGATTCCAGTTACTTGTTTACCAAAATGTGTTTTGAAATTATTTTGTGGTGTATTATAGAAAAATGCTATAATTATCATAATTGAGAAGAACATTTAGATAATCAGCACTACTCCTGAATTTATTACTTCAGGGTGGTCAAACATAGTAGTAGGAAGCCAAGTTCCTGTGAATCGGAGCTTGAAATTTCTTTTTTTTTTCTCCCTGCAAAATAAAAAAAGTTACAGGGAAGATAAGAGCACAAATAGTTCTTGAAATTAATGATTTGGGCAGAACATGGAATATAGTTAGAAAGTGATAACTATTTTATATTGGCAAGTTTAGAAGGCCAAGGGTCCACTTATTCAGAAAGTTTAATCTCATTTGCTACCTTTATCTGCCGATTGTGTCTGAATAATAATTCAATGGAATCTGGGTCAAGGAGTGCAAAGTACTTTCATAGTACTTGCATTGAATTGACAAAACACATTCCCATCTTGAGTCAGAGGACATTGTACTGTCTTCCTGCCTCTCAGAGACTCTCTCACTGCAGTCCCTGGTGTGCGGCAGATCGGCGAGCTAAGATCACGTTACTAAATTTCCGCACTTTCAAAGCGCTCATATGCTCAGGCAGCCTGCTTACTTAGCTATCGATGTTTAATCGATACCATGCCCCACGGGATTCCTCTGCCGTTTAATTCCACCCAGGATTTTCTGTTATTATGAGATAGCTGTTACATTTCCATCAAAGGGTTTAGTGAATGTGGTGCGAGAGTGTGAGAGCGACGCTTTGGAGATGAGGCCGTGTGCGTCCCTCTTATCAGACCCGGTGAGAAGAGTGGCGGCGTGAATGAGCTGTCACACGTGCCCTTCGTCCGTCGGGCCTTTGACGCGATGGAGTGGAGGGCGTCAGTCCCTCCTTACGTTGGCGCAGACTGGATCAGACTAAAAGCGCAGCCCCGGAGGGCGCTCAGGCACGACTTCCATAGCGATTGCCGGTAATCCGTGCTATTTGAGGTCTCTGCAGCTGCTGCAGACGCCGCCGCTGGTGATTCCACATCACTTACGATCGCAGACAGGCCACCATGGACAGACGCAGAAACTCCTCCTCTGTCCCCTACCGGGTGGCCCCGCTTCAGCGCTAATGTATGGGAGACACTCTTCTCTTGAACAGGGAGAGCTGGTCCAGCTGGAGGGGGGGCGACAGGCGAGAAATACAGAGTTAAACTAGTTGAACGTGTGGCTCCAAATTTCATTCTGCACGAATGGAACATGATTATTTTACTACCGAAAGCACATTAGAGAAAATTTATTGGTTAGCTGTGAATTTTGCCTTTGGCTTTTAATACCTCATTTATAATAAAATGGATTAAAGCTTTATTTGCTATCTAAAGTTGACCTGGTTCTGTGTTGTTTTTCAGCAGTGCAGTGTGTGTCTTTATAATGAGTTGTACTGTATAAGCCTAAATTCATGGTGTAGACAGTCCAAAACAACAGCAATGTTAACATTGCAAGCTGATATGGTATTTGTAGTGGTATTTTCTGGGAGCTCCTGCATACATTTAACATGTATTTATGAGTGGACGTTTTTGTCAAAATCAACTTACAAGTGCGAATAGGAGAGCTGGGTCAGCCAGCATCTTTGCAGTAGTTGGGCTTAACAGCCTTTTTCAAGAGCTATGGGGTTTGAACACACACCCTTCTGGATAGGGCCACAGATCCCACACCACAGAGCTACACAGATGCACGGATGAGCCCTAAATGTGGATATTGCCGGTGCAGTGTGTTCTTCGATTTTAACTGTGATTTCTTATAAAATGCTGTGCGGCAGCTGGCCAGTGAGATTTCACCATGCTGAATGTTCCAGTATTCGCAGTAGCAGTACTGAGTGTGTGTGTGTGTGTGTGTCTGTGTGTCTGTGTGTCTGTGTGTGTGTAGTTAAATGATCCAGTATTCGCAGTAGCAGTACTGAGTGTGTGTGGAGAACTCTATTCTATAAATGTCAGTGACTGCAATGAAAAAACTAAAAATGCAAAAACTGTATTTTGCTTTGCTGCTTATGTTTATGGTTAGGGCTGCGTAGGGGTTAAGGTTGTCATAGTTAACGTTAGCATTTTTCCCATAGAAATGAATGAGCGGTCCCCACAAAGATATGATTACACAACTGTGTGTGTGTGTGTGTGGGTGAGGGGGGGGGGGGTTTCCAAAGCCAATGTGTGTTTTACTAGGTTTTACAGTCATAGAACAATTATTTTATACTTGTATTACATTGTTTCTCAATGTTTTGTGTTGCAGTTCTCAAACATGATCTTATATGCATTTAAACACAGTCACAGGGTTGCATTTGGGGATTTGCTCTGTCTTCCTGCTTCAGTGTGCACAGTGTCTTTAGGCCACACAGGTGGTCCACTGACGAAATGTCAGCTTGTCTGGCTCAAATCTCTCTCCAAAGAAGTAACTCTGCCACTGACCCAGAATGCATCCAGGGAGGGCAGGAGAGAGAAAAAGAAAAACCATTTGAGAACCTTGTCTGAAATAGGAACGTAAGACACGCTTGGGTGAGACACGCGTCCGAGGTGAGCTGTGTTTTCATGTACTGTACATATTTAATATGCACTTGAAAGGAAGTATTTGGATATTAATGTGAGTCGTTACTTGGGTGGAATAGTGGATGAAAAAAACTGCACAAAAGCACAAAGGATGAGAATTTGAATGTGCAGCTGTGATCTCCGCAAACGCCTTTCTTTGAGACTCTGTGTCTAGAGTTAAGCTTGTGCTGCTCGTCAGTAAATTACCCTCCAGAGTGTGCGTCATTACACAGTACGGGTTAGGATGTATTTTTCAATAAACATTAGACACTGCAGACGACTAATTTGTACAGTTAAATAACTGGAACTGGGGTACACATCCCGCAGGATTAGTACACGAGCTCCACAGACCATTCCTGTCTTACGTGGCAGGCTTGCTTTTTTGATTAGAAATGTTTCTCTTCATCACTACATACTGGAACTTAATTCTGGCAGAAATGATTGCGGCCCACTCGCTGCTCGTTACGATGCCGCAGCAAATCCTTTGTAGCATTTCAAGGTGTCTCTAAAGGGGACAATGAAAAGAACAGCAGCATAGACGCTCCTCTACTTACGAATGCGGTACGTTCTGAGCGGCCTTTCGTAACTTGAAACGTTCATAAGTCGTTATTTAGCATCATTTTAAGGGTATACGCAAGTACAAAGAACTAGGATGCTGGGAGTTCACACGCTACGCTGCTGCGCGGCGGGTATAGCGGCCAGAAGTCGTACAGGGTGGAATTGGCGCGCGGGGAAAAAAAATTGATGTTGCGGACAGGAAAGGGGAGCCCAAGGAACACAATTTGGACTCTTCGTTCGTATGTCTGAAAGTTCATAAGTAGAGGAGCGTCTGTATTCTGCACTGCATGTGTGTACTTTTATAATTTACAGAGAGAAATCCAATAAACATAGACCTTAGACTTAGACCATTTCTGAGCCACTTGTCAGCTGCAGCATATCCAGCAGTAATTAAGAAAATTAGCTGCTGATATCCAGCTGCTCTTAGCTACGAAAATCATACCGTGGACAGAGGTATAGAATTGAGGATATTACTCTGAGAATACCACCCCCCTTCCCCCCCCCTTGTGTAAAGCAAGGGCAAATGTGAACGAGGACGAGGCAGGAGGAATTTACTTGTCCCTCTGTTACAGTTGGGAACCTGGATTTTGTAAAAGGTGCAAAAGCATCGATGTCCATCCAGGGCCCGACTTTCCAGATACTGAAAGATAAAAACCACAATAAACATTACTCTCAGAAGTACAGAATCCAGACATAGAAATTGATAGTTAAATTAAACTTAATCTGAGTCCCTTTTGTAAAACAACGCAGCCAAATAATCCTCACTGAGCAGCGTCTTAGCGGACCGTCTTGTGCTGATCGATTTAGCAATGGAATAGGGTAAAAGTCTTCACATTCAATCACATAGAAATTTGTAGTGGAGAAATACACCTTTGTGGTATGAATCACCGCGTCTCAACAATGGAAACAAGTCATTAGACCGTTTGGAGTAAAGAGTAACTCTCAAGTGTACCTTGACTTACTTTTGTACATTCTTTACTCTTCCCACAAGCTGTGTTTTATTGCAGCGCTCATGTTATTATAAGTGGTCTCGGAACAGAGAGTCGAAACGCTCTCCATTCGCGTCGAGCAGCTGAGGCCCTGAACGTGAATTTGGCCTGGCCCGTGGAAAGCGCTTCGTATGTGATGGCAGGCAGCTGCCAGAGAAGCCGTGCGGGACCCGGCTTGTCCACCCAGAG
Organism: Mormyrus lacerda; assembly: GCA_015163995.2. NCBI lineage: Eukaryota > Metazoa > Chordata > Actinopteri > Osteoglossiformes > Mormyridae > Mormyrus > Mormyrus lacerda. The sequence goes on along the minus strand of JAABNX020000106.1, from coordinate 22,972,779 downwards.
GACAGAAACATCTGCCGTCTTGGTCTTCATTAAACCGATTGCATTTATCATAGGCAGGGGCACTGTAGAGCTGTGGGTACCCTGGCAGATACAGGACGTCCAGCACCTCACAGGGCTCTCTTAAATATGTAAATTTCGACATAAAATTGGGCGGGGGGAGGTAATAATGTCCCTAGCTACACCTCTGACCATAGGCGATAAGACTCTGTTTACTCAACTGTAGCGTTTCATCTCATTTTAGCATGACCTACGCGAGTGTTCGGGTACTTCTAGGTGTCGGAGTTATAAGTTTGTTGTTTTGTGATTTCAGAGCTCGTAATCTGGCATCTAGGTGAGGTCACGGCCGGCTGGGTTCTCGCACATGAAGGTCACCTAGATATCAGACACCCTGCTCTCTCAGCTTCGCAGACCGGTCTGTGTGACTGCTTCAGCGGCGCCTGTCCTTTGATCAGTCTGACGGTTTCCTAAAGTCAGCCTTCCGTGCTGGCAGCCTACCTGTTTTCCTCCTGTTTTATTAGAGTTACGATTTGCATGTAGGCTGTTATTTTTTATTATGGTCTGTGATTCCTGACATTCTACTGAGTCACTTTACAGTTTACTTGGGTCTCTCCTGTTGCGTTTTATGCTAATTTGCATTTCTCTCCAAATGCCGTCTTGTCATTCGCATTTCTTTTTAAATGCCGGCTCGTCATTAACCATTCGGCTTATTGACACAAATATTGAATTTATTGAATCATTATTAATGTAAATCGTGAAGAAATGGCTTTGAATAGTCTCTTGCTGCTCACAGCAGACTAGACTGCTGGATTAATTAATGGAAATGCTGAACATCTATCCCCAGTAGCTTAGCAGCGTTGTCTGTGTTGTATACTGCTAAATGTGAGCATGCAGTCTTGGAGAACAAGAACTGAAAACCAGAGAAAGCGATAGTGTCCTTTTTACAGTAAAGCGGCCTGCCAGACCCTATTAAGAAGGTGGTTTGATTCGTTTTGTCTGCTAAGGTGTTTGATTTTACCCGTATTTAATTATCAGGGTTGTTTGTCCTCCTAGTTCCTTCCTGATGCTCATTTCCTCCGGATACCTGGCTCGTAATTTCCGTCAGTAAATGTTGTTTGTGGTTTAGGCACAAGTTCTGCGGACTGCGGGTAGCTCTCTACGTGACCTTTCGCTTGTGAGTGTGTGAGTGTATGTGTGTGTGAGTGTGTGGTTCATCGTTGTGGCCTCATCAGTGATTGACAACGGCCACACAGCCTTGCCGCCTCCCTGCTGTCTGAAAACTGCAACAATTTGTCCTTGGTGAGAACAGGCCCCTCAGAGACCAGCCTGTGTGTAACAGATGTATGATGGTTATGGGCTGAGCCTCCCCCTTGTTCCTACTTAATTATTACCCTTTGATTTAAATCCAATCTTAGCAGTAATGAACCAAGAGCTTGCATGAGTTAGATAGCAAGTGATCCCACCCTAACTTATAATGACTTTGCTGAATGTTTTGCTTATTCAGCTGAAAATCCACCCCCTTCCCCCTTGCAGAACAAAGGATTAGGCAGTAGAAGATGGCACTTTCATTTTAAATTGAGTCCATTTGGAGGAGTTCCTACTAACTGTTCAATATTCAACTCCAGGCATGATATCCACTGAAGTAATTGAAGTTTAGCAGATGACATGCTGGAATATGTATAAATTGTTGTATTTTTTTGCAATTATGCATTTGCACAGTGCTGAGGGAAATTCTTCACGCTCGGTGGGAGCGTGGCGGGACGCGCTGCGGATGGGCCGTGTCCCCCTTGTAAACATGCAGTGGATAAGCTGCTCCGGGAATGCACGCATCCTCCGCGAGCCGTAGCCCAGCTCCTGGCCTCGTCTGCCTCCTCCACTCTTCGTCCTTTTTTAACTGCCGTCCCGCATTTGCCCCGTCCTGTGCGTCACCTTGAGTACGAGCGGGGCACGCTGTTTCAATGCACTTACTCAGGTGGTTCGTCTGAGCTCTGCAGCTAGCGGGTCACGAGGGCGGTTCCGTCTAGGGGCACGCTGGGTAAAAAGTATACTGAGGCCTCATTTCCATGACATGCAAAATTTTAACTCACCAGGTACCATTTTATGACTGCGACTTTCCCTCGGGAAAAAAATGACGCGTGACAGATCCTGATGGCAATATGGTCTAATGTATATATTGACCTTTTATTCATCTAATGATAGCTGACATCTTTCTGCTTCTTGGTGGCTTAATGGAGCTTCAAACATTCCAGAAAGGGGATCGCTTAATCCTGTCAAGTTTTAAAAAATGCTGCCACCAAAACTCTGTCTGATCTTGGGGCTGAGTTATCGTGGCGTTGTTCTGGTGGTATACGTATGCATTTAAAGACCATTACATTAATGACTGCCCCCACAAATCGATCAAGTATAAGGACAGTGTGGAATGGATATCAGATCTATCCTGTGCTTTATCTTCCTTAACCATCTGTGTGAGTGAAGGCAAAACGTGTAATTTTTTAAAGACTGAATCTTCGGTTTTCATTTTTTTACATCAGAGGAAATTCTGCACCTCATGTGAAGACAGTTATGGGCAGCTGGGGTGGAGGACCGTCATTTTCAGTCATTTTCAGTCATTTTCCTATTTTCTTTATAATTTACAGTAACAGCTGCAGAACACTGTATGAATGCAGTTTGGTTCTTATTACAAACAACCATAGATATCAGACCAAAGGAGAGAAGCAGAATGTTATACAGAGTGTTATCGAAAGATGTGTGTCTCTTTGTGGAAGTTCTGTGGGCTCATGTTTCATTCTCTCAGCTGAAGATCACGTTTTGGTTGGTCGGAGCCGCATGGTAGCAAGAAAACAAGAAGCGCAGAGAGAGAAGCCCGGAAAGCTGGATGGCCAGGCTGTAGACGTGCGCCCTGTGTCCTGGACTGCCCAGTTGACTTCCCTCAGCATTCAGAAAACATGTGAACATCGCAGTTGATTGGTCAGGTTTCACGCCTAATGCACTGTAAGTTTAATGGCTATGAAGGCCACGTGGGATGTCCTCGCTCTGGGCTGCTTTAATGAGATGTTAGGATGCATCTCGTGTGTGCCGCACGAGGCACACGTCAACATGCACGGTCAAATGGAGGATCGAGGGGGGTGAAGACAGCGCCTGTCCAGAGTGGGCCTCACAGTTCACGTGCCCGACTCACATTCAGTGTTTAAACCACCTCGAACCAGAACCAGAACTGGAGCATTAGCTAATGGAGCTGTGGTACCATGTTTCAGAAAAGTCTCTCTGAGTTCAGCGCACTCTGTTTTGTTGGTGTTCTGGTTACTGCAATCATTTACCCCCTGCACAAAATAGATGTCACTGCCTCCCTTTGATCATTCTGGACTGGCAATCTGTCACTGAGACCTTATTGAGCTGCCCTTAATGAGAACATCAGAGGATTAACAAGGAGAGTTGAGAGCTGGTACTTTATGAAAGGTGTAAAAAGCCTGTTTTTGATAGATATGGAACTGTTTACTGGATGAAATGTATTTTGGATTTTTGGGGAGATCTCTGCTCATATATGATGTTTGTGAAGCCAAGTGCTCCATGAATAGGCAGTGAATTCTGGGCCTTAGGAAATGCTACCAAAACCTTATCATCATTATTTTAAACGAGGAGCTACAAATTTCAAAGGTATCGCAGGAAATTGACCTTTTTGTAGTCGCTCTCAAGCTACCGACTCACAGCTCTTTGGCATGTCTTTGGGTGCTTTTTGTTAAAACATGGCAACCATCATGCTCGCCACAGTTTAACACACAGACAGTTTCCTGGGAGAGTCTGTAAGAAGAGGCAAGCGACTGGCACTTTTTATACGACCTGTCTGTGTTTCGGAAGATGCCTTTGAAAGCCCATCTAAAGGACAAGATTACTTCAATTATCCATGGACACAATGAATAAGGATAATTAAATTCCTCAAAGCTGCTTTTGATTAGGGCTTCATGAGACGAAGAAAAGCCTTGGGCGGAAAAATCCGGAAATATGGTGTGTGGCTTACACTTCAAACCTGGGTGTTGAGAGATGTACCATGAGAGCAGAGCACCCATTGTCTGCGCATAATCAGAGGCATTATTAACGTAACGCTAAAACTCCTTTCACCGGGCTTTGAAATCCTATCGAGCGCTTGTCCGAGAGCTGTTGATTTACCATCCAGGCGTGCCCCCAGAGGCGCGAGCTTCCGGTCTGGGGGGAGCTCGGCGTGTGCAAGGCTGCGCGGGTGGTCTGTGGAGAACTGCATGCACATCAGGGGCAGCCTCCAGACGCTCTTTCTGCCGCACGCCTCCCGTGCCCAACCAGAAATCATTTATAGTTGCTCCACGGGCACCAGCACTCTAGCAGGTCTCAACTTGCCCCTCGTGTTCTACTCCGCTTGGTTGATTCCACCTGGGACCAACCTGTAGGCACAACCCCCTCCCCCCCGCCACCTGGATGCCGCCGGCAGAGTACGGCTTTTCGGAGAGAGCCAGCGAGACGCCTGTTCCCAGCGGCTGGGGACGAGTGACACGCCAGCAGAAAGGGGCTGACTCGGCCCATCCATTACGCCCCTGAGTCTACACGGTACAGCGCACAATCCCATCAAAGTCCTACATCTGACGTGGCTCATCTGGGACTCCCGAGCTGGAGATCGAGCTACGGGAGGCAGGAGATATATACGTTAAGGGAGACAGGATGCCGCGTAATGTGTTCTCGTTCCTGTGGAAGTCGTGTTTTTGGCCGCGACTGCGTTTCCGCCGCTGGCGGGGACCAGCAGCGTGCCAGTGACGCCGCCGCGGCAGAGCCGGAACCGATGGGGGCCATTCATGGTGGATTTTTTAAAATTTTTTTGAGAAAAAAGAATATACTTTGACATGGTTTCTCTGCGAACCGCTGCCAGGAGAAAATGTTCAGACCCATGGCCCGGTGAGGAAGTACAAAACAGTAAATCAGACACCAAATATAATGTTGTACCAGACTCACAGTCGTACTTATGGGTCAGAGCAAGCAAACAAGACAATCGCAATGAAAGTCGCTTGAGGAATTAAGTGGATTTTATACAGTAAAATGAAAAAGACCCATAATGTTAGAGAGATTCGGATTCACTCACCGGATGGCTTTGTAGCTTTGGGTAACTGGATGTGAATCGTTCGGAATGAAAAAGCCTGTTTGCGCAGTGTAGGAAAGTGAGGCATTGCAGTGATCTCCCATCCCCTAGAACATCTCCTCTCTGTGTGCTCACTTCTCTCCATTAGCCCTGCCTTTTCAGGTGCACTGGTGAAGGTGGAGCACAATGGCTAACTTCTCTTAAATGGCATCAGTGTTGAGATGGTTTGCCTTGTTTTGGGGATGGACGTAAATGCGTTTAAAACCCAAGTGCCTATTCTTTTCAAGATATTTAGGGTTGGCCCTGTATATAAAACAGCATTCTGGATGACACTTTTTATTGCCCTCTGAACACAAGCTCTTCTTCACGTCAGTGCTGTTATACTGGCAAACAAAGTAATAAACGCTAGGGTGCCAATAATTGTGGCAGAAATGTCTTTGCTGAAAATAATTATTTCTTGATGAAGGATTTGTTTTTCTTTGAATAAATTTCTTTCAATGAAAGGTTGGAATCTTCTCATATTTTCAGTTTGACATGAAGCTACTTCGCAAAAGGCAGATTTTCTCTAACCCCTTTTGCAAATCTTTACAAGGGTTACTGATAATTCTGGAGGGCACTGTATAGAGGGGTACATCTCAATTTGTGATTGGTGCATTGCAAAAATAATAATAATCAGTACTTTACTGATCCTCGTGGGGACATTATCTTTACGCCTTCCTCAACTTGCTTTTTGTAAAGCTGGCTGTCCATGAAGGGCAGCCACCTGTTGGGGCCTCTAGAGAGTTAAGGGCCTTGCTCAAGGACCCGCAGATATGCTGAGGCTGGGTTTGAACTGGTGATCTTGTGATCACAGGCACACAGGCTTAGCCCACTGAGCCACATGCTAATTGGCGTGGCTCCTCGAGGTCCAAATTCCACCAGCCACAGGTCTACTTGGGGGCGTCAGTGGGTGGGTTCCTCTGTAGATCTGTAGATTTCTGTGACTGGTTCGGGGTGGGTTCCAAAGTCTGAATTATATTGTATTTCGGTCTGAATGGGCGAAGTGTGACCATAGTCTGCCATTTAAGCCCCCCTAGTTTAAACCAATGAGTGTTATATATACCTGAACCCATTCTTAGACGTTGGGTGGAAATTTTGACCCACATGACTCAGTTTCTTATGTCTCAGTTTCATGCTTTCTTTGAGAATAGCTGTTTGGATAAGGGGCACCTTTTGATGTGGTTTAACGGTTCTTAGACCTGACTGGACCTGCTTGGCTTTTAAGATGCAAATGGAACCACTTTGATGGTGAATGAGGTAAGTTAGACTTGTCTTGTGTATTTGATAGGATTTTTTGTTTGGTTCTTTTTTGTTGGACATGTTTAAATGTAGAGGAGTCTTCCCTGTTTGTGAAAGCCTGCAGATTGTACAGTATAATGATTCTGTGAATGAGTCATCTGGCTGAGGATGCGCTCACGGTATTTAACACAATTATGGCCTAGCCCTGTGGCCCGTAATCCTCCATCGTCCAACACTGTCACCTGTCCCATGATTCCTTGGGTCGTCATGAGTCAGACGTGTCTCAGCCTTCTACCACAGAAGACCCAGCAAGTTGCTGGATTCTGCAACAAAAATCCATTTTCTTGTTAGGTTTTTCTTGAAATCAGAGGCAGTTTTGGGTATTTATTTGCCGTCACAGTCTGTTTATGGCTTCAGGAAAACATCCTGCCTTCCTGGTAGGATGTCATTACTGGCTGATGCCCATGGCTATATGACGACGACCGGTATGCATCATTTCAGCAATTCTTTAAACTTCATATGTATAAAACCTCTGAAGAACTGACGGTGCGATATCAGAAAAAATGTGAGCACTGTGGCTGTTTACGTGGTTTCCATCTCATGGATGGATATTGAGTCGGAATTTGAATGTGTGAATGCAAATCGCTGAATGTAATTGTCCTGACTGTGGAAGATTTTAAAATGATATTCTAATCCCCTCTTAACATAATGGAAAATCAGTAAAGGATCAAATTAAAATTTGTGTATGCAGAGTGTGTGGGATAGAGTCAGAGAAGAGCTGTAGCTTAATTGGTTTCCGGTCATCTGTCAGATGGGCAGTGATGGTCAGGCCAGTAAATGGAAAGCATCTCGTGTAATGATATTAATGTCATATTAAAAGTTTCTAATCACACCATGGAAGGAAAAAAAACATACAAAATAACCCGGAGAATTTATGAGCAGAGAAGTGCGGTAGAATATAAACTTCATATCTTGTCTGTAGACTGAGAAGTCATGACTTACTGTATGCTGCAATGTACTTTTAATAAAACTCTACTGTCTGTGATTTTATAAAGATGAAATGCCTCCCTTATGGACAAAGCTGCAAGTAGAGTGTTATGGAAAAGAGGTTTTCAGCGGTTTTCTTTTCTTTTCCGAATATTGGGGGGGTGGACTCTCACATGTGTGATTAAACTTGGCAGGATTATGTGATGGCTGCGATCTGAGATGTTATAGTAAATTTTCTTATTTACCAAAGGAGGCATGAGAGCTGATTGAAAGGGAGAGGAACACGATTGTACTGGAGGGTATGAATTACATACCGGTGGAATTTGCAAAATGCCAACCTCTATGTTAGTGTTCAGTGGATCTTCAAGGTGCAACTTCAAGCGTAAATGTGTCTTCGTTATTGAACAAGACCTCTGTGGTAAGTGGTGCTTTTGTGCCGCTTTTGAAAACGCTTTTTTTTCATACTTAATCCAGGAGCTGCTTTTCATCTGTGTGCTGTAAAGCGGTCATGATCTGTCTAAGGATTTTGTTAATCCTTTGAGAGTGATCACCTATATCCAAATGCGGCGTTATCGACTGAACCAGACATGCTATAATGTCTGTGTGCAGGTGGACAATGACTTTTTTGTACATTGTATATATAATAAACTTTTCTATTAAAGATTATTTACGACATGAGGTTACATATATTTATGTATTCACGCATGACAGAAGGTCGTGTAGCTGAAATATTTGACCTGAATTATAGGGTGCTATAACATCTGTAAAAATGGAGTAAATGGGTGTCTTCGGATAAGCCTGTCAGATAAACAAGCCAAATTAAAATAAAGTTGTGTAAGACCGAGATGTTATTTTAAATCGAATCCATTTTTTATTGTTCTTAGCTCATCTTTTCAGTTCGTAGTGCATTTTCATAAGTGGCGGTTTCTTCACAGTCATTGCGACCAAACACATTGTTTGCTAAAAAACTTTATGCTGAATGTGTTCATTTCTTTCCCCGGTTAATGAGTTTTTCTTGCCTTCTGAGCAAATTGACTGCTCTTGGAAAATATGCAGGATGCCCGCCATGATGCTGAAGTTCCCTCTAGCGTGAGATCCCGCCGTTCACCTTGAAAGCCGTTGTCACTCTCGTGTAGCACGAGCGGGAGAGTGAAGGGATGATTAAATATTCATTGGGCGAGCCTCATTAAAAGTTTCCTGGGTTTCCATCAGGCCAACGCCTGCATCGCCCTACGTTGCGTTGCCTTTGTTTATTTATTTATTTTTAGTTACACCGGCTGGGCTTAATTCCTACAGCGTCCCGTCGCCCAACTTCTGTCGGCCGTTTCCTTGTCTTGTATGTTCATGAAGCTGGTCTGGGAAGTGGGGTGGTCATGTGCTTGCATCCAAGAAGTCCTATATTTTTCAAAATTGGAAGAATTGAAGTACTGTTTGAGAGACTCTACAGAAAAATACAGCAGAAGCTGGGCCCTTGTTATGGTATATAAAGAAGATCATTGAGCGTGCCTGTCCCCATTGAATTCGTTTACCACTAGGTATTGCACTGTTAGAGGATAGAGTATACTTTCTTCATATCGGTAAGAACATTTCGTCACAACTGTACTATAATCGCACTTTCTGTACTTCTTGTAATTTTTTTGCATTCAGTTTTTTTATGTGTTAGTTGTGTGTTTGTGTGTGTTTTTATATACATATATCTGCTTGCAAACCATATTGTCAATGTTCATGGCGTGTCGACTGTGGTCTACCTATTACTGTAAATCGAATGAACAGAAGTTAAAGAAAGATATTTTGGATCGGGCTCCACAGGAACCTGCGCGTCAGTGTAAGATGTCCTGATCACAGATGATCTTTCTTAAATGCAGGCCGATTCACAAAAGCTACTCACATAATGTTTTATTTTGGCAAAGCGTCCCATTGCTGACTCTGTCCCTCCCCATCAATGGAGAAAGCAGAAATGACGTTTTACTGTGCATCCTGTTATCGTGATTTTTGATTTATGACTAAGAATGTTCCAAAAATGAACATGCCCGTTCCCCGTGGCCCCTGGCGATACCTCAGTCGTTTAAATGATCACGCTGGCGAAATTGGTTTGATCTTTTTTGTTTTTTGTTTTTTTGAGGATTCACTTGAAGCCTTTCGTTACGTGCTTCAAAGCTGCAGGTGATACGGATCTGAGATCTTCTCGACGTCGTCTTTCACCTCCTCTCGGGGCAGGGTACCGCTGAGGCTCCTGGGCAGTGTTCGGTGGCGCTGAGAGGTCAGGGATGTTTTTCTGATGGCACTCTGAACATGCCAGCTTAGCCTAACATTGGTTATATTTATTAGTTCTTTTGGAGGATACTCAGGTTCATTTTAATTGTGAAAATAAAGCCTATTTTGGCTAACGCCATGTGACATGAAATATTGACAGATTAATCGCTGTTCCCGCTTTTATAACTGTTTATTTTGGCGCTGTCGTATTTTTGAATGCTGCCCTGCATGGCCAAAAAGTAGTTGTAGTTGTGTTTTTTTTTTTTTTTTCATTTTTTGTTTATGACAGCGGTTAGCATCTTCTGTGAAATAAAAGCAATTATAATTAATTAGGCTTGAATAAAGTCAGCCACACACAAACACCCCTGGGCTGGAGTGGCAGAGTGAGGGATCAGGGCTTGTTTTAAGTAATGTGCAGCGTGGCAGTGAAACAGAACACTAAGAGAATGAGGGAACTCATTCAAATAAACGATATATAATTATGTCACTGCATGCTAACTGTGCCTGGTTATTATGGGATATACAGCACTGTGCAAAGGTTTCTGTCCAAAGCTTATTATCTGGGTAATAAGTGTATATGTGTTCAGAGCAAAACATCACAATAAAACTATATCAACAATTTCTTCTGATCTCCAAAAACTTACTGATATTTTGTTGGATGACTAGATGAAGACGGCTTTAGTTCCCAAACATCTCCTCAGTGGCAACACCAGTCACTCCATGTGTTTGTTACATTTCACAACCAGCTCACTTAATCAATTAATTGAATTATTTTAAAATGTCATTAAAGTATTGATTAGCCACATGGGGTGGTGTATTGGATTGGGTTGGGTTGGGTTGGCATGATTCTAGAAGAGGTTTTGAAACTAGCCCACTTTGATAGACATAATGTGACTCTTTTACACCAACATGAAGATCATTTAAACATAATTTGTGTACAGTGCCTTATTTCATATGTAACTAGCAGAATAATTACTCATCTTTGTATCCCGATATTTCTGATCGTTGAGCAACGTTTTCTTGAAATCTCTGCGAAAAACACTGTATTCCCTGGACCGGTGTTAATGTGTTAAGATATAATCGTTTTCTGGATGGAAAAACCCAGCGGTAAGATTGTCCTTATTATAATGGTGGTTGCTCTAATCTAACGATTATGAGGTTTATCTATGTTTTTTTTAAACACTTACCTGCTTTTTCAACCCATTTATCCTCATCAGTGACTGTCACCCATTTCATGCGTCGCCTGGCTCTATTCAATCCGCCCTCATCCTACCCCCCCACTCTAAAACAGTGATCCATTAGCAATCTGTTGCCGGTCTCAGAGAAGTCGACTCCTATCCTCATCTTTCATGACGTTCCTTCCTGAAGGCAGCTTGGGTGCGCGAGAGAAGCCCCAGATGTTTGACCATCAAGCATCTGTCCTTCACGTCCCAGGCAGCAGGATGACAGGATGAAGCTGGGAGTCTGCCGTGATTGCCTGTCACCCCGGCAGATTGTCCGGTGCCTCTCGCCTGGGGAAGCATCTCCGCCATCATCTGACTGGCTGTCATCGTCAGGAAATAACTGTCAGGTCGCATTAAAAAGGGGCTCTTTGATGGGATGAGTCTCGAACCGTTTCCTGCGAAGTTGTTTCGAGTTGCTTCTGGTGCTTTCATGTTAGAAGGCAGATCAGGGGATACAAACTGGTCATTGACCGCAGCGCTGTACTGTACAGCCGCAGGGTAATCGATTTCCGACACAGGAGACTGACATCCGGTAACGCGGGGTCGTGCACGTAGCTCAGGTCTGCACTGATTGGCGTTATTGATGAGCGCCAGTGTAACACAAGTAAGTCTCACTGTAAACAGGTTAAGACCGTACCTTTACTGTATGAAATCGTACACACTGTAACAGGTGCTAGGCGAGGTCTTGTTAGCATTGCATATTTCCTATACTGCGACAAAGGATACTACGCCCAGATAGACTTGTAAAGTCCTGCTCTGTAATCTCCCATTGTGCGATTCGTCAGAACAAAGGACTTTAAGCCAATTACATATCGCATCAATAGCCATTAACAGGGGCTCACAGTTTCCGCACAGAATACACTGTGCGAAGTGAGGAATCAATATGCTCAGGTAGAGTACAGAAACGTAAAAACTAGAAGGTATGTGTAATTAGGCCTCTTCGGTGAATGCTGGGAGCAGGCCAGGGCGTATGCGCACATAGATGTGCTCCACAGACGGTTCTGGCTGCTGCCCATAAATTTATGGTGCCTGTGTTATTCCTCTGATCCCTAACACACCCTGGTGATGTTATGTTCGCTGCAGAATCGAGATTACAAAAATTAAACCAATTTTACCTTCAGTTTCAGGCATCGCTTGCTAGTTGCTACATCTAAACTCACCTATGGAAGCATGTTATACCCAACATTGCCAACCTTTATGTGACTGATATTTAAGCTTACATACACTCTATAACCACTGTCAGCCCCTTCTCATTGCACCTTATTCGTTAGTGTAATGAAAATGATTTGGGATGATTTCGTTAATGTGTTTGGATACAGGGCTACTTCACTCATTCATTTATTTTGGTATTTTGGTTTTTAAGAGTTTTTTTTGGGGGCTAACACAACTTAATACACAAATACTTAGTAGTAACTCAGTTACTATTACAGAACAAATCATGAACGAACGTAGCTACTTGAGATAAAAAATGTCATGATTCATAAATGAACAAACATGAGATGAGAATTTCACTTACTCATTACTTGTTCTTTCAGTGGTTCACAAAGGTTTACAGAATATTAACAGATATATTAACAAATATAAGGGATAAAAGATGAGTCACGATTCATTAATGATGAACAAACATGAGATCATTATGTAAAACATAGTTTGTGGTTAATTAATACATAAGCAAGACCATAATAGTATATTATTTGTGGCCCCTCAAGTAAAGTGTTACCTTTTTCTGTTTTGTGCAGTTTATTTGACTTGGTTCGTTGTGGCTAATTTCAGCCACACCTAAATAAATGTGTTTTCATGGCCACGTTGCTGCTTATTGCCATAAGGAGAGATGCATTTCTGTCTGCCTACATTTACGTAGTAGAGCATTAAGATCCATTGATCAGCCAGTCGGTCAGATATTACTCTGTCGCCGCTTTTGTGATTTTTGGAATCCGGCTGTGCGAGCCTCTTTTGGGCCGCATTTGTATTTATGTAATGTTTATTGTATTTGTTTAGAATGCATGCGCTGAGGGGCTGCGGCGTATGGGCTGTGAAATTACTTTTCTTCCTCCTTCCAATAACTTTATATAATTTCTTTAGCTCCTTCACCCTCTCTCTGTATGAGATTAGGCGGCCCCTTTGATGCAATTTTGTTCCCAAAACAAACATTCCATCACATTCAGCATCTGTCTCTCGTCTTTTCAGAAAACGCCATATCCCCTATATCAGCTTCTATCTCCCCCCCCCCCCTCTTTTTGGGTTTTATTAGATATTCATGATAGCTACTTGCCCTGCACAGTTCTTCAATAAATAAATTAAAAAAACAGATTCTGAGTTTATGACATTGTTTCATGTGCTAAGGGGGGGGGGGGGAGAATACTGTCTCTGATTACAGGATAGATGCTGTGGAATGTTTGAGCCTGACCGGTTATGTGGTTCTGACCGGAATTTGTGAAATAAATTCAAAATCCTCAGCTGCTCTATGAACTTTGGCCCCACACTTCTGATAAAGAATACAGAATACAGGCGATACATAAAAAAGAAAGCAAATACTGAAATGCCTCAGCATGCATAATTGCGGTCTAAAACCAGCCATTTTACATACTCTTTTGCTGTTGATGTGAGTGATGCGTTTATGGTTTAGTAAGACCTTTGAAATGCATAACTGCAGTAATTAATGCTATGTACTTCTATTATGCATTCATTCATTCCATATCCCTCTGTTGCTGTGTTGCCTGTATACGATGCTTTTTTTTAATTATTTGCTGGTAATGTATCTGTGCTGTTCTTTGCAAAGCATCAAAGTGCTTTGGGGCAAATGCATGAAGACAGTTGAAAATATACCAAAAATAAACTGAAATGAATAAACCGGGTTATGTGGTATAGATTATCTGGGACATCGACCCAGCGGACAACAGCAGGTGATACGACATCCAGCAATCGCCGCTCATACTTTTGTTGGCTCTCACGACTCAGATACTCCTGTTGTCTCATACTGCTGTACGCTTCAATCTGGAGCCGAAGTAGAGCACACTCACACCCAGCTGACATCTTAATCTCTGATCATGGTTGACGAACCTTAAGTAATATCAGTGGGTTTATAAGTGGCTTCTTGATAACATGTTGATAAGCTTATTGTTATAATTATTTTGCTACCCACAATCCCCCTCACCTGTGTTATTAACCATACTGATATCTCTTGTTTTTTAAAATTTTTATTCTGAATTTGCGCTTGATATGTCGATCTCTGAGCTGTGTTGTAGCACGTCCCTCAGATGAGGGGAGACATTTGTATTTTAATAATAAACTTCAATATCGAAGAGTTATGTATGATATATAAATATTACTTTGCCATCACGGCACATGGTCGACGGTGACGGGTTAACATGTTTAGAAAGTGTCTCTGCTTTTCCCCTTAGGGGGTTTCATGTTGTGCAGAGGATTGTGGGGAATTAAAGAGCATGGTTACACCTAGCTGTACACGCGAAGAGACACTTCATTACCCGGCTGCAGCGAAACTGGCAGCCGCCAGCCGTGATCTGGATGCCTTCTGCTAAATTCATGGCCTGATTCATGGGGAATCTTTAATGACACTGCATCACGTTGGGGGTTACAGTAAATAGCTGCAGAGTCCGTGTGACATAAATGAGAGCCAGCTCAGCTTTTCATTATTTTCAGTGTCGAAGGTTTTTGGTCTCTGATTTTCTCTAAGAAAAATTATTCCCCCCCCCCCAATGCTTTTATGTGCTTTATTTTAATGCACGAAACATATTTTTAATTGTATTTATTCTTTTTTGTACATGGGATTAGTGCTCTTGAGATACATTTGTGTGTTTTCTTAAGTCTCTTGGCTGTTTATGTTTTTCATGTAGCACAAAGGCTGAGGAGTTTTTTTTCTGGTTTTTGCTTTGCCGCCATCGATTAAGCAGGTCTGCTTCTCACACTGGAAACTCGCAGAAGGACATGAAGTCAACCAAGTGTTGTTGGGCTTCTGGGAAATGCAGCCATTTTTCATTTAAATGATTAATTCCTGGGGGCAGAGTGGTGGCACAGAAGGGAGCCATTATGGGCTGAGATCTCTGGGGGCTTTAGGTTTGAATCTGGTGAAGTGCTGTGTGTCA
>JAABNX020000106.1:22904714-22952820 GCA_015163995.2 Mormyrus lacerda | reverse complement strand
AGTCTATGGAGATAGCCTATGCCTGTAGTCTATGGAGATAGCCTATGCCTGCAGTCTTTTGAGATAGCCTATGCCTGCAGTCTATGGAGATAGCCTATGCCTGTATAATAATAATTTAATACTCCAGATAATAGATTAAAGAAGATTAAAGCTTAGCTTTATTTTCTTGCTCTATTCCTGTAGATCCTCTTTAAAATTCTTCTTTTAATGAACCAACAAGACGATTACTTCTGTTAGGGGCAGTATTACACGGCGCTTTGTCACTGGACATTAATCATAATTTCTCACTGCTTTTATCACTTGATTGTTTGGCCACGCAGCTGTTCCAGTGGCTTCAGATAAATCATTCCTTTTCATGCATTTTTTTTTGTGCGAATAAACATGGCCGTCGCCCCTCTTGGGCTGCGGTCACAGTGCTCAGGGGTGCAGGGGGAGGCTGGCAGTGATGGGACGTGTGCAGAAGGTGTGACCCCAGATAGTTACGTAACGTGGTCTTGCTGCTCAAAGTTTTTTAATTTCCCCTCATTGACAGTGAGGTAGTACTTAACAGCGGAGTATTACAATTACCAGCTGTAATTTAGAGTCAGACTGCGGTGAGGTTCACTAATTAATTAGGGTAGTGTGAATGGATATGCCGCTCTCTTCCCTGTGCTCCCACTGGTTATTTGCTAAAACACAATCAGGAACATTGTTTGCCTGGTGCACCCAGGTGGGAGGTACTTCCTAAGGGACATGAATTACGGCTCCGTGAAGCTTTCCACCAGCGAGCGCAGCGCGACCGGGTTACCGGCGGCCTGCTTGGCTCTGAAATTGTGGCTTGACTCGGGGTGAAGCAGACTTTTATCGCCGCATTGGATTGGAAGAAGTAGCTTTTCTTTTTTTTTTTTTTGACAAAAAACCGACGAGCACTGTGTTTCTGATAATGAATAAACAGTTTATAGTATTGCACGGAATATATGCATGTTCATATCAAATATTACAATAAAAACAATGCAATACTCAAAGGTTTAATTTTTCTAATTTTACAGGATATAAACGTGTGCTTATGTAAATGATGGAAGAATTATTAATTTAATTAAAAATTACATATTGTTGTCATTAGCAATTTTATGACTATATATAAATAACTGAATGTTGTAGACCTAATTTTCTTTAAATATGTTATGTCCATGGTGTTAGAAGGTATATGCTTTGCATCATTAATATGTGTTAAGCGTAAGGTGTGTTACGCTTTTTATATAAATTTATATATATTTTTGTTGTTAGGTTATACATATGGTGTATTCTTTCAGTACAGCTGAGTAGCTTTCAAATTAGGCATCTTAGTCAGGGCCCGGAGTATGTAATCTGTCCTGTCAGGACAGCTTCAGTTAAATGTCTGTAATTAATTAACTGGTAAGTATTCCAAAGTCTCACAGAAAAAATTCTGCATCTATCAGTAAATATTATGCCTCTGAATTACTATAAGCATGCCAGTTCTGGAATTCCTCAGACAGTTGTTTGCAACCAGAAGATCGAAATCATGCCATAAACATGATTTAAACACAACTCATAGATTTGTAGTGTTTTGTCTCTTGTGGTCAAGTTTAATCTCATACTTTCCAAACAAACTGTTACTGGAATAATTCATTCTTCACACTAGAAAAAATCTCTCTCTCTGGCCTCTTGCAGGTACCTGGCAAGCTCCTCATAGTCATTAAAATGTTTTTTTTCATAGAGAACAATTACGTTTTTCCTTCAGTGGAAATGGTACCATATGTAAATACTTTCTTCGAAACACTTTATCTTTGTTTATCTTGTACATGATGGAAGAAATATTTTTTGAGATATTTAGTCCTTCGTCTGGCAGACAATGAATTTAGATGCTTCCTTTTGCAGGTATTATTATGAAAATATTATAATAAATATTCTGCATTTACAAACATATCCAACAAAATATTGAAAAACACTGAAAATGCTATTACAGAAAATGACATATAGACCACCGACTGTTTTGTGTTGCATAGCTATGAATGATTTCGTCAGGCATGGGCTGGCAAACAGTCTTGCAGGAGAAAGACCATCTGTCCACCTGTGCTTGGTGTGGATCTATCTTGTTTCGTAGAGTATTTCCACTAAGATCTTGTGTCTTCATGCAGTGAGCACCAGAGAACACTGTGGGGTGATTGCATCCTTCCCGTGGTCAGGATTCTGCAGGACCAATTCGCTGTCCTTTACCTTGGTCCTGCTGCCATAGGGATGAAGATGCACTGAGGTTCCCCTGCTCATTCAGACTCATTTGAGATTCAAGTCTGGAGCTGAATGTCAGCAAGGCTTTTTAACTAAGCACTTAAAAGAGCTAGGAATAGGTGCTCAAGTGTCATCAGTCACCTGAAATTGGTCTGTTATAAAATTTAATCTAATGGACGAAATGTTGTTCATGCTGGGAGGAACTTTCGCAGTGATTCTAGGCACGGACAAGCAGCATCCATCCATCCACTCATCTTTCAGGTACCTTTTGCAGTGTTAACCTTGAGTCACACTGGGATCTGTTTGCCATAAGAAGCTTCTTTGTGGGCCTATCTGACACTGGATCCCTCAATCTTGTCAACCATGCTGCAGACCTACAGCTGTGAAGCTCGAGGTTTGTTGATGAAACATGACATTTACCCGTGCGATTTGTTGCCCTGCTGTCTCCCTAGACCATGAATAATTGAGGAAAACGATCCTAACGATCAGTCTTCACCGTCATCCCGTGTCTTTGCGGTGAAGATCCATCTGAGCTGCATTTCCTTAGAAGAAAAGCAGGGGGCACATGGAATGAGCAGACAGGAATTTCCCAGGATACCTCGATATCTTAAGTTCATCATCGTATGATTCTCTACTACTGACTGTACTTTTGCTACAACTATGTGCATGTTGTGATAAGCGGCAGCTTTGAACCTTCATTGAGAGACAGTGGTGAACTATTAGGTCATAGACGTGTCTCTTGAATTAACCCAGCTGGCATTCTATTCTATCATGTAGTCTGAAATATCAGCATTATCTCCAAGATAAAAATTGGCTTTAGGGGTTTTGATCGTCTGAAGTAAATAATGAATTAAAAGGAAATGAATTTGCCAATCACATCAAATACCTAAAAGTCCACAGTTATAGTAGTTGTGGGGTTTAAAGAAGCGGTAGGGGCTTGATTACGTCCAGCCCTGAAATTTGGTCAACCCTGCGGTTATGAAAAAATGGATCACACTAGGTCCGGAAAAGAATGTTTTTAGGATGTTTTTGTTGAAAGGAACATCGTCAGTAATGACTTAAGACAATTACAAGAGCTACATAGTTTTTGTGCTTTCCTTCCTACAAAAGAAGGATAGTGAAGACTTTATTAGTCTGATATTTAGGAATTACATTCTACTTCCAGTGTTTTCAGTAGAATCGATTTAGGCTCAAATCTTCTGAATGTTATTTTCGCAGTTACAGAAGAGGGTGCTTGTTGACTTTCTGCTGTAGCCTTTCCCCAGTTGCCGCTTGCTGTGGGAGGTGTCACTGGGCACTGCAGACACAAAGGGGGAGCTGCTTTTCTTCCTGACTGCCGGAGATCAGTTGGGTGGTGTTACGTTGACGTTTCCTCAACCCACACTAGTAACTAAGACTCATTTAGCAGAACATCATAAGGAAACCCATCCTTTAAACTTTGGTCTAACAACCTGTAGGTCGCCCTGATGCACTTTGGCCACCTCTAGATTTCTTTTAATTTGATCCGTGCTTTGGTGCCGGGCCCAGATTTTCTGGAACGTTTCGGACTTTTGGATCGCACGCAGGCTCGCTCTGCCGAGAATTCCCATGCGCTGCCATAATGAACCTAAATACCGTCAAGGTTCCGAAGGCTGTGAGTTGCTCTCGGTTTCAGGTTGTATCCGAATCCGGCACGGTCCTGGCGTCAAGCCCACGGAGAAGCGAAGGCCGAGCAGCCGGAAGATCACAAGCCTCCAGCCGCTCAATTTAGCTTGGGAGCGTCAGATTTTTAACCGTCACAGACATGGGGGAGTTGTGTGGAGTTAAAGTGACCGTCTCGAGTCGGGCCTGCCACACAGAGATCGCTTATTACCCATCACCAAGTCTTCCTCTCCCACTGACAGAGGCTCGTATCTCTATTATTTTTTACCTTGCTTCCCCCAGTCATGCTTCTAAAGACACGGCTTTAAATCGTGCACAAAACCGAAATGTTGGCCCACTACCAATAATAAAAGTGACAGAAATTGGAACTTTAAAAGTTAACGAAACGAGTATAACTCCAGGAGCGAGTAACACTGCCCTTGCCGAGTACTGAGCCTAATCCCCAAGTGACCTCATGCTGCATATACATTAGGAGAGAATAAATTATTACCTTCATCGCCATTAATTAAATGCAAATCATAACGACTTAATGTTTGTTCTTTTTTTATGATTTTGCAATCGTGTGTCCAGCAACGATGATAATTAACTACCCAAGAGGACAAGTACTCAAAGTAAAACAAGGTGCCAAAAATAATAACAACATTGCCAAAATAATCACACGGGTCACATTCAAATACTAATTAGACAAGAAGTACATGAGACTTCCAGCAAAAATATATTGTAGCGCGCAGAGGGTTTCTCTTCGGAGCAGGGATATTTCTGTCTCTGACGTGCCACTGCCTCATAGCTGTAGCACAGAGCGTAACGTTTTCTAGCCATGGAATGTCACGGGAACTTAAATACTGTGCCAGATCTTTTCAGCTGTGTGAAAGTGCCACTGTATTCTAACCTGCGAGGTGCGCTCCCATGTGCTACTGGCGGAACTACTCCAGATGCTACAGGAGCTGAATTTAGGCACCGATGGCTTTAGTAGAATATATTTTGACTAAACAGACATGTGTGGCCCTGTAGTGGTTGGAAAAAGAAAAAGAAAACTGCAAGATGAATCATATAATGTCCCTTTAATATAGTCGAAGGGATCTTTCTGGCCATAATCTAACGGCAGACTTTGAAATGTGGCTTTGACCTTGAGTCCTTCCTCCTCGCCAATATTAAAATAACATCGAGTTAACCTGAATATCAAAGCGTTTAAATTCTTTAAGATTAGAACATTTTCCATTCTCTTACAATTGTGATGTGCACAATAGCTATAATATAAAATAAAAATTGAACAGCAGACACAGTGCTTGAGTGGTATCAGTGAATTCTTCATTTAGGAAATGCCTGAATGATCTGCAACTGTGTTTTCTGCTTTTGTTTTAGAGTATAAATAATCCAACAGGCTAAGGCATGGGTATGTTTACTGATAGGAAAGCTTTAATTGTTTTCAAGCTTAAGTTATGAACAGTGCATTGATTTGAAGATGCAAACATCGCAGAGTGAACTTACACAAAGCTAGAAGGTCCAACCTGCTGTTTTACCATTAGTTTTTTTTTCCTAAGTAGAAAGAGTACTAAAATAACGATAAAACGTACAGTATAGCAAATACATACACCATTAACATGGGAGTTTGTTAATACCAAGTATTGTGTGCTGTACACAGTCCTATGTTCCATGCTTTTATACAACTGCCAGTGCGGGTCTGTTTACACTAGCATCACCACAAACACGCAAGTAATACGTCGCGCTATGATACCATGGACCGAACCATCAGTATGCATTTTATGTGTGACATTAAATTTGATTTTGTACAAAATGTAGATATATGTCTTACAATCATCCATCTATTATCTCTACCATTTTATCCACGGGGAAGCTGGAGCCAATCCCAGCATCTTCGGGTGAGATGCAGGGTACACCCTGGGCAGGTCGCCAGTCCACCACACTCACATTCACACCTATGGACAATTTAGAGTAGCCAGTTGACCTAATCTGCATGTCTTTGGACTGTGGGAGGAAACCCACGCATGCACGGGGAGAACATGCAAACTCCACACAGAAAGGCACACTGGGTGACCCCAGGTATCGAACCCCGGACTTTTTTACTGTAAGGTAACAGTGTTAACCACTGCACCACCGTGCAGTCGCCTGTCTTACAATCACTAACACGCATTCCTCCACGCTAAAGGCATGTCTTCTGCATCACCACATGCAGCCAGGCCCAGCAGTATATCTCACCTCCAAAATGTATTAAAACCACCAAACCACTTTATACACGTCTGAAACATCAAACACTGGCTCACGTTCTCACCCGACAAACACGCTTTGTCACACAAATGGCCATTTAAAACATTAATAGGGAGCATGAAAAAAATGCATTATTGTGTCTTTGAAATATGTTTCAGTTTTCTTCTACATTAAATCAATGTTCCATAGAAAATATTCTGCTCTTAGTCAGGCCTGTCTTCTGGATCTGGTCTTCACGTCATGTCTAATGTAGTCTCTGGCCATACCTCTGTGAAAACATTAGCATGACTAATCCAGCCTTGGCACTCCTTAGGAGAAATATGTAGGCAGCATCCAGTAACATTTGGTCACGTGGGTGGTGGTTGTACACCTTCCACCTGCATGCAGAGAGGAATTTCTCAATTTTGAGTGCAGGACAGGGGAGTACGGTAGCGGGAAAAGTGAGGCTATCCCTGGAGGCGCTGCAAAGCATTCTGTGACTGCAGCAGAGAGGCGAAATGCCACACCATCCCATACGACAACAGAGCCAGGCACGGTTCTTCTCACTTGCTGTTTTTCCTCCGCTAACAAAGGAGAAACATCCCTGTAGGTCATATAGGAACTATGTTGGATGGGTCAATGACTGATGCATCAGTCCTTCACAGGATAATGCTGCACATATTGTGATGTTTGCCCCTCTCTGGCCAGGGATATTCACTGTTGCGTTGTCCAGTTGCATTTCTTCCACCATACCCACCCCAGGGTGGGGGTGCCATCCCATCACAGGGTGCACTCACACATACACACCTACTGAAACCCCAAGACGACACAGGGAGAACGTGCAGATTTCACACAGATGGAGCCACAGCACGACCCAAACCCAGGTCCCAGGGGGTATGAGGCACCGACCACTGCTGACTGCTGCACCTCCACTTCACTCTTCATTATCCATTTCTCATTTTGGTTTAGGGAATGAAGATTGAAAAAGAGCGGTTTTTTTTTACTTTCGTTTTGTTTCATTTAGAAAAAATGAATGAATGATACGCAGATTCACCCCCTTCACTATGGAAATGTAGCAAATGTAGTGAGGCGAGACCGAAAACACGGAGTTGGGTATCGGGGAAAACAAACGAGGATATGTTAAAGGTATGAACAAAACCGGATCACAAAGGATAGACTCTGGACAAGAGCACACAACACCATTTTAATGATAGACCTGGGAATCACAGGACAGGGAAGCACTTATATACAAGGATAATGAGACACAGGTGCAGTGGATTACATGAAGGCTGGAACAGAGGTAAGACAAACAGGCAGTGGGCGTGGCCTGTTAGAGCCACGCCCAGAAGGAGTCACCGGGATGGGGGGGGCAGGACATGACGCAAATTGCACTAATTCAGTTTCTAACATGTTTTAACATGTTTTGCAAATAGTATGTGATCATGCGCAAAATGGGCTCTAAATACTTATGGTTTTGCTGGTGGTGGTGTTGGAGTGAAGAAAGAGTCCAGGAATTTTGTGAGATGTGGTCATTGAATGTATTTTGTGCCGCAGCAAAGACAAGAGATCCAAAGTTTAGTCTGCTGTTGTGCTGATTGTGTGAAGAGTTCTGGAAAGTGACTGCAGTAAAGAAGAAGAAATGCTTGCTAGCAATTGTAAAAATTGTAACATTGCAGTTAAAAAACTCATCAAAGCCTTGAACATCTTAAAAAATATTCTGAATCAATAGATGGGTTCCCAGCGCACTGTTGAACTGAATATGGATCAACTTTGTATCTACTGTTTGTTCAGTAGTTTGGAAGAGTTAATTAACAGGACAGGATAAGGGAATGTTCTTCCTTGCATTGTTCTAATTTACTGACAGCAGAAGATCATCTAATTATGGGGTGAAAATTAATTTCAAGTATATTTTGCAGTAACTTGTAGCCAAGACTCATTTGTAATTATGAAATGTAAAAGCAAACTGCTTTCCTTCAGTACAGTACATCATGACAGATTAATGGTCAGCTGCATTGCTTGTAAACTTTGACCTGAGGTGGGATCTTTTTGTCGTGTCAGAATGGGCAGGAGAGAGGAGAGGCGGGGGGGAATGGGGGTAACAGGAACCAGCCACGGGGGAGCTGTTTATCTTCTGTTGAATATTAAAGACTTTCCATCTGTGAGAAATATCACCCAGCCCAATTAAACCATTATGAATGTCCCCGCATCATTGCGTGTTAGATTCCTGCCAAGGAAATAACATGTTATTGCATGGCTCGTGATGGCTTATAGTAGCACAGTGTGTAATTGGTTGAGATGTGGCCTGCTTTAGCTGCTGTAAACATTGCAATGTACAGACATCTCCGGATCCAATGTGGCTCACATCGAGATGGAGCCCGATCGCATGTTTTTTTTTTTTCCTACCCGATGTTGCCGATGATGTTTACAGCTCCTTTCCACAATCCACGATCCTCAGATGAGCTGCAATTATCGAAATCACAAATGTTATACTGACCATTACTCTGGGTAGGCAAGAGACAGTACCAGTGTTTCCATCTGCAGCCATAATTGGCTTCACTGAACCACTCTGAGTGTGTGTTTTGTAAGTCAAAAAGAAAAATCGTCTAAATGGTTTTTGAAAGGTCGGGCACATACTCAAAGAATTATTTCTGCATTGTCTGAAATGGGATTGTAACTCGTTTTATGTAAAACCTCAGCGAAAACAAATGTATGCGTCCGAATGGCAATGTTTTCTGTTGATTTTAAAAAATTATGGACTCAGTAGGACACTGAGGAACCGTATTATTAATGAACAGCACTAGAGTAACTGGGAAAAACAGGAAGACCTTCACTTCATGGTTACAAGTTGCTGTCGGTGAATCTGTGAGGCGTTCTGCCTTCCTCCACTGATCTCTGACCCCCCCCCCTTCCCTTAGGCGTATATATATCTCAGTCCCGGTCCAATTAACTCAACTCGTGCCAGCTGGGCACCTGTAAAGAAGTGCGATCTGCACAGCTCGGAAGTGCTAGCTGCTATATAGATAAATATATATATATATTACTATAAATATGAAATCCAGTGCGTGGTCTGCGTTCCCCCTTTCACTGTCTCACTGCGCATCCGTAACTCGTCACTCGACTTACTTTTTCCAATTGTATATCCCGGTATGCGAAGCACGTATGCCTCAAAGCCTCTTTTTGTATGTGCGTATACTGTACTGTAGGTTATTATATGATAAATTACTTATGATCTCACTTATTAAGAAGATTAGAATATGTTTTAAATTGTTTAAATAATTAAATGTTCTGTTGGTTCAGGACAACCCTGAATTACTTGAAAAATACAACAGACTTTTATGAATTCATCTCGATCTCTACATTAACGACTTACTTATTACACACAGATGTTAACCCTTAGATATGCTCATGCATGTTGTGTGCTGTCAGCATACTGTAAATACTGGATTAAAACGTGCGCGTTTGAAATTAATTTCATGTGATTTTATGTACTGAAGGCTAAGGGTGGAAGGCAGCTCCCAGACATACGTCACCCTGGTTTTATTAGCAGTGAGATGTCTGCTCATTCCAGGTCAGGTGGCTTGTTGATTTACCTTTGGGAGCAACCATGTGATGTTTGGGGCAGGGGGGTGCGTCCTGAAAATGTCACCAAACGCTCTTTGTATCCAGCCTGGCTAAGCTCTTACCTGTCTGAGGATGTGTTGTGCGCTGCTCAGGTGCTGGAAAGCTGGACGAAAAAATGATAGCACAGCTACCAGGGAGACGTTGGCCCCCACTCAATTATGGCCTCATCCAAGGGTTTGTATTACATTGTGGGGACCAAATATTCACCACAATATCTTAAAAACCTGTTATTTTGATGGTGTGGGGACCATGTTACAGGTCCCCACAAAGATCTGAATGCAACCCAAAAAAATGCCAAAAAGTCTCATATTTTGTTTGATTACTTGTGGTTAAGGTTAGGTCTGGGTAGGAGTTAAGGTCATTATGTTGGGATTAGAGTTTCCCCCTGGAAATGAATGGACGGTTCCCACAAAGATATGAGTACAGGTCTGTGTGTGTGTGTCTGTCTATGTGTCTGTCTGTGTATATTTGCAATAAATACAAACTGTGAGATGTGAAACGTGAACTGTGATATCGCTGTAGGTCTTTGACATACAGGTGGTCCCCAGGTTAGAAATAAGAGCCGTTCTCAGAATTCGCGGAATTTGTTGAAAAGTTTGACTGATAATAATGCAGCACATATGAAATCTAATAATACTAAGCCTAATAGAGTAATAATAAATGTAACTTCATATTATACTGTACTCCACATGCAGCTGAGGGACCACTGAAGCCGTGTAATATTTTCATGCACGGCGCGAAGGAGTGTGTGTGTTCCTTATTACCAACTGCTATATTTAATTTCAATTTTTAATACAGCAGGCTTGACAACTGTCCGTCCATAAGTACGAGTTGTCTGTAAGTTCTCATCCGGGGGAATGCCTGTATTTTGCACTGAAGTGATGGCATATTGGTGAGTTATATGCTGTTCCCGACAGCGAGTTCTCTCTGCTTAGATTATCTCGTTCGGACGTAGTTTCTACCGTGTGACTAACTCATGGATCCTGACACACTGCCTGTCCATCCATATGCATGGACGTGGAACAGGGGCTGTGTCATTCGTGAATGTTACCCCTCCATCTGCTCTTCGGCATGGTCTGTCCTGCAATGGCTCATAAGAAACCCCTCCTTGCGTGGAAGTGCCCGAAGCTTAATATGGTTTTACTGTTTCCAATATTTCTTAAATAGGTTGAAACAGACCGAGACAGACCAGTGGGATGAATCACTTTGCTACTCTTTTAATGCATTATTTAATAAAAGGAACCAGCTCATTGATTACATGAACTAATGCACATCATATGGGTATCAAATTCTTGGAACGGGAAATGTTCAACAGGTTTGGCATCAACTCGACGGTTTTAGAAGAAGCGTCGTCTTCTGCTATATTTTCCAGAAATTCTCAGTGACGCTTTTAAAACCGTGGAGTTAAGAAGCCTGTTTTGCTCTAGCAGTATCTACAGGTACTCCTTTAGGTTTTTGAACATTTGTGATATGCAGTGTTCTTTGCTCGTTTGACCCTGTCCAGACATTCAGTCCAGTAGCATAACAGATGTTATAATGGGAACTGTGGGGATGCTCCTGACTCCCTCTACTTTGACACTGGTCTTTTGGACGAACTTTGACTGTGTGATGTCACCTGTTAAAATGCCTCCTGTAGGGTGAATTATATTGACGGGAGAATCGAGATTTCAAAGCCTGCTCAGATTATCGGTTCCCACTGATCACTGCCTTCTTAAAAATAATCTCATAATAAAACATCTTATACTCAGCTATGAAAACAAACTGGACATACTTTACATATGCACATCCACTGTGGCAATTAAAAATATTTAATAGATCATTTATCACGTTCATAATTTTCTGCAGAATGGTCTGGATTAAGGTCAGCAGATGAAAACACAGTAAATTGACAAAGATCTTTCCGGAGTGAACCACTGTGTTTTTCGTCAGTAATTAATCTTCTTAGCGCATTCTTCTTCAGCAAAGTTGGTGGCGTGCATGATGGGAATTGAGGGATGCTATTCCCATAGCGTTAGTAAAGCTTTCCTGTAAAAGGTGTAACTATTTGCACCACTCCGATGTCCAGTAGGGTCACATTCTTTGTCCCCTTAACAGCTGTAGAGTGAAGTAGCTGACAGGTGCCTGTATTTTGAGAGGCGACGCTGAGGATCCGTCCAGTGTCACGGAGTTAGCACTTTCGCTGCTAACAGCTAATAGTTTTATTTGCTAAGGCTTACTGACGCAGCGACACCTCCTGTCAGTGAAATCTCCTAAACGTCGCTTGCATTTTACGTTTTCAGGGTTCACCTCACTTTGATATTTTTTTTCCATTAATCCCTAACATAAAAGGATCATTTTTAATAGTGCAGGACACGGGATGGGAGGTAACGGACGCACAAATTTTTCACATATTATAACGAATGATAGCAAATACAGTTTATCATGCATTTAGCCAAATTGAAATTCAGATTTCCGTGTGAAAACACTTAGTATCAGAGATTACTATTACCCAGTTGTTGCTTGGACTATGGATGATTTATCATAGAAAGACGGCCTTATGACAGGGATTATTATACTGTATAATATATATAATATATTAAGTTCATAGAATTTTTTTGTAGTCTGTTTGAATTTTTGAAGGTTAAAAATAAGTTTGTTCATTCAGTATTTCCAGAATAAACGTAATGAGCAGGTAGTAAACCAAGAATTTCCCTTTGGGATCAATAAATTTTATCTTATATGGTGACGCAAAATATATACAGCCTAAAGTGTTGCCTGTGTTACACTGGTGATTGGGAGCCAGCCTGTGAGGGCTTGTTTTCCAAGTACAGCCTGGGAATTGTATTTATTTTTGCCCAGCTCTGGATATGAGCACACGTTATGACACTTGACCAGTTTCCTGGAGGTGAAGCAGTGGTTTGACAGGCAGTTGGTGCTGCTTCCTTGACTTACATCTTCCACCGACTGCTGCATATTCTATTTAATCGTCAAACCGAGGCCTGCAGCAGTGTTTGTCTCCAGTCCGTGTCGGGCCGGCTTCGGCCGGCCTTGTCATGTACATTTAAGGTCCCTCGTGAGGCCTGCTATGGCATGTAAACCAGGGGCAAATGGTCCTGCGGAATCCATTATAAATTTCCTTTGAGACCAAATCAGTTATGGATGACAGATAGCTTGTTTGTTATTTTAAGAGTCAGGGCAACTCAATGTACTTTTAGTTTATTTACATTCTGTTTATTTATTTACCAGATGCCTTTGTCAAAAGTGAGGGTAAGAGAACAGGGTCAGCCCGTGTTTCTGGAGTATTTGGGGCTAAGGGCCTTGCTCACGGGGTCAGCGGTGACATCACCGGCACAGAGTCCTAACCCACAGGACCAAATCATGTTTAAAAATAAGGTGATTCAATTATTCTAAGGACAAACTCCAGCTAATGTCACAGCGAGTGGTAAAAAAAAAATCTGATTAAATACACAATACAGGATGGACAAGAAAAAAGTATGGTTTGGTCAGTGATGTATAAAAATTCAAGTTCATTTTGAAAACTAAATAAAACTTCTTCCTCAGAGTTTTTGATATCAACACTACAAACACATTCTCCACTAATTGCAGATCCACCAGGAGTGAGATGCCTGGAGATCCTTTGTAGGTGGCCTATGCCCCAGGAGGAGTAGAAGGTGAAGCCACCGTGGAGTAGAGAATGTCTTGTCCCAAAGCCAACGCTGGCAAACTCTTCTCACTCTAATCTACTCGCCTCGTCTCTGGCATCTTTTTTGAAACTTCCTGTTAGGTCGTGGAACTCCTGCGAAATGCGAACACCTCGGTAACACTCTGACTGCACCTCTCTGGTTTCCCCTGAACCCGGCTCCCTCGGGCCGGCGAAGCCTCACGGAGATCAGGATCGATCATTCGCTGTGAAAATGTCAGGGAGCAGGGTGATAGCCGCAAGCCCGCAGGCTGCGGAACGCGCAACTCCTTAACATGCCAAGCAGTCTGTTAGCACGCGTTGTTGGTTGGGTTAAGTGTCCCAACATTTCTCACCGTTTCTGCTCCGTTTGAGAATGCTAACGATCTGAAACAGCGTTCCTTTTGTGATTAATGGAATGTGTGCTCTTGGAGTAATGGAGCCTTCCATTTATTTCAGACTCATCTTGAACAAATAAAAATTGTCTGTGTATGTTATTGAATTTTAGCAGATAAGGCATTTACCCCAGGGATTAATGATGTCTGTCTGTCCGTCTTTCTATCACGAGGAAGACATAAATTCTGCAGTGGATCCGTCGTTAATTGCTGCTCATACGGTTTAAAGCTGATCAGAGCACCCGGAGCTACAGGACGTCTTGCTAAAAACATGTCACATCTTCTGATACACCAGGTATTACCTTTGTGAATTTAGCCCTGCTGGTTCGCTACGCTGAGGTTTGCTTATGTGATGTCCGGGCAAGATCTTTTGACGGGACTGGTTTTTGTTTTTCATGTCAGCCGCAGCAGCCTGAGTGGCGTATCAGCGGGTGACACTTTCACTTTGTTTAGACTGTGATGAATATTGCATGAGAGCGTTCTGCAGTTAAGGGGTGTAAGCGTGCTCTTGGCTCACGCAGATCGTGTGGAACTAGGCTTGGGAATTCTTACTTACTACTTTCTCAGCTCTCTGGAATGTCTCCTGGCACAGATATTCCCATGTGATAGAGATTACCGTCTCGATGCAGATATGATCCTGCTCTGGCCGTTTGTGACTGGAAGGCATCTGCATACTTCTGTGTGGGCATTTTGATTCCGAAAGCCTTCAAGAGTCTGGTTACGTCGTCTGGCAGAATTTTGTCATTGTTGCTATTCGTCAGCTTTTAATCAGATGTCAGTATAACCACTGTTATAGTCGAGGTACGGCATCGACTAGCCAGAGACATTCATGGCTTATAAAAGCACCAAGACGTCTGTAAAGGTCACGTCGTCATGCCCGGAGCAATCTCGACTTTGAGTGAGACCGAGTCGGCGACAGAGACGGCAACATTACTGCTCGTCATTTCAGTGCTTGGTGACCTGAATTATGGATGAGTATCCTCAGTATTTTTGTGATTATTTCTTATTTTCCTCTTGACATCAGACACTGAGCAGGTAAGTGGGGGCTTTATGGTCTAGGAGGGGACTGGAGATCATGGCCGTGAGTTTAAGTAATTGACCGAGCTTCTTTGAAAACCCCCAGAAGCAGCATAAATTGTGCATCATTGCCAGGATTTATTATAGGAAACAATAATTTAGATTTATGGCACTCTTCCCATTACCAGTATTACTATTTTGTGCTGTAGGCAAGGAGTAGATGTGTACACTTTTTGTTTCCCACTATATTCTATCATCATTTTTGGGGGTTAGATCCGTAGTTGTTAGAAAGGTGAATGATAAGGTTTTCAGCAACTGAAAAATGTCAGGTTGCACAACCAAAAAAACGTACAGTTAGTTTTTCTGAATGAACACCTTCGTAAAATAACCATTCCATTGGCTACAATGCATCAGACATTGCTTGAACACCCTGCTAAAACTTGATATCAAGTCAATACATCAAATTTTAAACACAAATAAATAATTTTATCGTATTACAGTATTTTCATGATTTTCCATACTGTAGGTTCCACTTGTACAAATTAACTTAACTAGTCTTTTTTTGTCAACATTTGAGTTAGATCTATTCACCTTTTCACCGTGTGATGCAAATGACATGGGCTCTTCTTTATGAGGCAGAACCCTGTTTTCCAAACCCTTTTCCCAGTTGTTCTGCCTGCTAATCAAAATTTGAGGGCAAATAATTTTCAAATGTCTTACTGGTTTAAAAACTATAGTGATTTCAACCACTTGGCATTTTTGGATGTATAGAAAACTGTGTGTTATTTGACCGTATTGAAAATGAATTCACATTAAAGAGGTTTCCTGCAATGTATTTAAAGTAATGGACTCGATGCATTTCCCGGATGTCTGGGCGACTTTCGCTTTCTTCACTGTTACAGGCCAAAGGCTCATGTCCCCCCACCATATAATACCATGAACATCTAAATTATTAGGTAAAAATCAATACTTTTTAATCAATTTTCAAAACATAACTTTTTAAATTGAGGGATTCGATGTTTTGGTATCAATCTGCACATCCCTACCAAACTGCATTTTGCAGTGAATTGCAAACTGCAAAGGATGAAGGAAGGTGCTACGGAGAACGGAAGGATAAAGCGGAAAAATGAGACGGAGGAGGATGCAGTGAAATGCACAACACAAGTCTATTTAGAACAGGTGAGAAAAGTTGTAGTCTGTTAGCTTTGCAACACTGCCTCAGGTCACGACTTCCTGAGCTTCCTTTAGGTTTTTAACGTCATTAACATGTTATGCCTAATTGAAAAAAATAAAAACTAGGATTAATGTGTCTGACTTCAAAGCTGACATTGATGCATAGCCATATCTACAGAGAGACAACCTTATGCAGTGGATGAGGAGAGAGTTTGATATTGGAGGGACACAACTTTTTTTTGGCAGGGGGGGTGAAGTCGAATTAAATATTGAGTGGATGCAGATTCCCCCCATCCTGCCTGGTTCCTACACCCTCAGAATGATTGGGTCTTTAATAACATAGTTGAGACCAGTGACCTGATAAAGAGGCTAATTTTGTTTTAAGTAGGTTTAGCCTTTGCCTGATATTCTTAAGCCTTTAGACAGCACAGCACCGAGGCTGATTATCATTTTAGTAAGCAGAGTAAATTTTTTGTTGATTTAGAAATCGTGTAATTGCACATGGTTGGAGACTGCTGCTGAAAGTGTCCATTAACTGTCACCAATAGGAATCTTTGGTCTGATGTGTTTTTGCCATTTTCTGATACTGGAATAAATCTTCAGCTTATTCACGAGTCTCGTTTCTTGTCTTTTCTTTTCTTGGACGACCCCCCCCACCCCCCCAGGCTGAAAGTCTTGCTCTCCCCTTGGGGTGCGCGCCAGGATCAGTATCACTGATTAACAATTTTGGGTTAAGTGAACAGAATATCTTTTCTGTAACCACCGTCCCATTGAATGCCAAACTAAAATAGAATATTGGTACTTTTTTCATCCTCGAGGGGAAATACTGCAGTTTTCTCAAACCTCATCTTGCCAGACAAATGTACGCTCACAGGCTA
The DNA here is from genome assembly GCA_015163995.2 of Mormyrus lacerda. NCBI lineage: Eukaryota > Metazoa > Chordata > Actinopteri > Osteoglossiformes > Mormyridae > Mormyrus > Mormyrus lacerda. The sequence continues at coordinate 22,936,003 of JAABNX020000106.1, read as the reverse complement.
CTTACACTTCTCGGTGAAGCAAATATATCATCAGCCAATCATATGTCAGCAGCACAATGTATAAAATCATGCAGATACAGGTTAGGAGCTTCAGTTAATGTTCACATCAAACAGCTGAATGGGGATGAAAGGTGATTTAAGTGACTTTGAACGTGGCCTGGTTATTGGTGCCAGATGGCTGGTATGAGTATTTCAGAAACTTCTGATCTTCTGGGATTTTAATGCACAGCCACTTCTAGGGTTTACAGAGAATGGGGCAAAAAAAGAAAAAAAAAAAACATCCAGTGAGTGACAGAGGACAGAGAAGAATGATCAGACTGGTTCAAGCTGATAGAGAGGCAACAGTAAGTCGACTACAGTAACCACTCATCACAAACATGAGTGTATGCAGAAGAACATCTGTGAATGCACCACATGTCAAACCTTGAAGCGGATGGGCCACAGCAGCAGAAGACCACACTGGGTGCCACTCCTATCAGCTAAGAAGCAGAAGCTGAGGCTACAATGCGCACAGGTTCACCACTGGATCCACCCTGCCTTGTACCAACAATTCTGGCTGGTGGTGCTGTGATGGTGAGGGGGATATTTTCCTGGCATATTTTGGGTCCCTTAGTAGCAATTGAGCATTTAAATACCACAGCCGACCTGAACCGATGCAAACCAATGGCTACTTCCGGCAGGATAACCCGGCAGGTCACAAAGCTCACGTCATCTCCGACTGGTTTCTTCAACATGCCAGTACAGTTCACTGTACTTAAACAGCCTCAACGGTCATCAGATCTCAATCCAGTAGGGCACCTGTGGGATATGGTGGAAGGGGAGAGACGCATCATGAAGGTGCTGCTGAGAAATCTGCAGCAGCTGCGTGATGCCGTCATGTCAGCACGCACCAAGGTCTCAGAGGAATGTTTCAAGCACCATGTTGGCTCTACACTGCAAAGAATTAAGGCCGTTCTGAAGGCAAAGGGGGGGTCCAACCTGGTGCACCTAATAAAGTGAGCTTAAGTACACGTGAGAACCAAGTTTTGGAGTCGGAGAGCACAGGGTCTGCCCTCATCCAGACCCCCTGGCCCTGCCAGGCCTCACTCAAGGCCTCAGGCTTGATATAATTACTCTGCCAGCTACAGGATTTGAACCCATGACCTTCTGGCCCTGACCTCTAACCTGCCAAGCTGCACGCTACTCTTGAGTAACCACTGATTGAATGGAGGGAGGGGACTGATTGTAACTCCCTCCACTAGGGGACACAGGAATGACATGCTGGTGCTGCGCTGTAATGTGTTTAAAAAAGATATTAGTATATAGCCTCATTTCCCAGCCCGGTCCTCGGGGACCCAAGACAGTCTGCGTTTTTGCTCCCTCCCTGATCCCAGTAATGTGGACTGTCTGTGTGTCCCAGAGGACCGGCCTAGGAAACACTGGCACATAGATATAATTCTGTTGTTGGGGGCTGTCGGTTGCCCTCCAAGACGCTTTAATTAATGTTTATTTGTGCTTTTGCGCTGGATGGCAGATCTTCGTATTCACTGCACATAATTACCACCGTCATAATTTGTCTTTCTATTGTGAATTGCCATGATTCAGTTGTGTGGAAGATGGGAATTAGAGAGGGATACTGGCTGAATGGAATGGGTCTGTCGAACATGCCGGGGACCTCTTCTCTATTCTTCAGTGACACCACTTCAGTCAATAATTTACAAAGTCAGTATGGAAATCTTGTAATGTGCAACAGCTTATAATTTTCTGTTAGGATTTCAGCCATTTTCCCCACGTAATGTTTCCAGATCTGCAATTATAAAGACTGCAGTAGATAATCATATAAGGGCTGTAGCTTAGAGATGTAAATTGTTTTGAGAAACATAATTATTGCCGTTCTGCTGGCTTGGTGATTTTTATTACGCCAAGTGCAATGAAGTAGCTCCTGTTAAGCAATTACAAATGACACAGAGGATAAGGGTTAGCTCAAGTATTCAACGAAATTTAGTTTCTCAGTATAGTTTGACGTGTTCTGTTGAATACCAAAGCCAGTGGTATCTTTCCAGATGCCAGGCAGAGGGGATGAGGACTGCGGAGTTGAACAGTTAGTATTGCAGTAAAACACGTTTACATACCATGTGAATGATCCATACAAGACCTGCTTGAAATGCATGGCTTCTGACGAGAGAGATACTATGTACTTTCTGTCGGACATTGCAGTTTGATTAAGCTATGACATCGTGTTGAAGGCCTTGCTGGCACTGCAGCTTTAATGCTCTTACAGGAGGGCCGTTCTCCGGGTTTGCGGTCTGTTTCATGAACCTTGTTTACGTTGGAATTTAGACACTGCTGTTGCTGCCATAAGTGGTGAAAGTCGGTACTGCACCCTACAGAATGTTTTTTTTTTGTTCTTTTGCATAATGTGTTGTTATGAACATTGTTGAAGTGGAAAATGCTTTACGGTAATGGCTGACCAGAGCTGAGATTTCTGCTTCCCTGATCAAAAATAAGAGGAGCAGGGCTGTTGTGGTGCACATTTATGCTGAGAGAGATGGTAGACTATATTTCCCCCCTCAGTTATTGAGCGGCTGGATGGTCCCACACCCACATCTGCCACCGCTAACCGCAGCGGAAGGCGCCTTACGGCTCTGTACGTCGACACTGGGTAACAATAAACAACGTCTCCTTCAGGTTGCCGCGTTTTGATCACGGCGGGAATAAGAGCCTTAAATGGCGATGCTCTCTTCCGTCTCGGCTGGCATCTCCCTTGAGCTGGTGAGCTGTCGTCCGGCTTTCATCTGGCACGTCTCCTCCAGAACAATGAACGACGAGCGGCCATAGAGAGTCACAGCGGAGGCAGCTCTCGTGTGACGTAGATGAGGACATGGTGCAGACTGCAGTGTCTGATTAAATCTCAGCCGTGTTTTCTATTCAGGATTTAGTCAAGAGACATGAAACGTTTAGCTAAGGCTACAGTCAAAACTATTGTACAGTATTATTTCTTGGTTGTTAAATGACCCGATACCGTTACAGGAAGCTCGGTACAAATCTTGATACAGATTGCATTTTGGCGAACAGACAAGATTTCTTCAGCTGCTATGCAGGTCATATTCTTCATAGTAACATGTCAGATGCTGGAGTGATGATCTGGTGATGTCACTGGGCCCACGAAGCACAGTACAGTACAACTTTAAGAGTTCCTCACTTGTTGCTTTGTCTCGTTGTTAGTTACATTCTCGTATTTGCATGTATACACTGTGTAAAAGTCTTAGGCAGTCAGAGAAAATGTTTAAAGCTGTTGATCTGGGTAGTAAGTGTTCATTTGAAAAAAAGAAAAAAAAAAAACACAATTTAACAGCAGAACAGCAAATCAACAGTAACACAATAAAAACTAACAAGATTTTTTTCTGTACTCCAAAAAGTTACTGATATCTTGTTGAATTACTAGATGAACAGCGCTTGAGTTCCCAAACCCCTCCTCAGGGACTTCTCAACCGTTCCATGTATTCATTGAATTTTACCCCCAGCTCAAGTGTCGATTAGCCAAACATGATGATTAAAGTTGAGTTATAAAGTACATGGGTATCCTCAATAACTGCAAATACTGTTTTAATGGCTCAGATTATACACTTTGGCAAACATAGACCTAATATTGTTTTTCCAACTAGAAGATCATTTCAACATAATTTCCTTTGACTACTTATGACAGTACTGTACATGTGTATATAGATACACTCACTGGTGATCATTCATTTATTCATTCGGTACACCCAGCTAGTACTAGGCAGGACCCACCTATACCTCCAGATCTGATTTCTTCACATGCATAAAAATTATTGTATGATATATGTTCTTTATATACGTATTCTTGTAATGCCTCTGGAAGAAGCGTCTTGCGTTTTGAGTCTGCGTTTTGTTAAAGCGTAATATTTAACGAGTGATGGTTTTCCAAGAGCGGCACGGCAGCTACATTCAGTCAGGATGTTCAGGTAACAGATTCATACCTCCTCAGATGATTGGCTCGGCGTCTAGCCCAGCGTTTAAATGATTGCTACGACTGATGCGCGACATGTTTACCTAAGAAGCACGTGTTCCTCTGAAAGCGTGTGCGTCTTCCATGCGTCTGCCGATGGAGCTTTCACCCTCCTCCGGCGGGGACTTACCGTGATTTGTGTGACGGCGGAGGGCCGTTTCCTAGCAGAGCTACGCGAATCTCCATATTAGGTCCTGCCTTTCTTATAGGTGTCTGTGGAAAAGCCTGAGGGATGTCTGACCCCTTGGATAAAGGAGCCAAGGAATCGGACTAATCTCTCAGCTATGCTTATACCTTCAGGCTGGGGACCTGGGGCTCTGGAGTTTGATTAAGTTGAAAGCCAAACATAGTTTTGGCCTTTCTGTGCATATGCATGAAGTCCTGCATGAGCAGACTGTGCTCAGCAGTTGACTGGCCGTCTCGTCTTTAGTACAGATGTATGCCTGGGACTGTTTGCACTACATCCTTTAATTGGGAGCTGACAGCAACGCTCAATCTGTCCTGACGAGGCTCTTCTAACCCAACTTTCCTTCAGGTAGAACTGCATAAATATACGCGTCTCCGTGCCAAATTAATTTGATTTATCGGCCTGTTTTCTGATTGCTTTCCCGGAGTCTGGCTTTGCTCTAAGTGCGATATTCCAGATTGCCAGTAGATAAAGTAAATTTGTGATGAGGGACGCCGCGCTCAGTCAGAACGGAAAGCCATCCATCCCGGAGGCGGCGGTCGCCGCGGGATGCGGGAAGGCTGCACACACAGCTGCTCTTTCTCACTGTTACGGACCGGGGATTCCCGGATCCCAGATGGAGTGTTGTGACCCTGAGTGCCGGGGCTGAGGAACTTGGGGGCACATGGGAGGGTGGGGGAGGGGCATTAGCATCTGTAGCAGGAAAGGTTATCCACTGCAGAGCTGGAAATGAACCCCCCCCCCCAGGCTTCCATGTTCGTGCTGAGATTAGAAGCAAACCCTGATTATGATGGCTTAATACAGTGTTTCTCAAACTGGTACTCAGGGCCACTCAGACAAGCTACGGTTTTTGCTTAGGAGCTGGGAGGGAGCAAAAACATTAACCGTCTTTGGGTTCCTAAGGACCAGGTTGAGAAACACTGGCTTAATAATTCCAACTGTCACTCTTTTTATTTTTGTGTTGCCCCGGTGAATCACTTCTCCGGATTTGCTTTACGGAAGCCACAGCCGGGGAGGCTTGGGTCCACAGCTCCGATTGGCCAATTAATGGTGGGTGTGGCCCAGACACAGAGACTGGCTATTAGCTGCCTCCTGTATGGAGGTACGACATATTCTTCATTTCCATGGTGCATATTCTGAGAGCACTTTGTTTATAGGGAACAAATATGTGTGATAAGATGCAGGGGAGCACATTATTGTGGTTCTATTAGCACTATATTATGTGCTTAGTATTTATTATGCTGGGGGGGGGCATCTACTAAACATCAATAATGACGTGTTTGTTGTAGCAAGAAAAACAATATGACCAGATTTATATTTGTTTCCTGCTGTAAGGTTTGCTCTGGCAGTTTTGTACAGTTCCCAGGGAGCGCGATATCATTAGCCAGACCATTTCACACTTTTTCACCATGGGGACAAATCCCGGGAATCTGAGCGGGCAGGAGGGATTGTCTCGAAATATGTTTGTTTTAAAAAAGTTTATAACACTTCAGTCAAAAACACAGTTGGCCTGGCATGTGGCAAGTGTGGGACAAACCCTGGGAAAGTACTCATTTGTGGAGAGCCATAAATAAGTACTTTATTTTGGTCAGGCTGAAACAGAAAACCTCTTAATGTTGTTTAATTATTCTGTCATTTTGTCACGGTGAGAGGAATTTATGGAATCAGATATTCTGCTTCTGTGTAGCAGAACTAAAGTTTCTCCCGGGCAGAGTTGCTCCGCTGTAACACCCCGGAGACATTAACTGCAGTTCACGTCTAGGTGGCTGAAGTTAATTTGTACCAGTAGCTCTGCCCATTGACATATGCCGGCAGTCAGACTAATCTTTCTTCTGCACACTTGTCCTTCTTCTGTTACATTGGCCCGAGTTAATGACAAGGCCGGCGTAGATTGAGGAAGCCTGCCGGGAGTACGGTACTCCGTCATAGCGAAATCTCTCGCGTGGGCCATGCAATTCTCCGCTCCGTCCTCAAAGGGCTGCTTTTAGCTTTTAATTTTTTTCTTGCACATATTTAATAAGACATTTCTCGTTTTGGTCTAGATTAGCGAGAGCCGGCTGAATTCTGTCTTCTCAAGTGCAAGGGGAATATTAAATCACCCGCTATAACTCCAGGATTACCTGTTTGTGTTAGACTGTGGTACCTTCTCATGAAAGTGGCACACAACCCCCATTCCCCCTCCCCACCCATGCCCCCAGCCCACGCATTTTATTTGTTACTCAATGCCAAAGCAAGTCCTGGCGGATTGTCAGCCTGCCGCTGCTTTGCTGGCAGTAATTATGGGATGGTAGAAGTCGGAGAGCTGAATTTCATCATCAAAGGTGGAAACGCTTCTCAGGGAAATTAAGCTTAAGAGCAGATCCCCCCACCCCACCATGTCTGAGTGAGCTCATTTCCAGAGAGCCAGCCTGTAATACCGACCGAATCGTGTGCTCCAATTTCCTCTCTGCTTAGCAACAGAAAAAGAAAAATCACAGTGGTGAAAATCACACACATTTGTTTGGTGAGGGGTCACTTCAGAAGCTACCTTGAAGGCATCCAGGCATCTGGCACGATACTGCCCAATTTTACCTGGGGGGAAATCAGAATAATTTCTCGTCCGGGGGGCTTTGTATTGACAATACCATGTTTATTCATCCGTCTAAATAATGAAAAATCTCGGAGTGTCTGGTAGCCGAGGGCGCTGCCGCTGGATCGATGCGGCTAACCCGTGATTTCCCCTGTGTCTTCCAGGTGACGTGGCCCCGTATTTCAAGACTGAGCCAGGCCCCGCTCAGATCCACCTGGAGGACAACCGCTTGGTCCTGACCTGCTTGGCTGAGGGCAGCTGGCCCTTGGAGTTCAAGTGGGTGCTTAACGGCACGGACATCACCCCCTTTTCCCCGGAGTACAAGTGAGCGCACACGCCTTTGTTAACTTCTGGATTGTTGCTGCTGTGGCTCGTCAGTATAAAACCATCACAGAGCTACACTGAGTTTGTTTAGCGGGTGCTTCTCTTCAGAGTGATTTTTCAGACAGCAGGGTCAGACGGTCCGTGGAGCATTTAAGGGCCTTGTTCAGGGGTCCAATGGTGAAATTACTCTGCCAACCACAGGATTTGAACCAGCGCCATTCCGAACACGGGCACAGCAGCTTAACCCACTGAGCCACACAAGCGCCACCCATATAGTTTTCCAAGAAATAATATTGAAGGCTTTCCGCGGGGCATCGACCGCAAGGGGGGTGCCTGGAATCCGGTCACGGCATTCCTGTTGTTTCAATCCAAATAAAATTACTATGCTGCATTACACACAGTAAGTAGCTTAATAACTACTGCGTACCAGACTAACTGATTTAATTAATAAAATTTCACAGTGTACGTGGAAGATGCCCTGAACGGAATCTGAAAGTCGACCGCACCTTGAGCGTGCCGTGTGTGTGTGTGTGTGTGGGGGGGGGGGGAGGGCGAGGTTGGCTCAGGTACACAAAGTCACTGGAGGTGGCGGCCAGCAGAGTTCAGGAGAAATTAGGATCACAGGCCCTGCAGCAAAGTCAGAGCTGGCTAGTCAATATTAGAAATGTTTGTTTCTGTATTAAAAATAGGGCCGGCCTGACATCGTTGGGCCCGGCTGTCTCCACGGTGCACATCCGTGTGTGAAGGTCGCACGTGCACGGGGGCGGGGGCACGCTAACCGCACGGAGGTGGACGTCACGGCCTCTTCAAACACTCCCCCCACAGGAGTGAACTTCAAGAAGATGGTTAATCAACGGCTTCAGTTTGTTATTATTAGTATTATTAATTTTAGCCCCTGCCTATGCAATTTTGTGACCTGCTTATCTCAGGAAGGTGTTACTCGCACTGTGCCCTGTGTCACCCGGCCTCTTCTGTTGGCCTGTTCAGGGCTGAGCCGATGTAGTGTAGTGTCGTTTGAGCTGCCACTGAGTTGCTGGAAAAGAGCTGAAATAAAACATTTTCCCATCTGAAAGGTTTGGATCTGCCTGTTGATGCGACAAATCAGTCGAGTTAGCGGGTGCGCTTAATGGGCTGAGCTTGATGCTTTCCAGCGTCTCTTCACAAGTACCCCTCGGTGAGCAGCGGATGAAAATGCCAACAGAAATGCCAAGGTCATTGGTAAAAGACAGTAACTATGCTGTATTTACACCCTGGCGCTATTGTCTTTGAAAGTATTAATTGGCTGGTTATCTGTGGTAAATATGCCTTAAAATGCATGTACTTTAATGCTTACTTCAAATGTCACTGTGGAGTAAAGCGTGCTTTTTTGCTTCGCATTTTTGTCTCATTTTATTTTATGCTTTGCCTTTCATAGTTTTGTAATTGTGTTAAAGTTATTTGCACTTGCAAAGGAAATAAGATTTTTTTTCAGCTTTCTTTAAGGGATTCCGTCATTATGTATATTGAAACCCCGGGAAATGAAATACATGCCTTCTACTGAGTATTTAAAGTCAGTGGCTTTATATGAAATTGAGCTGTTGTTTTGTAGTCTGATTTACTGTGCTGGCGTTACAGTGATTAAAGGAATGCATTATTCTCCGGGAAGAGCGGAGCTCTGAAGTATCTCTGTATTTGCGTTTGGAAGGAGACGTTTTTAGAGCGTGGAGTGTTTCGTACGTTTTAAGTCCTGGTCCGTGGGCTGGTGCGGAGCCCGTCTGGCCAAATGATGCGTAATGGGAGTGATTAGAATGAATGGGTCAGATAAGCAGAGCCTCTCCTGTCGTACGTGTGGTAATAAGCAGAATGAGGCCATTGAACCTTAGTCCAGACCCTCCTGGGAGCCGGTAATCTTCATGAAAACAAGCTGTGCCAGTCTAATCTGTCCCAGTCTCAGAAGGGTATGATTTGATTAGCAATATCATAAGATTAGTAATTAGATATTACAGAAAAAAGTTCTTTACGGAGAGAATGTAGAAGTGTAGTACTCTTAATGTTAAATTCTGTTACACTAAGCACGTGTATAATGAAGAGCATCCTTTGAACATCTGGTCGGTGATACTTATACCATATCTCCAGCATGCTGTGTACAGATGAGCCCATATTCATGGACCTTTTGGGTCACTAGGCCTGCAATCCTCCCGTTAAAACTATGAATCAATATACTTTCTTTTACATGACATTTTACATGTTGGATGCACCTGGCACTTACGGAAATTTATTTTAATTTCAAAATAGGTAACACAAACCTCTCCTCTTTGGTTTGGGCATCCAGCCTCGGTCCACATCCAAATCGTTTAAGATTGTTTGTACTAATTGCGTTTGGAATGGCTAGCATCCGCTTTCGTTGTTTGGAGGTGTGATGCAAGCTGCAGATTAGGGGTTTCTGAAGAATAAAGACCCCAGATGAACGCTTGGCTGCACAGGATGCTTTTAAAGATAAACGGGGTTTTGTGCTTGGCATGGATATGCTGCAGAAAGGCAGACGAGACGGTAGGTGAAAACCTGAGGGTGTCATAAGAGGAATGGCCCATCATGTGATGTTTCACTGACAGTAAATAAGGATTAAGGAATTCTGTGAATGTGATAAAATAGTGCTTGTAATGGGTGTGTATAATGATAACGTAGATGTCACGGCAGGGCGTGGCAAAGAGAAGGATGATCCATGGGGCAGCTCCAACAAAAAAGGGGTTTATTCACAAATAGAAAAGAACACAAAAGGGGAAACCAGAAAATAAAGAGACCACAAGGAGTCAAAACCGAAAACAGGTAATACAAGAACTTAACTAAATGATTTACAAAGAAAACGGGGACAAAACTACAACTCGACAGGGAGCAATACCAGGAACAACAAAACCACAGATCGCTAGGAACACAGGGAAAAAAAAAAGCACAGCTACTGACACAACTACAATGACCGACTGAAGAAAGGAAGAAAGGCAGGTACTTTACACAGATAATAAGGACCAAAGGGCAGATGTGGGCTCTAAGGGCACTAACTAAGGGAACTAAGGGCAACAAGGAGCAGGTGAGGTTAATTAACAGATCCAATAGTTAAAACACCAAAGGAATCTAAAAACAAGGACAACTGAACATAATACAACTAGAGCGCAAACAAAAGATATTGTAACAGAAATACATAAAACACACGTTAAAGCAAGAGGACACAAAAGAACAAGCATTAAATAACAATTAGTTGAGGATGGTCTCTGGCCTTCTTCTAACCAACAACCAAAATGGAAGTTTGGATGATGACCAACCAGCTCAGCCCATTAAGCCACACAGTGGCCCAGGGAGTAGGGAAACACACCTGGGCCTGAGGGGCTACAAGACAGAGGGGGGAACAGAATGGCCAGTGACACCTGCTGGCCAAACGGGGACAAGACACATGGGACAGGGCCGATGCTGACAGTAGACACGAGCATGCTTCTGTCTGGCCGAATGACTGAGTGTTTCGGGCTGCTTTCGGAAGCACCGCTTTTGAGATGAGAGGACCTCCTATTGGCTGTGTGTTCTGTTGGCTGACCTATGCCCTCGCTTCCCCAGGCACACCATCCAATCCCTGCAGCAGGCCGATGCCGGGTCCTACCAGTGTGTTGTTAGGAACAGGATGGGGGCGCTGCTGCAAAGGAGGGCAGAAGTGCAAGTGGCCTGTAAGTGCGAGTCTACCTTTGCCCTCAGCACCTTGTCCGGCCTGGATCTTATCGTATATTGAATGTACTTTTAATATATTATACTGAATGTATATTGTATGCTATACTTCACTATTCTGCCATTGCTATTTATCTTTCTGCATTGTAATATGTTAAGTCCACATGGGATTACACAAGTAAATATTTCACCCTACTTGTACAAATGACAATAAAACTATTGAATCATTCGAGTCCTCTGCACATCCGAGACAGCCCCCACCCCACAGCCCCATGCAAACACGCCAGGCGGGCAGCCACATGTCGGGTCTCTTGAATGCTGCTGCACCATTAGCAGTGAGTAGTGCATTTAGGTGATGTTCGGTTGGCCATTTGCTCATCCACTTTGTACAGGATGGTCTTTGGCAAAGCAAACATTTTTCTTCACATTGTAGGACTGCTTGTCATTCTCAATCCTCTCATTTCCATTATTGTGCCATTTCAGACATGCTAAAAATACAAACATTTAATATATGCTTTATTATATTGCTGTCGGAGCATGAAATATTAAAACGCAACATTATTTAAAGCTTCAAATCTGGACAGAAATGCCCCTTTTAAGATATATGGGTTACATAAAGCAATATCATTATGGAATGGCTTTGCTTAATTTATCGTTCTTATATGTACTCTCTACCTGTCAAAAAGTGTTTTATTTGTCTCCCACCAAAAAAAAACCCTTTTAACACCATGCACTTTGCTGGAAAAGCCTGGTATCACATGATCCCAGTGTAATTGATGGCTCTACTGCTGAAGAACACGGTTAAAAAGCAGCTTATGCTGGTAGCTAGTTTTAGCTGGTGTTGAATGGGCCAAGATGGTCTGAGACAGTCACGTCCCAGCTCTAGAAGCTCTTTCATGGTTTAGCTGGGTGAGTCACCAGTTGGTCATGCTGGTGTGGCTAGCCAATCAAGCCGATCATGCCGGTATGACCAGCTAAACTAGTTAGAGTGACCATCATAAGGTGGTATCACCAGCTAAACCATCAAACCATGAAGCAAAAACATACATTAATCTGTACAAATATCATAAGCTGTGCATCCAGCTTAAGCTAGGAAGCTGTTTTGTTCAGCATGTTCTGTTGCTGTAGCTCTGTTCTCCTCTCTCCGCAGACATGGGAGACTTCGTGGATCAGGAGCAGAGGAAGACGGTGGTGCAGGGCAAGGCCGCCGTGCTCGGCCTCCCCACCGTGCGCAGCTTCCCCCGGCCTCAGGTCACCTGGTTCCGGGATGGATATAAGATCATCCCCAATGAGAGAGTGTGAGTCAGGTTCACCGTGACCGCTTAGCAGGATCTGACCCTCGTGCTCTGGGGCACTGGGGGTCCATAGTCATCCCCCATATCTGCTTCACTCTCTGCTCAGTGCGGCTTGAGTCCAGCTCGACTGGCTCTCCCCGTGCCGTGGCTCTTGCACTACAGTAGTGAAAAAATGCCCGATTGTGAACATTCAGTTGCCAGAGTGGGCAAAATGCTATCAGAAAGGCCAGTTAATGGGCGGCCTCCAGCCATCCTCTGATGTGTGATGTGTGGCGTGATTAGCAGCTCTGCCACACAGTTAACGCCGAGGCGGGCCCGACTCCTCCTGACTGCTGAGGGCTGCTTTACTCTGAGATGGCCAGAATCAGTCCCAGTGCCTATGTAGGCTACTCAATAGCTTGGCTCTCCTCACTGCCCCCGGGACGGTTTTCTATTGATCTGAAGAACAAAAATGCGTACACACGTCTGAGAATTCGTTGGGAAGAGGAAGTTGAAATGACACCATATTACGAGGGGATGATGTAATAATTGAATGGGTGAGAAGGTCACTAAAAAGCTGACGGTGGAGGTGGGGTGGGGGTGTGAGCGGCCTTGGTGGCAGCTCCATCTAAGCCGAGGTGACTGAAATGGAGCGGCGGATTCCTCGGTGTCAAGCGGTATGTCCCGGGAAAGCGGACGGCCAGTGCGCTGGGAATACAAGAATGCGTACAAACTGCACCGCGGACCAATCAGAAGGGAGTCCTCCGTCTTCCTTTGGTAGAGACAGGCCTCCGATTAGATCGCCTCCACTCTGCCAAGAATAGTATTGCACTAGTATAGTGTAGGGCAATGTGTCTGTCAGAAAAACACACTCAGATTGTCTGTCTTTTAAGATACATAATTGCAGATCATAATCATGCAGCTCTTGTTTAGTGAAGTCAAGGTCAAGTTGGAACTAGATAAGCATAATGGTATGGCTTGTTTAAACGTGGTTGACAGTAGGCCTAGATAATGCAGTCTGATTCCGCAGGAAATTTCGGGCCTGCCTCAATGTATCTGACTCGAATAGAGATATCCCACATGAGCAGACATTACTCTTTACAAACCGATAAAAGGGAGGGAGCCTTAGCCATTGGGTGAAGCGAGGACTATTTAGACGGAAGACCTCATTTCTCTACTGTGGGAAGACTGTCTGCTTCTAGTGCATTTAAGTCTGACTCCCACAAGTGTGAATTAAAGTAGCACCTGGGTCTCAATTTGGCCTCTTCAGTTACTCCTCTTTTGAAAGGCCTAATGAAAAGGCAGTGAGTCCAACTAGGTGGCCAGTGTATTTCTCAAACCTCCGAGGCCTCCCCAGATGTTTTGAAATCAAAAACATGCATCTAAGCGTGTTTATTTAATATTTAGTGAAGTGACTGTTTGTGGCCAACAGGGGTCTCCATGGAAAAGCATGATTTGAGTGGCGGTAAACTCCGCCACTGCCTTCACTCAACATTCCTTCCAGGATGGAGCGGCGGGGGGGCTCCATTCGCCAGAGGTCACTCGTAATGCAGCCTAAATCCAGCGATCGTCTTACTTCAGGTTTGAGGCAAGCCTCAAGTGCTTTTCACGGAACCTTAGCAAGCATGACAATTGGGTCCCTATTAAAAGGAACCGTGGAAGATATGCAGGGTGGTGATCCAGGCACGCGGTGCTCAGCCTAGCGGTGAAGCCACGGAAGGGGCTGCCGGAGACGAGGGGAAGCCGTTCCATCATTTTTGGCTGGCAGCGCATTACCGCGCGCCTGGACGTGATGTCACATCCTTAATTGGGTTTGCCGCAAAAGAGAAACGCTGCAGTGAGCTCAGGCAGATAAACGCCAGGGGCCAGGGACGACTTGGCTGCAGGACTTCGGGGGGAATGTGCTGTACTTTATGAGTTATACAGGGTGATGAAAGGAGCGGCCCCTGCAGACGCCTAGATTAAAAGTGAGCGATTGCGCTGCATGGGATCAATAGGCATTTCAGAGTAAGGTGAATGAGCAGCGATCAGTCTCAGCCTTCCACATGACGGCTCCCGCACTTAATTGTTTTGTGAGTCCGATAAACGCGGCAGACTTGACTTTGAATTAATTTCAGTGGTCGTGGGTCTGCGCTTAGCCACTGCTTCAGCCGTGTGATGGAAGCTGGAGCCTGTCGCTCCTTTCCACACATTAGGGGGGATGTTGGCGTGTAGGTCACATGACCTCCCCCGACAGTACGCACGACCCTGTAGACATGAGCTTCACCCCCAGGATGAGTGGCGGAGACGCGGTTCTGGAACAGGTCGTCTCCTGCCGGCATGCCGCGTTTCCCGGATTATGGTCTCCGCAGTGTATTAATCTGTGTCCAGTGAGACGCGGGCCAGATGGCTGCGTACGTCCCCAGAGGGCTCTGTGATGATGACCGTGATGATGTGCTTTATGGGCCTATTGATCCGGCAAAGATCACCGTAGAAGCAGCCCCGACGCCCTGCGACGCGGCTCGCCGCACGTGCCACGCGATGCGCTCAGCTGATGTCATGCCGTGAGGCGGGCAGTGGCTCTCCGCCCACTTATCGTCGGCCCACTGTCGTTTAAAATCAGCCGCGTCTCTGCCAGTCTGCTGCTTGTGCTGGTTTCCGCTTCGCACCACGGCACGGTACCGGATAAGCAGCGGGAAGTTGGGCACAAGGACGGTTCCCGCCGGTTTACAAGTATTAACGAGAGCTTTCAGATGGTTCTGTTAATTACGTTCTTAGGTGACATGATTCTGATAAATCAGTTGTCTGATTCATTTGAGTATATTGTGTTTGGATCGTTTGTTATTTCTGTGCGCAGTGATCTTTTGTCTGTTTTAAACAAAACTGCTGATAAATGACTTTATTTTTCATGTTCCCCTCTCGTCTCCGTTTAAAGTGTTTCTCAGATGAGCATCTCATTTCACTTCATCCTTTGCGTGCCACTGCAAATTTGCCTCGTTTGAAATAAAACATTGTTTATGTGAAGGAGTTACTCTGTGGTAATCAGTAAACCACTTCATGTACAAGAGATTTCACTTAATTCAAATGTCAGTATCTCTTCAGAGACTAAGGATTATTCAAAGTTATGTAAACTGCTTTTAATTATGAATTAATTATGTTTGGGGGCAAACTTCCACTGTGTTTTCAGAGGGGACGTCCACTTCCTGGGTTCAGTTAATCTGCTAGGGGACTGGGGTGGGGGTCATCTTCCCAAAGATTCACTTGCCAGCACCGATCGCTATGACACTTAGCGCCACGCGTGAGCATACTGGGAAATGCTATTGCGTGGTGGTTCTGCAGGCGTAGACGTGTTTAAAAATGCCTGCATGGTGAAGCCAGTGTGAAGTTTCTGTTTTTGGCCGCGTCATTTACGCAATTGGTAGCGTTGGCTGTAGTTCTTGTTTGATTGCGCCTAAGAGGCTGAAAATTGCTAAAAACATCAAGGTCTGGAATTGTTCACTTTTTAAACCCGGACTGAATCGTTCAGTGAAAGATAAGAGACAGCTGAGTGTTATCTTTTACTAATGCGTATTTGACACCAAGGTAAGATTTTTTTCAAGTGGGGACATACCTAGGCTGGTGGGCTTTAGCGTAGCTGTGATTTCTGACTTAAAATAGTAATCCTTTATTGAAAATAAAGCTGGCGTCAGATTATGATTAATACAGTGTGAAGATATGGACAAGCTGTCTAACTTCAGTCGTTTGCGATACTTTGGCACTTGAGTGGATCTTTCAAATGAACCTGTAAAAATATACCTGGGGATTATGACAGTAACCTATTTTTCCTCATAGATATAGGCTAATAAGCTTTGTTGAGCCATCTGTTTCGGAGAAGCTAATTGACTTCTCCTCACGTTAAAAAGGTGGTTGTCAAATGAAGAAAAATGACATACGAGTGCAGCAGATTTCTTTCCCGAGAGCCGAGGGGGAGAAGATGAGAGCCGGGTAGGAGGTTCTTCGCCGGCATTATCAAAATCGGTAACCTGGGCCTGAACTTTCGGAGCAGATGCGATTTCTCCTGAGTGAGCACCGCGGGGCCGCCACTCACAGTTACCGACGTTTTTATTCGCATGACCTGTCTCGATTCACCTTCCTCTCTCTCTCTCTCTTGCTTTTACGATGGCGCCTGCCCTAGGGACCCCCCAAGGAAAGCACTGACAGTGCCTGAGTGTCACATGACCGTCATTTACAGCAGCTTGATCATTTTAATTGCATAGTGTGTATGAAATGAATTAAAAGATGCATTTTGGTCCCTAGATGCTTTGGTGTCCAGTACAAAGACTCGTGACTACGAGAACATACAGGTATTTAGCATTATTATTTTTTGTGTATTATTATTACGTTTTATTGCTTAACTACCTCTTTTTTACATATTTTTTTATTGGTTCAATTCAAGTAAAGTACCCAGTTCAATGACACAACAATCAGATTCTGCCTCAAAATGGTAATTTGTAACATTCATTACAAAGGCCTGTTTCGAATCTCCGTGATGATTCAATAGAATCTTCATAGTGCAAACAATTAGCCCAATCTTGAACTTGGGCACCTGAATAACAAGCGTCCCACCCCAAGCCCTATCTGCCTGTGATCGCGACAGTATCCGTCACTGTGTTTGATGTGATAGTGCCCAGTTCTGCTGACTCTCCTGTTGCCCTCATTGAGATGAGGGTGGCGTTTGCCTGAGATAGTGTCAAAGCCACCGGCATATCCAAGCCAAGTCGTCCCCGTGACCTGCCCTGCTCTCTGGAAGAACACACTATACTTTTATCTCTTGACGTTTAATTAGGCTTTTTTGTGCTGACTTGGTAGAATGTTTTGATCCTAACAAAGCTGAAATCGCTCCGCTCCCTTGTTGTGTTCAAACTTTTTTCCCACTTTAAAAGCTTCCTTATAATCCCTGTCAGCATCGTCAGTAAATGCGGCCGTTTGCTCCAAGCCCTTCGTAAGCATGGAAGCTGAGGGCATAACAGGAAGGGGGCGGGCGGACGGGCCCCTCAGACTGGGCTTCTGAGCAGCATGGCTTCTTCCCACTCTTTCTGAGCCTGGTGTAAATCCATTGTTAAACGGCTCCTTTAATCTCCACAGCATGACTCGCTCATGTGGCACTCTATCAGAGGCTTTTTAAAAAAATCCCAGGATAACATTTCATATGCTCTAATCGAGTCACGGGTTTCCATGACATTTTCTAATAAATCCCGGAGATTTGTCGGCCGACATGCTTCTGTTGCCGAATCTGCCGTTTTGTGTTTTCTGTCAGAATCGGTTCCTGTGACCCGCCAGCAGAGCGGGCTGGACCAGCAGGGGCCAGTGCTTCTGTATACCTGCTTCAGACGTCGTATCAAATCTCTCCAGCTGTAATGGACTGAGAAAAGAATTCTTTGAGTCATATAATATATATGACATGTATTAGACCAGGGGTCTCCAACTCCGGTCCTGGAGAGCTACTATCCAGTAGGTTTTCTATCCTACCTGGGTTCTGATGAGCCACACCTGCTCCTGGTATTTACCTGAGAACTAGTGTGGCTCATCAGAAGCCAGGTAGGATAGAAAACCTACCGGACAGTAGCTCTCCAGAACCAGAGTTGGAGACCCTTGGTTTAGAGGCACCTGCCTGGGACAGGCTCCAGGGACCCTGTGATATAAGTCTTTTTTTTGATTGTGATGAAGTTCATTTTCCACTGGAAAATTTGTTGCTGTGGATCGGTTTTCCTCTGTATACGCAGCTTTTACTGACTTTTAATTACTACTCTAATATCAACAATGTTGTTAAGATTGAGTTTAAGAGCTCAGAAAAGCTTTTTGCTGATTTTTTCTTATTTAGTTTAGCTAAGAAAAAATTTACAGCTGACTGATTTATTACATTCTGTGCTGTCTTTCCTATAAACATCACATAAAAGACTTTTTTTCAATCAAACTCTTTCTTAAACATTTACTAATGCACTGTCAAAATCAATCCTTCTTTAAATTGTTCCTTACTCTTTAAAATGAACATTCTTCTGTCTATTTTCCAGGTTTCTTCCAAGCCTAGCATTTATGCCCAGTGAAAGGTCCAGTTAAAAAACAAGAATGACAGCGACCAAAAATGTCGCATCGTTACCCATAGTTGGTTTCTACGAGAGCAGACTGCTGTCAGCAAGGGGACCCGCTGTTCCTCTCAGCTGTATACAGCAACATTTGGTACCATAGGACTCTGCATGGGTTTGTTACGAAACCACTCTCTGACTTGGATTTCCCTTCACTTTGCCCGTTGTGCCCTGACCTACATGCTGGTAACCCCCCAGACTCCCTTCTCCTCCGATGCACTGATTCATGCATGTGAGCTAAATCTCTCACACTAATACTTTACATTCTTCAGTGTTTCGCAGCAGCCATTTAAGATTTGAGTTGAAGGACCGAATGTACTCGGTGTTGTAAACATAAGGAACTCGACAGCTATCTCCAGACGTTTACACGCATGTGTCGACTGCTCCGCAGGAAGATAAATGCTGCTTTGTTCGGCTGGCGCGGCTCGGCTGATTAGAGTCTCACTGTTTTGGTTGGAACACCTGCCCCGGCGTGGCCACGTTTTGGCGATCTGCTTACAGTACGCGAAGGTGACGGGATCCGTCGGGGGGGCGCACGGCGCCTTTGAGGGGCGGCTTTCTGCCGGCTTCCCGGACGTTGTGGCACCGCCGGGGAGAGCTGGGGAACAGCTGACACGTGGAATCATTTCTACGCGGCTGGCACGCTCTCTGTAAATCCCCCCCAGCGTCCTCTTCTTGGCTGGAGCGAGTGTCTCCCGTTCCTCCTGGAAGCCAGATACCTGGCGTGAATCGATCTGTGTTCATCCCTGATGGGCATCACTGGGGTGTTCCAGTCACGGAGCTACAAGGCACAGATAACATCAGATGTGGTCGGGGGAAAGGGGTGGGGGGGAGTCTGCTGCATGAAATGTCCCTCTGCTGTCCACTTAAAGCACGTATTTCTAGTCCTGCTCTTCACCTTAGGGGAAAGTGCTCTTACAGCCACATCTTGCCTCACTGTATTTCAGCCTTTGGCCTGTGTTTGCTCTCAAGTCTGGTTTCCTTAACCGCCAAACACCCGGGGGTCACCATGGTCGGCATGGTTTTGTCCATTGAAGGACTTATGCTGGAGAAGGGCAACCTACACCAGTCTCTTTATCCCTGTAGAAGGTTTCTTTTAAACCAGAAGGTTTTTTTTGTTTTTTTTTCCCGCTATTTAGTCCCAGGACGCCATTTCTGTGTTGCCCGTTTGAAGGTGCTAGACCCCTTTAGGAAGTAAATTACACGGAGCCGTCATCAGTCATTCCTTCTGTCCACAGGGAGGGTCTGTGCTCCCTGTAGGTCTCTGTTCACATTCATCTCCCTCTGCTACCCTCACTCTTAAATAAATTAGCCTATTGTCACCACCGGAGGAGGAGTCCTGGGATCATCCATGTGACTGTAGTTAGCACAGGGGAAGGGCTTTCTTCAGACTCCCGTAAACAGGTTTCCGCAGCGGCGTCCCCTGCTAAGGAAATTCTCTCGGCAGCGATTTCTTAAATTCGCATTCATTAAATGATTGCCGGCACCCGGTGGACTCCGGGGGCACCTACTTAATAGCCGAGGGCTGGCGTTACGAACACGTCTGTTACGAATGCGGCGCGGGTCCGGCATGTCACAATCAGTCGTGAAAGGAGCCGGCGTGCCGAGTGACCGCGGCATCCTGCCGCACCGCTTACAAGTCCGGGGGCAGCATAATTGAGTACCGGCCTCAGCGCTGTACAGGAGAGCGAATCAGAGGTTCTCAGGCCTGGTGGTCCCAGCGCCATTGTAAGGGGAAAAACAAAGATACATAATTAAGCCACGGTGCGCTCTGAAGGAGAGCTCAAGCAGAAGGACAATACAGGTGACTTTCAGAAACACCTTCTCCCTGGCTGTTGGTCATGCATCTACACGGCGTGAGGCGGCGGTCTCAATGGGCAAAAATTATCCGCCCGACATCACGACTGACAGTCGGGCCTAATTGCGGGAGCGTGTGCAGGAGGCGGATCTGTAGCTGAACGTTTATTTGCCGGAAATCACTAACATTGTTTGCCAAAGCCGGCCAACAAGTTACCTCAGCGGAAAGGTGGAAAAAGTCCCTTAGAAAAATGATCTCATCTCATAGTGGTAAATTACTGCTCGGCGAAGTACAAACAACAACAAGCAGTCCAGAGCCTGGAGGATGAATATGTGTTTCCCTGAAAACAGCGTTTTTGTCAGAGAAGGTTGAATCCCCCTTGGGGGCAGTGAGGTGGGGGTGGGAAAATGCGGTGGACTCCTGCTGAATGAAATCTTATTGTGAGGTGAATTTGATTTAACATTCCTCTATCAGTTTATTGAACAGCTCTGTGGAGGTGGCTGTGTCGCTTCCGTGCGACGAAATACGTGGTCAGTATGGCTAAAGGCTTTCCGGAAAGTTCCAACGATGTCTGCAGGAGTTGTGGCTATTATGTGCCTTTTGTATTCTCGGTGAGCGGCAAGCGCTATCCTCTTTGTGACAACCTTCAGGGATATCGTTGGTGATTTTTACTGGCTCTGTTTCTGCACCCAGCCGAATGGGTTTCATGTGACACAAATCGCCGGGGTCATCAGCGCCGGCGTGAACTTATACTGTTACGTTAGGGTCTCCATTGGGATGATCTTTGTGTATATCCCCTGTCTCACTTCACCCAATGGGACTCAGCAGTAACAGAGAAGGCTTTTAATGTAACGCTTTCCTTTGCTGGGCTGATGTCATGCGGTGAGGCGCGCTGAGGAGTCTGTGTGGGCTAACTGACACCGATCTGCTCCAAATGGCGAGATGAAGCTCTCCGATCCTGACGCGTGGAAACGCCCAGGCCGGATGTAGGGGCGGGTGCAGCCCTGTCACTCCCCAGACCTGGGGGGTGGGCGGGGGGGGCGCTGATTACTCTGCCCTCTGAGACGAGAAGAAAAATAACTGGCCCATTAACAAGATGAAGTGAGGAAAAATCTTCCAGGAATAGCCTGTTTTTGTCATTGTCATTAGTCACCTGGGTGCTAATTCACAGAGGGGGCTTGAGGGCCAGGATTATCTGAAGGATCTGATTTGAGTGCGTCGAGTTTGGACAATCACATCCTCTGCATTTCTGTAAATCTGGCAACTTTGACCGACATGATCCTCTTGATACACTCCAATCAGCTACAACAATAACATTACCTGGCTTACTGTATAGGTGCCCCTTGCGCCACAAAAACAGCTCAGACCCATCAAGGCTTAGACTCCACAAGACGTCTGAAAATGTTGGTGGTATCTGGCACCAAGATGTTAGCAGCAGATCCTTTGAGTCCTAAGTAAGTTGTGAGGTGGGGCCTCCATGGATCGGACTTGTTTGTCCAGCAGATCCTACAGATGCTCAGTGAGATTGAGATCTGCGGAAACTGGAGGCCGAGTCAACACCTTGAACTCTTTTTCATGTTCCTCAAACCTTTCTTGAACAATTTTCGCAGTGTGGCAGGATGTATTATCCTGCTGAAAGAGACCATTGTCGTTGGAGGTTTCCATTGTCATGAAGTGGTGTACTTGGGCTGCTTTAGGTAGGTGGCACGTGTCAAAATGACATCCACATCAATGCCAGAACCCAAGGTTCCCCAGCAGAACATCACACTGCCTCTGCCAGCTTGCCTTCTCCCCATAGTGGTTCCTGGTGCCATCTCTTTCCCAAGTAAACGACGGACATGAACCCAGCTGTCCACGTGATTTAACAGAAAATATGACTCATCAGACCAGGCCACCTTCTTCCATCGCTCCATGGTCCAGTTCTGAAGCTCACATGCCCCTTGACGGCTCTTTCGACAGAAGACGGGGCTCAGCAGGAGCACTCTGACCAGTCTGTGCAGCTACACTGTGTATTCTGGCACCTTTCGATCGTAGCCAGCATTAACCTTTTTAGCAATTTGCTACAGTAGCTCTCCTACAGGATTGGACCAGACAGATTAGCCTTTTCTCCCCGTACGCATGAATAAGCATTGGGGACCCATGACCTTGTCACCGGCTCACCAGTTGGCTTTCCTTGGGCCACTTTTGGTAGGTATTGAAAACAGCTTACCCAGGACACCCCACAAGACCTGCCTCTTTGGAGATGCTCTGACCCAGTCATCTAGCCATCACAGTCTGGCCTTTATCTTATGCTTATCAATTCTTCCTGCTTCCAACACATCAACTTCAAGAACTGACTGTTCACTTGCCTGATATATAATGGCGCCCTTAATAGGTGCCATTTTAATGAGATAATCAATGTTATTCACTTCACCTGTCTGTGGTTTTAATGATATGGCTGATCACTCTATTCACTATATAGAGTTTACCCTCATTTGTTGAAATGCTGGAAAATGCTCTTGGTTTTGTATGTTGCTTATATTTAATGCCCAGTCATTAACTGACTGGTACAATTTACAAATGACCCATTTAATGATCTGCAGGAATGACACATTTCATTGATGCCATAGGCAGTGCGGTGGCTCATTGGGTATCTCTGTTGCCTCGAACCTCTTGGATCCTGCCACTGCTGTGTGGGTGTCTGGTTTGCATGGTTTCCCTGTGTTGTGTGGGATAATTGGTGTTTCTGAATTGCTCATTGTGTGTGTGTGTGTGTGTGTGTGTCTGTGTGTGTGTGTGTGTGTGTGTGTGAGCGGGTATACCTTACCTTATGGGGACACAATGTCCCCACAACGTGATGAATACCTGTTTTTTTCCCTTATGGGGACCAGGTTCTTGATATATTTACCTGATGTGTGTGTGTGTGTGTGTGTGTTTGGTGCAATGGACTGACATCCTGTTCTGGGTGCATCCCCTGTGCTGGCTGGGTTCCAGGCCCTCCGTGAACCTGACCTGGATGGATGAATGGATGGACGGATAGATGGATGGAAGGATGCTGCCACAGCAGTCTCTTTTTCCTGGTTAAATGGTCCACAAATGATCATTTCTTTGCTTGGTGGTTAAAGCATTCCTCAGGTGTACATGCTTCTTTTCCTCCTCTAAAAGTGTTTTTAATATTAATAGGCAGATGATACACCCAGCGGTAAAGCAGCAAATTTGATTGTCTTTTCAAGCCGTACAGGCAAGACCAGCAGCAGATCGCAGAAAGGAGTCATGCATTTGTTCGCAATGAAAGGGGCGACTTTCTGAGCCGCCAAAAAGTATAATTATGGACAATGTGATGGAATCGTGCCCTGGATTGAGCTGTAAGCAGTGGGATCAGCTGATATTAGTGCTGTAAATGCAGAGGGGCGCAGCTCCTCATGAATGTTGGCACATGCATCTAATCTGGAACTGGAGTGCCTTCCGTCAGCAGGCAGCTTCCCTGGGCTCCACCTCTACCCCCCCCCCCCCACCACCATCAATTTTAAAGATGCACATCCTGTCTATTTTTATCAGGCTGAAATGCGTTTACTGCTTTTGTCCATTTTAATTTCACAGTCGTCTTTGAAACCTATTGCCGATGCTCTCGTGTAACTCTCATGCAAATTTTATGCAGAGCAGCAGGCAGGCAGAGCGGGAATGCGAGCGGCGGTCACAAGGCACGTCCAGCGCCGCCGGGATCGGCGTGTGGAACGCTGGGAACGGGAAAGCTTTGCTTCTTTGCGGGTCATGCTGTTACTCTGCTTTATGGGGAAAAAACACAAAACGCATGCATATGTTTGTGTCCCCTACAGACCTAATGCTGTTTCACACCAGAAATGAAATCTCTGCACAATCTCTGTGTCTGTCGATCAGCTGTAAACACTGCATGTCAGATCCCCAGGAATCCCCTGTCAGACCCCATGTGACCCCCGTGCTGCCTTGCTATGTGGACTTTTACCTGTATTTGTTGATGTGTTACCTTCTGGCGTTTTGGTCTTCTTATGATTGGTCCTATAGAACTTGTGTGTTTGTTTGTCTATCTGTCTGTCTGTCTGTTTACCCCAAACCCGAAATGCTCATCAATATGAATATTTCACCTTAGTGATGGAAGGTCTTTTTAAAGCCCCCATCATTGTTTGCTGCCTTTATTGCAACGCCAGTTAAGGTCTAGTGCTTTCATAACCCAGAACCAAACCATCTGGACCTAAATATGTAAACAGGCATGTTTTTGGTTTTGCTTTCTGTCCCCTGGAATTGTGCCATTTTGTTATTATTTACTGTAGACATGTTATCCGGCTTTTAAAAAATGTATCCGGATCTAAAAATAATTTATCATCTGTGCAGAGATTTGCCTGCCCCCTGCTTGCTGATGAGTTTGCGTGTGTGTGCATTTCATAAAGACCCAAGACAGACGACCTGCCAGACTTGGTGCATTTGTGAAAAAGACTGCGTGTTGGCTAGTGCAAACGCTAAGTGGATGTTTGAAATAGCTGGTTTACTATCTGGCACAAGACTCACATTTTTAATTAAATGAGTACAATATCGTAGCATCTGAATTATAGACACCGATTATCTAATCACACGGAGGTGATAAAAACTAACTAACTCAGCCCAGAAAAGACACTCCGCTAAATGCCTGTTTCCCTGAATCTCCGAATGAATTTAGGTCCTGCTGTTTGTATAAATTCCAAATCTTTCCCACTTTGTGTAAAAATGAAAGGTAGCATTTAACAGCAAATCACTTTGGCTGATCTTATAGCATTTTGATGGCTGCTTCCATAAAATGTATTTTTTGAGAAGACTCCCCTACTAGTGTTGGGATGCAGGTGATTGTCATTGACGGTGACCCTTCGCTTGTGTGTCCATCAATCCCCGCAGCCCGTTTTGTTTTCACAGTCACCCTCTTTCACGCCGGACCTGCCATGAGGTGCACACACACGCACTTGGCCATCATTCTTTTTTTTCTTTCCACCTTTGAAATGGCGATTTTACGTTGTTTTTTTTCTTTTTTTTTTGCTGTCCCCCCCCAATTTCACATTTCTTTATTCTGAAGGCCTTTTGTTGTCTTGTTTTCCCCGTACTTCTGCCTGTCCCTGAAAAGAGACTCTTTAAAGCCTGTGTTGGCTCTGAACTCTCTGTGTCACATGAAGATCCTATAAGAATCCTTTGCTGGCAATGCAGCACCATAGGAGGGAACGAGGAAATGTATTACTAAAGGAAAGCACAAGAAAGCACGTTTCTACAGCTAGGCTTAATTCTGAAAATGATAAATAATATTCAGTACTTCTTCAGTATTACCATTGAAGTCACTTAAAGTCTAAGGTTTTACTCTGTAAATCAAAATAGGTTGGGTACTGGAAGATGACAAGAAAATCACATCTTTTACGATTGGTTACTCATACCGTAGATAATTCTTCTGTAATATTATGTGAGTTCAGAATATACTGGAATAAATTAGTCCTTTATGTAAGTTAACAAGAAGCAGCTAGCTACCACGTGAAGAAGAAAGTGCATCTTACAGTTTGGCAGACTTTTTCCCTGATTTCGAAACGTGACAGAAAAAGCGTTTTTCTAATCATTTTTAACTCCAATCACGTAGCCGCTGTCAGAGATATGCATAAGCTGGGTATGAATCATCAGGTATGTAAGTGATTATGAAAAAGTCAAATCTTTATGTTCAGTGTCTGCATCCTGCTGAGCTGTTAATGTTCTACATGTGCTTATTTTCAGCAGATATTCTTAATGGGGCCTTTTGCAAAATAACCTGTTATTTCCAGACATATTTGTAAACGAGCAAATTTATAAACACATTACTGTTGCCCTAGGGGGTGTTGGCAATTTTTCCATTAGTGGTTCTGTTTTTATCCTAGGCCTCTATGAGAGCATATGCAGACCTCTTAGCATTCTGCCATATCTTGAAAATTAGAGGTCTATTGTTTGTCTGAGACGTTAATCTGAGGAAATTGCTGCTTATTGGGCTTCGCTATCTTAAGTACCTTGGGGATGGGCTTTCTGCTTAAAAGGAAGATCTTTACGTTTCTATAGCTACCTCATTGAGTCATAATCATTCATCTTTTGCCTTCAGTAGCATTCTAGAGTCCGTCTTAGGTCATCTTTTTAATAATGCTTTTTCCAGCTCTCGTTTATACGATGTTCCGTGGCTAACCTATGCCAGCTACGATTATAGCTTGTTTGTTGGTTCGGCCATCCTATAATCAGTGTGGATCCCAATGCCCCCCACTGCAATGACGAGGACACTGTGCTATAAAAATGTTGGCTGTCCATTGGATGAGGTGGAAAAACTGAAGTCCTGACTCTCCAAGGTCATAAACAGGGGTACCCCAATGCCCTGACTAAATTGCTCATTGTGGCCCTTTCAAATCTGGCAATCTCGTAATCATCCCCTGTATCTAACTGGCGAATCCTCTCCTGCCCCTTCACCACCTTAGCCACTGTGTGGCGCACGTACTGGTGCAGAATGGCTGCTGTCGGATCATCCAGGTGGGGGCTGCACAGTGGTGCTGGTTGAAGTGGCCCCCCATTGCTTCTGTGAAGCACTTTGGGTGTTTGAAAAAGTGCTATATGAATGCAGCATTCATTCAGTCATTCATTCATTCATTCAAACTTTAAGTATTGTAGTATTAAGTATTGCTCTTATGAGAACTGGGTGCCGTTAGTCACTTCTGCTGGGAAATGAGCGTCTTTGCGCTTGTTCTTTATGGGAGATTTCTGGGCCTCCATCCAGAGTCCCTGCAGTTGGGAGTCTCAGATAAGCTCTGCCACACCTTCCTGGCCGCCTTTGAATTTATTGCGTTTGACATTATTGCATATAATTATCCGTTACACCTGCTGTCCCCCCTCCCCGTTGATGCTGGGCTCTTTTCCAGACCCCCCTACCTCACCGCTTCGTTCGCCCTCGCGTTTCCCGCAGGGCTTGACCTCTCCACCTCCCAGGGGCCCCAGGGCCAGTCTGGGGGCCCCTGCGTTAGTAATACGTCCAAATTGTCTTTTTGTAGAAGAGTTTAGATTTCTCCTGTACTCCACGTCACTTCTGGTATTCAGCACGAAAGGCCTGCAGGTAATTATGCTGTATAGGGAAAAATCTCAGTGCTCTCAGCGACACTGAGTGCTGCATTAGTACAAAGAGGCTCAGAGAGGGTGTCTATTAGACATCAGCACAATGGCTTTAATGAGCTGAAGTACTCAAACTTTTCCTTAAATGCTAAGAACGGTTGAAAATGCTTAACGGCAGGAACTTTGTACCTCAACCGTTATGAGAACATCATTGTTTTCTTGGTTATCTGAGATTTTTTTGACATTTCTGTGCAATAATGTCTAAAATTTACCTAAATCATTACATAGTGAATTATATATGTTGCATTTCTGTAACTCTAGTAAAATTTCTGCATATGCACAACATATACATGCCTACATCTAACATAATCATCCAGCCATCACGCAAATAACTGTTTTCACCAAAGTCTTTGTAAGAGGGACAAACTTCCCCATCTTTTCTTTGTCGGTTCTAGATGTCCAAGGCTGAGATTTAGCAGAAACGGCCTTAATTGCAAGATAATCAGACTTTTAACTACCTGTCTCGCTGACAGATCGATCATTAGCGGAGTCCCTAATTCTGCCCGACGGTGTATGGCGCTCCTGTCAGCCATCTGCGCAGACATCTCCTGGCTCTCGCTCCTGTCTGCTCAAACACATTGATTTTCTTCAGCCTGGTATCATAAACAGCTGTCAATGAGGGTCTCTGTCGGTGATTGCTTACATGCCCGTGGAGACGATCAATCTAATTTATGTTTAGAAGACAATATCTAAATTGCATGGTTTGTTCTATCCCAGCGCTGTGACTCTTTTGCTTCAAAGATTATTTGAAATGTGATTGCAGTTCTTCCGTTCCTATGGATCGGAATCGCAAAGTATGATTTAGTAATACAAACCATAATGTTTTGGCATAAAAACTGGATGTATTTCTGGTTGGAAATTGATGTAAGATGTACGGCTGTTTATTTCTTCCAAAGCTTTGACTTTGTTTACTTAAATAGCTGTTATTTAGGAACTGTGTAGAACAATAGATAAAGAATTGCTTTGAATGAAATATAATATGAAATTTGATTTGTTCATTTGCTCGACCAGTTTAGCTACTCAGAAATTGAGGAAAGTGTTGTGACAGTCAGGTGGTAGCTGCTTGTGGAAAGAAGTAGCAGCCGGACGGCATGATGGCGGCGGAGGGGCTCGCCGGGCAGCGGTGTGGCCGCGCTCCCCCGGGCCCGGGGTCCGAATGCTGCCGCTGCTTGTCGTTAGCGTACCCGGGTTTTATTGCGGGTTTTGTTTGCGTGTTTTTTTTTTTGCCCGGTTTCCTCCTGGAACTCCCAATTCCTCCCACAGTCCAAAAATGGCCAGTTAACCGCATCATATATGTGTCCTTTGATGGACTAACATCCTGCCCAGGCTATTTCTGCCTTATTATAGGCTACAGTCATAATAAAAGTAACTAGGTAGGCCTATGGTTTCTCCCTGACTTTTGACTTTTCAGATATTTTTAGGATATGTTTCATAAAAATCGGGACGGTAAATGTCTTGCAGTATGACGGCTTACGTGTTGTTTCCAGTCTCTATTTAAAGGGGCAAATATAACATTTACAAATACAAATTTGCTTGCTTTACCCTTTATTTAATGAATGCAGACTTTTAACTGGGACACTGACCTTTGGTCAGTTTTTCCGTCAGTTTGCCATCACTGTTTTTGAAACGTCTCTGGGTGTTGCATTATTCAGTGCAGGATCTCACTGTGTACTCATATATTTTGTATTCATACATATTTAGCATTGAAGTTAAGTTTTTAGTCCTGAAATACATTATTCACTTTAATTGTCATTTGGGTTAGAAAATATTCTCATTTGAGTATATAAGATATTCTGTTTTTGTGTCCCATAAGGGGTAGTAGAAGGAGTGAGGTAATGCATTTTCATATCTCAATATGAAAATGCACTATGCACTCCAATGACAGAAATGACTGGTGGGAACACAGTGCCATGATTTGCTTAAGTCTGCCATCCAAACTAGTACCACAGTCATGAAAGTAGGTCTACAGAGGCGCTAATTCTGTACCGTGATGGATAAACCATATCAACAAAGAACACAAATCATAATTAAAGTTAAAGGTCAGCTTCTGTTTAGCATCCAGTTAAAATTACATTCAGCATTTAATTAAATTACATATCCAGAAATATACAAATATTACACATCATAGCAAACCATCACTGCACTCCATTGATGTGTAGATGTATAATGGGTTTAATAGGATAAAACACATTGCAGTCACACACCTTGGGACTCTAACATAAGAAATAAACATTTTATATATTTGTAAATTGGTTCCATTACATAGAATCATGATTTTAGTGTTTTATTATTAATTCCCTAATTGCCGTGTTTTCACTCTACTTTGTATTCCCCCAACAGGGAACGCATATGGTTTTGGGACTGGTGCTCTGCCTCCTCAGCCACTTTCTCATTTAAGAGGATAATGCAAACAAATTTTGACGGAATGCTTTCAAACTAGGCAGAGGTGTTGTACAGGTGACAAACTGGAAATACATTTTCAGACAAATCACAGTAAAATTGAAGCAGACCTGCAAAGTGGTAGCAAAGAAAATGGGCGTTTTAACACTTGATCCAGTTATAGCAATAACTGGAGAATTCATTTAAAGATCTTTTTAAGGCTTCGTAGACAAATTGTACGGGTAAACTAGAAATGATCATATTTTGAGACAGATTGTACCAAAACTGAAGCAATGCTGCTTAGTGGCAGCAAGGGGAAGGGCGATCACAGATGGCGTTTGACCTTGTGAATGTGATAAGTCAAAAAGTATTTGATGGATCTTATTGTTAGTTCACTAAAACATTATATGGATGATGGTCTACACCAGCATTTATTTTGTGACAGATTTCCCTAAAAATAAAGGGGCAGCGTTATGTGACAGCAAAAGAAGGAAAAGACACTAGGTCTTGTGAACACAGTAACTGTAAAAGTATTTGATTTTGGTCTTTTTCAAAAATCGCAGGCATAGTAAGGGTTAATATCTGTAAGTGAACAAATCTTACGGCAGATCTCACCAAAACTGAAGCAAGGGCAGTTGGTGTCAGCAAAGAGAAGGGTGCCTACAGAAGATGCTTGACCTTGTGAAGAGGTTAACTCTATTTGATTTTATTACTCTATTTGATGTTTGATTGATCTTTTTAACATTTCGCAAAAATATTATATGGATTAAAATCTACAGCTGAAGATCTAACACCTGAGATGAATCACCCAGAAATTGAAGCGGCAGCACTTGCTGGCTATAGCGGACGGAAAGGGATGGTGCTAATGCGATTTTGTGACCAAAGTATTCCATGGATCTTTTCTACACTTCCCAGTAACATTGTGTAAGTCAGTGGATATCAAACTAAGGGGTGCAGGATGATTTTATGAATATTCCAAAATGATGTAAAGCATATAAAGAAACAGGCGCAGATATGGTGAATCTGATTACATTGTCACACAAAGTTGGGCCAAAATAAGTATTATTTGGAGTTGTGTAGAGACTGGGTGGAGCAGGCTTGGGTGATACTACAGCTTGTTTTCGGTATGCAGTGGGATTTTGGTTCAGCAAAATTTATCACTGGCAAACCAATCCCTGCCACTTGGCAAAATTTATTATGGGGGAATTTAATGAGGTCAGTTGTCACTTTGGCCTAACTCTACTCAGTGTTGTTACACGAAAGAATAGGTGATCTGATGAGCCTCGTTACACTGAGACAACACCAAGTTGGGCTTTGTGTTGTGATTTTTTTAAAATATTGTTTTTGTACTTACTGTAAATTCTAATTTTTTAATATACTGTGTTGGTGTTGTTCAGTGTTCAGGGGGCTAGAGATGGAGGTTTGGGGATGCGGGAGGAGTTGGGATTGGATGGGGCAGAGGCTGCTAGGGCTGCCTTGGAACTACATTGTTGTTGTACTGACAGCATCAAGTAATATATTTCTGTTTAGAGCCATTTTCTTTCCTTAAATATATTCATTGTTGCTCTTGTATATATTAAAGATCAGAATGAAAATGATACAAAACGTGACTCAATCAATGAATTCAAAGATACCACAAAACAGAATCCTTAGGTAAAGAAAGCATTGCATCTTGCAGTGCAGTGCAGTGGTGAAATCTGCAGTAATGGTGCAGTACTGTAATTTGCATTGCATCTTGTGAAAGCATTGCAGTGCAGTGGTGAAATCTGCAGTAATGGTGCAGTACTGTAATTTGCATTGCATCTTGTGAAAGCATTGCAGTGC
>JAABNX020000106.1:22867821-22878051 GCA_015163995.2 Mormyrus lacerda | reverse complement strand
GGTTAGTCAGGCCCCCATCCCGCCCACTCTCCAAACCCCCCCCCCCCCCGCGTCCTTTTTATATCATGGAACTCACTGTAATACCCGCAATGTTTTTTTTAGCTATAAAAACAATTTTCTTATCTTTTCCAGCACGGAGTAATAAAATTAATTCTCTTTTAATCCAGCTAATCTCAAAGTGCCTCTGAAAATGCAGGACAAACAGGTGTGTGTAGGTTGGATTCTGTATTGTTTATATTTCATATGATTTGAAGTGAGTAAATATGGATGGAAATAACAGTTTTCTCATATCTGATTTCTGTCAAATTGAGAAATTAGAGCCCATTATAAATTGATTTATGAGGCAATATGCTCAGTCCTACTGATGTTCCCTGTCAAGCTAACAATCGAGTTTGATACTCCGAGAGAAAAACAGAAATATCATGAATAGCTAATTATGGGGCAGGATCCGCAGGACATATCGATGAAACATCGCTTTTCTAAAGTCTGGGCACGTTTAAAAATGCATCTTCTCTTATCCTTTTTCACCAAATAAATATTAAACTGTAGCGCCTAACTCATTTACATGCGCTCCGGTAGAATGAAGGATATTAGAAGTTTTAGAGCCTGGGCGTTTGACCTCTTGTTAAAATTAAGTAGGGGGGTGGGGGGCACAGCGGACGGGCGCAGTGGGAACTTCTGTAATGTCGAGGTTAAGACCTGCAGCGTGTCTGATTCCACCGTTAAGATGTCGACTTTCTGCAGGACAGTGATGGCAAATGATGCTTTTCGTCCCTGAAAGTTGTCACCGGGGACTCGGCGCTTTTTGATGCTGATTAGTATCAGTGCTTCGCTTTTTGTTCTTGTTTGTTTTGCCTTTTGATTTCACAGAGTCAGCCGACGCTTTACAGCAGCGCGCTCTGAGTATCAAATTAGCTCCGAATTAATGCCGGGGGGGTCCTTCCCCCGACATCCATCTCTGCTTTTAATTGGCCTTATTTTCCACGCGTCCATCCCCTGAGACGTCGTATTTACTTTTTAGTAGCTATGATTTGCTAACTTGTCATTCGTAATTGCAGTGAAACTTTGAGTCTTTCTGAAGCGCTCCGCTTGCCTCGCCTTCGCCGATTGTGGCACGTGACTCGCTTTAGACTTCCAGAAAGCATAATGAAATCTGGTATCATCTGCAGATCAGGGGCATTAGAAAAGACTCAAATTAAAGAGGATTTATTTATAGTGAGTTCCGGCTTTCAGAAGTAAGTTTATTTATGTTTCGTTCTTATTTTATTTCTTTTGAATGCGAAGAAGTCTTAGTCCTCCCTGCTGTTAATTTCAAAACTCGCTTGTGGAAGGTGGCTTTGAAGATGGAATTCTGGGAATAAGGGATAAATGTGTGTCTTCTGATCTGATTCAAAGTGTCACTTATGTCACTTAATCTATCATTTGAATTTCGTAAACATGCCGATTGTATTCAGAGAGTGTCAGGGCAGATTTAAGTAGGTCATGCGTAAAAAGCAGTGGTATCTTCTGCCATGGAGGGGTGAAGGAACAATTGTGCAAGAACACTGCATGTTGCTAAAGGATGGATTTCATTGCCAGAAATGGATATGAACGTGTCATGGCAAGCAAGAGTGTGTTAACTAGGCCTAATGATCGCATTCTTACCCCTGTTCATAAATAAACGCTCAATCCGATTTTTTTCATGTGAATTAGTCCTGCAAACTAGTAGCCATTCAACGCAATTCCTGAAACTGCATTTGCTGAAAGACTCTCCAAATTGTAACTATTGCAAATGTGTACTGGAAACTTTCAGAGTAACCGAGAGAAGTAGTGATATTGCAGGAAAAAATGTATCTGACTGAGAAAAGCAAGTACTTTTTAAGCTGAATTTCTCCATCATCTCCATGGCGAGTCTGTGGTAGCCTGTACGTAAGGAGCTGCCATCAAGGTGGGCCCAGCTAATTATTCTGTTAGCACAAATGGAATAGTTAACTAAAAGCTTTTTAAAGAGATATGATTAAGATTGCTGGTGGGGGCCCCTCTGCATGTGCGGAGGTGAATGGCCAGCAATCCCTCGTGTCCTCGAAACAGCTTCAGGCGAGTTTATTTTTCCCGCATCGTGTTCCACGTCGGTTCAGTGGGCTGGCCCCAAGTGGGGTATTTTTGGACCGAATACATCCAGGAGCAGATGGTACCCAAAAAAAGGGAGAGAAACCTGTAGCGAGCGTCGGCGTGGCTTTTGAATCCGGTGCGGGGGTAACGAGGGGGGACTGCACTCCGGTACTCTGGTCAGGCCGAGCGCCTGCTATTCCGGCCGACCGCCTGTCGCTGATGAATCTGCTGCCGTTGTTTGCGCAGGATTAGCGGGAACCCCAGAGCTGTTTAATGCTCACCCCCATTGCTGGGGTCCTTCTCACTAGCGTCCGGTTGTCCGCTCGCACGCCCGACTGATGCTCGGGGCCACAGACGTTTTTTTCTTGGCTCCTCCGCAAACAGGTTTTGCTCGAGTTAGATTTACATCCTTAAATGCCAGCGGGGGACTGTTCAAACAAAAGAAGGCAATTTGGAACAGATAAATGCCTCGGAAGAACCTCTGGGAGGATTTCTCTGATTAAAGTGACCTTCAGATTCCTAGAGAGGCTGTTATCTTCGGTCTGCCGCCACCTCCGGCCCCAACAAGCCCCGTGGGGGGTTTGATGGGCTTCTCTACACGCTTTCTCAGACGAAACGCATGTCCCCGGAGCACATTTCACATTTCTATACTGTAGAAAGACAGACTATACTGGAAGTTCCCAGAGGCCAAACGGACTCAAGTTACCCACTGAAAGAGGTCAATCTGTACAGTTAGATGTGCCTCAGTGATCAGAAGGACCCTTCCGTGAATGGGAGTGCCCGGAACAGTGCCTGAAAATGCCCATCAGAGTGAAACGAGCAGTTTTAAAAAGTTGCTGAATAAGATCTATTAATTTATCAAATTTTATTAATAAATTAAAGTTGTGAGGAGTTACCATGCGCCCCCTTCTCTGCATCGGCAGAGTCGGATGGTAAATAAGCTCCTAGGTGTTGTTGCATACTGATTGCATGGGGCCATCCCAACTCAGGAACGGCAGGCTGTACTATCTGCTGGCATGATATAGCCAACGACTCGGAATCACATGTATGTTTGAATAAAAGATAATACACTTACATTGTGTATTACACTATGCTCATACAAATAACCGCTTGTGTTGGAAATGTAGATGGTATGTATTTTAAAATATTCGAGATTAATCTCCTGCAGTTAATTATAGGGGCTTAGCGATGTGTGCCCAGAATATTATCTGAGAAGCTCGAAAGCCTCATAAGGATTTTGTTTTTTTTAAATTTCACATTCCATCTGGCTTCATTTGTTTCCAAAAACTTCTAAGAATATTTCTTCCAGGTGAAAATGTTTTCAGGCAATTCCGTGGCAATAGATAGAGGGCATGAAAGGGGAGCATGGTGGTAAGGTCCTGACGAAGCAGCCTACTTGAACAGCGTTCCCGTACGTTGTTAGGTGCTGAGCCGCTGTCGCTTGGTCGGTCAGGTAAATTAATGGAATCATGATCCTTGGAGCTTCTGCTGGTGCTCCTTGATTACCTAGATCTGCACCACCGCCCATGCAGATTCAGCCGCTCCATCGCAGATGGTGTCCAGGAACATCACTAGATGCTCTGCTTGAGGAACTGCTGTTGGTGCGCTAGAGGTGCTAGACTTGGTTGTGCCGCAGGGGGCAGTGTGGCTTTGGGTGGCCCTTCTTAATACCTTCAGATGTTTAATCAGTATTTGAAACCCAGGGCTCAGGCAGTGATGGTGATTCTTAAGCTGTTGCGTGGAAATTACACTCTAACGTCAATATTAATTCATTCAATTTTCTTTATTTTTTGTTGCGCAAATCAGCTACTGAAACAGAAGCTGTTAATTAACTAGGGATGTAATGACTCAACTCACCATTCTGAGCTCACAATAGGATTTTCTCACGATTTTTTAACAGAGCTACAGACAAATTTATTCAAAAATATTCCTTTATTTATCTTTCTCAACTGTGCAAAATGTGTCCTCTTCTTAACAGTGTAACTGAAATTGAATAAAATACTATTTAA
Organism: Mormyrus lacerda; assembly: GCA_015163995.2. NCBI lineage: Eukaryota > Metazoa > Chordata > Actinopteri > Osteoglossiformes > Mormyridae > Mormyrus > Mormyrus lacerda. The sequence goes on along the minus strand of JAABNX020000106.1, from coordinate 22,873,951 downwards.
AAAAAATCCCAAATAAAAAAAAACTTCAAATACTGTAAACGGTAACATTGTACATTAACTGCACCTTCATAATGCTTTTATATTGCAACCATAAAACCATAAGTACACCTTCATAATGTATTCATTATGTATTTATAAATCATTCATAAACATCATGCATGTACTGTATACCTTTACATCCTAACATCCCTTAATAGCTGTAATACACATTAACAACAATTATATAATAATATCAAACATTATACTTGTATAATCATGTAATGTTTGTTATTAATGTATATTAAAGATGTTAGGATATTAACGTGTACTTGCATGCTGCTTATGAATGTTCTGTGTTGAAGGTGCACTGAATGTTCTATAAATGCATTATGAAGGTGCACTTAATATAAAGCCATATGAAATAAACTTGCAAGCTTGCATGTGCAGCTTTTTAGCGTGGTTTGCGTTTTTAATAATCTTCGCTCTGCCGGTGGTGAATTGAGTTCACTGTAGTGCCGGTAGACATACTGAAGCATGTTCGTTGTGCTATTTGTGTATGTTATAAGTCTTTTACAATGTTTGCACGCAGTTTTTGTCTTTTCTCGCCGTTTTCGTTTGAGATTACCGGAAAGCTAACATGCTGCCACACCGCCGATTTAAGATCGGGGGGCGTGTCTTCCATTTCAAATTCGCTCATCTCGCGTTCGGTCAAAACCAAAAACTAACGTATGACGTCGACGGGAATACACAGTGACATCTGACGTCGAACTGACGTCGTGAAATCAAATGTGTTTTACACCAGTTTTTCCGTTAAGTAAAGTTCCATGAAGTACAGGACTCCTAAAGTAGCGATTCATTTTTCACATCAGCCAGTTTAAATCGTCATACATCTACATCGATTTTTAATCGATTCGCGATTCATCGTTACATATAATTAATATAAATATTTGTTTGTTGTACTGCTTATTCAGAATTGTATGGCATTTTAGAACAAGGGGTCCAGAGAGGAACTGCTCAGGGTCTATGAATCATTGTTTAATGAAGCTACTTTGTGAAATTTTACAAAATATGTTTAGAATTTAAATTTTAATTTTTAAATGAACTCAAACCAGTAATAAGTCAATCCCCTGATAAATAATCACTGCAAACTGCTCTTTGAATTAAACACGCTCACTTGGTTGTCATCCAGACTCTTCATTCAGCCCGAAGGTTATTCAGTACAGGTGCCCCGCTGGGACACTCATAACGTAAGCCGAAATTGCGCTATGTTAACGAACACAGTCTCGTACTATGTTACTCACGAAGTGTTATCCAATAGAATGGTTCTGCCAACCATAATATTGTAATTTATTCGTTTTGTTTATTAGTCTGTCCATGTATATATAGAACCTCCTCTGTGTCTCTTCCACTTAATTTGGTCTGCTTTGTGTCTTATAGTATAAGTGTCTTTATTAAAACAAGAAAAGAACCACTATCCACATGTGTAGGGAGTTTTGTGACAATATTAAATAAATAAATGTGTCATTTAAATGATTTTTTAAATTGTAATTTAAATGAGGATTTACATAATGATTTTAATTGTTATTAATATCATTATTTAAATTACCATTAAAATTATAACAGCAACCATTAAAATTATCCGTCAAAGTCACCTATCAAAATTGGTGGCTGGGTTACATTGCAAACTAAGTGACAACAGATGTCACCTTGTCACTTGAATTCTCATTTATAGTCTTGTTTTTGTATGTTCTGTTCTCGGACCCCTTTGTTTTTTAACTTCCCAAAATCTTGAATAAGCTCTCTAACTTTCACTTTTGTGTAGAGTTAGCTATGTAGCCTGATTGATCCGTATGTCTGCTCTTTTATTGCATTTACACGGCCAAAGAAATATACGGAGCCCTGCTCATGACATAATGATAAAAATTAGATTTATCGCAATCACGTTTTAATATATCGTGGGAATGAATTAATAAAACATAGCTATGATTGAACTAAAACAAGGGAACGAATGAGGTAAAATGTTGCCACAATATACATTTTTATCGTTACGTCATGAGCAGGATGGTGTAATTATCCTAAAGTCAGGAGAGTTTATTTAAGATTGCGGGAAGTTTGGGAAGCTTCTACAGTACACTTTTCCAGTTTTAAGTTAGGATAGCAACAATGACTTAGGACTTGGTGTTTTTCATAAATCAGGTGCTACCATTGTTACCATGGTCACCAAACAGTTAAGATAGGATCTGCAAGTTAAGGAGTAATAGGGCCTCAGGACGGAACAGACATAAGGCCTCAGGACGGAACAGACATAAGGCCACAGGAACAGACAAAATGTCACAAATGAGAATTCAATCAATCTGATGACATAGATCTGTTGTGACTTCGTTTGCAATGTAACCGGTAAGATGTTTTGTTTGATGAGTTACAGATAATCCTAATGTTTGCTAGTATCATTTAAATTGTGATTATATTTGTAAATGACAATTATAATAACAGTTTAAATAATGATTTATCTGACATATTTATAAAGAATCATTTAAATGGCATTTTTATATGTTGAAGATTGTCACAAAATACCCTACATATCCAAAACCCACAGTGTTGACTATAAGTTACTGGAAGCATATTCACACACACCTTAAAAATCTGTGAAGTGAATCAGAAATGTAATGTGAGAAATGTAACAATTATAAGCCTCACTCAGTACTGTTTATAGTTGTTGCATTGTGAGCATCAAGACAAAGTAGATACATAAGTTAACGGGGGATTTTATATCTATTCATTTATCCATAAATAAAAAGCTTAATATAGTTAATGCTCATGTTAAAACAGGCTGGGCCTAACCTGCAACACGATTTTATAATGCGTAAAGGTTGGCCGCTGCTCTGTCCACTAAGAGGTTGCTCGCCTGACAAGGGTGGAAGAACCCTGTTTTAGAAAGTCAACCGCTTTCAAATTATTTACCTTGTTACTCTGTTAATCCTCTTCAAATTTTTAACTTTGATCATTAGATTTTCTGCAGGCTTCATGCTGGGCTACCCCCCAGGTTGGTTCACCCTGGGCATTGTGTTGCAGAGCACATGCACACACTTTATGGGTGATGTAGAGATGCCCTCAGTAGCCCAATTGCATGCCTTTAAGTACCCCGACTAAATCTGCCCGAAAGACACTCCCTCAGTGCAGGTGGGATTCAAACCCCCAACTCTGCAGGGTGAGCCAACAGTGCCACTGACCAATCACATAATAGCCACTTTGTCGTAAGGCTATGTGTGATCATGTTAATTATTAAAAACATTATTTAATGAAATTGTACTCAGAAAAACTCCCGTACATTGTCCTTTTTATACTGCGTTGTAAGTCATTTAGCAAAATGCTATTTGAGGCAATGATGTTAAGGCAGAGTGTAAAGAAGCAAAGAAGCACTTACTTTAATATCATTGGCTTCACCAGCAGCTCAAGGTCTGTTCAGTGACAAGAATTGAACTGCAAGCTTCCTGATCTGTGGGCATTTTAAAAATTGCATTGTTAAATCTGACAATTTTACAGCCGATGCACTGATGAGGAGTTTTCAAAAAAATACATAGGGTAATGTGACATATGCATAAGCTGATTTGCTGCAGTAAAGCATCATGGCACTGTAATACTCTGGCCTTGCAGGAATATGTAGTGATAATAAGTTACTTCAGTAATTAGAATGTTCCACTGACATCTTTTTTCTCCAAACATCAGTGTTTGTTTAAAACTAGGGCCGCACGATGTATCGCTTCAGCTTCGTAATCGCAAAAAAGTGCATGTGCAATAATCACAATGCAAGGCAAACGAAACACATAATGCGGCATTTTTTTGCTGTTTGATATAAATGGAAAACTTGCACGATTCTCATTTTCCATGGGATTTCTATAAGAAAAGTTACTCCGGGTCTTTGGATACATGGAGTTTGTTGCTAGTGAGTGTCATATAGGCTCTGCATGCACAGCGAGGCACCAATCAGAATCATTCTTGAAAAAGCAGCACAATGTACAATATTAATATTCACATCGCTTGTCGTACACATGCAATTTTCACATCTCAAGGACTGTGATAGACAGCTGGGTTCACACTGTAACAGAGGACAAAAATTTTAGCTTTACTTCCACTCGTCTTGCATGAATTCTGCATGGGCTCTTTAAGCCAATGATGTTTGAATGAATGATTGAATTAATGAATGAATTAAAGAAATTATGATTGAATGAATAATGGTGGGTTGTCGTCTCATCTTGGGTTGTTGCCTGTCTTGCATCGGTAGCCTCTGAAATAAGCTGCAGACGCCCTGCAACCCTGAACAAGATAAACAGTTATAGATAATGGATGGATGGATGGATGGATGGATGGATAGAGGAATGTTACATTTATGTAGCGCTTTTTCTAGACACCCAATGGGCTAATCGGGAGCCACTTCTCCCACCCCTGTGTAGCCCCCACCTGGATGATGCGACGACAGCCATTCTCACCAGTACAATCACCACACAGTAGCTATGGCGGTGAAGGGGAGGAGAGGATTCACCAGTTAGATATAGGGGTGATTTGGAGGCCAGATTTGAAAGGGCCACAGTGGGCAGTTTTAGCCAGGGTCAGATCAGGGTACCACCCATATTGTTTCAAAGGACGCCCAGGGATCTTTTCTGACCTCAGAAAGCGCCATTTTCACAGCACGGCGTCCCTGTCACCGCACTGGGATGCACACAGAGCACAGGACGGGCTAACTCGTAAACACCTCTTCCGGCAGCAACACAGCTCTCCTAGTTAGTCGCCCATAATCATTTTATTTTTCATTCCATAGAGGTTGAATTTGAGTAGAAACGAGTGATTTGCCTTCACTGCTTTGTGTCTGTTGACACAACTCTCTGCAGCGCACCCAACGTATGTATCGCTATAGGGAAATAATAACTACTGCTATTTTCCTGGTGATTATTTTGGTCAAATTTCATCTCCTTTTTTGTTTTATAGGTCAGGTGAGGTCAGGTTGGGGAGAATGTGCTGATGCAGTGCGTTGCTGCACCCACCACATGGAACGTCTTGTCTCTCCGGCAAGACCATCTTTGTTTTATGAATATCACAATATTAATCGCAAAAATGTACAAAATTGCAGTGTTTTTTTTCAGCATTGTGTAGCCCTATTTTAAACAGTAAACTTACTGTAAAGCTTCAGATCTCAATGTGGAACAGACCATTAAAAGGCCTGGAGGCCTTAACTGAAGACAGAACCTTCTGGACAATTTTTCATTGATGTAAATCCAACATCTATGGGCTTATTTACCATCCGACTCTCTTGACGCAGCGAAGCGTGCTTTATCAGCAAGCCGGCAACACACCGAGCGCATGTTAACTCCTCACAACTTTAATCCCTTAGTAGAATTGGATGAATTAATAGATTTTCTTCAGCCACTGCTCATCCTATGTTGACCAGAATTCAACACTGACCAGACAAGTACTCAATAATGCTAAGAATGCATTGAAATTACATAATTTAACATTTCTCTTTTCAGGTGTTTATCCACTTATTTTGAAATAGCACATAAATAAAAAGCATTACTCAGGCTGTCCAGTTCCACATGCAGCGACTGCAGGAATGATATTCAGAAATAATCAAGTCATTCTCAAATGAGCATAATCATTCATACTTAAACGCTGCTGCCTCGCCGTTCCCAGAGAAGCTGACAGCTTCCGGCCCATGTTCTGCTCCTCAGATGTGGCCACTCTTGCCGCCCCTAGGAACATCTCGCACGACACGCCACGGAAAGCAGCTCCGTGTTGAGTACCGTGGTATTTGTGACTGTCCTCTGTTTTTCGCTGATGAACTTTTGCTGTTATAAACATGCGTTAGTGGATTTGGAGTTATATCGATGAAATGAATATGAGCATGGATGCAAATGGAAAAACATTTGACCTTCCCTTATCATGCGGGTTAGGGTCGCAGCCCTCCCACTATCTGAAGAAACTGCGCGAAACGTTTTTGGTTCCCTTGATCCCCTTACTGAGTGAAGTCAGCATGTGAGCAGAGTGGAGCGAATACAATACAAAACGCAATACAATGATGACTATGAGGCGTCAACTGAGAAGCTGTACATATATTTTATGCGTTTATGAGTTACTAAACCTGTGTGTTGCCTTCTGG
>JAABNX020000106.1:22849218-22867596 GCA_015163995.2 Mormyrus lacerda | reverse complement strand
CTATGAGGCGTCAACTGAGAAGCTGTACATATATTTTATGCGTTTATGAGTTACTAAACCTGTGTGTTGCCTTCTGGTCTTTTGGCTTTTGGGAAACTCCCAAAACTCCTAAAAAATTCCCATTAAATTCATATGCCGAGGCAGCGATATATCAGAAGCCAGATGGGGAACGTTGTGTCTGTAGTAGTTAGGTCTACAGGACCAAACCAAACTGAAAATACATATGCCACACAATTTTTATTTTCCGTTTTACTGAAGCATCTTAGTTTTGCATAATATGTGAGCACAATTGAATAGGATCTGTTTGATTTAGTTAAAACTTGCAGGTACTTTGTTAAGTTTGGGCCGGTGTTATTGTTCAGTCTTGGAATGGTCTAGCCTGCGTGCAACTCAAAGCATCTCAGATGCTGTGGCGTGACCTGAAATAACAAGTAAACCCGCAAGTTTAACTGACCTGGATAAAAACTCCTTCACAGCACAGTAAGAGACTCATCAGCAACTGCATGAAGTGGCTGGTTGCAGATGACATTACCAGTTACTGAGCTAAGGGGGCTATTATTTTTTAATACCGGCTGTTGCACAACTTTTTTCCCTTTAAAATATGTGCATTTTTTTCACTTATATTCTCAGCTAGCTAATACTCATAAAAGATTTACATGCCTGACCACACTGCTCAGAGGGACTGTTCAGACGCCCTTTCCTTGCTCTTAGATATTTATCTGCTGCCCGGCTGCCCTTAAACAGCCCGCGTCGTTAGTCGAGGATGATGAGGAAGTGAGAGCAGTATTGATAAAAGTAATAACAGGCGTGGGGGTGTGGAGATGCGAGGCTGCTTTCTGGAGCTCCATCACCGGCAGCCTCACAGCATAAACATGCTTTTCATAGCCTTATGTACAATTTCATTTTGGAGACTGAAACTGCAAAATTATTATTATTTTTTTTTCTTTCCCTGAACCATCCTGTTTGCTGGTCTGGCAAATTGCAGCAAAAATCGCCAGATTGTTGGAGGCAGAAAACAGGTATAATGATGAAAACTTTGTTACTGATAGAATCTCTGTCCGCGGCTGCTTAGCGTGATTGACATTCCGAATTGGAAAGGTCAGCGGGTGACTGTGCTCTGCGATGAGAAGCCTCGGTTATGCCTTCATCCAGCACCTAGATGGTCACCACTTACACCATCTGTAGTTTTCTTCATGCATGTCAAACAGTAGTAGTTCAAGTCCTGTTCCCCGTAATAAAAAGAATAGAATTGATTCTAAAAATGAAACATTCAGATCCAAACAATTGATTTTTTTAGTATCAATCTGTACATCCTCATGGACCTCCTCTGTGCGTATGTCTCAGTGCATAAGTAATCTGAGGGGAACGTGTCGATCAATACGGCGGGAGCATGCAGGCTGAATAAGGAATCAAGAGGGGGGGTTGTCCTGGTGGTTGTGGGTAGGGTTCAGGAAAGGGATGGCAAGCTTGCGCAAACAGCAGGAACTCAAGATGGCCGCGCCGTCCGTTAATGAGTCCCATGCGCTGTTTGGTATTCTCCCATCCGCTGCGTCACTTTGCACCGTGAACCTGATCTTGACTTTCATCCCATTGTGTTTACACGGGTTTAAAAATGCATGTAAGGTCCACTTGTGAATGGCGCAAGAGTCTTTGGCCTTAGGATGTCGTTAATTATTCAAGGCGGATTGAATATGCTCATGCCGCCGTAACCAGTGTCCCAGTGCGGGAGAAGGTGGCGGGCAGGGAGGGTGAACGCACGAGCGGCGCTGCTGACGGACAGCCCAGATCCGTTTCAGGGACAGTGTAGCAGGTGTACGCTTTCAGCGTAATGGTACACTATTTGACGCTCTACCTGTTCATTTATTTACTTGTATCTTTTGTTTGCTACTGTTTAATTTGGAAAATCGCTCTTCTATTTGATTTTTCTTTCTGAATTCTTAAACTGCCTGTATGCTAGTTGGTAACACACGTTAAGAGAACGCTAGCATTATTCGGATGGTAAGATAAGTGGAAGTCTTTTTACTCCAGCAGATCATCCAGAAAATACTTACATCTTTTGTCGATTAAGCTGCCTCTTGTTATATACTGTATTTAAACAACACAAATTTCAGATGTGTCTCCTGGCTCTTTCCACCACAGCCCTGTTCATATCAACAGTACAGTAAAATTTCTTGTGTAAATATCAAAGAATCGCGAGCCCAACTCTCCGTAATAATGCATGTCCTCGCTGTTGTCTTTTGCTGGATGAACATAGATTAGGCTGAACTTTCAGGGTACATGATGGTGACAGCCGAAGGCTCTGAATGAGAAAGCAGGGCTGCTGAATGACCTGTGTATGTTTTGTTGTTCTATAAGTAGTTTTCAGAAAACAAGGGTGCTGTTGCCAATCCTCATGGGCCTGTGTGGTTGGTACTTGGTGTGAGGGTGATTTCAGCTGGAGTGTGGCTCAGGGTGTGTCAGCCTTCTGAAAAGAGACGCACATTGACGTGTGAGTCGGCCTTCGCTCAGTCGGGGACGGTCATTGGCAGGCACCCCTCAGCTCTTCGAGCAGAGAGCATCTGGACTGTGGGGTGCTGTGACCGGGTCGGGTCCGATCCTGGCACCGTGGCGGCTCACAGCAGAGAAGCAGCCCGGTAAACAGCGGGGAATACATGAATAACAATCAGACCCGTGGAAAAGGTGTTCGGAAATTAATACCCTCCCCAGGGAAAGCCTTCTCCCTGCAGCAGTATTTATGTAGGGAGTGCCTAAATGAGGATGTGCTGCCTCTGTGAGACCCCCCCTAGGGTGCTGGAGGCAAGGTCTGGGGTACAGGCAGACAATAAGGCAAACTGTCTGGGGTCACTTGGCAGAGTAACCAAGGCGGGATGCGAACAGGAGCGAATCACAGGGATCCGCGCAGTCGTGCTGGCCACACATCGCGGAAATGGGCACTCAGTCTCCATTTACAGTCACGGTGAACCGGCCCCGTTTCTCCGCGCTTGTCTTTTCCATGCAATACTGTGATGGAATCCGCCGACGTGGGAAAGAGTAAGAAAAGACACCCTGTTAGAAACAAACGTCGCCTGGTGTTTAGGGAACAGGCTTGCAGAGAGACTTATCTTTCTGTTCGGGTGTACCTTATGTGATTGGTAACTTTGCGGCTTTTCATTCTGTTTCCATCTCCGAGATTACCTCTTCAAGGTTTATGTGCTTTGTGTAATATATAGAGTATTTTACAAATGCACAAAGAATGGAAAAATGAAACTGGAAATGAATCCATCACTTTGCACGCTCTATTCTGACAGGCATCATTGCTAGGTTCTCCTTATCTTGGGTTTCTTGAGACAGCGATTGAATTCCGCTCCGTCTCACGAGGGGCCATAGCTTTTCACTGCGTCGCATTTTATGTATAAAGTCAACCTCTGTCTTTGTAACTGTACACAGTGGGTTCATTAAACCTCAGGGTCACATTTGTTTTATAGCGACAGGGGCGCCTTTTATCTCTATGACCCATATTATAGGCTCCTGTTTGTCACGTTCGCTGACGGCCTTGCATTTTGCATTAGCTGCTTTTCCCGTCGTTACGTGTTGCTGCCACATTGCCCTCTCTTGCTGTAATTAATTTGCAGCTTGTGTGTTTTTTTTTCTTAACATTTCATATCTGAATTAGTTTTGTCTGCATATTTGAATAAATTTGCTAAAATACACATTGCCAGGCCTGCCGGGGTGACTCAGCCTCCCACGGGAGTAATTTACTCTCACCTCTCATCTTATCCACTGTATTTGACCTGTGCCCAAAATTAATGATCCGACATGTAATAGACGTCTCTTTATTGCATCTGAAAGCATACATTGTATGCCTCAAACATTTGCCTAACTGCTCCTTCCTGCAAGTCTTTGTCCCGAAATATCTGCATGCACCCCGAGTTCTTTGAGTACTCCTTGTTTTATGATCTGGAAGCTTCTCTGTTGTTTATCGGACTGTATTTTTAATACGACTGGCAGCATTATTGCCACACTGCATACGTCAGCTGTTTCCACTTCAGATGAATTACTGTAATAGGCCAATGCCTAAATTAAGGCCGTGACACAGATTCAAATAATCACATTTCTTCCAGTTTCAGAGTCATACTTCAGGTGGAACTGATATCGCTCAAAATGGCAACCAGTCAGCTGTAGATACTGCATTGTTTTCCTTGAACACATTAGGTCAGATTGTTCCATTATTTCACATTCAAAATTCAATTATTTTGCGTGATGAAAATTCAATTATTAAAAGGTCATTTTCCTTTAATTAATCTTTAAGGTTATACATCTTGATTGGTCTCATATAGCAGTGTGTCTGCATGAATGTTGTCCTACACAAAGTTGTTCCTTCGGGTTGCTGAGATGTTTGGATGTCATTTGTGACATAATATGTCATATTTATTAGAATCACAGAGTTTTTGCTGTTTTTTTTTTTCTTTCTCTCCTGCCCCTGCTGCCGGACAGTAAATAAGAAGAATCGGGGACCTCTTGGTAAGATTTTTTTAAAACCAAGGGCATATAATCCCAATGTATTACCTGCTGTTTACATATGTTCCTGTTCACATATGTTTTGCCCTATAAAGAGCACTGACACAAGTGCCAACTTTCTCCTTCAGCGCCATCTGCTGGCTCCAAGCTGTTTCCTTCTCTTGGTCCTCGGCAAACTTGTAAAGCTGATATTAACGTTCCCGCTCTGCTCACTGCATGTATTTTATTCTTCAGAGCATTTTATTTGCCTTGGTTTGCTGCCATGGTACGCTACGTATCTGCTTAATGGCTGTGTCTTGGACTCCGTAGCGTGAATGTACGGTGTCTGACTTCAAACGCTGAAAAAAGCGTAGAGTAGCATGTGTGTTTAAGTAATGGGGATGATATTAACAATAAATATTGTCCCAGCGATAGTGTGAGTCAGATGGAACAGGATTACAGTGAATATTCCAATGGTTTATTTGTTTCTTGGTTGTTTTGCAGTGAGCTCTTTTCTACTGTAGACGCCCCCACTCAGACTCTACATTATGAGTGGACGTCTCTGAGTGTAGACGTCTACATTCTTAAGAACATAGCAAAGACAGCCTCCGGGGACCAGCTCATTAGTCAGCCTCTGGATGACTTTTGCCATCAAAGCCAACTTCATGCTATCTAGTATAGAGGGACCTGCTTTGGGTCAGTTAATCCACACAGTGTGTTATTTTTATCAGGGTTTAGAAACACGATCAGCAGCACTACCGCCATTTCTTGTGGTCCCTCCAGCTAATCCTTTTCCCATGACCACTTTTGGTCACAGTGTGTCTACTGCTGGACACCCTGGACATGGACAAGAGAGTTTACCATACCGGAAGCCATTTCTCAATATACAAAACAGTCGTGCCTTTCTAGGAAGATCCAGAAAAGAAAAGCCCCCCCCCATGCATTCTGAATCTCATTTTTGAGTTTTTATATATTTTTTTTTGGCTTTTTTTTGGCATTCTGGGGAGGAAGATGAAACTGCCTGAGTTAAAGGATGCTGCATGACATCGCCTGTCAACACAGAAAACTAATGAGCAGAGTCAGCCAGATCCCCGGTGCACAAGATCAAATTATTGGTTTCTTCTCTCTCCTTCTTCCTCTGTCGAAGCAAGGGGAAATGTGTTGGGGGGGGGGGGGGGGTGTGAGGGTGCCCTCCCTTCACGGTCCCAGCCGCGGGAGTCAGAAAGAACGTTCCGGGCCTCTTCTGCCATTCGGGCTGAAGCACGCTCCTTGCAGTGGCGCCGTGTGAAAACCTCTAATTGTTCTTCACACCTCGGAAACACATGGCGAGCACCGCCCCGAAGCCGCCCCTGTCCCCATTGGCGCTCGCTGTGTGGCGTTTGTGGGCCTGGCGTTAAGTTGCTGTCAGCAGCCATGATGAGTCTATGAATAGCCTTTGTGTGAGAGTGTCTCATCACGGGGGCGTTCAGCCATGCCGAGGTTACTCCGCAAATCCGCGTGCTTGCTACAGTTTGTTTGCTCGCCGTTTCCTCTTCGGATTTGGCCGGAGGCTTAAAGCAGGCAAAACAACTTTGATGGAGAAATTTAATGTCTCAACACGCCATAATCTCTGACAGAATGCATGTCAATACTGTGTTTTTTAAAATCTATCAGATGGCTTCCTCGGCGGCTTGGCTAGCGCCGTTAATCTCCGGATTTGTTCCCTCGTGTGGGATTTCTGTTAAATTCTCTTCGAGGACTATACCCCTGAAGCCACCACAATGTCTGTTCGGCTTCTGTCAGAATGCCTAATTGTGCGGTTGAATTTATCCTTGACATAGCCTTGATATTTTTGTAGTTGTACAACATCATTTTTTTTCTGGAGTAGGATGTGCTGCGCAGCTGATCACTGTGGAGGGAACTTTCCCTTGCAACTCTGGCCTGTGTAGCAGTGAATTGTCCCTTATTGCCTGGATTTTGGGCTACGGTGGAGAGTTGAAGGTCTCATAAACAGCTTTATAAATGAAGTGCTTACCCTACTTTTGAAAACAAGAATATCGTCATGGAAATGTATTATGATTTTGCTCATTCGTGAATGAATGCTACATTTATATAGTGCTTTACAGAACAGGGAGCCACGTCAACCACGAGAAATGTGATGCACCCACCAAGATGATGTCACCCATTCTGTGCCAGTACTCTCACCATACAATAGCTAAGGTGGCAAAAGGTCAAGAGAGAATTCACCAGTTATATATAGGGGATGATTAGGAGACCAGATTTGAAAGACTGTAGCACTTTCTGTGAATTCCATGTCTATAAGAATCCATGAACACAATTATAACACATTATGATGCATTCATAAAGCATAATTAACATGGCTATAAATATTTATAAAAGGACATAACACATTATAGCTATGTTTATTATGCATTATGACTATATTATTAAACTTGCATCTATAATGTGCTATAGATACCGTCATAATCCACTACAAAGCATCCTTTCTTATATTGACCTTTATAATCAGGGGTGTAGATAACTGGTACGCAAGTACGCATTCACCATTCACATAAGAATGATAAGTGCAACAATCGATTGTAAAACCGCAAACGTGTGCTTATTTTATCTGCATTTGCACTGCTATGAAAACAAAATATAATGTATTTTAATCTTTATATGCTGACTTGACTTCATTTGCGGTATACGGGTTAAAATGCAAGTTATTTTCTTGTCATAGCAGCGCAAATGCACATAAAATTAGTACGCATTTGCGCTTTTACAATCGATTGTCGCACGTATCGTTCTTACAGGTGATCGCATACTTAACGATAGTAGCTTTTTTATTGTCCATCCAGTGGTATCAGCTAGGAAAGCTGCTTATTGATCAGGATAGGGTTTGCTTTTTTATTCGGGACATGAAAATGTGGAAGATATCAGATGCCACGTTAGGTGTTTAAAAAAATGGAAACCATTTTTCCAGCAGTGGATAATGAAAATCCATAAAATTAGTCTTGTTTTGTATATTTATTACTTTTTAGTTTATTTGCCTTTGTTTTTATTAACCTCAGCTTATTTCAATGTCTCCGGAGTCTTTTGTTTTGTATTACTTATTTGTGCACTATATATATTTCCAACGACAAAGTAATATCTTTTCATCTTTTGTAAGGAACTACGGAACTAAGAGCTACTTTTAAACAATGCTTTAGAGAAGGGCTTGGTTCACATGGTACAACTTCAGATTTACATTTCAGAATTCATTTTCATGATCCTATCATGTTTTTCAATTCCTAAGATAGAAATTAAATGAAACTGTTACCGACTCACCAATTTCCTGTCCTTTAGCAATGTAGGTATATCATTTGGACTGCTTTGGTTATAAGTTTATCCTTTGAAAGGATGAAATGAAGCTAAAAACGAAAAGAAAAATTGCAGTAGCTTGCATGAGCACTCAAGATGCCTTGTATTCAAGTCCAATTCTCTTCAAATTCGGGAACGTCGACAGAGAATGTTCTGTAGCAGTCTGTAGCGAGGCTCGTTGATTTACATTGATCCGCAAGTAAACATTTAGATCTTACCTTTCCCCCTTCTCTCCTCAGGATCACCGCCAAGCAATCTATCAATTATTTAGTGTGCCTGGTTTTCCCATAGATTACCTTCATCCCCAGAGGAGCACATGCGTTTAAGAGGTCTTTGGTTAATGTGGGGGGGGGGGGGTTAAGAATCGTAGCGTGATCCAAACTGCACCCTGCAGAGTGATGGACGCCGACTTAGCACTTCCTGTTGAGGGAATTAGTCACATTTTCCTGCTTGGTAACTTTGGCTAGGTTCGGATCTCCCTTTTTAATTTAAAGTGCTTAAAACAATCTCTGCTGCTCCAGGCTGCACTTTAAGTCCCATTTATCCTTCTGCAGCCTCAGATTATTGCAGTAACAAAGGAGGATCTGTCCCTGAATCTGATTTGTGGCTTATCTTGACCTTTACGACTGAAATGGGTTTAATAACATCGATACTGCTGTACTACATGCCTGTACATGCTCAGGGAACTTTGTCTGACTCGGCGCTGTTTTATTTCTGGGAAATACCGTCTTCACATAACAGTTGCATGGAATTCTCTTTGATATGAGCAATGCTTTAAAACACTCCTTTATCAGTATGCAGCCTTGGCGTCAAAGCCCTTTGACCACAGGTACAATGCTCTGTCTCAGTACTCTGATTGGTGGCCTGTGTTACAGCTATTGTGACTCATTACCTCATCTTACATTCTTTTTCTCTCTCTGTCTCTCTCACTGATGGACAGATTCAGATGCCCCTGCTGACACTGCGCCCCCAGTGATTGTAATCCCACCCAGGAACACCACAGTGGTAGCGGGTGCCAGTGAAGTGACACTGGAGTGCGTGGCCAATGCGAGGTCAGTGCTTGTGGTCCTGTCTATACCTCATACCTGGACAGCCTGCTGCTCTTCTGTCCGTACCTCTCGTCTGGAGAACCTGGTGGTCCAAATATCCATACCTCACATCTGGAGAACCTGCTGGTCCTCCTGTCCATAAATTACATCTGTAGAGCCTGTTGGTCCTCCTGTCCATACCTCACATCTGGAGAACCTGCTGGTCCTCCTGTCCATAACTTACATCTGGAGAGCCTGTTGGTCCTCTTCTCCCATGTTTCACATCTGGACAGCCTGCTTCTCCTTCCTGTTACACCTGACATCAGGACAGCTTTAATTAGCTCTGCTGCCTTGGTCATGGCCCTGTGAAAAATTCTAACCATTTGTAGACAAGAAATTTCTAATATAAACAGTTCATTGGAGCTCTGAGGCCATGACACAAATGAACAAACAAGGATGACTGAATATAATTAAAAACACATTTTGCTGGTTTGTCATTTGCAAAGTTCCCTTTTAACTTAAGAAGTTAAGGGAACATTGTGTCATCAATATGTCATTAAGTCTCATTGCCCGTACAAAACTGTAAAAGTGGATGCTCTGTTTCCCCTGTAGCTATGTCAGCTTGTTGATTGAGTTTGTCACGTGACTCAAGATATGCACAGTGTTGCAAGATGATGTACGACATAATGAGGGAACACAGGGGCTAATCTACTGCAAACTGTCCATTTATCTCCAGCTTCAGCCGGATGAAACTCTTACACACCACTTAAAAATGCCTCAGTTGGAACACTTTGAACTAAAGAAAAGACCATGACACTGTGAACACCCACACCATCATCTGACCCCCCACCATTTTAAAATAACATCTCTTCTTTGCCCCTGTGGAGGCCTGTCGAGAAACTGAGCATCTCCTGGAAGCGGAACGGCTTGAAGCTGGCAAATGGGGTGGGCACGTTCGGGCGCAGGCTGACCATCGCTAACCCAAGCTCGGCGGACGCGGGGCTCTACGTGTGTGAAGCAACCCTGCTCAACAGCAGTATGAAAGTTGCAGAATCTCGGGCCTTTCTCTCCATCACAGGTAACTTTCTCACTTCACAGCAGAAGGAAGGAGAGGTACTCGGTACTGGAGCTCTGCAGATAACCATTAGCTACAAGCTGCTAAAGGCACTGTGTGTTTGAGCTGCAGAGGCCACGTCCCAGAGTAGTGATAGAGTTCTGCAGCTAACCGTTAGCCACAGGCTGCTAAAGGCACTGTGTGTTTCAGCTGCAGAGGCCAGAGCCAGGAGCAGAGATAGAGCTCTGCAGCTAACCGTTAGCCACAGGCCGCTAAAGGCATTGCGTGTTTGAGCTGCAGAGGCCACAACCAGGAGCAGTGATAGAGCTCTGCAGCTAACCATTAGCCACAGGCCACTAAAGGCACTGCGTGTTTGAGCTGCACAGGCCACACCCCAGAGCAGTGATCGAGCTCTGCAGCTAACTGTTAGCCACAGGCCGCTAAAGGCACTGTGTGTTTCAGCTGCAGAGGCCAGAGCCAGGAGCAGAGATAGAGCTCTGCAGCTAACCGTTAACCACAAGCCGCTAAAGGCACTGTGTGTTTGAGCTGCAGAGGCCACACCCCAGAGCAGTGATCGAGCTCTGCAGCTAACTGTTAGCCACAGGCAGCTAAAGGCACTGTGTGTTTCAGCTGCAGAGGCCAGAGCCAGGAGCAGAGATAGAGCTCTGCAGCTAACCGTTAGCCACAGGCCGCTAAAGGCATTGCGTGTTTGAGCTGCAGAGGCCACAACCAGGAGCAGTGATAGAGCTCTGCAGCTAACCATTAGCCACAGGCCACTAAAGGCACTGCGTGTTTGAGCTGCACAGGCCACACCCCAGAGCAGTGATCGAGCTCTGCAGCTAACTGTTAGCCACAGGCCGCTAAAGGCACTGTGTGTTTGAGCTGCACAGGCCACACCCCAGAGCAGTGATCGAGCTCTGCAGCTAACTGTTAGCCACAGGCTGCTAAAGGCACTGTGTGTTTCAGCTGCACAGGCCACGCTCCAAATCCTATGCTAAAGAGAATGTCTGAAAAGCAATAATTTTTTTGCAGTGGCACTATGAGTCTGGGCCTTTAAACACAGTGCCTAATATAGCTTAAATCAATGTCACTTTTTTAAAACTTAAAAAAAAAACCTCGGGCGCTTTGTAGCCTGGGAACGGCTTCTTGTTCTGGCGATCGGTAAGAGGCGAGAAAACGACACGCAGCCTGCGGCATTAAGTCTGCCAGCTCCACTCCTTACGCCGGGAAGTCATTTAATATAAACAAACATCGTTGGCAACATGCAAACAAACAGGATGTCTGCATTGGCGTAGCACTCCAGCTGAGCTGCTTTTTTTTGCATTTAAATGAGTTTCTGCTCTGGGAGCATATGCTCGCCTTCAGCTTTTCCGAATCAATGTCAATATTTCATCTCTTTGATCCCGGTTCCACATATAATCCTCTTGATATATGTTAGGCTGTGCCTGTCGATGTTTGTGGTTCGCTCCATTTGTGATAGATAACTCCTAACAAATGAGTTTCAAATGTTTTTTTTCTGTCCACTAAATGTGTTTTTTTTTTCTTTTCTTATTGGACAGAGGGCCCACACTTTGTCACAGAACCCGCAAGGAAGGTCGTCGGAGTAGTGGAGAAAAACGTCGACATCCACTGTCAAGTGAGAGGTGGTGAACGCTTTGCTAACCTCTCAGTATTTTCCACTAGATCTGCTTTGTGCCAGGAAGCTCACGTGGCCCCTGTTCTGTTGAATGCATGATCACAGCCGCAGTATGCTTGGAAAGCTCAGGAAATCTCAGCTCTAAGGCTGAAAGGTTTTTGAAAAGAATTTTTAACTACACTAGGATCTAGTAGGGTGGTCCATTAGAATTTAGCTCTATAGTGCACATTGAACTTTGAGATGTGTGGTCTCTCACCATATTTTATTTGAAACAGTCTGGATAAACATCCTAGGTTCTGGGACCTGTTGCACCAAGTTGGGGTGTTTTGTTGTCACAACGTCTAGATCTATACTTTAAAATTAATACTCAAAAGTGTATCCTTGAAATTGCATCTACAGAATGTAAACATTAAGACTTAGAAAATGTGTAGTGCTATGAATGTAAAGTGTCCTGCATCTAGTTTTTTCCCCTTATATCAGCATCAGGGCTGATTCTGTGAGATGTGATATAATCCATACAGAGGGGCCGGTTTTATCCAAAGCCAATAATTGGTTTTCAGTCGGTGAGTGACAGCTTAGGAGGCACTCAGAGGGCCAATCAGCTTTCAGCTGGGCTGATGCCACTGTGGCCCCACCCCTTTGTGCACCACTGGTCAGGGTTTATATCTTTCTACTTGTCTCACACTATATAGCCACAAAGGGCAGCTGGGTGAAAATGGATCTGAAAGAAGAAAATGCTTCTGACAAAATATATCCTCCCATGTCCCTTTAATAATGCCTAATGATGTCAGAGACCTGGCACATGGTGATTTAGTCCTGTGCCCCCCTCTCGTTTTCATTGCATCATAATATTCCCTTATTCTTCCAGCGGAAGATCAAGCGGAGTGACTGTATCCCCATTCAAACACCTTATTACCGACAATCCGGCGTCCGCATTTATTAGCTTGTATTTTATATTTTCTTTTTCCCAGCATGTGAGTTGGTGTGAGCATCCTTGGTAATCAGGCACGGAGCCTTTTTAATTAAATGTGAGAAGCCTCGGGATGTCCGCAGATTGATTTTTCGATTGCTTTGTATCGAGAGGTGCTTCTTCTAAGCCAAGGTGAGAGGAGACGGCGAGGGGAAAGGCATACGAAGTGTCCGGCGCTGCGGAGCGCTGCCATTCCGTAGCGGAGAAGCATGCTCCCTGGCACCTGCATTGCCCGAGGGTGGCAGCGATGCCCCCCAGTGTGGCTACGGAGCTTTCATTACAAATGATCACGAAGGATTAGGTTCATACATACCAAATGTCCCCCACAATGTGACAAAAACCTCTTATTTTGACATTGTGGGGACCATTTTTCAGGTCCCCTCAAAGATCTGTGAATGCAGCCGAAAAACTAAAAATGCCAAAAGTGTCATATTTTGTTCGGTTACTTATGGTCAAGGTTAGGGCTGGGTGGGGGTCAAGGTCGTCATGTTGGGATTAGAGTTGAATGGAGTGCAGAAATGAATGGAGAGTCCCCACAAAGATATAATTACAAACCTGTGTGTGTGTGTGTATTATAAATAAGTAATAATATCCAGTTATGTGATGTTAGAATTGTGTCAGTAATGAGTTCATTTAAAGAACTAAAGTGACTTAAACTTTGTCTATCTGCAGCCTTTATGTCATATTTTGTTTGGGGAGACGTATCACTATATCCCAAAGTGGTGTCATGGTGTCATGGTGTCATGGTGTGCTTTGTCACCACACTGTATTTAGGTTCGGCGACCGGGGATGAGCAGCACTTATTTATTATAAGAGAATTTATGTCCCCTTGTAGTTTCGCCTAAACATACGGCTCGAGGCATTTCTGCTGTTTCTTAACACGCTGAGTTCCTGTAGTAATTACTTCCTACATATTCAGCCGCATGAAACATTCAGCGATAACAGCTCTGTGTGGTGTTTGCTAAGATTGGGCAACTTGTCCAGCAGGAACCGCAAGATGTCTTGTCATCAAAGTATGATGAGTTAGAATAATGTGTGCAGTGTTATGTAATATCTGAATACGTGGGTGTAGATACATACCCGCGCGTGTGTTTGGTCTGTCGGGTTGCACGGTGCCTCTGTGGCTAGCACCGTAGTTTTATATCTCCAGCGTGGGTGGTTTGAATCCCACCCACACTCTCTCTCTGTGTAGCTTGCAGGTTCTTCACGTGTTGTACTCGTTCCTTCTGGATGCTTTGTTTTTAGAAAAGCACATGAATTGGCATCTCTGAAATTGCTCCATAATGTGTGCTTGTGTGGGTCACGTCCGTGTGCATTTGACTCTCCTACGATCTCCTGGAATGATGGCCAGGCTGTACCCCAGCTCTGTGATGCCATGCACATGGTTTGCCCTATCTCTGTGATGCCCCACCCAGGGTGTACCCCAACTCTGTGATGCCATGCACAGGGTTTACCAAATCTCTGTGATGGCCCAACCAGTTTGTACCCCAACTCTGTGACTTCCTACCCAGGGTGTACCCCACCTTCATGATGCCCTGATGTCCTGGCCAGCGTGTACCCCAACTTTGTGATGTCCTGACATCCTGGCCAACGTGTACCCCAACTTTGTGATGTCCTGACATCCTGGCCAACGTGTACCCCAACTTTGTGATGTCCTGACATCCTGGCCAGCGTGAACCTCAACTTTGGGACTTAAATTAATATTGTGGCTTGGGTAAACGTCAACCTTGGGATGTCCTGACATCCTGGGCAGCGTGTACCCCTGTACTTCCTGACATAAGCCTACATACTGGATACGTATTTGGATGGTGTACGTAGGGAGTGATGCATTTCATTTGTGATCATTACATTTTTTGCAGATTAACTGGAACTGAGTTGGTAAAAAATACATGTTGAATACATGGTTATTTTATAATTAATGCACAGTTCCATTATTTCCCCATGCCCCTGACTGTGTATTCCTCGCCGGCGGCTCTCTGGCTGTCAACAGGAGTCCCCACACCCAAACTGGAGTGGTACAAGGACTCCGTGCCCCTGAGCAAGCTGAACAACCCTCGGTATAAGGTGCTGGGATCGGGCCTGCAGGTGCGCAAGCTGCATCCCAACGACGCCGGCATCTTCCAGTGCTTCGCCCGCAACTCCGCCGGAGAGATCCAGGCACACGCCAACCTCGTGGTCACAAGTAAGTTCATCTGTGACACTAACAAGTTTCTGAAGCGTCCAATAAGACTGGTTTCCAAGGCTGGAATGCGAGCCTTTATTGAGTTTCGAGACGGAGCGCCACTAATGACTTCCACCCCATTCCTATCTGTAAGAATTATTGGAATTTTTAGAAATCATACAATGTGTATTACCACCTGCTGCTCAGCAGACAGATTTAAGGCTTGAGTGCACACTATATGAATAGCAGTCACATTGAATACAATTAATATACAGTTAAATTTAATTGTAGAGTATCTAAAAGTGCCACTGTGGCCTTACTTTGTTGGGGTAATTACTGAAGCATTTCACCAAAGGCTTTGATCCCGCTGCAGATTGTTGTTGAAGGGCCTCTCTTCAGGGGTGAGGGAGGCCACATCCACATATTGCACAAATAAATGGGGATGGGGAGGGGGGGGGGACAGTCACAAAGTATTGACCAATGGGTCAAGTAGAAGGGTCAACCGCTCTACTCGGATTCGACAAATAGAAAGGTGGTCAGCTGCTTCAGGCCAGAAAGACTTAGCTGCACTGACGGAGCTGATGGTGAAGCTTTTATTTGTAATCCCTGGTCGAACGAACTAACGTAGGGAGTCTGGACATTTCTTTGCTCTCGTGTGACTCTCGCGCGAGAAGCATCTCAATTTCCCGCAGGAACTCACGACGCTTAAAAAAAGCGAAAAAAAAACAACAATGGTGAAAAATGGTTTAATAATCACCGTTTCACTTTCCCTTAACCAAATCGCCCTGCATCTCTGTCACCATGCACACTGTCCACGTGCCGCTTAATAGATGTTTGCTCTCTAGCGCTGTGTGTCATTTCTGGTTGGGTCCCATGCGAATCCTATTAAATGCCCTTTTTGTAGTTTTTCATTCAGCAGATGCTTCCCGGAGAAACGGCCGCGTCTAATGAGACCCATCAACTTTTTCCTGCTCCTTCCCCTTCTGAGAAATGCTTCAGCCATCTTTTGCCCGGCCGTGATTTGTATTCTGTTGTGACTTATTGATCGCACCGGCCCGCACGCTATATTGATTAGCATAATTAAAATGCTGAGTGACTCTGAGGATCCCCAGCCTCCTCATTTTCTGCCTTAGATATATTTTAAGATCATAAATAAATAATGTAGCACACTGCGGCAATGGCCGTCAAAAACTGCTTCTCAAACCCCTGTCCTGCTTCGGGCATGTGTGCACTCACACATACACACACACACACACACTTATATATATATATATATATATTTCCGTGTGTGTGTGTATCCAATTACTGTATCATGAGTGCTCCCCAGCCGGTTCTTAGCATGATTTTAAGTGCTCGTTAAGCACCTGGCACTCTTACACCCTCACATCTGTACTGCAGAGGGATCCATGCGGATCACAGGGCACTGAAATCGCTGGGGCATCAGTGCGTACACGCAGTGCCGCACACTGCAGGCCGTCCATCATCTTAGACATATATCATGCCCCTGTATTTCCCGTACATTTTTCTCCTTTGTGTTTCTCTCTGTAAGAGAAATCTAGAAAGTCTTACATCAGCTTCTAGTTGCACCCAGGACCTGTTCCCAGCTATATCTGCATTACCCCACCTGCATGAAATGATCTTGTCATATAGTCAATGGCTTCTGCCGCAGGCAGTGCCTGTCAATGCACTGTACATATAGCCTCTGTTTGCTTTGATTTGAATAAGGGTGTCTGGTAGTTAAAGCTATAATTACTCCCTTGATAGAGACGCATCCTTTAACTGGAATCTCACATTCATCCAGCTAACCATTCCTGTCCTTCACATCTCTTTTTTCAATAGCTGTGCTCTTTAGTCAGAAGGTTATTTAAAAAATGAGAAATAAACCCTGAAGGGAAGGCGTGACATTTGTTTGTTCTCGTTTTCCAAGGGTAAATGAGCAGGCAGTTTGCTAATTTCGATTAAAGGTTTTAGGTTTATCGCATAACCCTTTATATGGCACAGAAACCGAAAAGGACTCTGGTTCTGTACGTGTTCCTCTCCCGCCCCCCGCGTGAGTCTGAACCTGTTTTATATTCCTCAGGTATAGCTCCTTCTTTCACAAAGGGCCCCTCCGACATCATGGTGACAGACGGGGCTGTTGCCGTGTTCAGCTGCGAGGTTTCCGGAGCTCCGAAACCTGCCGTCTCCTGGAGGAGAGGTAACAGCCGCCTGCTCACCCCGTATCAGCTTTACGAGGCCGCAGCTGGCCGGGCCGCCCCCGCCGGGACCGCTTTTATTTGGGGATTTATATGGTCGCCGCGTTTCTTCAAGTGTGTGGGACTGTGTTTGTTGTATTTTAAGCACTTGTACCTTGACAGGGAAATTATGAAGGTGCGGAATAATATACAGACGTTTTTATCCTAGTTAAGTGTACATTACCAATTATACATTGCCTTCTACAGTAATAAAATATTTAATATTAGCAGTTTGTTTTTCCATAGGTTATATATACATTATATATGATTTTCAGATATTAATGTTTGTATTTTAGTGGAATTTCTCCATAATTATGTGTTATATATATATTACCATTATCTTGTAAAGCACATAATTAAATACTGGTATGCGCAATGACCCAGTGTACTAGTCAAGCCCCATAGCCTGTCTTCCCCTGAACTCCCACCGGGGGCAGCACACACCCACCGCAGCCTGGCACCGTGTCATGGTCGCCCCACACTGTGCCTCTGCCTCTCTTCCAGGTGTTCAGGTTTTGGCCAGCGGCTCGGTTCAGATCCCACGCTTCGCCCTGCTGGAGTCAGGGGGGCTACAGATCGAGCCTGTCTCCCTGCAGGACGCGGGGAACTACACCTGCCTCGCCGGCAATTCGGAGGGCGCCGTCAACGCCACCGCCTCCCTCACCGTCTGGAGTAAGGCTGTGACGAGTCCCGGGGGCGCACAGGCTGAGACGCTGCTTTGTATCTCAGATACGAGGCTTTTGTGAAGCTGCTCTTCTCGTACCTTCTTTTATGGAGACGCCGCTGCTTTTGTTGCACTTTTTCCCCATTCTAACGTGCTCAGTTTTCTCACGAACAATGAGATGAATCCTCGATCTGTCCAGGCCGAGCGTCGGTTATTTCTCTCTGCCCCGTGCAGACATCTGAATAATGCTGTTTGTTGTGCAAATTAATAAATAATTCAGTGGCCAAAAAGTTAATGCTGACAACTGATGTCTCTCTGGCATTTCAGTAGAATTATACATTCTCTTTACCGGAGCTGTATTTTGCTGTTTTTTGGCCACTCACGTCTTTCACGCTTGTAGTTTCTTCCTTGGAACGTTTCCAGAGAACCATTAAAAGCTGGAATTTTTAAAAGTAGATTTTTTTCCATAGTTGGTGATAGGATGGTCCACCCACCCTGATGTCTACCCCCATGATTCTCCAGGTCGCACCTCCATCTCCCAAGCCCCGGAGGACCAACGTGTCATCAAGGGCACCACGGCTGTGCTGCACTGTGGAGCCACCAGTGACCCACGAGTATCCATCAGGTGGGAAGTAAATGCTCATTGGACATTCACTGAGCATTCCTCTGTATGCTCCGCCCACCAGGCAATTTTTGGTGGTCGCCAACCAGCCTGAACCACTAGAGCTGCTTCGTCCTCCCCAGGTATGTGTGGAAGAAGGACGGAGCTGTGGTCCGGCCGGCTGGCGGGGGCCGAGTAAGCTTTAAGGAGGGCTC
>JAABNX020000106.1:22832825-22849118 GCA_015163995.2 Mormyrus lacerda | reverse complement strand
CCCAGGTATGTGTGGAAGAAGGACGGAGCTGTGGTCCGGCCGGCTGGCGGGGGCCGAGTAAGCTTTAAGGAGGGCTCTCTGCACATCAGCCAGACCTGGTCTGGCGACATCGGCGACTATACCTGCACGGTCCTTTCGCAGGCTGGCAATGATTCCAAGTCGGCCCGTCTGGAGGTCATGTGAGTGATGCACGCTCGTCCTGCAACGGCGCCTAGCTTCCACCCAGGCTTTCTCTCACTCCCTATGCCCCGCCTCCTCCGAACCAGAATGCCGCACTTTTATCTAAGTTTTCGCAAGGAACGGCCACCGGGCCCTGAACAGAGCACCCTTCCCCTTCACCTCTGTCCTCATTTTCAGAGGAGCTCTCCGCCTCTTTCCGTATTTCCTCAGACTGCATCTGGGCTCTTTGGCGAATGTGTAATCTGTGGGTTAACAGCGGGGCGCTTTCATTTCATGCCGATATAGCGAATTCCCTAAAGGGTCAGTGATGCGTGCTGTTGTGGAGGACGCTGTTTGTGTCAGTGCTCTCTCCACACCCTCTCACTGCAAGTTCAACTGGCCCCCATATCCAAGGACCGAAGAAACGGTTTAAGTCTGGCCAGTGTGGGTAGTAAAGCTTGATTGAATTTCTTTAGTGAGATGTACTTTCCTTCTGAGGTGCCAGTTAATTTATGATAACTTATAGTTGCTCTGGGGCATGCCAGTCCGTTCCGACTCCTTCTTTTATGTTCATCTGGAGGATTCGCTGATTCTGGAAAATTTTACTTGTGCATTCGGTGGGGTAGCTGACTTGGAGAAGGGGGTCCTTACAGTGACACTCAGCTGCACCTCTGGGAGAGTATCTGTTAGGCGAGTCTTTAGGAGGAGCTAGTTTTGTTGAACATTAGCTTCATGTCTGTAGGAGTAGCTGATGTCGGAAACCGTTAGTTGTGTGTCTGTAGGAGTACCTGATGTTTGAGAACGTTAGTCGTACGTCTGTAAGAGAAGTTGACGTTGGAGGACGTTACAGTAGCTGTGTGTCTAAGAGTACTTGATGTTGGAGAGCAGCAGTTGTGTGTCAGTATGAGTAACTGATGTTGGAGACTGTTAGTTGTGTGTCTAAGAGTTGCTGGTGTTGGAGAACATTCGCCTGGTCTGTAGGAGTAGCTGGCTCTGAAAGACTTTAACCCCATGTCATTTGGAGTAGGTGGCGTTGGAGAAGGTTAATCACGTGTCTAACATTAGAGATTGTTAGCAGCACCTCTGGATGGGTAGCCAACGTCGGTGAATATTTGCTTATTAGTTGTGCGTCTGTCGTGTCATGCTAATACACTTCAAGTTTTAAAATGTACCGTAGCAAAAAAAAAAGAAATACAGCCTTTTGGGTTAATTAGCATGTTGCATAAGCACCTCTTCTCTGTATGAACTGCAGAACCATCGCTCCCGCTTATTTGTATTCAACATTGATGTCTTAAGGTTGAGAATTGCATTTTAACACTATGCACTGGACAGATGTGCCCCGTGAGAGAGACACGGGAGCTGATCCGTTCTCGTCATCCCTTACATCCACCCCCTGGAAGCGGCCCATAGCCTGGACGGCCGTCCCCCCAGGATGCCCCCCCTACAACCTGCGCGCTCTGACGGAGAGCCAGTAATGTGAAGAATATGTCCTGTAGCCTGATATGTTCTCATCTGTTTACTTATTGATTTCATTTGTATCCGCTTGAATAACGATCTCCGGGTTGGGCCAGCCAATGACATGATGCACCTTAATGGCCAAATCATGTGATTAGGCCGTCCTTGTATGTGTTTCCTATCTTCTAGAGACAGCTTAATTAATTGGGAGGGGGTCTAGGAAGACAAAGCCGAATGAAGTGGTATAAAATATCTCCCCCCCTCCTTTTTTTAAGGGAGCGACTGATGGTAAACAAATAATAGGATTAAACCTGCGGTGTATGTAAGGGCGTAGGTGTTCTTTGGGGGGGACCCAACTTAATCATTTGAATTTAAAGGTCTATTTATTAGGGCAGGAATGGAGCCAGATTAAATGTTGTGGGAAATACATCCCCCATTCCTATTCCCCTGGATGTAGGGTTATCTGTTTGGCGAAAGTCTTCCAGAAGGCATCTGTGTACACGCGTGTGGCAGTGTGTGCCCTGCACGGACTGGCTTCCCTGCCCTGTGCGTCCTGGGATAGGCTACAGGCTAGCTATGTCCCTGTGCCTATGGAAGATGGATGTAGGGTTGTCTGTTTGAAAATTGTCCTTGGAAGGACAAAGTGTGCTGGTGTCTGTGTGTGTTTGATAGTTTGTAGTCTTTTACTTTTGGGAGAACATACCCCAGAAAGCGGCCCAGTCAATCAATGAGTCCTTTTAACAAAGAGGACTTTAATTCTCTGCGACTTCCTCACTTTTTAATAAAATATTTCTGCAATATCCAGAGAGCGGCTTCATAAATTAATAATTACTGTTGGAGAGCATAGTTTTTAATTAAACTTTATCTCGGAGGAGTTAGACATTGCTTAGACAGGTAGATATTGCATTAATCACTTATAATATATTTATATGGCAAGTTAAAAGTATTCAAATTAAATATGAAAATGTGTATTAGAGTTAAAATGCTGTGCCAGTAAATTAGATTTTTTTTATTTTACCAATTTGGCTGTTTTCTTTTTAACTTCTTTTTAAAGTTGCACATTTCTCCGTAGTGCAAATATTAAAATATACATTCTGTCAGCAGAGATCCTAAACCAAACGTCATGTAATTAAAAACAATAGTCGTATGTTTGGTCAGTGAGATTGTGGGCCGTGCCTTTATTACTGGGCCTGATTTTGTTTGCTCTGTTACTCTACCGTAAGTGATGCAGACTGTGATGCTTTCCTAGATATAATTTCCTGTTTGCTTTGGCTGTCTGTGGAATCCTGATGATAAGTTGTTCTGACTTTAACTTTTCGTGAACAAACGACTTAGTGTTTCCCAACTGCTGGACAAAAGGATGTCATCAGGCAGTTGTCAGTGGGTTGTGGAGTTCGTGGTAGAGATCTGATATCCTGATCAGTATCAGCGCCAATCCAGACCTATTATACAGATTGGGTATAGCCCACATGTGACTGATCCAGTAAATCCAGTAAATACTTGCTTATTTAGTTTTTGGCAGTCTCTAAAAAGATAGCTCCTATTTCATGATAAACAGATTTGTACAATTAATCGCACGACATCTCTTTCCCGTTCATCCACCTGTTTTGACGTCACGCGCAAACCCTTCGCAGTAGGGAGAGCATAAGCATGTCAGATAAGAGACTGATGATTTAGAAGTATTATGCGCTGTTACAGAAACTTGTAGCACAGCGATTTGCAGTCTTTGTAAAAACAAAGTTTTGAGAGGTGGGAGTAGCGTTTAGTGGAAAATCCACTGTGAGACAACGCGAGTAACATTAAAAAAAGCAATGGAAGGTTTGGGAGTCGCCAGCTTGAGCTGTTTTGCTCACTCGCCGCAGTTCTGATACACGAGGGGCTGCTATTGCGGCGAAGTGTGAGTGACGCTGCTGCCAGTGGGAGAAACATTGCGGGGCATTTTAAGCATTCACCACTTGCGTATCCTCACTTGGAAGATATACCAAATGAACTGCAAATGCCTCAAAAACCCTTAAAACAAGATGTAAAAACGAGGGGGAAGAGTGTGTCGTGTGTGTGTTTCTAGTAGCATAATTAAAGTTTACTTGGCATACATTTTTCACCTGAATTTACAGTTAAAAATATTAGCGATATGTAAAGTATATGTAATGTGTTGTGTTTCAGAGTTAGATCGGAACTGAAAACATGTGGACTGGCCCATCCCTAGTCCATGGTTTTGAAAAATAAAAAACTCCACCCCAAACCCTGTGAATTTTGGAGGTTAAACTCCTGCTGCAAGGTGTGATGTCATCAGTTTGGGGGGGGGGGGGGACATCATTTGGTGCTGAGACGCTTTTTGACCTGACGGGAAGTGAACCTCGCCTGTAGTAATTAGAGTAACACTAAATGACAGCGCTGCACACAGCAATCCCCTCCTATTGATTCCGATCCACTTTACCCACTTTTACATTTAGGCAAAAAGGGTTTGGGTTCACTGGACAGCATTTGCACAGGTCCAGGACGTTTGAGTCTGTTTATCTCCTATTACACTGTCTGTCCCCCTCGTCTTTTCCCAGAGAGCTCCCTCACTCCCCGCGAAACCTGCAGGCCCACCTGAACGCCACGGACAGCCGGACCGTCGACCTGACGTGGGTGCGCCCCTTTGACGGGAACAGCCCCCTGCTGCACTACATCGTGGAGCTCTCTGAGAACAGTGAGTGCCTGGATGGAGGCTGCTCCCCAACCGTAGACTTTCCGACGTCACAAACTTACGACACCGGGCATCTCCAAACTTCTGCACCCCCAGGCGATACAGGATGTCTTTGGTTTATGAGCTTCCTGGTTCCGACGGACCTCGGGCTGTGGCCCGAAGGCCTGTCCACTCGGCATGTCCTCAGAACCAGCTCTCTCTGGTCTCGGCTGGGTCTTCCAGTCTTTCACAGCTTAAGAGGATCACGTCAGGGTTCCTTACAGGGACGCTTTAAACCGGATATAGGAGAATATTATGGCCGGTCTTTCTCCTGGTTCGCGGTCAATAGTGCCAGCTTGCTGTGATGTACACACCAGCAAAAGCAGGCGGCTCAGTGCGCAAAATGTCATTGTTGGGATGTTTTATACATTTTAAAGGTTGTATGAGAGTGTACGAGTGTTTTACTCAATAGCAGTTATTATTGATAGGCCATTTCTATCTAAGAAAAGGAACTTCTGTGAAGATATCCAGTTAACAAAGTCATTTATCCTGTGTGTCACACTTCTGTCTGCGATAACAGTGTTTCTAATAGTATCACCATAAGAAGATCTGTCTCCCAACATTAAGCGGGGCTCTAGTAAAGCAAGGTCACTTTAAGGGTGTGAAATTCAGTGACTGAGGAAGAAGTTAATCTGCATTTCTGTAGCCAACATCCAAAACAGTTCACATTGCCAGCCTGTTTGGCAGACGGGCAGGAAGGGAGCTGTAAAAAAATGGCAGCGTCCCCACAGTGAAGCGTGATGTGTCACTATCAGGCTTCCGTGCGTGTGTCTCCTCAGGACTGGGAAGCAGTGGAGGGGGGAAATATACACAAGGAACTTTCCAGAGAAAAGCCCCTTTCTTTACCCTAGGCTGCAAATGGGTTTCAAAATACAGCTCTCTGCTGGAGAATGATTCAAAGCAGACAATCTTCAATGTGGATTCTAAAGAATGGAATTAGAATTAAGTGTCATTGTTGACACACCGCAGTACACAACAATAAAATGTGTCCTCTGCATTTAACCCATATGTGACTTAGTGGGGGGCAGCTAAATCAGCACCCGGGGAGCAGTACCTTGCTCAGGGTACCTCAGTGGTGTCTTGCTGGTCAGGAATTCAAACCTGCAATCTTTCAATGTGCTTCCCTAACCATTAAGCCACCACTGCTCAAGGGGCAGAGCTTTGGTCCTCAAGCTGTCTATCCAAGGACCCTCTGTGTCCAGGAAACTGCATTTGTGCTAAAATCCTAAATATGCATTTTAAGCGGTTAGCCTTTAAAACTGAATGAAGTGCGCCACTAACTTAATTGCTTGGTTTTAGCTGTGAATTCTGTGATCCTGTGTAACGTCACAATAAAAACTCCTGTGCTGTTCAGCACAAGAGACGAATACTATCGGTTTCTATTAAAAATGCCCTCTACTGTATTTACTAATGCCCTCCTTAAAATGCATATTTAAAGTAAATTGATATAAGTGGTTTAGTGTCATCCTGTATCTTCTTTTGAAAAAAATACCAATATGACATAAAACTTCAGTATAGGTTATCGCCAGCCCTAGCTTTAGCAGTGTTGTGTTGTTTTATACGCTTTTCAGGAAAAAAGTGTGGGGGCGCTTTGCTCCTCGCTCAGCCCCCCCCTAGTGGGCCACGGCCCCCCAGTCGGAAACTGCTGGGAGAGAGAGCTTCTGTTGCCAGGAAATATCTGAATTTGAACCCGGCTGAGCCTCATGTCTGGCAGAGAGGAGGGGCCCAAAATATACGGGTCCAGCGTACAAAGTTGGTAGAGACTTACCTAAAAAGATTTGTAGCAGTAATTGCAGCCAAAGGTGCTTTCAGCAAATATTGATTCGGTGGGAGTGGACAATTATGCAGTCGACACATTTCATTGTGTCCCCTTTAAGTTTGCGAGCATTATAATGGCCGAGGCTTCAAACTTCAGTTTGAGAGCTTCGGCAATGAACAGAGAGGAAGACTTTACGAAGAGAGAAGTGTGTTTTCGTCATGTAGTAATTTCGCAAAATCAAACTCCGGGAAGAATATGAGGACTGTTGCAACACTGTTCGATGGAAATAGCAGTCTCTGTTTCTCTAACAGTGGACCTACATTCACAGTGTATATTTATTTATTTTAGTCTCGTTTTCAAAGTGGAATTTACAGTGCTGTCCTTATTATAAATGGTATTCAGTCGCAGTACAAATAGATTTTCAGTGTTCGCGAGAATATTACATTCACATCTTGTATGCACTACAGGGACACCAGGTGTGTGAAATCACCAAAACCCCTATTCGATGAACGTGCAGTGTTCTGATTCTTTTGTCAGTACTTTCTCCATAGTCCGTGTTTAGTGACAAATGTTTTATTCTTCTGTTTTCTGCATGTAAGCTTCTCCTAGTGTTGGTGCAAATGAATCTGTTTGGCAAAACTGCTGTTAACGTCGTGACACATGAAGCCCGACTTGTCAGGTAAATACTCGAGTTTTATTGGCTCAGTCTCCGGAAAGAAAGCGCCGCTCCTGGAATTTGGCTTTATTGCCTGGCCTCCTGTAAGCTTCAAACGAAGGTTCAGGAATGGATGGAGTAAACCTGCGTATGGATTTGAGGAGGAACAGAGGGAGCGGAAATAGATCTCTGACAGCCTCAGAAACGCCCATGTGCCTCTTATTACACCGTTTTTTATTTTGATATTTTTAGGCTTTATGGGCTTGTTGGCTAGATAACAGCCTGCGCTCCCCCAGCCAGTCCATCAAGCTGACTTAAGAGACCCCCCCTTACACCCATAGGTTGTGGCAAAAGCTTTGTTTGTTTGTTTGCTTGTTTATTTGTTTGTTATTTATATGTTTATATCTTTTTGATGTTTTGCATTTAGAGAAAACACATTGTGATGATTCAGCATGGAACAGAATCAGTTACATTATTGTATTCATGCGCAAAGTACATTAATGACTAGATACGATACAACAGTGGTTTCATCCAAATTGATGAACAGATGGATGGATGGATGGATGGATGGATGGACAGACAGATGGATGTAACAAGACAAACACTGAGAGTGTGTGTAAGTAAAAGAAGCATCCTAGAGATCCAGCATGTAATTTTCCAAGCCCTAGGGGGAGGATAAGATTAACGGATTGTGCGGTTGTATATATATATATATATCTGCCACCTTAAGCTGCTTAGGAGCATCTGCCCAGTGGTGATCGGGACACAGGTAGCTAGATCAGCAGGGCCCTGCAGCCAGCAGAATCTCCCCCACCGACACGTGCTGGCCGATAGCTGTGGGCGTCGACAGGGACACGGACGTGCAGGTGTGCAGGCGGCCCGTTAAAATGGAGCTTTCAGCGAGTCGCATTTGGAGATGATCAGTCGGCACGGAATGGCAAACATTGTCACGGCAACAAAGACGCCACATCCCGTAGCGGTTACAACCCATTCTACTGAGCATTTGACCTCGGGGGTTTTTCACCCTACAGCGTTCAGGTGGCACAGAAAGAACCAGGGAGGCAGTATGAACTAATGGAAAGTGTACAGACAAAGATTAGCGGTCTATGAAAGGCGTGTTGTGCAATATAAGCTCTTCAGATTGTATCAGTCCTTTTACAATTTCTGGATGTTAAATTAACTGATATCTTAAAAAAAAAATAGAAATTACATCTATCCTCAGAATGGGGCCAGTTTAAGGTTAAATCTGTCTCACTTAATGCCCGACGTTGCCATGACTGTCCATAGTTGAATGTGACACAGCGATTTATAATTACCCTATTTTAATAGATTTAAGTGATCTTTTTTCATTTTCAGTTAATGAAAGATGTGCTCTGACGTATCCTTTGATCTGAATTAAATGCTGGTCCTTGAGCTGTTTCAGACGAGTTGCGTGACTAAATTTTCCACAACATGCTGGTTCTGTATAAATCGCTGATTAACTTCTAATAAGCGCCAGGGAGCAGATATGTAGCAGAACAAGCTGTCTGGTTAAAATAGTCGTGTTAAAATATATGCAGTACTAGCAGTGTCAGATAAATTGGAAAGCTCTGTTCTACATAAATTCAATTTTGTGATTGTTATTTTTTTTTTTTTTTAAATAACATGACTTTCCATCCTTTTGAAAAAATACATGTCTCTTCCAACTCTCATGGGGCCCAGATTGGTTGGATTTTTGGAAAATGAATAATTCATTCAGAAATTCTCCAAAGCTATTCACTCGCCTCTTCTTCGAGGGTTAAAGGGTGACACATCATAGTTTCTGTGACTCAAATCCAGATCACAGAAGGAACACATGCAAAAATAACATGGATCTATAAGATTGGGTGGAATGTCAGCTGATGAAATTATCGCATTGCCCTGTTCAGTTCTCGTTTATCTATTTGTACAGGCGACAGGCTGTTATTACTCTGCCCTGTCATTACGCTGTTATACGCATCCTTTGTCAATGATAGATATTGACTCGTGTGCGAAACGTGCATTCCTCCCTCGTGAACACGAAGGCCTCCCTGCTTATTTTCCAGACTCTCCGTGGAAGATTTACTTGCCCAAAGTGAATCCGACGCTGACGCGGGTGTTGGTGAAAGGTCTGACCCCTGCGCGCACCTACCAGTTCAGGGTGTGTGCCGTCAACCAGGTGGGGAAGGGCCAGTACAGCGCAGAGACCAACAGGTATGGGGGCCTGTTCCATATCTCATACCCAAAGTTCCTCACAAGTCTGTCCTTTCTTTCTGTAGATCCTGTGATATGTCTGTTCATCCAGGCGCAGTGGGAAATTGCCCTCTCCCTCTGCCATCAAAATATACTGTATTAACATGAAACACTGCTAATTCTGTCAGCACCGTACATTTGAAATAATTACATAGATTTTAGCCGTATTCCCTCCCTGTAGGGACGCCTGCCCTGTGGTTTTTGTTCTCACCCCACCTTGCTGTAATTGGTATATATCCGCAAAGTGAATGAATCATCGGATCGACTCTATTTTAGGCGTGACTCCTCTTTCACTCAGAGTAATGGTGTCTCGCTCATTGCAATGAGACGACGTTCAGCCTGTCAGCTGTTGCCCCTGCATTGTCAGTGTTACTACTCTTCCTTGAGCTATTGAGGTGGCATTTTGGTCTTGAAAAGGGCGGCCGTTTTTTTTTTTTCTTTCATTATTACAAGAGCACAAGGTCTCCATTTACCCAGAAATGAGCAATTTATATTCATCGGGCATTACTGAACTGAGCTTCTTTAAATTTTACATTGCCCACGTTTGCCAAAAATCGTCACACATCCTCTGAGGGGACAGAGTCATCACCCACGGCGTTGATTTAGCGCCGATGAAGGTGAAGTCGCTCTACGTCCCAGATCGCCGTGAAGTGGCGAAAATAGCGGTTGGCGTGTGAAGAAAGGGCATCGTGCCCTAGAAAAAAGCTAAAAGACCACTTTGGTGAGCTGGGAGTGGATTTTGATTGGAATCCAGCATTGAGAAGTTTTGTGTCTTTGAACACCAGCTTGATGCTCTCAGCTTGATTCTAGAGGCTCCTCTCCAATCACAGGAATTATACCGAATACTCACTGCCATAACTGCGTCTCTAGACAATCACAATCAGGGATCTGCGCGCTCTTTGCTTATTTCCTACCCTGCCTTTGGTCAACTTATATGGACCAGCATGATAGAGGCACACGCAAGACTTTGTCGGTAATAAATGGGTCTGGTACTGTTTGCACATATCGAACACAGTGGTGTAAGAAGGATCAAAGATATATAACACATGTCAAAAGTGTGGACATGCCAAGTCACCTACAAAGGAGAGTGATCGTGTCGCATCACATGACCTGGCCGCCTGACCTAAACACTGGTTTTGGTGGAAAGAAATGGTTTTAGAGGACCAGAGAGTGAAGAAAAAGCGGCCAATAAGTGCTCAGCATGTATGGCAGCTCCTTCAGCTGGAAAAACATCTCAGGAGGCCTCCTCATGAAACTGGCATGGTCAGCCAGTCCCAGAAGCAATTGGCTTATGGGGTTTAAGGGCATCGCTTAAGGACCCATGTGGGATCACTCTGCCAACCCATGGAATTGAACTAGCAACCCTTTGAATCAAAGCCCACAGAGTTGACCCTCCCCCTCAACAAATTCATTTTTTTGGTTAATACTTTGTTGCTAAGTGCATAATCCAGTTTTGTAATAATATAGATTTGATGATTTTATTATTAGATGTAGAGAATAGTACACATAAACCTTTCTATGGGTAGATGTGTTCAAACTTTTGACTGGTTTTGTGATTTTTTTTTTTCAGAAGAGCAGAGCTTAGTCAGAAGGAATACATGCATTTTTAAATTGAATCGATACACCAGATTTATTTAACATTTGCCCTGAAACCCGAGACATAAACGCTGTGATTGATCTGGAAGTGAAGGCTAAAGCAGGGTTGCGTTTCTCGTTCCTACCTGAGAGGCCAAAATTGTAGTTCAATATAAAAATCCATACTGGGTACCTTTAATAACACATTATAATTCTGTAATTTCTCGTGTTGAGAGACGGTAATGGATTTACAAAAACAAGCATGCTCTGCTATCAGTTGAACCTTGGGTAAGTGAACACAAGATTAAAATAAAAACTTTTTCAGAAGATGAAAAACAACCTTATTCTAACGGGTGACTCCACAAGGGAAAAAAATTCCAAGCAACTCCTAATTTAAAACTTTTGTATAAACGCAAACCTCACCCCCATCATGAATAAACATAGATTTTTCTACAGCACTGATTTGAATGTGAGAAAAATAACACTGAAAGTTTATCAAAAATGTTGCCTTTGAATATAAATTTCTAGACAACTCTGTTTACACTAATCATGCATAATGCAAGTGCTGGAATATTTTTTTCTACTGTGACTTTTGGTCAAGTCCAAAAAGCTAAATTAGGTGTTACATGCAAAGTGCTTCTTACATTGCAGAAGCAGAAATCCAACATCTCTGTCCAATTGGATCAACAGAATAATCTTTGTTAAACTTATAAGATTTGTGATCACTGTGTATTCAGTGTTATAGGTTTGTGCCAATTATCAAGACATTTTGCATGCTCTTGGCAAAGTTAACGTGAGAAAAATCAGTGAATGTATTGTTTTCATCGAGGTATTTTTCTTTAAACGTGTGCCGTTGATTTAGCTGGGCTTTCCTTACGTGTCATGAGTACTTGCTGTACACTGTCCACCATGACACTTTGACTATGGGGCTACTGTGTAGAGCTCCTGCTTGGACAGGAATGCCATTTGTGGACCGCACTCTATCCAGGGAGGGGCGACATGGTGGTGCAGTGGTACCCTGCGATGGGCTGCCCCCCTGTCCAGGGTTGTTCCCTGCCTCGTGCCCATTGCTTCCGGGATAGGCTCCGGACCCCCCGCGACCCAATAGGAAAATGAATGAATGACTCTGTCCAGGTCAACACTGTGAAGTTTGTGTCATATCTTACTTTGATCAGCATCATAACTTAAGAGCTGGGCCACGTGGTCAGATTAGCAGGCTGTCACGCTGGCCTCGTTCATGCTTTGCATGGTGCCGTTCGCCGGGAAGAGGCACCGTGAGAGGTGGGGGAGATGCTGAGGCATGGGGGTGGGAGATACCTCTCTCTCAGTGCAGTAAAACACACACAGACACACACACCTCTCTTCTTTCCTGAAAGGGAAATACCTCTGAGCAAGTCTTACTCTCAGTCTGAACCGAGGGCATCAATTAAGGAAAGGGAAGAGAAAATAATTACGGATATGAGGAGAGGGTGACCCTAAATACGAAATAATCTAACGATTTCTCATTAAGCTCGGAGTCCTTGGGAAAATGAGTGCGTCGCGGTGATAGGCGTCGATACAGATTAAGCGATCCACTAGCAGGATCATATGCAGTTTGCTATACAGGACGTGCAAGAGGAAAAAATAAATAAAAACACCTAGAGGAGGCGGCTTGGCTGTATCCTACAAGTATTTCCATTGTCAAAACATCGCACATGATGAGAGGCAAACACGTCGAGGGGGACCAAGTTGTCATGCCTGTTGCCAGTAATTAAACTCGAATACACAAATGTGGCACAGAAATACAAATCAGATATGGCCTGTAATTTAGATAGGGGATGTAATAAGCTGTTATTGAGTCAGTTCGCACACCTCAGGCGTTCAAGCGAGGATCTTAAAAGGGCGCCACTGCCAGCCTCTTATCAACACTGAGCACGCCGTTCTGCGATATTCATTAAATGCTAATTGGGTTTTACTGTTTTAAATGCTATTTTATATTATCTTTGCTCTCTGCAGACGTTTCCCGTGCTTCTGTTTTGAGAAACGTCGCTGTGTTTTTATTTTTGTCGAGGAGTGATAAATGAACTGGATATTAGTCATGGGGGTCAGCTGGGAACGTGTCATCCGGTTCCTCATATGCCACCACATTAGAGCCTTAGTACGAACTATGGTTGTAGGTATCTTCCATTAACCTCCAGTGGGGGGCGCCGTGGCAGGATGGAAAGTAGCCTGCAGGCAGATCTCCGTCAAACATAAACATATTCTCCATTTTCTCTGTAAACCTTGGGCGCTGTACCCTAATGCTGTCCCTTACCGTCCTGTAGGCTAATGCTACGAGAGGAGGCTCCAAGTGCCCCTCCCAAAAATATTGTGGCCAGCGGCAGGACGAACCAGTCCATAATGGTGCAGTGGCAGCCCCCGCCGGAGCCCGAGCTGAATGGAGTGCTCAGGGGGTACGTCCTCAGGTAAGCTTCTCAGATGGACAGATTCGAACAGGCATTCATTTCTTTTAATGTGATAAGCTCAACAAGTAAGGGATCTGTGCTCATATCCAGAGGGATCTTGGGTTAGAATCCTGTCGCCCATAGAGTAATCATCCTGAGGAAGGCCCTTATCTGCAGCTGCTCCTGGATTTCTGCACACTGGCTGACCCTGTGCTCTGATGCCTGAACTCTCACCTGTGTATACACTCATACCTCATTTCCCCCAACATGGAGCTGGTGCTAGTGCTGGTGCTGGTTCTCTTTGGTTCCTTTTGAGAACCAGCCTGTGTTTCCACTGGTTTAAAAAAAGAACGGAACAGAAATGTTACATAGGTGGAAGTGAAAGTAAAGGAAAGGTTAATCTGTATTTAGTTTTTTGGGTTTATTTTGACTCCTTGCATCCTATCTCTGTTGCCTGTATCCACTTTTGTCTGTGTGTGTGTGAGTTTATTCTCACTCACTGTTCTATTGCTGTCCTTTTAATGATTGCGCAGTAAAAGTGCTAAAAATTAAACTTTGCAGTCCGCCTCATGGTCTCTTCACCACTCTTCACACAATATTTAATTTATTCAACCTGTGACAAATTTATACTTTATTCTTAAACATATTTATACTTCATTATTAAATCTGGCCAGCAGATCAATCTTTCATTTTTCACAGAAAATAAACAATGTACCGTTGCATAATTTTTGTGGCCATCAGAATTTAAAAAATGATATAACCTTATTCTGCTAATAAGCTGGCAAGTCATTTGACTTCTAGCACAGCCGTTATTACACTAACGATATCAGTTATTGGATTGAATTTTCTGGGTATGTGGAAGGTTTGAACACCATAGCCCGTCCCACTTTCTGAACACAGCTTTTCTGTGGTGCCATGTTGGAGGCATTTTTTCCAGCCCAGGACTTTCAGAACTGCCTTAATTCTTCGTGGCACAGATTCTACAAGGTGCTTCAAATGTTCCCAGAAACTTTAGTCCATGTTGACATGACAGCATAACGCAGCTACTGCAGATTCGTCTGGTGCTGAATTGGATTGAGATCTGGTGACAGTGGAGGCCATTTGAGTACAGTTACCTCATTGTCATGTTCCAAGAAACTAGTTTGAGATTATATGAGCTTTGTGACTTGGCGTATTATCTTGCTGGAAGTAGCCATTAGAAGTTGGGTATGCATGTACTGTGCTCAAAAGAGATGGACATAGACAGGAACAATACTCGAGTAGGTTGTGGCATTTAAATGCTCAATTGGTACTAAGGGGACCAAAGGGGGGCAAGAAATATTTCCAACACCATTACACTACCACCAGCCTGAATTGTTGGTTCAAGGCAAGATGGGTCCATGCTTTTATGTTATTTACACCCACTGTCTAAATGTCACAGCAGATATCGGGACTCATCCTGTCAGACAACATTTTTCTA
Organism: Mormyrus lacerda; assembly: GCA_015163995.2. Taxonomy (NCBI): domain Eukaryota; kingdom Metazoa; phylum Chordata; class Actinopteri; order Osteoglossiformes; family Mormyridae; genus Mormyrus; species Mormyrus lacerda. The sequence goes on along the minus strand of JAABNX020000106.1, from coordinate 22,834,655 downwards.
ATCGTCCATTGTCCAATTTTGGTGAGCCCGTGCCCAATGTGGTCTCCGTTTCCTGTTTTTAGCTGGCAGGAGTAGCACCTGGTGTGGTCTTTTGCTCTTGTAGCCCTTCTGTATCAATGTTCAAGGTGTCGGGTGCTCAGGGATGGTCTTCTGAATACCTTGGTTGTAATGAGTGGTTATTTGAGTTAATGTTGCCTTTCTATTAGCTTAAACCAGTCTGGCCATTCTTCTCTGTCCTGTGCCACCAACAAGGCATTTTCACCCAGGGAACCGCTGCTCACTAGATGTTATTCTTTTTTGAGCCATTGTCTCTAAAACCTAAAGATGGTTGTGCAAGAAAGTCTCCAGTAGATCTGCAGTTTCTGAAATGCTCACCAGCCCACCTGGCACCAGCAGCCAGGCTACATTCAAAGTCCCTTAAATCACCTTTCTTCCCTATTCTGCTGTTTGACGTGAACATTAACTGAAGCTCCTGACCTGCATCTGCATGAATTTACACATTGTGCTGCTGACATATGATTTGCCAATTAGATATTTGCTCCAATGAGAAATTGAACAGATGTGCCTAAAAAAGTGGCCAATGAGCATATATCTGTATCTGTCATGGAGAGCGGTGGGGGGGAGGGGGGGGGTTATCCGAAAATAAGGGGGATGGATAGATTACTTCTATCCTAAATTTTTTGCTCACTCATTTGCCGATGTAAATGTGGGGCCAAAGATCAAAGCAGCGATAAGTCACCAGCCAAACAGGAAAAATAAGTGGGGAAAGGCTCTGCAGCTGAAAGATCAGGCGCGGGTGGGGGGCGACCAGACACTTTGTCCCCAGGCTAGAAACCGCAGTCGGGCTGGTGTAAACAGCTCAGGTCCCCTTTCTAATGGCGCTGCCTCCTGAGCTGTCGGGGAAATGGATTGGGTTGCGAGGGCTGAGGCCGCCGGGGCCCCCACTGCCCGGGCCAGAGAAAAACAGCAGCTCGCATGGGCTGCCACTGACTCAGCCCCACCCGCCTTGGTGTCTGGATTCGAGCCCCCAGAGCGGAGGGCAAGGGAAAGGGCACAGGCTGGGGGGCATGCAGATACAAGTAAATGGCTCAGTGGAGACTCACTGGTTTTGCTGACTCTCAAACATTAAGCATCTTTGTGGGGGATTCCTTCTAAGGCTTCCCTGAACAGAAGCACAGCACAGCTCAAAAAGTATATTACACTCCTATATTTTGATTATTTTCAATGCACCATTGTCTCCATTGTCTGTGATCCTTAACCGTTGTTTTAGTGTGAATGAATGGCACAGCCTGATATTCAGTCTGAAATAATCTGTCAGTGCAGATGTACTCGTAAGGTAGACGGAAAGCGGAAGTTGGTAAATTAGACCCTGTGAAGTGGTTCTGTAACTAAATCGTGCAGTGATAGGGTTTTTTTCACTCACAGGTATCGCCTAGCTGGCCTTCCTGGAGATTATCAGCAGAAGAACATCACCAGCCCCGAGATTAACTACTGCCTGATTAGGGACCTCATCATCTGGACGCAGTATGAGATCCAGGTGGCGGCGTACACAGGCAGGGGCCTGGGAGTCTACAGCCAGCCAGTGACAGAGTACACGCTACAGGGAGGTGAGGATGACCACACGTGCCCCACTCTGACAGGCTCTCTTCTGAGGTGCAACACATGTGTGGTGCTCAGTGAGAGAGTACACACTACAGTGAGGTGAGGGCCCCCACACGCGTGTGGTGCTCGGTGATGGAGTACACGCCACAGGGAGGTGAGGGCCCCCACACGCGTGTGGTGCTCGGTGATGGAGTACACGCCACAGGGAGGTGAGGGCCCCCACACGCG
>JAABNX020000106.1:22815207-22832389 GCA_015163995.2 Mormyrus lacerda | reverse complement strand
GGAGGTGAGGGCCCCCACACGCGTGTGGTGCTCAGTGATGGAGTACACGCCACAGGGAGGTGAGGGCCCCCACACGCATGTGGTGCTCGGTGATGGAGTACACGCCTCAGGGAGGTGAGGGCCCCCACACGCATGTGGTGCTGTGATGGAGTACACGCCACAGGGAGGTGAGGGCCCCCACACGTGTGTGGTGCTCGGTGATGGAGTACACGCCTCAGGGAGGTGAGGGCCTCCACACGCATGTGGTGCTCAGTGATGGAGTACACGCCACAGGGAGGTGAGGGCCCCCACACGTGTGTGGTGCTCGGTGATGGAGTACACGCCACAGGGAGGTGAGGGCCCCCACACGCATATAGAGCCTGTGCACGCGGGCAGCCGGGAAAAAGCAAGCGCTGGTGGATTTTAAGCTTCTTCATGGTAAAAATGATTATTTGTAGGATCCCTGCTTCAGAAGCTGCTCATTAGGCTCTTGGGGTTTGGGGCCCCTACCCAGCTTTGGTGTGTGTGCCCCCTCTCCCCAATGAAGCATGGGTTTTACACTGAAGTGGATTTTTATCAGTCATAAACCTCCACTGTTTGCCGAAGCAATAAAACCCCATTAGAAGATTTTACAGCATGTCTGATTGGCCATTTAAATGATTATTGCCAAGATGAGCAAATTTATTGACTTGGGGGGCAAAACTGAAGAGGGACAATTAATTTGTCTAATTTGTTTTATGCGAAAGTGCACCAGTGGTACTGCTGAAAGCGCTTGATGCATCCGATGCAATCACAGTCTGGGATTACCAAGAGTCAAAATGCTATAAATTTCAACGCGGAAGTCTTGATGACTTTTGATAGCCTTCGGTTGCACGAAAATGTTATTTTGATGACATTTCAAATTGCTTCAGATATGGCTACGTTATCCTGAATTGGCATAAGAGGAGAGAGGATTGTTGATTGATAACAATGGGTTTTCGGTACATGATCGCACTCCTAAAGTATAAAACTTGTTTTGCACAAGAATGTTTTAGGACTGCTTTTTTTGTGACTAGCAAATAGGAGCTTCATTTCTGAAGCAGATCCCATGTTTGGTTTATGTATGGTTTCATCCCCAAACCCCTGAATGTTCGGAACCACAGAGGAGTACCTTGGATTTGTTTTGAAAGTGCTAATTTTCATGAAATCTCCTCCATCGCCCTAAATAAGAGTGAGCAAGGTGACAAGAAAGTCTCAAAAAAGTATACTACTTATTGCATTGTAAGCCTTGCACTCCAAGAAACATTTTTAAATCATATTAATTATACAATTTGGCTGCTTTCAGTTACGTTATGAATCATCGGCCACATCCTATTCGTTCCATAAGCCCTGTGCAATTTTGTATACCCATAATTAACATAAGGTTTTTACAGAAATGCATGGTAGCTGAACCGCATGTGTATTAATCTGTCACTGTGTTGATAAAATGCACTCTGTTAACGTTCCCCCTGCATCTCTTAAACAGGCTGCTCTCTCCCTGCGTAAATGATTATTGATTTTTAGTCCCACTTAGTCCCAATACCGGCATTCAGTTTGACAGCTACACCCACATAAACTGTGTAGAGGTGAGTAGAATAGGGGCCTAGTTAACCCATGTGGTTGTGGTAGCGACCACACCGCATACAATTTATGTGCAGTTCATGAGAAAACTAATAAATCATAATTCATCATCCTAATAACATTGCCTAGGGTGGAGTATGGCAGAATGTGGTTGCCATTTCCGTTTATTTTGTCATTTACCATGCTACAGTCTACGTCAGGCGCTGGTCGCGTCATAGGACCCGAAAGTCAGCTCACAGGAAGTGCCAGGTAATAAGTACATGGGTGATTGACGACGTGGCGTCTGCAGAAATCCTCATTCAGATCAATAACGCATCACAAAGGGGTGCGACGCTTGGAGGCCAGAGGGCAGGCAATTGAGCAGTGCTCTCCCAGACTTAGCGAGGCTGTAAAATGTTCGTGATTTCTGCGTAAACTCTTTACAGATGCCCGAGGCCAACCGACGTCTGAAATCCTCCGAAAGCAGTCGGGCTTAAACTTTTCTTTTTAATTGAAAACAGCTCTTAAATAAGAATGACTTCTGTCATAACCGTACGTGCGGAACGACCTACCAGTCCTAATTAACCCACCTTAAGTTTCTCATTTAAACGGATAAATCGTCGCGTTGAAAAGACCAGAATGATCGATTGTCTGCATTGTGATTATTTTTCTACAAAATGAAAAATGTATTATTATTCTGATTGAGTTAATATTCTGTGCCTGCTTATCAGTCTGTTTATGTAACCTGACGTTTTTTCTTGTTATTGTTGCTGTTAATAATTATAATTTGGAGAGGATTACTGAGTGGATATACAGGGCAGCCGACGCTTTGGATATACAGTCCCATTTTGTCTTATCAGTAAGAACCTTACAGTCTTCCCAGGCTTTGCCAGTATGGTCCAGACCATTTGGATAAGCTTGTTATGCGTAAGAACCATACAGTCTTTATGGAAATATTATCTGTGCAGCTCATGCAGTCATTGGGCTAGTTTTTGGACTTCGTCTGGTTTGTTTATAGCCAAAACTCATTCTGAATTTCACAGCTGATTAAGATATTATGGGTTGTGGTCAGTCAATCCACCGCTTGTCGTGCTACAAGCTGATATTCTGCTTCCTCTGGCCATTCCCTTTAAAATAAGCCGGGAAACATTGCATTTCAAAACCAAGACAGCAGGGATGTCCCCAGTGTTATTGAAGTTTCTCTCTGAAGCTTGTGGGCCCGCTCTCCCACTGAGGTAAATTTGCGGTGCATTTTGCCTCACCGTCCGCGCGTCTCAAGAGCACTTTCACTACCTTTTACAAATTAAGCGGATAAGAAGATTAAGTAGCTGCTCTAGGTGGAAATAAGTCCAAATCACATGTCATGTCGAACCATAAAGAAAACATTTTCAGAATTATAATTTGCACTATAATGCACTGACACAACCTTCAAAGTACATATATCACACACACTGGAGACTGTGTTGAATGTGTCATTGAGTTCTTAGTGTAACATGTTAACTTTCTAATAGCTTTTATTGTGTTGCAGAATTGCATAGTTATGACCGGATGTGTCACACTAAGGCTCTCCTATGGTAGAAGCAAGACAGATGCAGGATTCATTTTCCTAATCCTCTGTGGTAACTATTTCATGGGGACTTCCTACCTTACACACCACTCAGGTACACAGAGATAACTTGTATCTTCAGTGATCCATTGAAGAACAGCTTCTCAGGTGAGGGCACAGAAGGAGATCTGATCCAGGCGTCACGCTGTTTACACAACGCTGCAACCATTAGAACTCGTTATCTTCCTGATTGCTGTCGAGTCAGACAGGTTCACGTGAAAGATGCTGGTGGCCTCAGTCTGACTTTGCTGTCACGTCTGTCAGGAGCATCTCACTACAGATTCAATGTCTTTCTTTGCTGCGTGAAACTCTTCTTTTGAGTAAGGAACTTTTTGATTCTTCTGTACTTGAAACCAAAATAAAAAGATTGATATGACTTCGGTGATAGTGGATGTCTGAGGGGAGTGTTTCAGGCTGTGTGTTGGTGTAACTACTCACCGATGTCAGCTGTCTCCAGTAAGCAGGGATGAAGTGGCATGTATTGAAACTGGGGGTGTGTATGATATACTGCAGGTGTCAGAGGCTCACGTTCACGTCCGTCCGTTTATTTGCAGTGCCAACAGCGCCCCCCCAGGACGTCGAGGCCGAGGCTCTGAACTCCACCACGGTCAAGTTCACATGGAATCCTCCCCCCCAGCAGTTTATTAATGGAATCAATCAAGGGTATAAGGTGCGTTTTAGACACCAGCTGCACAGCCAATGTTGCCGGTGAGATTTCAGTCAAAATCGTTCTTCGGGGTGACTGACCTGTTTGTGTCAGAGCCTCCTGAGGTCAGACCTTCTTCCCCTTGCTAGGAGAGTCTGGATCCTATTGACTGTTACCCTCAGGACCCGCAGCCACTGTAGCAGTAGCTCACAAAATAAAAAAAAAAGAAATTTGATGGACAATTAAATAAAGCGTGCAAGGCGGTTTTGTGACTCCTGTATTCCTTAGAGACGCTCGCATACTCCCTCAGGTCAGAAATCTTCTTGATGTGATAAAAATAAAAAAAAAGGTAAAAGAGCTTTAGACTGGAGTCCTGGCTTCGGAGCATTCAATTTAACTCTAACAGAGAGTTAGTTTCACTCATGTTAGGCGGACGAGCTGCCCGTAACCTTGGAAACCTTGACACATGAAGTATTGTGGCCTTCAAGACCAAATTGAAGCTTCCCTGTGAGTCCCACCACATTAACTTCATGGAAAAAAACGAGTCATATTTTACTCTTGGCTAAAGCTGTTATATATTTCCTTTCTATCTATGAACATTTGATGCATGACGATTTATTAAATTTCTTTAGCTATGTGTACTGTTGACAGTGAAGAGCGTTTGCAGTTGTATAAATTAGTGAAGTGTAGTATGGATGCTACAGTTGAAGCTATTCGGGATGACATTATAAACTCATGATATAATGAAAAGCACATCTGCATGTTGTGCCTGGAGTTATCCTTTTGATGTTTGCTGTTTTATGCATGCTTTTGTTAGCGATAAGATGTTCTCTTGGCTTTACAGTGGAGTAGATTGCACTTTGAAATGTCTGCCATTGTCGCTATGTGCTATTAAGGTACAGATCGTTGAGCAATATATCCGCCTTCCAAGTGTTTATCCTGGTCAGGGTCACGGGGAGGAGGGGAGAATATCCCAGGCTAGGGGTCTTCGAGTACAAACACACACTGTGGGGAAGTTAGAGATGCCTCAAATCCACTCTGCCACTCTTTCTGTAGACTATATGAGCAATATACATATTTTTTCACCCCAAGATTCTGTTTTGATATCTAAGCTTTCCCCTTAAAAATGGGCCTCGTATTCTTTTCAGCTCCTGGCATGGCCAGAACAGTCACCGGAAGTGGTTACCGTGGTGACGATCACCCCGGACTTCCACGGCGCCCGTCACCTGGGCTACATCACCGACCTGAAGAAGTTCACCTGGTACATGACGTCAGTGCTTTGTTTCACCACCCCCGGGGACGGCCCCAGCAGCCCCACCCAGCTGGTGCAGACGCACGAGGATAGTAAGTTCTATTTTCGCTTCGGGTCTTGGTGAGCGCGCAGAGCCGAGGTCGCCGCTGCTGTCTTCGAGTTGTCTGGGGGAGGGTCATGTTTCTGCCGTGTCGCTCTAAGCTTTGTTGGCCGATATTTGGGGGGCTTGACAGCTTTTTGTAACAGATGTTTACGGTGAACAAATTTGAGCAGCACATCTGGGAATAACGCACTACTAGATAAAATACACCATTAGACGTGGTAAAACCTAGTAATCTGTTTCTCATTAGCGTCATTTTTCCTTTGCTTGCCGTGCACGTGAAACACGTTTGATGTTTTATAGCTGTTATAGCTTTATACCTTATTACGCTGTGCGGCTTTGTTTTTTTTGTTCAAAGAGCTTAATTTTCGGTACATTTTAAAGATCATAGTATTCACAACAAAGAATGCTGTATGTACATTATTCTCTAAAAGTATCTTATCAGAGGTTTAGAATGGCATAAAGAAGGATTGGGAACAGGAGTATATCTTTGAATCCGATAATGCTTTATTTTGCCTGTGTCTCCCCTTATAAATCACATGGCTCATTTGATTAAAGGATAATCCTCTTACAGTTGCTGAACTTGATGGGAGATGTGAATTTACCCTTTATAGTGACTGTATAGAGATTCTGCCATTGACGGATTTGCTTCATGCACGTTCAAAGAACTGTATGCACTGTATGTGTACAGCGTATATATGCATCTAATATGTCCCTGTAATGGATTTGTTGTTTTGGTAAGACATTTGCAGCCCCAGAAACATTGCGTACTTATAATGACATCGTGTACTTGGCTATTCTTCGTACCAGGACTAAGCCGTCCTTTAAGCAAACACTAGCATTTTAAGGCTTAGTCCTGGCTTACTCTACATTTTCGATGACTCTGTTGATATAGGAACATAAGGGATTTATTGATGATTATTATATTTTTGTGATGTAGAGCCCGGTCCAGTTGGTCACCTGAGTTTCACAGAGATTCTGGACACCTCCCTGCGGGTCAGTTGGCAGGAGCCTGTGGACAAAAATGGTATCATTACAGGTGAGACTCTCGGTCTCCTGGTTGGACCCACCTCCTTCCCATGGCCAGTGACCTCTGCCTGGTGTGCCCTCTCCGTCTGTGTCACACAGAGAAGCACTCCATAGAAACCCACACGATAGACATGCTTAGTACATTTTTACATATGTAGCTAAGGTGGCAAACGTTTATGAGGGTTGGCCACTACCTGGAGCAATCGGGGGTTGAAGACCTTGTCCAATGGTTGACATCGCCGTGCTGACCCTGGGATTTGAACTGACAACCTTTAGTCACAGGGACAGCATCCTAACCCACTGAGCCACAACTATACGTACGACAAAGTGCCCTGCATATGTATGTTTCTGTATTAGCCGGAACAACACTGCTTTGGTAAGAAGAAAAATGTGTTTTACAGTACCATGAACAGGGTTGCGTGAGCTTTTAATCATCAGTCATCCGTCTTGTTAGCCTGCCCTTCTCCTCGATGGGTGCGTTTCGGCAGAAATATCTCTTAGCCATTCGGTGGCTGATTTCTGGCCGACCCCTGCACAGAGCCACCCATACACAGGTGCGTATTTTTGAATCCCGGGCCCATCTGTCAGCATCAAGCTTGTCATTGCATTAGCGAGAGGACGTGTCAGTGTTTCGAAAGGCGTTCCATTTTAATTTATCGGGCGTTCCCGGGTAGCGCAGCCTCTAATGGGCACGCATGTGTTTAATGCTTCATTGGGTTGTCGCGGCAACGCTGTTACCTAGTGCAGTGTTTCTCGATCTGATCCTCGGAGACCCTCAGAGGGAGCGAAATGTGGGCCGTCTGGCAGGGAACTGGCAGAAATACAGTTGCCACTTTGGGGTCACGGTATTTATAACGGACGGGCCCTGAACAGGCGGTTGTGTATAGGTGCCGGATTTATCAGACTCCTCAGCTATGGGGGGGATCATACCCCGCATACCATGCATGTCCTGCACGGCCGGTGGAAGGTGACATAGTTGTAGACATGTGTTTTCAAGCTGGGCGGAGTACAGCCCCCACGCTCACGAGGAATCAGTGAGCCTCAGCGGGAAGAGCAGCGTAAGAATGAATGTAGATTAAATTAAAATCACTTTTTGCAGCTCCCATTCTTCGGCGCCCGGCCCATCATATCCTCCCTCCCACACCTTGATCCCCCCCCCCCCACCACCCCCCGGGGTTGTTGGACTTGCCAGCTTTTCGCTGGGTCTCTCGGTGCAAACTTTGATGTATGAGGGTCCCGATGCGAAAGGACAGTGTGCGATTGCAAACACTGCTGACGAAAAGAGAATGGAGTCCTGATAAGGAGCAAATTATACAGCACCCCTGCCAGCCATTAGTCTCTGTTTGACGCTCTGGGCCCAGGAGCGGGCTACGCGGGCCGCGTGGCACCGACGGCGCCATCGACCTCCGCCCATGCCGAGATGCCGCCTTGCCGAAAACGTCAACTTGACTTGCTAACTCTATAGACCCTTAGGTGAAATATGGGTGACCGTCTGCGTTTCGAAGGCAGGCACCTCCGTCGATCGTTTATCTGTTTTATTTTACGGCTGGGATTTCCGCATCAACATCCACAGGCCGAAGATGTTAATTGGATCGATATTTCTGTAGCGGGAATTAAACAGACGGATGTATTTTGTATAGATTTCTCATTTTCCACCAGTTCTCGGCTCTTGGCTGTGCCTTGGTCATAGAAAAGCCGTTCTCACCCAGTGCTTTAAAATGTGGCGGAGGCATGTGTGGCTCATTGGGTTGGGTTTCTGTGTCTATGAGTGGAAGGTTGCTGGTTTGAATCCCATCCTCAACAGGATAGACTCATGCAGGGGCATGGCTAGAAATTCTGCCCCTCCCCGAAGCATAATGCTACCTCGGGCCCCCCCAGCCAAATTTTACATATTGAAAGGCTTGTTCTGGGCCCCCAGAATCTGCCAGAGGACCCTTGCCCCTCCATTGCCCCAATCACAGGTTTCTTCAAGGCCGCCGGATGAATGGCTGACCCTGCGCCTGGACTCCAAGAAGAGATGCACTCCAATGTACCTATGCTCATACTGATACTGGTGTTTGCACGTGCTGCCCTACCGCCTGTGACCTGCTCCTGTGCTGCAGGGTACGTGGTGTCTTGGGAGGTGCCGGGGAAGAACTCTTCACGGGAGACGCGCGCCCTGCAGAACAGCACGCACGAGTACAAGGTGACGGGCCTGACGTCGCTCACCACATACACCCTGGAGGTGGCAGCCATGACCAACGCCGGCATGGGCACCGTCACGTCCTCCACCATCTCCTCAGGAGTTCCCCCAGGTGAGCCTCTCTTTCTCACTGCCACATGACCCACCCCCCCCTTTGACAAGCCCAGGACATTATTTTAGCACAAAGGTCTTTGGTGAATGATAGTCCAACGTCTGCGAATTCTGTGGCATTTCCCGCTAAAACTAAATCGATAGGACACAAGCGATCCCTTAGATCTGGCCTGCCCCTTGTTTACCAAAAGCCCAAGCCTTATTTATCCCAAAACCCGCCCTCCTTACCTCCCTGCCTCCGAGTTGGGCCGTGTTCCGCACACAGCAAGCCCCGGCTTTGCGCCCGGATCAGCATAAATATGAATAATGATCTTTTAAGCTGCCATTGTCTTTATGGGAGATGATAAGTTCCTGTTTCTGCCTGGCCATGAATCAAAAGTCACTGTGGAGGACTAGCATTCATTTTAAGCAGCCCGGAGGCACACTGTTTGTCAGTGTGAAATGATGGATGCGTCTCTGTGGATAAATGCCAGGCCGCAGCCATGGGTGATACACTGTAAATTGTGAGGGGTGTGAGAGACGGCGGGGGCTGCGGACCTTCAGGGAGATGTAAGGCCAGCAGGTGTGTCCTGATTCCGATTCGCTTAGCTGCTGCCTCAAAGTGATAAACAATAATTAAGCAGTCAGCTCTGAAAGGACTGTTGTGTGATTGTGTACTTATAGACATGTATAATAACAGGTGGACGTGGACGGATGTCTTTCTGGCATGTAATACTTCTTAGGATGCTGCATTTCCCTTTAAGAATTACTGCTGGCTTCAAAATTCCGCTCCCTATGTGTGTCTTCCTAAATACAGAACTTCCTGGACCACCGTCGAACATCGTTATCTCCAACATAAGCCCCCGTTCTGCCACTCTGAAGTTCCGAGCAGGCGACGACGGGAAAACTTCTATCTCCAAGTGGATTGTTGAGGGCCAGGTTAGTAAAGAAATTCAATACGATTTCCCGTTCTCTCTCATAATCCATATGGTGAGACAAGAAAATCGCAGGGAAGGCTTGTTTTGCTGCAGTTGTTCGCCTTGCCGCGGTGTGTCCACATGCTTTATTTATTTCAATCCCATAATACTTTTCACGGAGTTGCTTGACATTTTACATTATGGTACAGCTTGGAACACTTCTGACCTCATAGTAACAGATCAAATCGGTACGGATCCAAAGGCCTTGCACTTTGCGAAGACTCTCCTTCCCCCATGCAGTGTTTACTACACATTCCTCCCATCGTGGCCCTTCACCCACCCGATACACACAGCACGTTTACCTTCCTTAGCAGCAATATACCTTTAATTATCTGCCAGGGCTGAATTAACTCGGTAACCGCATTTTGAAAGGTTTCTACGAGACAAACAGATGGAATGAAAAATGAGTAGCGGTGCTGAGATTAACTGAAATGCAGCCTGTTTTCTAGCAGTAGCTATTCATGTTAGCAACTAGATGATTTTATTTTTCGCTCACGCTGCCTTTGTTGTCGGGGAGAAAATTGCTCGAAATTAAGGTAATCTGGAACTCTGTTCCTGAATTGTATGAAATGAATATGCTTAAATCGCTGTAATTTCAGGTTGAAATACATCATATTCAGCCTCGTCCTTATTTCTAGATAAATAACTCTGTGTTTGCCATCTTTTTTTCCTGTTCGGCTTGGGAGCCCTAATGCTTCTCAATTTAATGAATAGATCCAGCACTCAGGATCCATAAGTATGATTGGTGATTTTAATAGATTAAGGCTGGATGAGCCAGCCACATAGGCACAATAGATAAAAACCTCTGTGGAATCGGTGTTTTATAAACATGAAAAAGATGTATAATCCCCAATAAAATGTCACAGATAAGCTGAATGTGCAGTAAAAAGCAAATGCCCTGTTGTATTTCCCAACAGTATTAAAGCAGATGCAGAGCTCAGAAAAAGCAGTAAGACTTCTATACCGTATCTACTATAGATGCTTGTGTTCATCTCCGATATTAGAGGAATTCTGCTGTTCCTCTAATATGCGTGAAGTCTCTGAAACGTAAAAAAAAACAGAAATGCAACCTTTTCAAAGCCTCGAGATTCCTCGAGGGTATGAAGACTTCACCTTGCTGGTTTACCCAGCCTCCGTTGCCGTTTCAGGTGTTTTCAGCGCAAGCTTCATTAGACTTCCAATTTTCTGTTCATACTGCACTATAAGATTCATCCATCATTTATATGCCTTCAATCCCTGCAAAATGCACTAGCCAACCTGGACAAGGCTCAGAAAGTCCTTTTCAAGGTGGCTGGGACTGGTCCCAGAACTGTGATGCCACCCAGAAGCCCTCATCTCGATTCTTATTCATGTTAACTTCAGCACAAGGTTACAGTTGAAGCTGTCTAGTGCTCTCAGCGTATGATATGCTTGTCTTTTAAGTCATATTTTTGACCAAGCTGGGACATGAACACTCCAGCTGTTGCCGGTAATAACAGCCAACAGAGTCGATTGTTGGAAGAAGCGATTTGTTCAGTGATGGATCTCTTAACCTCCTGTATGGGTCCATTAATATGCTTTTCATCTGTTAATCAGAGATGCCTCCCACCTCCTGCCTGTTCATGAGGAGCAGACAAAGTGTCTAAAACTCTTGGCGCTTTGCCACTGCCACCAAGAACCAGGCCGTGGGTTTTCCATGGTAGATTATGTGAGCTACACCCGACCTGTATTTGCACTAACATAGTTTACTAGCAGGCCGAATGCGTGACTAACGTGAGCTGGATACGTCACCACCATCCGATTGGCCAAAATGCTTGGTAATATCGGTGTTCTGCATCAATTTGCATGGATTGTCTGAAGGAAAAAAGGGCATATTCTGTATATTATTTATTATCAGTAGCTTTGCACATTACGATGTATTGATGCTTTGCCAGTAACTCGGAACTTGAAAATCTGCAACCTGCTACTAAAAAAAGTACTATAGAACAGCTAAACGGAATTAATTAATGTATGTAAGCTAATGCTAATTTCACTAGAATTTCATGTTAACATACAACGGTTATTCTCACAGACTTGCTAGCAGAAATGAGCACATCACGTATACCATGTGACCAGTAAAAAAAAAAGGCATATCTCTGAATGGTCTCTGTCACTCTCCAAACCCGGTAGGGCTTTACCGGGCCAATCTTTCTGCAGTGGAAATCCGAAGCAAGCTGGAACCGCGCTGTAGCTACTCTCTCTTTGTGGTACGGCTCGGGTACGGCTTGGTTCCTGTGTGTCAATGGAAAAGCGTCATATTGTCACAAAGGCTTCGTGAGGTTCCTACTCAAGTTGCCCCATTTGGGTGTTTTTAGGGATTTTCTCAGGCAGCCGAGGAGGACCCCCACTCTTAGCAGAGCTGGATGGAGTTCCCGTGAGTAGATGAGGTGCCACGCTCCAGGATTTGTGGCTTATTTCTTATAAGGGGCTGTGTATTTCTGCGGGAACTGCGTCTATTTTTAATGAAGTTAACTCAAGTTTTCCTCTGCCATTAGCATACTGCTAAAAAGCTCCTGCCATCAGTGACTGAATTTTATAGCGGTAAAGTTAGTTACAGTTACTGTACTGTCCAGTTATATAGGAATATAGTCCCCTCCTACAATGTAGTATCAGTACTTTGCCTCCTTTATGCCTGCCTAAAGTGAGATATCCTGTCCTAAGTAGCTGGAACAGGGGCTGACATGAGCATAAGCACTCATTTCTTGCCGATGTAACTAACAATCCATCCATCCATCATTATCTCCCGCTTAATCCGAGGTCGGGTCGCGGGGGCACCAGTCTCAGCAGGGAAACCCAGACTTCCCTCTCCCCGGCCACTTCCTCCAGCTTCCCTGGGGTAATCTCGAGGTGTTCCCAGGCCACCAGGCTCTGGCACCGGTCATATAGGGACCGAATAGCCCTTAAAAGGAATTCTGGCACCCCATACTCCTGGAGCACCCCCCACAGGACTCCCTGAGGAACACGGTCAGATGCCTTCTCCAAGTCCACAAAACACATGTAGACTGATTGGGCAAACTCCCAAGAACCCTCCAAAACCCTGCAGAGATTATAGAGCTGGTCCACTGTTCCATGGCCAGGGCAAAAACCACTGCTCTGCACTGAATCTGAGGTTCCACAATTCGGCGGACCCGCCTCTCCAGAACCCCCGAATATACCTTACCAGGGAGGCTGAAGAGTGCGATCCCTTTATAGTTGGAGCACACCCTCCAGTCCCCTTTCTTAAAGAGGGGGACCACCACCCCGGCATTGCCCCCAATGTCCACGCAATGCTGCAGATGCATGTCAACCAGGACAGCCCCACAGCATCCAGAGCCAGAACTCTGGGTGGATGTCATGCACCCCAGGGGCCCGGCCACCGAGGAGCTTTTTAACCATCTCAGCGACCTCCGCCCCAGAGATAGGGGAGTCCACACCCAAGCTCCCATACTCTGCTTCCACATTGGAAGGCATGTAGGTGGGATTGAGGTGGTCTTCGATGTGCTCCCTCCACCAACCCAAAACGTCCCGAGTTGAGGTCAGCAGCACCCCATCCCCACCATAAACAGCTGATGTTGCCAGGCCTGGCCGGCTTCCTCCCCCACCAGCGGAGCCAAGCCACCACCAGGTAGTGATCAGTTGACAGCTCTGCCCCTCTCTTCACCCAAGTGTCCAAGACATGCGGTCGCAAGTCCGATGACACGACTACAAAGTCGATCATCGAATTGCGGCCTTGGGTGTCCTGGTGCCAAGTGCACATATGGACACCTTTATGCCTGAACATGGTGTTCATTATGGACAATCTGTGACGAGCACAGAAGTCCAACAACAAAGCACCACTCAGGTTCAGATCGGGGGGGCGTTCCTCCCAATCACACCACTCCAGGTCTCACTGTCATTGCCCACATGAGCATTGGAGTCCCCCAGCAGAACAAGAGAGTCCCCAGGAGGAGAGCTTTCCAACACCCCTTCCAAGGACTACAGACAGGGTTGGTATTCTGAATTGCCGCTTGGTGCATAAGCGCAAACAGTCAGGACCCCTCCACCCGAAGGGAGGCTACCCTCTCGTCCACTGCGGAAAACCCCAATGTACAGGTGCCCAGCCAGGGGACAATAAGTTTGCCCACCCCCGTTCGGTGCCTCTTGCACGGGCAACTCCAGAGTGCAAGAGGGTCCAACCCCCCTCAAGGAGTCTGGTTCCAGAGCCCAAGCCATGCGAGAGCCGACTATATCTAGCCGGAACTTCATAACCTCACACACCAGCTCAGGCTCTTCCCCCATCATTCCATGTCCCAAGAGTTATCTTCTGCAGCCGAGGATGGAACCGCCAAGGTCCCTGCCTTTGGCTAATGCCCAGCTCACATTGCACCGGACCCCTATGGCCCCTCCTATAGGTGGTGAGCCCATTGGAGGGGGGGCCCACATGCCTTGTTCGGGTTGTGCCTGACCAGGCCCCATGAGTACAGGCCTGCCCACCAGGCTCTCGCCATCGAGCCCCATCCACAGGCCTGGCTCCAGGGGGGGGCCTGATGACCCGCGTCCAGGCAAGGGAAACAGTGGTTCCACTATTTTATTCATCATTACGGGTCTTGTGAGCCGCACTTCGTCTGGTTCCTCACCCAGGACCTGTTTGCCTTGAGTTACCCTACCAGGGGCATAAAGCCCCGGGCAACTTAGCTCCTGGGAGCATTGGAACACGCAAACCCCTCCACCACGATAAGGTGTTGGCTCCAGGAGAGGTTTAACTAACTATTAACCGTTAATTTCCCTGAGATGAGGAAGACCCAGGTGTTTTGCCAGGGCCCAAGTGATAGCTTAGGATACCCTTCGCATGAATTGAGCCCTGAACTGGGACCCCAGTACCTGACCCGAGGACCTTCTTTCACATAGGTGGGCAGCATCGGTGATGATGAGGAGTGGAAGGTGCTCTATGAGAAGGAGAACGAACCAGATGCCCAGGTGCTGGAGATTCCCAACCTGGCCCCATTCACTCAGTACAGGTCAGTGTTGGGTACATATTTCACATGTTACTGTGTGGACCATTCACTTGGTACAGATGGGTGTTGGCTACGTATATCACATGTTACTGTTATGACCGTTTATTCAGTGCAGATCGGGGTTGGGTACATATATCACACGGTACTATACTGATCATTCATTCAATACAGATCAGGGTTTGGTACATATATCACATGGTACTGTACTGATTGTTCACTCATTACTGGTTGATGCTGGGTACATATATCACATATTACCATACTGACCGTTCACTCAGTACAGGTCAATGTTGGGTACATATATCACACACTACTGTATTGAATGCAGCTTATTAATCGTAAGTGCTTGTTCTGTGGTGTCAAAAGAATGCAAGAACGTTTGTTTTCATAGATTCTAACCTGAAGCATGATTCATGGTGGCATTAGGCCCATATCAATACAACGAGAGCAAACACAAGACCATCACATACGTCAAAAAATTCAAATGAGCACATCTCTCTTCTGTGACAGCTTACACACTGATGCAAAACTGTCTGGTTGCAATGATCTATCAGCTGTTTAAATGGAACAAATGTGATTTATTTTATTTTATTTTTTTTGCTTGCTGCATGATATTGAGCTTCTGACAAGTTGGTTATTTTTAAACCTAAAGCAAAAACGCTGGTTCTGTGTCACACTATTAAATACATCTTAATATTCCAGTTTATAATACATCTCTTACTACTGTGATTAATACACCTCAGAATTTATGTATATATATATATATATATTTACACGGCTATCAAATGTGTTTTTAACTTGAGCTGCTTCATTAAATGGACTATGTACATGAAACATTGGCAATGCTTTTAATGAAATGAGAAGCTGTGAGAAGAAGATAAAATAGCAAAGATGTGCAATTTAATAGGGAGCAAATGTTGTCTTTTTATGTAACATTGCAGCTCAGACAGAAGTTGCTGTTTCATATGCTGTCGGATCAGGTACTCGAGGTTGTCAGTGCTGCTCGATTTCATCACCTATGTAACATTAAATGGTTTATTTTTTTGCTTGTGTATTCGTAATTATTATTATTTTATTATTAGCAGCTTCTGAGGTGATTCAGTCCAGGGGGTGTGTACAAGGGAGGGGCCACAGGGGCACCAGACTCAGCTGAAAGCTGATTGGCCCACAGAGTGCCTCCTCCTGCTGTCACTCATGAATTCAAAACATATCATTGGCTAATGATAAGATTGGCCCCTCCTTATGAATTACGGCCCCTCTTATGATCCCACCTAAACCATAATCCTAGAATTCTGCCCTGACGGCTGCGATTCTGCAATCGGAGCCATTAGATTCATGTTTTTTAATCTGGCTGGCAATTAACACGTTTAATGCTCCGTCTGACTGTATTTGCAATACTGGAGATGCTTACAGTACTAATACAAAATAAGCGTCCTCACGATTGTAAATCTGGTGTCACATTCATCCCCAACATTGTCACCTTCTACTGCCTCTTCATGAGATTACCAAGGTTTAACGTTAGTCTCAGGTAGCCGTTCATGCGGTTGCCATCTGGCTGCTATTCCTCCTCCCCTCCCCACTTCCCCTCCTCCACCCAGTTGCACGAAGGCATTAATAACTGCAGCAAAACGCGCTGTGGGAAGGGCAATCACTCGAATTTACCGTTTGAAAAGTGATGGAAATATTCAAAGCTGTTGGATCTTATTTGAAGCACCTGATTAGAGGAGGGGTGGTCCTTTAGGCGTGACCCCTGACCCCTGCGCTAACAGACCCCGTCAACCAAACATAAGCCCGTCCCTGCATTGATTTCATTAGCTGACTTTACGTCCAGGTGGTCTCTGACTTAAATAAATTAGATGAATCATGGAAGTGAAGCAGCTGGCTCACATCTGTCTTTTATAATGATATTATTTACATAAAATAAATTATTAGATGAGGTCTTTCGTCTGTGGTTCGTCTATAGTACATTTTGCAGGTCGGTAGCTTTTAATGGCGTGAGTCCGTGCACTTTTCATGCTTTGTGTCCTCAGTGGTGTCGCCTAGGAGGGAATCATGGTTTTTCCAAGTCGTAATTACACCCTCTGCTTTCCTGCGTCCATTTATTCATCATGGCTCCCAGCTGGACTGGGCTGTCCGGGACACATTCGTGTGGCGGCCGCTCCCGGGCCCAGGCTGGGAAGACGGCTTTGTATGCGCCACGGGTCTCATGTGCCGCCCCGCCGGCAGCCTGCAGCTTGTGATGGGCACTTAAGAGGCACCGCTGTAGAGCGACGGGGAGTTGGTACATTGTGCCCAGCTACTACAGGGGAGGGATGTCTGTCAGGAGGAGCTGAAGAGGATGGGCCCTGAGCGGGACAGGCTGATGTCACATCCCGCAGTGTCGGAGCTCGCTGAGCCATGTGGCTGAGCCATGTCCCTGAGCAGTGTCACTGATCCGTGCCGCTGAGGAATGCTGCTGCTCCGTGCCATTGTGCCATGCCTCCGAGACGTGTCACTGTGCCATGGCACTGAGCCATGCTGCTGAGCAATGGCGCTGAGCCGTGCCGCTGATCCATGCCACTGAGTCATGTCGCTGAGCAGTGCCACTGAGTCGTGCCGCTGATCCATGCCACTGAGTCATGTTGCTGAGCAGTGCCACTGAGCTGTGCCGCTGATCCATGCCACTGAGTCATGTCGCTGAGCAGTGCCACTGAGCTGTGCCGCTGATCCATGCCACTGAGTCATGTCGCTGAGCAGTGCCACTGAGCTGTGC
>JAABNX020000106.1:22791957-22811094 GCA_015163995.2 Mormyrus lacerda | reverse complement strand
AAATCATGACGATTCATGTATTTCATGCAGTTACTATATTTGCTCATGATTTGTACTTGAGTAGTAACTGAGTTACTCAGTTATTTGTGCCCCCTCAAGTAAAGTGTTACCATATTTTTTACTGCGTATTGACATTTCCTCGATAGACTCATTATGATTGAAGTCCATTCAGCTAATTAGCGCCTCGTTCTCACACGTCCGGCCTGAGGTGATGGTGATTCCGGTGCCGCGTGTTTCGGCAGTGCCGTCTGGAGCCCCCGAGAACGTCACGGCAGAGGCCATGAGCTCCACCAGGATCCTGGTTAACTGGGGACCAGTTCCAGACAAGGAGAAGAACGGATACATACTGGGGTACAAGGTACAGCTCTGTTTATGGTGAAAATCATTAAAAACTGCCTGAGGGGAATGGTGCTCAACATTGTTTCAACCTATTTTTTGTTTTACCTTTTATTTTGGAGGGGAATGTTAACTGTAGGATGTCATGTTAACTGTAACTGGATACGGCCAATCCCATTCCCATAAGCTTCATAAACGTGCTGTATTGGCGCGCCAACTAAATAATCGTAAACGTGAAAGAGAGAAATAAAAATAGAAATGCCAAATAAATAAAATATACATGAAACGCTAGTCCACCTTTTCTTCCCCCCTGAACTCGAATGAGTTAAAGTTCCACAGAGATGAATGTAGCCCGTATGATGTAACATCATGCAAGGCCAAGTACTGATGCTTCATTCCTCTACAAGAAAAGGATTTATAAATAGACCCCAGTCTTTAAATACACTAAAGATCTGTGCTAAGCATATTTGTGGAAAGTAGTTCTCAGCCGCATATATCAAAAATAAAGGGTATCTGTAGACAGTGTAAACTCTTTTAAACAGGCTGCCTCTTATGAACTACTGGGAACTCACCGTACTACACTTGCTAGTTTTTGCTTGGGCTATTTGTAGGGCTAATTGCGAGCTCTGGGGTCTCGTGTTGTGCCAGACTGGAATGTTGTAACATCGCCTTTGTTGGCAAGCCCTGAAACACAGTTCTTATTGCTCTTTTGTAACATACTGCCTTTGACTCTTAACCTTCTGGGCTGCAGTTTCAGCTGATGAAGTTCCAGCTGACGGGGTTTGGATGTGACACGCAATTTCTGTTTATGGACGCTGTGCTTTAACTTTTCATTTTAATCCTGGCTTTTTGATGCCATGCAAGTTCTGAGTTTGTAGAATCCAACCGCACAACACGGCGGACGCAAATATTTAATAATTATGCACCCTTTCTGTGACTCAAATTAGATATTAGTGGATCCCGTCTGTAGAACATACAGTAGGAGCTCTGAAACATTCAATTAGCTGGAGCTTAGCTTGAGAGTGTTTGCTGATGTCTGAGGGCTATTTTTAGGAGTTTTTAGATACCACAAACAGAGCACTTGTAGTTTTTGGGCTCAGAATTCTGAGGCGGGTAGGAATGGGTTTAGTGCTAGCATGCAGGAGATGTTTAATTTATTGACTCGCTCCAGTCATGTTGTTGAAACAGAACCCCGGGACGTCTGCTTCATTTGATGTTTTATGTTTTCTTGTTGACGTTTAATATGCATTTCAGCGCCGTCAGCAAAAAAAACAGAAAATAGGGAGCGATGTGCAATGTCCGTCAGCCTAGCGCAGAATTATGCTGTTATATTTTTCCTCTAACGTATTGATAACTTTGTTTATTGAGCACATAAATATCACTGTCAATCACGCAGGTGCAGTGCTGGGTCGCAGAAAAGGCTGCAGACGTTGCATGAGCTTCAGAGGGTCTCCTTCGGAGGGAAACCATAGTTACAGTCTCCTCAGCTGGCATTTAGAGATGCTCCCAGTTTAAATCACCGTGACGTGTCCCATCCCTAATCCTAAACTCCTGTATATCACATCAGGCATCACATCCAGCCGGGTGTGCGATTAATCGCTGAGCGATTGGCTGCTGTTAAAGGCGCTAAATAGCTAGACCTTGAGCATTGTCAGCCAGGTCCTGTCACAGCTCAGCTGGCCGGTTAAATGTCAATCAGATTGGCTCCCCTTGTTAATTGTGTGTGTGTGTCTGTGTGTGTTTCTGTCTGTCTGCCTGTCCCCTTAGGTGCTGTACAAGGAGCAGGACTCGGGCGTGGAGCCGCAGGTTCTCGTGATGAAGGGGAACCTGACACGCTCTGCTCTGCTCAGGACCCTGCGCAAGTTTGTCCTCTACGAGATCCAGGTGCTAGCCTTCACCCGCATTGGGGATGGCAAGCCCAGCAGTCCCCCGGTGCTGGAGAGGTCCAAAGACGATGGTAAGGAACCTCCCTCTCCTCCGCCTGCCATTACTCTCTAACTGGGTCCCTAACAGCATCTGCTCCCTGGACGATCAGGCTAGGCTGAAGCTGTCCTTCATGAGGTTCTTCATCACCTAATCCAAATGTGCTTTTTTGGGACTGAGAGGGTGGCTGGCTCATTCCAGCCACCCACATTATTTTTGACAGTATATTTCCGTTTTCCCATCCCTGGCATCGATTTCCGTGAGCTGAGAGCAGGTCAGCATTGGGTGAAGGACATTTCTCAATCGACACTTCCATCATCCTGCAGTCATTCTATGCGTAATCATGAGGATTCGATAAATGTAATCTTTGGTCTTGTCTCATGGATTCTTTTAAGTAGTTTCTAAATTCAGGAAATTCTCTTCTCCAAAAAAAGCTCAGATTCTGAATTAATTACAGTACCGACAAACAAAAAAATGTCCGGGATCTGATCAGTTCACAAGTTTAAGGTCACGGTAGTGTTTTGATCCACTGCATAGCCTCACTTCTGCATTGCAGTTCTGATGGATGCTTTTAAGGGCGGGAGGGGGGGGCAGGGGGGTCTCCTGAAATTCTGCCCCAGCGCTGTGATTAAACACCTCAACTCGGATGAACGGACAGCGCGGGAGGAGGATGTGGACGCGTTGGTCGTGGGCCTTGTTTTACCCCATAGCCCGTAGGAGGAGGAGGGCTGCCGCTGGCCCAGCCGCGCGGGGTCTGAAAGACCCGGTGGAAGCTGGGGGGATGATCCACAGCAGGAGGTAGGCCTAACAAGGGGGGCGGGGAGGGGGGCATGTTTATGACAGCCTACAGGGATTTTATGGTTCTGCTGCTGTAACGAGATCCCACTGTAGTGAGGAGATTTGTGCACCCTCGTGAAGTATTCCGGCTGTTTCCCCTTTGCCCATTTTTTGAGAGATATTCAGATGGTGTGCGGCACGTCTGATAGTCATAAATCAGTCTTTTTATTTTCTGTTGTTCTGGAAAGGCCATTTATTAACATGGCCACCAGCATGGACACGCTGGAGCTCACTCTACCCGGAAAGACCTTGTCTGTTCTGGCCTCGCACTGCGGAGGTACGGTGAAGACTTTCATCATTATGGATTCATGACTAAGCAGGAAACAAAGTATCATCTTTGAGACAAAACATACATTCTGCAGTTGCAGCACCATTTCACATGATCAGAAATATAATTGCACCCTTCAATAATTGCCATTTCAATACCGCTACAAATATATTGGAAGACTTTTAAATTTGCTGCTGGTTTTGTCATGGCTTCTGTTATCTGTTCTAATGTATTAAAATGATCGCAGGGCCAGTGTTTTAGAAATCGTGGCGAAGCTTAGTTCTGTTGTGCTTGAAGAGGATTATATTTCTATCGATCTGTTTGTAGAAAAATGTCACCTCAGTATGGAATACTCTGAACATTACATGATACTGCAGAGTATACAAACTCCAGAGTACAAGGCAGGATTCCCTCCTTTATGAGATGCCAGTTATGTATATATGACACAATAAAAGCTGTAGATTATTGTACAGAGAATATTGTGCAGAGAAGAACAGCATAATACATAATATATACATTGTACATTTCCACTGATCCCCCATGTAAAGTGTGTTTATGGATTATTAGACACCAGAGTTAAGCCCTTATTCAGCCTTTGCACAGAACTGCTCATATCAGATGCTGCTCACTTGGGCCCATTTCATTCAATCACCAGTAGTGCTGTTTACCTGCCATCATATAAAGTTTCCATTCCTCCTCCTGCTCAGATGTTAGTGATGCTGAAAGTTCTCCATTTATCTGTGCCTGTTGGGATGAGACGATTGTTGGTTCAAAGCCCGCGTCCAGCAGAGTGACGTTACCATCGGGCCCCTGACGTTAACCTCCATTGCTCTTTGATCCTCGTATGTCACTTTGAACTGAAGCCACTCGTGGAATAAAATACATGTCGCAGATTTTTCACCAGAAGGGTAAGTAACGGAGATTATAGTGAGAAGTGCGCTCCATGTCGTCGTGGAAACGGCAGACTTTATTTAGCATGCTCACTGCGGCTCGCGGGACAGTCTGTTTCTCTCAGGATCGACGTGAATCAGCCTTTAATTTCACCCGCTAGGAGATTTACCTGGGGCCCGTTTCCCCTCAGTGGGCACATGTGATTTGTGGCTGCTGACCGTGGGCAGACAGGAACAAGTGGCATTTGTTTGTACCCAAATACGTTTAATGAAACGCCGGTACAACATGGTCGGTGTAATTACAGAAGTTAATTGCATTCTGAAGACTATTTTTAAATAATAATAAGTGAGTAGTGACCTTCTCCCTGTTTTGGCGAAGAATGCACGGCCGATGGACCAGACCTCGCACCCGCGCTGTATGTGTGAAGGGGAACAGTTCTCATCTTTAATTGAGCCCTTCGTCGGCATCGGAAAAATGCTCAATGATCCGGGGACCTGCAATTTCCCAGCCCCAAGGTTTATGTGAATCTTTTTGTTTGTTTTTCATGAAGATAAAATGTATCTGAAATCTGACGCTGGGGTCGGGAGATGCGGCCCCGTGGGGAGCCTCTCTGCCGGTCCCTCTGCTCCGCGATGGCTTAGTGGGAACTTAAATTAAAAAATGCCAGGCGGGGAGGCGCTCAGGTGCCAGACGAGGCCTCTTTTAATTAAACTGACGCCGTCGGCTCTGTCTGTCTGGGCTTCCACCTTTCAGGCCTGTCTCACCCCATCCAAGGAGCAGTAGAAGATTCTGGATTTGGGAAGAGAGCAGTGCATAAACAGACAACTTGCTGGAGAACGTGTGTGAGATTTTATAACAACTCTCCATGAAAAGTTTTCTAGTGTTATAGTAATAATAGCAACCGGGAGCTGCCGACTGAAAAGTTCTGATTTAAAATAAAGGGATCTCTCAGGTGCCCCGTGTGCCTGTCTGTCTGTACGCGTCCGTGACAGGCCTGACAGCCCATCGCAGAGCATCCTGCAAGGAAGATAGATAAACAAATCAAGTGATGTTGATTTTGTTGCCTTGTCGGATGCCGGTGAAGAGGTGAAGGAGGCTTAAAGCCAGAGAGATAAAAACAGCCTGCGTGCGCAAGTGGCCATTACTGAAAGGTGACCCTCGCCGGTAATTGATAGGATAACGGAGCAAAGCGGAGAAGGTGTGGAGCTTCCCATCCCTCTGGAAACACATCGGGAGATGTGCTGCTGCACAGCTGCTGGTTTACATATAAATTGTAACATGGCTCACAGTAGGCCGGAGTGCCTTTGTTTTTTGTTTTTTTTTTTCTTTTTCCTGTAAAGGAGACGACAATGTCACTGCTTTGCTGGCTGGTCTTTGCGGGTCGCTGGACCTTTCGCCACAGGCAGTGATCTCTCTCCCTGGTAAGACTGGGAACACCTCGGAATGTCGTAGGCTGGGGTGGGGGGCTACTCAAAAGAAGAGCCCCCCCTCGCCATAGCCTCACGCTCCTATTTTTATCCATTGTGGCAGATTCTGCCCCCACCCCCCGGGAAGGACGCCGTTTTACTCACATCTATTCCAGTGTCACACGGTCACCACAGTTAGTCGGCCCCAAGGCGCTCGCTGGTCCGGGCGCTCTGGGGCGAAACAGGATGTGTGGTCGCCGTGGCGATGTTAGACAGATACCCCATGGTGACAGCTCAGCGGGGGGGGGGTCGAACTGGCTGACAGCAAAGATCAGAGACAGTGGAGTCGCGTGTCCCTTTTGGCTCTGTCGCCTCCCCCCAGCCGCTGCTCTTTGTGTCGCCAGAGCAGGAATGTGGCTACATATCAGGTCTAATCAGGGTATGAGGATTGCAGGCTGGGCATGGAGATGCATGGAGGGTCAGGCTCCCGTGTGTTTGCAGCATGACTCCAAGTGAGACCTGCATGCATCGGGTGTGAGGATCTCCGCCGCAAGGCTGACGGCAGCCATGAAAACTTCGGGGCAGGAGTTTTCAGGAGAGCTGCATCAAGCCCGCCGATGCTCAAGCCTTTATTGTCACATTTAAAGCCATGCAATGGAAGGTCCACTTTGACTAAGAGCTGGGAACCGGGCTGTTTATTTCCCATCATGCCAGTGTGATCGACGGGCCGTCGTGGCCCCGGACAGGAGCGGGTCAGATCGGGGTGCTCCGCAGTGCAGCGGTTGTCAGTCACCGACCCGCAGAAAGAAGCAGAGCTGCTTAACTCCCAGAGTTTGTGACCTGTCCATCCCCAAAGTCAACAAAACAGAGAGCCCCCCGATCCTCGTGTTATTTGTAAGTGCCCCGCGTCGCCCCCGGGAAGCGCTCTGCCCTGGACCGACAATCCATGTAACTCATCTTCGCAGAGCCACAGCGAGGAATCGGTAGGGAGGGTCTGATGGGCGGCGACGCCGTGCTCTTCCGGGGGGGGCCTCCTCTGAAACGTTGGAGGCGTCATTGGCCTGTGGGGTTAGAACCCCTTTTGCGGGTTATGGGCCTATGTTGAGCCGTGTGGGACTCGTCATCCTATCTCTGTAATGGCTGGTTGCGAACACCATATTGTGACACTGTGAACTTGCTCTTTGACGTGGGACAGGCAGTGGGTAGGTAGTGTATTCCTGTCTCAACACGCTCTCCTGGCCTTGCTCCCTCCCCCCCAGTTCCCGGCCCTCCCGTGAGGCTGGTCTTCCCAGAAGTGCGGCTGACGTCCGTGAGGGTGGTGTGGCAGCCTCCGACCGAGCCGAACGGCATCATCCTCGGTGAGTTGTCCCACCCTCCCCCAACCCCTGTGACCCCTGTGACCCTGTCTCTGACCTATGCTGACCTTTAGGCTGGCAGGAAATGAAAACTGCAAGAAGTGACATCTCAGTCGGTTCAGTTGTCAAATGCGAGGCATCGCATAAAGCGAGTCTGAATGGCAAAAAAATGAAACTCTTCCAACACTTTCCCCATTTTTTAATGGTAAACAGCAATATGAAGGTGTCTAACCTGCTTCTGAAGCTAACGAGATTACAGCCCCCAGGTGAGCGGTAGGAAGCGCTGTTTTGACACGTCCTTGATGGGAAAGATAAAACTCGCCTCTCCCGCCGTGTAAAGCCCACGTTACGATCTCACGTCTGTCAACAAAGGCAAGATGTGCCGGCTGCTGCGCCACTCCGACATTTTGCCGGCTGATCTTGTCATAGATGCTTGATATTAAATGGGGATAAGACTTTAATGGGTTGAACTCTTATTGAGGGCACCCGTGATAATTACTCTTATGCAGAAATAGTTTGGACAGTTGTCAGTGTTTATGTTTTGTCTTCAATTAACTGAGACGATAGAATTGTTTGTAGAGATATCTAGGGGAGGGTGTTCTGTCATTCCACACTTGAGATTAATTGCACATTCAGTGGTGGGGGGGAGCTTAACTGCAAACTGATGTCTGGAACCCTCTATCGAATTAAGTCACTAGCGAAGGGCTGGTGACTAAACCCTGCTGCTGAAGAATGTTCTAGGGCAGCGGTACATATAAATCCTGGATCAGATAATATTTTTTCCAGCACATTAGAAGCCATGAGGGCAGGGAATATGTTTTCACATCTTTTTTTATTTGGATTTCGGCCTTTAGTGTTTAGTGAAGCAGGTACTGTAACACAGATGGCTATTGATATGCTTGCTGGCATTCACTAAACATTCTAACTTATATCCGAGAATCCTGCACTTGTGTGGTCTGTCGTAGGATGTGAGGAAAGCTCAATAATTCACATAATAAAAACACGACTGGAGGTTTACTAGTGCAACCATTTTCATATCCAGTTACGGTGACATCAGTTGTTTTAAAAAACGAATGTACCCTGATTTCTAAGCTCCAGCCCGCACCCATAAACGATGTGTGAGCGTCTTTGGTTTTCAGCTATGTGGTCTGACTTCAGGCAAGCACAGCATGTCTCACTGTATCCATAACATACCTGTGGTTTCCAGGATACTTTCCCAGCATGCCAAACAGGTGCACTGCCTCGTGTGGTGGGACTGAGGAAGAACCTTAACGTCTGTGGAGATTATGTCTATAACTGAGCTGGAATGGAAGGGTTTGGGTTATTTCCTAGACTGTCTGTCTCCTGTGAATTCGCCGTCGTCACCAGTGAGGTGTGAGACCGACCGCTGTGTGCACATCTTTGCTTTATTCCCTAGTTCATTATTCCCAGGTTTTTCCCTACTTGATTTCCTCATAATGCATCGCCTAGCACAAGCATTTAGCTCAAAGTCGGGTAAGCCTATTTTGTTCCTAGTGGGCTGAGTTAATCCTGCCTCCAGAACCATTGAAACTGGTTTATCTCCCTCCTGCCCCATCCGATTCCCGGTAAATGTTGACCGTTAATGTCACGGGGGAGTGTCCTTGCTCTTGAATTCGCCACTGGGCGATATTGCTTAAATCTTCCTGAAAACTCAGCTTTGCCCATCAGCAAAGGTCACAAGTGCAGGAAACCAAAGTATAGTGTATAGTGTATAGTGGGATGGAGCCGTATGGACACTGGCTCCAGCTGAAACCTAATTGGCCAGCTCCGCTGTCACTCACCAGTTCAAAACATATCATTGGCTAATGTTAACGTTGGCCCCTCTGTGAGAATTATGCCCCCTCTCGTGGCCCTACCTTAAAAAAAATCTTATGATACGAAGCATGAACGTACATGTGAGGCATCTTCTCCTTTCAACTGATGGGCTAAACAAAAGCAACCCTCAGTTTTTCATTGTAGTGCGGGCAATGCAAAGAGGCAGACAGACTGAGGCTTTTTGCTTATTTATTTCCAGTGCTTTGACACATTTCATAAAGCAGAAATACCTCACAATCTGATTAAGGAAAACGCCTGCAGTGACAGGATTAGACTTTTCTGAAGCCGATCAGATGAATGTATTAATGCACGGCTGTCTAATACAATCAGCAGCCTTTGATCTGTGATGATGCCATATCCCTTTGACAATAACAGCTTAGCTGTGCAGCTAGATGCTGTTAAGTGATGCAGCCGTCTCTTCTGTGCAGATAATAAGTATAAATATTTACGCGGTTGTATGTACTGCCTTTTTGCCTTTTTACACACCAACTATCTTTTTATTGATTTATCCTTAATTTATTAATAGTTTTTCTAACCTGTTCCATATGGATAGGCCAAATGAATCTTATAAAATCCAAATCTCAGCATGATTTTTTTGGTTTTGCAGCCTGTTAGTTAAGGATTATCTCTCTCTCTCTCTCTCACACACACACACACACACACACACATACGCAGGTTTGTAATTACATCTTTGTGGGGACTCTCCTTCATTTCTGTGGGGGAAACTCTAATCCCAGCTTGACAACATTAACCTTTACCCAGCCCTAACCTTAATCATAAGTAAACAAACATGATACAAAACTTGTATCAAATGATGTAAAACTGACATTTTTATTTATTTGGTTGCATTCACAGATTTTTGTGGGGACCTGAAAAATGGTCCCCACAACGTCAAAATAACGGGTTTTTATCACATTGTGGGGAACATTTGGTGCCCATGATGCAATAAAACATAATCATCACACAGAGACACAGATGTTGAGCTGCAATCATTCTGCATAACCTGCTTGTCTTTAGCCACTAGAGGCTAACAGGCTCCTTCCCCTCCCCAGTTGTTGGGCACGGCCTCCCCAGGTCAAGCCCCTCTGACGGGGGCGCTCTGGTGCCTCGGCCTAGCAGATCGAGGATCACCGATCGCTTGGAGATGAATTGAGGAAATAAAACTCCAGGAGTATAGAGGTGGCGATCTAACCAATTACACGGCCTGCTGCGCACGCCAAGGAGGCCTTTTCAGAAGTTTCCCTGGAAATCATGTCATGAGTCACAGTGCTGCAAGAACAAAAAAAAATGTAATAGTCCATCTGTTTCTTTGCTGTTTTGTTTTTGGAGGAAGCTTTACAGACACTGCAGGCTTTGGGAGCCACTGTTTTAGCTTGGTCCTGCTTCTTTATTGCAGAAGCGTCTTTTTTAAATGAAATCCCCGGCTCCTGGTGGGAGATGATGCAGGGGGAACGGAGGGGACGGCCTCCTTTGTGTTTGTGCAGCTAAAAGGCCAATACAGCGAGAAAGCCGCCATTACATAGTAGCTCGCAGCGGGGCGGGCGGCCCACAGATAAACAGAGCGTTCCACCGAGGCGTGTTAATTCACTGGCATCCACTGTGACTGCATTGTCCGACATGTAATTCCCAGCCGGGAAGATAAAGGGTTTACCAACTGGACAAGCTGTCCGCATCTCATATTTATTAGCCCCTAACCTTCACTCAATTCCTCCTCGCCGGCCTGTCGTGGACGACACCTCACAGTAGTCAAATGTCATCAGCCTGTGACAGGGCCTGAGCGGGACTTATAATGGAACACAGCCAGGGATGAAGTTCCTCAAGCGAAGACTGGAGGGGCCTCATGTGAGCGTGTGGCTGAAGGCCCAGTAACCGGTGGTTGTCTTAGGAGGAAAGTGTACCCAAAGAACTGCGTAGCTCGATTGGCCCGAGGTCAAGCCTGAGGTTGACTAAATTTGTTCTCATTGCGCAGTGTGTGGCTATCCGGCTTTGCGCCTATGACCGGAAGGTTACTGGTTCAAATGCCAGGATCAGCAAAATTCTGCCACAGTTGGTTCCTTGAGTTGAAGCGAAGGGCTGAGCCTGCCTTCCCAATTGGATAAAAGTGATGTAATGTTACATGGGAAGTGTTTTTAGGCTTACCTTAATCTCGCCATACCTTACAGAGCATCCGTTTTGGTGGTGACAGCTTCAGAGGAAACTGAATTATAATAATATAGTAAGGCAGCAGAAGTGATATGTCTCTTCATCTTAGAGTTAATTTTGAAAAACACAGTGGAGACTAGGCAGGAGAAAGTGCCTTCATTTATAAAATATTTTCTAAGTTTTCAGGCACAGAAGGGTGAGTTTGATACTTTAGGAATGTTGTAAATGATCCCAAAGAGTGTTTTCAGGTTGCAGGCTTTCGGTTCCTGTAACCCCCCCCCCCCCCCCTCCACGTGCTCCAGGTTACCAGATAGCCTATCGGCTGGATGCCAGCGACCCCAACAAGTTCACCACGGTGGAGGTGGGCTCCACGGCCCGGCAGTTCACGGTGACGGGGCTGTCCCCCGAGTCCGCCTACATCTTCCGGATCTCCGCCAGGACTCAACAGGGCTGGGGTCAGCCGGAGGAGGCTGTGGTCATAACGACAGAGAGACGAGGTGAGCTCTCACGGGCTGCGTCTGCTCGCCAGCGCCACCCCCTGTCACTCAGAAACACTGCAGTTGTGGCTTCTTCAATACTATTCATATCTTTACGGAATGTGTTCCAAGAATAATCCCAACAGGTTGTCCTTGTTGGAACGTTCATTGTAAATATAATTATGGTTTTGATCTTTTTTCTTATTATGGTGGGTTTTCATTTACACTGCACCTCGCATAAGACTGCTGCATTACACTTTGGAGAATCCTGTGGGAAAAGGAGTATACTGTAATGGACAGTATGACAAGGGACACAGGGAAAGCCTTTTGGCTGATCTGGAAGCAGCTCATACTGCATGGTAGCTACATTATGCACAGTGTCGAAGGTTTTGATTGGCTGCACCGCGTTGTCACAGAAATATGAGAGTGTCGTGTCTCGTCACCGGGGCTGTTCCCCTCTTACTCAGCTCAGCATCACTCTAACGAGGAAGGTCGATAAAAGCGATATAAACAGCTCTGAAAATTCTTTGGTGTTGTAGAAATAAAGGCTAATTAATCAGCCTATTTGGCTCATGAAAGACAGGTCACCCACTGACAGCCTGTCCAATCGATGGCTGTTTTATTACACGGCCTGCATGTTTCAGCCAATCGATAATAGCTACCTTTAAAATTAAACAATTATGCTTCTCTGTATTGAGTCTTGATTTTGTAATGGATGGTGGCCTGTGTCATGGTGTTGGGGGCTGGTGTGCAGGATGGGCACACTGAATCTCCCCCCGCGTGCTTATTTACACCATCGATTGATCAATCGACTGCTGCCTGGCGTCATGGCCGCCCCCGTGGGGCTTGTCATGTGACCCGAGGCTGTTGCCCGTCTTCCCCTGCAGATCGGCCCCAGCCTCCGAAGGAGCTGAGCATTCCGCAGAAGGAGGTGGACTCGCGCCGGCTGTTCCTGTGCTGGGTGCCCGGGGGCGACGGCTCGTCGCCCGTGCGCTACTTCACCCTACAGATACGCGAGCTGCCCGCCGGCGACTGGCACACGCACTCAGCCGCCATCGGCCACAACAGCACCTGCTGGGAGGTGGACCGGTGAGGCCTCTCCTGCCTGGTCACATGGTTCCTCATGCCAATAGAAGGGCAGCATCTGGTCACATGATCCACAGGAGTGACCCCAGATGACATAGGATTTGGGCAGTTTTTTGCACATGCAGTCAGTCCTGCTAAATCGTGCCCCATGCATGGTTTAGGGGAATGTGACTCCAAAATTTAGAAAATAAATGAATTAAATAATAAAAACAGTGATAATAAAAACATCTCCAGTGGGTCTGGAGATTTGCCGAGTAATCACCACAACCGAACGTGCTGAACTCTTTAACTTGTCGATTGTTAAGAGTTGAGAGTAGTGATGGCCAAAACGACGCTTCATGAACCATTGGCCGAATTTGCTGGGGTTCTCTGGATTTACCTTGCATCATGGGGTGAGTCCATGAAACCCAAAAGTGTTCTTTAAGATGTATTTCCATTGCAGTCGTGCTGTGGTGATATTTAACTTTTGCTTTACAATACTGAGACACTGCATTTTCATTGACTTTTCATTGACTTTTCATTGACTTTTGCTTTCACAAAAATGATGCAAAAGCTCTTTATTTTCACCTTCCACCATATTGCTAAGTAATCAAGAAGGAAAATTTTAATTGATTTTTTGATAATGGAGTAATTGAGTTTAATCGAGTAATTGTGGCAGCTTTAGTTATATGTGATATAGGATTCCAGGCTACAAATAAATGATAAAAATTGGAGGTTGCTAGAGTCATTTTTTGAGGTACATCATTTTTAAAGGGTCTTATCTACCCTAATAATAGCATCATTACATAACGATCTGCCTGTCCAGTTCACTGTTAATGGAATGTATGGAGAGCTTGTCAGAGACAGTGTAGCATCCTAGCCTTATTTGCAATTACGCATTTAATTAATAATTAGTCCAACGTATTGGCCCCAATCTCTCTGAATGGTTTCTCTCTCCTGTCCTGTCACTGTTTTCCCGAAGGGACAAGGCCTCATTTTCTGGGTAGGCAGCGCTGATCCATTGGGTTTGTACACCTTTCCCCCATGGACGGCTTCTAGGATCAGTGACTCTCAAAGTGGATGTGGCGACACGTGAGCCATTTCAGGCAAATTGGAGATAATTACCTGTACCCTTGTCCAGTTCCGTAATTTAGCCTTGTCTCCTTTGGAATTGAATGTGCACCCCCCCCGTCTCCTGGAGTGACAGTTCAGCGGGGTGTCACTTCTGCCTTCCACGCGGACAGCCGCCGGCGGGTGATTGGGTTCTGAGACCCCTCTCTGGCGGGCCCTGATTAGCGGATGGGCTGATTGCTCAATCAGAGCTCATCGCCGAGTCACATTGCCGGGCCGTCTGGGCATCCGGGAGCCGTGCGCCTCCGTCGGCATCCAATCAGCCTCACCTGTGGGCAGACATCGGAAGTTTCCCAGAAT
Organism: Mormyrus lacerda; assembly: GCA_015163995.2. Lineage (NCBI taxonomy): Eukaryota > Metazoa > Chordata > Actinopteri > Osteoglossiformes > Mormyridae > Mormyrus > Mormyrus lacerda. The sequence continues at coordinate 22,797,128 of JAABNX020000106.1, read as the reverse complement.
GAGAAGCGGCCTCCCTCGATTCGCTTTGCGGCTGGGGCAGGAGAAGATGAATAGCTGAGTCATAAAAATAGCTCCCGTCGACAATAAAGCCGACTGAACGATTGGTGTTTCAAATCAATACACTTCTGTCTTTTTACTTCGGTGATGTTTTGTGCCGTTGCCAATCAAAGCAGCTTAGTGCCCATACAGCCAGTGGATCCTCATCTTTTAGGATACCCTGACTATTTCTGTCTCCGTTCATACCTCAGAGGCTCTAATGTAGTTGTATTTAATCCAAATTTAACCTGCTTTCCTGCTTCTCTTCCCCGTCCTTCTAGTCGCAGCTAAATAAAATCCTTTAATGCCTGTTGCTTTTCATTGTGCTCCTGCCATTTTACTTCGAGTAGATACACTGGTTGGTTCCCCTGCACCCTATTACTTTTATATATCTAGCAAATGCTCTTGTCCGAAGTCACATACTAGCGGGGAAAGCTTGGGGTCCGAGGGCAGGGTGGGATGGGGTTACTGGACCACTTGGGGTTAAGAGCTTTGCATAAAGACCCAAAGGTAATATAATTTCTTTGCCAGGCATGAGATTTGAACCCATAACCTTCTGCACCGGTCTCTCCTCTGCTGAGCTGTACAGCACATATAATTAACGACTGCCTCTTGAAAGACAAGGCGGTGAATCCTTTGTTCAAAGTGGGAGGAGGGGATTTGCAGTAGTGTTACGTCTGACGAAGTCCTCCTCCCCAAGGCTGAAGCCCTTCACGTCGTACCGGCTGAGGATGATGGCGACCAACGACGTGGGCGACAGCGCTTACAGCAAGGAGACGCACGCGGTCACAACGCTGCAAGACGGTGAGGGGCGCTGCGGCTGTCCGGCCCGGGCTACCACTGTGTAGCTAGCGGCTGGTGAAATGTGATTATCTTTTCAGTGAGTGTGGCGCCTCTCAATTAAACGCAGAACTGCTGGATCTCAGTAAGCTGATAAAAAATAAACAGGTATTACTCTTAAGCCATATCGGAGGGCATGGCTTTGCTTTTCTCAGCCTACAGGTCACACCCCAAAGGTCATCTGGGCAGCAGTTAAATCCACCCCGTTAGTTTGACCTGATACGTTTAATTGTCAGCCTCTGTGAACTATACAGGCTCAGGTGTGAGGGAGGTAAAAGAGCGGTTTCTTATGAGTAACGGTGGGCAGTTGGTTTCCGGAAGCTTCCAGTCAGGTTTGGGAGAGGCACCACACCATGGCAGCTGTTTATTAGCATCAGAGCGGCTGCCACGGGCCGCGATTAGCCCCAGACACAGCACGCTCGGCTGTTTTTACCTTTATAACATTACTGCGCTGGGTAATATCACTCTCCCTGCATAGTAAATGGAGATGGAAATGTCACCAGGCATCAGGAAAGCAGAGCATATAAACGAAATAGGGTCCATGTTTCACTCTTTCTGTCATTCCTCTCTTCCTAATTGCATGTATCCCTCCCTGTTTTCACATTTAAGAAGCTATTTTATGTCAGAAATGTGTGTTATACAAGACGCTGAGATGTGCAGAGGTATCACCCTTCTCTTTATTGGAGAGCTTTATTAGGACAGAGCTTTTGAAGCGTGTCCACTTGAGGTAATTGAATCCTTGTGTGTTTTCTGTTTCATTGCAGTTCCTGACGAGCCACCTGTTATTTTGGCCGTAAAGCCGTCCACCACGACCTCTGTTCTTGTCCAGTGGCAGGTTCGCATTATAAACCTTATATTTTGGCTGTATGTCACCACCACCTCAGTTCCAGCGTCCTTTAACAACGGGGAACTAGTTGTAGGTCAAAGACGTCCAGACTGGATGTGGGGGGGGGGCGCTGCAAGGAAACATGAATCTTTAAACAATTTTAGTCATGTGACCCTGTAGTTTGACCTTAGTAAAAATCATACCTGCAGTCGTAAGTCACTTGACTTTACATTTCCCCAAAAGAGCGGGACCTTTTCAGGAGCCCCCCCACCTAATAATGATACCTTTGTCACTTATCTATCTGACATTTTATGGATTTAATTGCAACCTTTAGAGAACACTCGAGTTTTAGCTTGTTGAATGTAATTAAATAATTGCCATGTTTCCTGTGTGCTTAGGGTATACAATTAATGGTCCCTAGAAGCTTTTCCTTATTTAAAACTTCCACAAACACATTTATATGGTGCATTTAAACCCATTTAGAAGTAGGGTATCAAAGAGATGCATTAATTAGCATTAGAAATCTTTATTTTGAGTCTTGGGTAATGTCCCTGAAATGCGATTGTCTCTATCGATACGACTCGCTCCTCAAATGGACTTTTCTAATGAGCTAATCATTCGGAGCTCCAATTCTCATTTTTATTTATCGCTTGCTTGCTATCGAATGAGACTAATGGGTGAGAGTGTCGGCGCTGTTCCTGAAAGGAAATCTGTATCAGGAGCTGTAAAGGTATAGATTGTCCTTTCCTGCGTGATGTTTTTCTCTCTCTTCCTTTTTTTCCCTTGGATTGAGAAAGAATGAGCGTGAGATGAAGAAACAAGGTGCCGCTGAACTTTAATGCTATCTGGTGTGTTGCAGCCGCCTAAGGCGGAGAGTGTGAATGGGGTGCTGGTGGGCTACCGGCTCTACTACCGCGAGCTGCAGTATGACACCAGTCCGCCAGAGTCCAAGGCAACGGGAAACCATTCCGCTTCCCGGGCGGAAATCACAGGTGGGAAACCTGTTGCTCATTCCCAGCCTGGCTTCATGCTCATCTGTTCCCATACCCTTCTTGGTGACTTTCAACACGTTTGTGGGGTTTTTAAATTCGCTTAAACAATCAGTTAATTAACAGTGGTTTTATACGACTGCCGAGTCTCTGTGGGCAGTCGTCACCTTAAAGTATGTTAATTTGCCCATTGTTCTTTATATTGGCAGCAAAGCTTTCTACTGGATGCCTACGCTTTTTACTTCGATGAAATAGTCATTGAATACACGCTCTCCTATACCGAGAATGACATGACACTCATCTCCATGATAATGGGCGGCGTACTGAGCCAGCTCTCGGTATTGACAGCGCGCATGTGTGTGCGTGTTCCTGTTCACGTGCCACCTTTGTACTAGAGAAATAATATCCCTCTAGCTCTTACAGATTAATGCCATGTGAAGTCGATGTGCACTGACTGATTGGCAAAAGCTTTTTGTATGATGATTTAAGAAGTTGTGGTGGAAATGAATTTTGTTTAGCAAACACTCCAGTGTGATTGAAGAGTCGGGATCATTTCAAGGCATTGTCAATATCTTAGCATATCAAACATTATCTTAGCAGTGCAGCTAACCTGTGTAATCATGGTAATTTATACTTAAAGGCTTGAAGAGGCCATATTTCTGAAGACTCGATTGCAAATGCATAGAATATTTACAGGAGCGTGAAGAATATATTGTTGTGTGTTTCATTCAGTATAACAGTTGATAAATTGCGAATACTGTTTTGTTTTATTAATTAACCCGTCTCGAAACCCTGTAGATCAGGGGTGGGTAATCTGATACAGAGAGCGCCGTTGGGTATGCTGGCTTTTGCTGTAATTCCCTAAGGTTACTAATTATTTTTGACTACAAATTAGAGGACTGTTTGGCTGACGAGTCCTCACACCTGGGTTTGAACAGCTGACCTAAAGGTTATCCCTAAAACCTGCATACACACCGGCCCTTTGCGGATATGATTGGCCACCCCTGCTGTAGATATTAACAACAAGCCAATATCCAACAAGGGCAATTTAACATTAGCTAGCTAAAAAATAAAATACGCTTGCACAAAAAGTTTGTGCAGATTTTTTTGCCTGTGATATATATTTTGAGCTATAAACTTGTCTGAAATTTAACAAGGTCTGTTTCTCTTTGTTTACGTCAAACAGCCAAAAGCACTTTCAAGACTGTAAGCAGTGCTTTGTTGACAGAATTTGAGTTAACACGTAAGTTTCCCTTAATTTTCACTCTATTTGAGTTTGCTGTACTTTGAAGTTTCGAACAAAATATTCATGCTTCCTCTGGCAAAAGTGCGTAATCCCAGGCGTGCACCTCTTCTGTTTTAACTTGAGCTTCCTCTAATTTAAGTATTTTGTCGCAGAACGCAGGAACAATTTAGCCTCCAGATTGCCAGAACTGTTAGTCATAATCCCTAGAGTGCAGATCAGTCTTAGAAGTCAGTAGTTTTTAAAAATGTTTCTGTGCTATAAAAAGCCCCATATTCCGCCATTTGCACATTAGGTAAGATGAAATGCAAATGTTATTATGAAATTATACAGTGCAGGCATTTAGTACAAGATCATGCTTTGAACTGACATGTTTTGAGATGTGTAATTAACTGCAAACCATTCTGTTTTCAAATTGTAAAGTATCTAGTAGTAATAACCATACCCAGTGACATAATGCATCCATCGTAACTGATAACCTGGAAACTTGGTTTGGAGCTCAAAATGACATACTTTCATGGGGCCAAATTCTATCACTGATAGCTAAGATCATTAGTTGAGGACTTCTATAGCTGCTTAGAATTTACTAGCCCTGGGTTCCCCAAATTTGGTTTTGGAGGGCAAGTCTGCACCACAGTTTGCAGATTACCCTGCTCAAACATACCTGCCAAATGTTGCAATTGGCTGGTAAGCTGAATAAGGTGTATCTGAGTAGGGAAATCTGCAAACTGGTGGTGACTAGGACTCCAGGACCAGAATAGGGGAAGCCTGTACTAGCCGAACCTACTGAGCTGCTTTTTAGCTGGCATCACCCAGATAAGGTTTCTGTAAATGTTTCTATGTATGATGGGGTAGTTTACCCTAGCATGATAGTTAGCTTAGCATGGTTAAGGGTACACAAGTGAATTCCCATCAGTAAAATTCCGATTCCCTTAACTCTGATTATATGCACAAAAGCACCCTAAAAATAATGTTACAATGGGTATTTGTATCAGTTTTTTGTAGCAGTAGTTACTGAAGAGAATCTTCATAATAATCAGGCAAGGGAGAAGTAGAATACTGTCATGATGTCAAATAACAGTTGTAAATTCAGTACTTGTGTAGCTGTAAACGTAGTGTTAAGAAATAGTTGTTATGGATTCTTTCCCGGAAACAGGCAAAAGGTAGCCGTGGATATGCACAAAAGACTTTATTGCAGGGTAAACGATAATGACAGGACTAGGGAAACAAACTGAAA
>JAABNX020000106.1:22749145-22787296 GCA_015163995.2 Mormyrus lacerda | reverse complement strand
TCACCTCCTCACTCATCCCATCTGCCCCTGGTCCATCACATTCACACTCATCCCATCTGCCCCTGGTCCATCACATCCACACTCATCCTGTCTACCCCTGGTACATCACTTCCACACTCATCCCGTCTGCCCCTGGTACATCACCTCCTCACTCATCCCATCTGCCCCTGGTCCATCACATCCACACTCATCCTGTCTGCCCCTGGTACATCACTTCCACACTCATCCCATCTGCCCCAGGTACATCACATCCGCACTCATCCCATCTGCCCCTGGTACATGCACTCATCCTGTCTGCCCCTGGTACATCACATCCGCAGTCATTTCTTCTGCCCCTGGTCCTGGTCATTTTCTTCTTTTCATTGACTGTACATTTTCCTCTTTTCATTGACTGCCGAAATTGGACCAGGAATGGTACAATTACATTAACAAGGTTGAGGGAACATTGTATTTATATGGCCTCAGTACTAGAGGCAGCCTGTTTCTTTATTAAAACAGATCAGGGAAAGTTATACCAAACTCCATGATGAACTCTGCTTCCTGTACTTTCTGAGATGGACAGCATCCCCTTCTTTCAGTCACTGATTTTAAATATAAATGAGGTAGTCCAGTGTTTCTCAGCCCATTCTTCGGGGACCTCCAGACAGTCCTACCGGGAGCTAGGAGGGAGCAAAAACGTGGACCGTGTGGCAGGGAGGTGGGAGGGAGCAAAGACATGGGCCCGTAGGGGTCCCTGAGGACCTGGTTGGGAAACACTGAGCTAGTGAAACTCACACAGCCTAAGCCTTTGCCTGCTTCAGTAGTTATGCACCTAGATTAATATCCAGTGTAGGTTAATTTCAGATGGATGCCCTGGCTTCTCATCAATACTGCAATTAGGAATGTGCTAACAAAGCACGTTAATGATGGAGGACCCCTTCGCGAGTGCGCATGTCCAGGAGACTTGAATTGTTTCAGGGGTCCATGTTTACAGTATATCATCCATTTGCCTCATCCGTTATGCACCCAGAGTTAGTATTAACCCCCAGCCATGAGAAATGGCAACTGCATCGAGGGCGTTTATCTGTAGGCAGCTCAAACGTATTGCTGTGATGATTGTATGGCTTTACACTCCACCAAGCAGCCCCTACTCTGAATTACCTCCTGCTGCAGTGATAAAAGTTTAGCTCAAGTTCTGCCCCTAAAGTTTTAGGCCTGTTGTTGTTTTTCTGTTTGTTGTTATTTTTTTTTCTTTTTTGACAAATGGGGTTGTGCTTGGCCAATATCTATTTGGCTTTTTTTCAGGGTACTTCTAATAGATTGGTGAATTGGTGGCGTCTGTCTGCTGTCAGATGGATAATAAGCGTAGTCTCATCTCGCACCGTGACCTTCTGTTCCAGCAGGGCAGATTTCTCATTTCAGCCGGGTCTGACGTTAGTCTAATATTCACCCAGTCATTTATGGGAAGGGCACCCTGTCATCGACAGAGCTCTGATTTTTCTCACCCGGCAATTTACAGATGTCGGCTTTGCAGTGTGGACTGATGATGTCCTCTGGATGGCTGTATGTCTAAAGTGAGAACAAACGTGTTTGATGACGCCAGTGTCTGTTCTAAAGTTTTAACTGACCATAGGGACCGTCTGCCTGGACGTCAAGTAAGCAGCAGGGTGATGCATTATGAAGCACGTTAGTCTGCATTCTCACAACCTCGGTCCACCGCAGCGAATAAAGATCTCTCCAGAGAGTGAGCCATAGGACCGGATTAAACCTGGGTGAATGATGACAGAAACACATGGGTGAAGCGCCCAGTGGTAGTGTACTTTAGATATGCTGTGAGGATGTGTGTACATGCTAACATAAAGGTGAGGAGTTTGATATTCAGATATAGTTTCAATAGATGAATTTGGATACATCTGCTTCTGCGGCTTGGCTATAGCAGGCCTTGATGGTTTCCACCCAAAGGGGGATGGGATGGCATGTCGGCACATTAGTGGGAGTATGCCTCACCGATCTGGAAAGCTGAAATTGGATTACCAAAGCCAATTAAAATCATCGAAGCCAAGAATGGGTGCAGAGTAGGCAAATGAATCACATAAAACATAAATACAATAATAAGGAATCATAATTATGTGACCTATACTTCAAAATCTTCATGTGTTCAAGTATCATACCCACAGCTTAAATGCAATCAAGCACAATCAAGTGCCCTTTATCGCTATATGGTGTAAGTAGTCCTGGTTCTGACTCATCTAGCCAATTGCAGCTAGCGCTCATCACACGGCCTGTTTTTCAACCTGATGAATGTGCTAATTATGTGGTACCTTTCCTCATTTTAAGAGGAAAACGGCGGCAAAATGTAAGCTGTCACTTTGACTGCCACGTCGTTTTAACGCACCCCCGCAAAGGTGAAACGCAATCGATAAGTGTCTGTGGACCGTTATGTGTAATGTAGGTCGGCTATCTCGCAAAGGTGACAGACTGATTTCACTTACAGTCCGTTCTGATTTCTAGTTTTTTGTGCTAACTAGACTGGTCAGGGGTTTAATGGAGCAGTAAATATGAACCTCCTACCATGAACCTGAACAGCTGGCAGGGCAACCTGGCTGAGGTCATTAGCATCATCATTAGAAAGGATCTGTCTGTGAGATTACTCTGAGGAGATGCAAGAGCTACAGCCAGACGACTGGATTTATCGTCCGGTCAGTCCCAATGCTGGGATCTTGCTGTGTGAAGGTTGTGTTCAGTCACTGGTATAGATAGAAAGTTCAGGTCCAGAAATTACAAATCCAGACCAAAGGTTTTGTTTCAATCAACCAGCTGAGTATAAAGAGCCACAGTCACAAAGTAGTCAGCTGGTTGGCTAAAACAAAATCTTGGTCTGGATTTGTAATTTCCAGACCTGAACTTTCCACCTCTGCTCACTGGAAACAGATCTCGCTTTGACGGATCCATGTCTGTTAGACTAGTGTCTCTGAGACAGTCCGTGGTTTGGGAGCTGGGAGGGAGCAAAAACCTGGGCTGTCTTGGTGCCTCCAAGGTCCTGGATGAGAAACACAGTGTTAGGCTATGCAGATCTTCCTGTGCTGGGTCATTATGCCTTATGGGGTCTCACACTCTAACCTGCAGGTATTTTCTTATGCACCAGAGAACTCACAGCATGTACCGCATGTCATTTGTATTCATGAGGTGCTGCAATTATTCTCGAAGGTATTTTTTCCCCCTATCAAAGCCTGTTGTCTGATTTGTTAGTAACAATGTCACACGTGAAGTGAGACCCAGACCAACTAACAATTTCCTAGTTGGCCTCCAGTCAGCGTTCCCTGTGGCCACACCCTGCCACCCTACGGCGTGCCACACCTAGTAGCACATCTCTTAGTCTAAGAGAAATATAAGTAGGAGCCTTTGTGAGGTATAGCGCTCACTCATCGCCTAACTATGTCGAGCCCTTATGATTGAAGAATGCTTGTTTTCAGAAGCCTCTGCTTATGGATTGCAATTTCGATTTTGGTAAAAACATTATACTGGATTGTTGTCGGTCTGCACCTGGCACAGGTTCCATGAATCACGCTTTGTGCCTGTTCTGGATTTCGATTTATTAAACCGCAGCGATGCATTCTGGTCTCTGATCTCTATCATTACCGACAAGACCGTCAGGATACACAGATTCCAAAGGATAGCATTCTCACTGGAGCAATCAGTGCTGTAGTGAAAATCATACAATATCTGCTGTGTTGAAATACACATTTGCGCAATCTGAAGAGTCTATTTTCCTTCTGAGAGACCAAATGTCCTTTTGCATTTTAAGGATATTTGGAGTTCAGCCCTACATTTCTCTTCCTAAATTAAAACAGTCCAGTTAATTTTTTTTGGTCCTGTTTACACAGGATTAAACAAGCAAATGAATTAGGTACAGCTCACGTTCAGCCCTGTAAACATATTGCAGTGTTTACAGTCGGCCCCTTTGGTTTCTGTTTTTGGTACGATTGCCCGTGCGTGAAGGCCTACAATCCCGTCCTCTCGCTGGTTGCGCTTACTGTGCCTGGTTGGGGAATTCTGTGCGCTTGCCCTGACTTTGTCTGTCCCCTCAGCTCCATCGCTGGCCCCACAGAACATCCAAATCAACGCTCTGTCCTCCGCCCAGCTGGAGGTGGTGTGGGAGCCCCCCCCAGTGGAGACGCAGAACGGCAACATCCAGGGATACAAGGTAAGGGCACCGTGATCCAGCCCCCGCCCCCACGATCCCACCGGACCCCGGTGGCAGCAGACAGCGGCCATAATTGATGCGCCGATTCGCTTTTGGTGTTGGGCTTATTTTACAACAAAAGCTTCAATCACTTGTACATCCTGGTTACTGTCGAGGTGCTCAAGGTTAATTATGCATCGCGGCAAATGGCAGTGTTGACACGAGCCGTAAATCCACAGGAGCCAGACACTGGCGCGCACCTGTTCTTAATGTGCGTTTGCTCTGGGAACATGCAGAATCCCTGATAAGATTTGTCCTCTCCTCCAACTCTTGCTTTAAACTTTACCTGCGGTTCTCATCGAAATTCTGCCGCAGTGCTCCGCCTCCTCTCGGATTCTAGTTGCGAGTTTTATTGCGTTTGCTTCACAGTTTGTCACAACAGACTCTGTTTCCAGTGTGGCTGGTGAGCTTGTGTATAACAGAGTAAACCCTCTTTCTTTTAAACCTGAGCGCTAAAAGAAAAATTTAATATTTTTTTTTTTCTGAATGGCTGGTATTGAGTTCATTTAAAAGTGATAGACTATAGTAGGCTGTATTTATCTTAATATCATACTGGGGTCCAGCATTCATTTTTTAATGGTACTTCTATTTCAGGTTATTTGGCTTTCTTAATATATGAATTAATTTGCTGAATGATATTTAAACTTCTGCCATTCTGTTACATATTGAGTGTGCAGAGTTTTATATATGGCTACACTACATCCATCCATCCATCCATTTTCCAACCCGCTTAATCCTATCGGGTCGCGGGGGGTCCGGAGCCTATCCCGGAAGCAACGGGCACGAGGCAGGGAACAACCCTGGACAGGGGGCCAGCCCATCGCAGGGCACACTCACACACCAGGCTACACTACACTAGAATAATTTATATATGGCTACTACCTCTGTTTTCAAAATATTGCCATGTCAGCACAGTTAACTGGTAATGAATATTAGATGTTTCGATTTACATTGACCAGCTATATGACTGTATCTCTTGTTCCTAATAAATAACAAGAAGAAGTCTACCAGGTGCAGACAACGAGTAGCCTCACCCTTTTTATAACTGGTATACTCGGATGCAGTCTTGAATAGCCCACTGTACTGCAGAAAACCAGAAGTTTCTGCCTAACTTGAGTCCTGTTAGTTGAACTGTCCCATTTTTCTGCAATGGCATAGTAAAGCCTCCACAGAGGAACCTAACAGAGCTGTAGAAGTACAAATATGCACAATTTGCCGTTTGGCACATCGTTTTTGGTTTGGTACACACAATAAAATTAATGATTAGATTTATTTACATGGGTGCAAGAAGATGTTCAACACGGAAAACATTATGCTAAATGTGGCTGTGAGTTGGTTACAGCCAAAGTTGGTTACAGTCAGTCATAATCAGTAGTTTGGGCACATTTTGGTTTCTTAATAAATTATACCAGCACTGGGCAGATAGTAGCAGATTAAAACAAGACTGTCTGTCGCTTCTGTTAAACCAAACTCGGATATGTTGCTGGAAACATCCAACGACTCATTTTAGACGACATCATTCAAGTCTGCGTATGACTGAAGCGAGGTAGAAACAGCCTCCGCAAGTTAGTCTCCCTTTGGCATTTACTTTTCCTAGGAAACTGAGACAATGGATAATTTCAAAGTGCATAGAAATTGCACTGAAATATCCACCCAAAACCATGAGTTTTACGTACAGTCACACCCTAACCCTAATGTATTGACGACAGCTTTTGGAAATGTTAACTTTTGCAGAAACTGATGTCTTCCTTTTTGCATTTGAACCAGATCTATTACTGGGAGAAGGATAACCAGAACGAAACAGAGAAGGTGAAAGTCCTGTTTGTCCCCGAAACGGCCATGAGGCTGAAGAACCTCACCAGCTACACCTCTTATGTGGTCAGGCTGTCAGCCTTCAACGCCGCGGGCGACGGCCCTCTGAGCGAGCCCAGAAGGGGCCGCACTCTTCAAGCAGGTGAGCGCCCCCTTATGGACTGGCCTTCACCGTTGACTTTGTAGCAGTTTGCCTTGAAGCAGAACAGGAGTAGGGCACCGTAGGAGGTATGATATACAACAGCTCCTGGTGTATCACCGCTCTTATTGCTTGAGTCCCTCCCAGGCTCAGGAAAGGCTCACAGGAGTAATAATTAACTTACTGCTATGTTGTTCTGCTGTTTCCACCTTGTCCTTTTCATTAATGGGCTCCAATTCATTTCGGTAATGTAATTGAGCGCGGGGTACATGTTGACCGCGAGGGGCATGATTGAAAGTCATACAATGAGGCTGGTCCACGGCACCCTCCCACCTCGCCTCATCGGATATATTTAGCTAGGAGCTGGCATTATTAACGGCCCTGTTGCTATGCGGCCCCGGTGTTTGCTGTTAATAATCTGTCCGTCTCCGTTAAGCGCGGAATGGGGATAAACAAGAGCGGAGTCCTCGTAAAAAAGGCCGCCAGTCAGTGTGATGGGGAGATGCTAATGCACAATTACAGTGATAATCCTCGTCTTCAAATCTGCTGTGTAACACAAATGCGACATCAAGCTACTGCTACTGTTAAATAAGTTCGACGTGACAGGTGTGTCAGATATGGAGACATTGTAAATAAGATCTTAGTCCTACAATTACCCAGTGTTTCAATACCTCCCCTCCCCAAGCCCCAAGTGTTTCCAGCTACATCACCTTTTCCGAGGTCACCACTACCACTCTCAATGTCTCCTGGGGGGTCCCCCTGTCTCCTAATGGCGTGGTGGAGGGATACAGGGTCGTGTATGAACCATCGGCTCCCATACACGGTAAGTGATGTGTTCTTCCTCCCAGTCACAGAGAGCATTCTTTGGTGAGTGGTTAGGAAAATAGGGCCATCAAGAAAAGATTCTAACCCTAGAGAAGATGCTCCTTCTTCATTTAACCCGATTTCTTTCATTGAATTGAAAAATGGTGAGATTTATCAATGATTTTACACCAACATGAAAAGGTACTGTAAAAACATGTCACATGCACTTAGCCAGAGACGAGGCGCTGAAGTCATTCTAACTGCGCAAAGAGGTGCATTTAACAAAAGACCTTTTCACATCTGATGGCTTTAAATGTCAGCGCTGCAGTTTATGAGCACTCGAATCATAGGAAATAATGTGCATTAGCCTTTGGAAATCAGTCTTGTTAAGATGCTGTAAGACGGCCTTAGTGTAACGGTAACATCCCATTCATCGCAGATCTGATCCTTGTACAATACAGTGACAGTACAGCCATCCTTTGTGCTTTTAGGATTGGGTCTTCCGGAACTCGATAATGTAACGTTTATATTGTGGAAGTGATTACTGTGTCGGCTGTGTATTCTAGTTTGGACATATGTAATATATATGTGGTGGACAAAATAATGGAAACGTCACAATAAAAAGGGACTTTTACCTGTATAATTAAATCACAGAGAGAGATAATGGTGAGTCATACTAGGCTGAATGCCAGGCAGCAGCATGTCTCAGATCTGGAAGAGATCTGGCAATCAGCCCTTTAATATGCGAGATTTCAAAGCATCAGAAGCAGCTGAGGGAGCTCCGACGGGGCAAGAGAGTCTGAATTGCAGGCACATCATTCACAAAAGCCGCAAATTTATAATGTCTCGAGGGCCATAGTCGTAAAAAAGATGACCGCAGATGCCAAGATGAACACTGGCCACGAGTCCAAGCTGCCAGTGGGGGAGAACAGACACTTAACAGGTTAATCGGTAAACACCACAAAAGTCTGGCCTCAAAAATTCTCTCTGACACATCTGTGACCCAGTCTCAACAAAAATTGTGTGTCTTGACCTCCACAAAGCTGGAATTTATGGCAGGACAGCCATGGGGAAGCGATCATGTCCAAGGCCAGAGTACAAAGATGTATAACGTTTTAAGCAGCACCAAAGGCAGACACCTGAGCAATGGGGAAAAAGCAGTGTGGTCTTTTGAGCCATATGATTAAGTTGGGATGGGTGATATATTAATAAAATGTCATATTGTGATTATAAACAGCAGTTTGGCTACTGTGGGTTTTGTGCCACAGCCCAAGCACTTGTCTTCTTGCATAATTAACAGTAATACGGCACTATTACACAAATTCCATCAAGGTATGAGTCTGTTTTTAGCGTAATTTGTCATACCTGTCACATGCTTCATAACTATTAATAAAACAATTTGGTTATCATAATCAGAAAGTCTCAAAACCACCTGTCATATTTTACTGGTCTCTACATTGAAGTTTTAGAACATGGTGATAAATATGGATATTCTGAAAACATCTGAAAATATTGTGATGTCATTTTTAGGGCGTATCGCCCGGCCCTGCCCTTTGGGTTTATGTTCGGACGTTGTCACCCGCAGTACTCGTGTGGGCAGCCTCCTCGGGGCAGGCACTAGATCCGATGATTGATCTGCATCGTCATATAATAACCCAGGAAAATAAAGGCGTTTTACAGGACCAGGTGCATCCTATGGTGCAAACACTGTTCCCTCATGATGATCCCATATTTCATGGTAATAATGCCTCCATTCACACTGATAACAAGTTCAGGAGTGGTTTTAGCTCACCAGGATGTAGTTCAACGCCTTCCCCGAGCTTCACAAACACCAGACCAAAGCTACAGAAATTTCATGGAAAGTGCTGGAGTGCAGAATGCAAGGTAGATTTTCATCTCCTTCATCCCTCAAAGAGCTGGACCTCTTTCTGTGTGGAGAATGGTCCAATATCTCAGTACACGCAGCTCGGGATGGCATGACATCATTTCTAACTGAACCTTTCCTAAAGGCAAATGCTCCTCCAAGGTATTGTTAAGGCTCTATAGGAGTTTCTTTTAATTTGTCCACCTACTCTGTGTATATGTTATCTCGATATACAAGGCATATGTGTCTGTGTCTGTGTCTGTGTGTGTGTGTGTGGTAACACTTTACATTAACTTGCACCTTCATAATGCTTTTATATTGCATTCATAAAACGTTCAGTGTACCTTCATAATGTATTCATTAAGTGTTCATAAAACATTCATAAACATCATCTATGTATATCTTAACATACTAACACCCCTTAACACCTGTAATATGCATTAATAACAAACATTATATAACAATAACAAACATTGTAATTGCATAATCATGTAATGCTTGTTATTAATGTATATTACAGCGGTTAAGAGATGTTAGGATGTTAAGGTGTAACTTATAACTTGCTTATGAATGTTCTATGAATGCATTATGAAGGTGCACTTAATGTAAAGCGTCACCATATATGTATGTATATTGTATGTATATTGTAAATGCTACAAGATCATCTACTCATGTCAGAGACAACCCCCCCTCCCCGCCAGAAAAAATCTTCCTTTGATTTCTGAGATTGTGAGGTGAGTGTTAGGGACGTAAAGCTTTAAAATACCAAAGACCGAGATTAGTGGCACCTGCAGGAACAAACCACCGACAGAGCTGTTATTCCTTGTTTACCACAGATGAAAAGTGGTGACGGTATTTAAATTGAAAGTCATCCAAATGTCATTCTTGTTATGTGAGAATATTTATATTAAAACTATGTATAAACAGGGAGATATGCATCTGCAACCGAAATTCAGGATATGCAGGAATGAATGATTTCAGTGACCTCAGAATGCGTTAAGTTATGTCTTGTATAGGCGGCTGACTGATGGTTGGGATCTCCTCTCTTTGTATTCGGCAGGTGTGAGTAAGGTGGTGACCGTAGACATCAAGGGCAACTGGCAGCGCTGGCTGAAAGTACGAGACCTGACCAAGGGTGTGACCTATTGCTTCAGAGTTCAAGCCAAGACTATCAGCTATGGACCTGAGTTGGAGGCCAACATCACCGCAGGACCAGTAGAAGGTGAGAGCCACAGAGTTTGCTGTAGGCCCAGACGTTGCATCTGCTGCACAGGATGGATCTGCCCAGTGAGGTTTATGGATCGTCATGATCCAGCACCAGCACATCAGGGATTCACAGCAGAAAAGCACTTCATCAAATATGGATCGATAGTTTGCAGGCCTGCGGTTGAGCAAAGAGGTAGCATCACAAACTTTCATTGATTTAAGTCATTAAACAGTGGGCTGTTTGGGGTTTGCTTTAACTGCTCTCCTTGTTAGCTACTGGGTGGTCTGTCCATATTTGTCTCGGCTGTCTTGCTCGTCGAGAGACCGATAAGGAATGCCGAGCGCATTCAGCTCCTTTTTGTCATCCTGTAATAATACACTCTCTTCAAAAAGTGGGCATCTTTGGCCTGAGCAGTGGCTGTTGACCAGTGGCTATTGATCATCTGCCAATGACGTCTCTGTAGCGACCAGTCCAGATTTTACAGTTACCATAACGGATTCTTCCTTCATGTCTACAGGATCTCCCAGCTCTCCCACAAAGATGTCAATCACAAAGTCTTCCTCCTCCCTGACGATTCACTGGTCCCCAGGAGATAAAGGGGCAGGGCCTATAACAGGTTATGTTATTGAGGCACGTCCTTCAGGTGAGGGCATGTTTTGTATCTGGCGTTGCTTACATTTTCAAGACATGGTTTGCAGTTAATAGTAGAGTTGTTGCAGAGTGGCAGATGGACCAGTCAAAAGATTAGTCAAAATAACCTTGAATCAACATACTTCCTTTTAAAATGGAAGTGTGTCTTGGAAGTTTTGACATATCAGCTGCTATAAATACCTTTTTAGGACATCGATAAGTAGCATTTCCAAATAACTATTGAATATTTAAAGATTTCTTTAATTGAACACTACAGTGGAGATACAGAGTGTATATCACAACTCTCAGTGAATGCTTTTTTCTTAATTTCCTCGAAAAAAAATAGCATCTCTCAAAGCAGAAGATTTTTCTACAGAGAAATAGGTTCACACAGAAATGCACGGGAAGCTTCTCTTTTTGGTGACATTTACATTGCAAGTGACGTTCCTCCTGCTGTGTTTGCAGACGAGGGCTTGTGGGATACCTTTGTGAAGCACTTGTCCCCCAGCAGTACGTCTCACTCAGTCAGCCTGGATCGCCTCAGGCAGGGGGTGAGCTACGAGTTCAGGGTAATCGCAGTCAATCACTTTGGATACGGCGAGCCCAGCATGCCCTCTGCTGCCCTGTCAGGTAATTACAGTCCTTAGAACTCCACTGATGTTTATCATCAGAAAGGACAGGATATCAGTCATTGTGCTTTTTTTTTCTTTTGTTCTTTTCTTTTATCGGAAAAAGTGAATTAATGTTGTCTTACACAAGGGTTGCCTGAGAAGTTAAAGCAATTCAAATCAACACGGCATTAATTGTCCATTGTGGCAAAATTTTTGTAGCAATTGACGGCAACCTTGCTTTGCCTTAATGATTTTACGTTCATTTACAATGCAAATGGGATTAATTCAAAGGGCAAACATACAATTCCATTTGCATTTAAAGAAAATTTAAGCTACTAAGTATTTTATTTCTCAAAATCCATTGCTTAATAAGAAAAACATTGATTGCTGTTAGAGGACATTTGAGATGTTTGCATTTCTAAAGGGAATATCAGCGTAATTAAACAGTGAGGCAGATTAGAGGGCGTAATGAAACACACTTAGGACACACTAAAGATTAGAGAAGTGACATCATGTTATATTAAAAAAACGAGAGACTCACATTGAAGTTGTTTTACTTATTTTTTCTTTGTTTGCCTGTTTGTTTCATCCTCCCTTTCTCTGGGGTACTGCCTTGTGCTGTTTGGGATACTGCTTTAGACCCAGAGAGTACTGTACAGTGTAATCAAGCCAGTTCGCTTTCTTGCCTTAATTTTCAGCCAGCTGCGGACAAACTTGGCCTAAATGGCACCTTCTTGAGGTCTGCATATCATCTACCCCTCAACAGGCCGGCATATACTGATGAGGGAATCCTGTTTCTGTCCATTTTTAAACCGCTATCTATCATTATGATTAACGTGAAGGACATGCTGTTTTATTTCATGGAGAATTTATAAAATATATTCATGCTTATAACAGAGATTCTTTGCAGTTATAATGTTTATGTGTGACTCAAAGGGGAGACCCTGCCACTTGTTCAAGTGGAGCTTTTCATTTAAACCAAAGGCTAAAACAGCATAAAGGGAACGTGTCTGACGTGAGGCCAGGTTGCTCTCTGATGACTGTGAGGAAGGCAGCTTAACTTTTGGCACCCCCTGCTGGGAGAGGGCGTTAGCACATCTTCCCCCAGCGTTTCTCCGCACTAACGCAGCCATGCATCTGGCCATCTTGGTGCACACACAGCCCAGTCGGAGACTCCTTTTTACGACGAGTGGTGGTTCCTCGTCGTCATGGCGCTCTGCGGCCTCATTCTGATTCTGCTGCTGGTGTTTGGCCTGCTGCTCTACGGCCAGAACAGGAAGTACAAGAGTTGCAGTCCCGGTGAGTGGAACCCTGGGTCTTCCGCTGCGGACACTTGACCTGCCCGTTGGCGCTGCCAGAACCGGCATCGCCTGCCTGCAGAGGAGCACTTCAGGAGCTTATAGTCCACACTGCAGACAGGGATCATCTGACCACATACTGCCTCCCTCTCACCACACTACCCAGCTAAACAGACCACACTACCCAGCTAAACAGACCACACTATCCAGCTAAACAGACCACACTACCCAGCTAAACAGTGCACCCACAGACACGTGCTCTCGATAAATAAACAAAGTGCAATGTTACTCTGTCGTTACATCCTTCAGGTTCACTTTTGTGATTTAAAACCGGCTTTTTTTGTTCCGACGCAGGAAAACATATTTCCACCGTGGAGGAGGCTGTCACACTTGATAACGGAGGCTTCACCGCTCTCGAGTTGAACAACCGACACCTGAACGCTAAGAGTTCTTTCCTGAAGAAGAATGGGACAAGGTAAGGGATGATTCTGGACTTGAAGCTGAAGAAGTCTTTCGGTACATCGAGAACTTCACATATACTGCAGAAAGGTTGTTTCCTGGACATGGACGGTTACACGCAGACAATTTAGGGCTCTCCAGAGGTTTGCAAGATGGCAAATGGCATTACCTGGTCAAAATGGGAGCGAAATAAAATTAGGGTGCAGTTTGTGAGCGATGGCCTTTCCAGTGGAGAGGCTGCCCTGAGGGGACGTGGGTCAGAAAGGCCCCTGAAGTGATGATTGCAAGTGACGTGAGGTGCTGAGGCAGCAGGTCCTGCTTGAGGGCCACACGGAGCCGGGGCCGGGTCCTTCGTGGTGTCTCCTCCTATTAGTGCTCCGTAAATGTGATTACAGTAGTCTGCCCTTGTGACCCGCCCACGGGGTCTTCTGTAGACCTCATCTGCGGCGGTCCGCCTTACCGCCTTGCCGCGAAGTGCAGGTCTATGAATCCACCATCTTTTATTAATACTTTACAAAAGTTTTACAGGCTGTGGCTCATAGCGGACGTCAATGATTGTTCTTCATTCATCCACGCGTAAACATTTAACATGGTCAGTGTTACAGGGCCCCTGGGGTCTGCCTCAGGCAGCACAGTGTTGGGGTATGCCCTGGACAGGATGCCGATGGCTGTGATTATGCTCACCTAAAGCAGTGTTTCCCAAGCCGGTCCTCGGGGGCCCCTAGACGGTCCACGTCTTTGCTCCCTCCCAGCTCCCACAGCAAAAATGTGAACCGGCTGTAGGTCCCCGAGGACCATGTCGGGAAACACTGAGCTATGCACGTCTGTGACCGATGACTGTCAGTGGCTCTGTGGATCTCCTCCTGCGTGTCCCCTGGCATCCAGGTCCCCCCCACGGCCCAGCCCTGGAGGCCTGCATTACTCTGATGAGGACTTGTGCAACAACTACAACGGGGCCATCCTGACGGAGAGCACCACCCTCACCGAGAAGCCCGCCGAGGTCTCGGAGTCAGAGGTAGCCTTCCTCAGCATCCCCCACCTACCCCTTCAGCAACGTGGTAGTAAATTACATGTATAAAAGTGCCCTGTAACTACAGGGAGATGATTGGCTGAAGATCAGCAGCTTCAGACCTGTGAGCAGCCACACAGGCAACCGCCAGCATGTCCCCTTATTACTAAATTACACTTGTCTTTCTGGGTTCCTGATCCAGAAGGATCCTGGAACCCAGAGGGTGGAGACTTGTATTCGGAAGGTCACTAGTTCGGAACCCAGGGACAGCAGAACAATAGCACCACCACTCTGGTTTTCTTAATACTAAATTTCAGTTGCCTTTCTGGGTTCTGGATCCTTCCAGATTCTGACCCCAAGAGGGAGGAAACTCACATCAATGAATTAGGAATATGTGCCTATGTCCAGATGGACACTGATTTGAATCCCAAGGCCAGCAGAACAGTAGCGTTGCTACTGGGCCCTTGAGCAAGGCCCTTAAGCTCGATGGATACTAGATAAATGGCTCACCCTACGGTCTGACCCCAAACCTGTATGTGCGCATCACAGAAGAGCAAGATGGGATTTGCGTAAAATCAAATGACAAACGAAAGAATGTTACTCGTCTCTTTTATTTCAGCATCTTAGAAGGATCCCTTACTTATTATGCAAACGCACGTTTCGTCTGAGTGAAGCTGCAGCACGCACTCCTCTCCCTGCACAGGGAGCCAGACGCTAATCTCCCCTGTTCCCTCTTCCTGCCCCGCAAGGCCACGGACAGCGACTACGAGGACGAGCGTCCCAAGCACTCCTTCGTTAACCACTATATGAGTGACCCCACCTACTACAACTCCTGGAAGCGGCAGCAGAAAGGGCTGAAGCCGGCGCCTGCCTACTCTTACGAGGATTGTGCCGCCGGGGACGGAGAGTCCTACTACCAGACGGTGGTGACCCAGCACAGCGTGGGAGGGGCCTACACGGCGGCAGGGCAGCCCGCCCCCGGCTCACGGACTCCCGTCACCGGATTCTCCTCATTCGTGTGACGAAGGACGGCTCCTTCGGGCGTCCGCACACAGCCGTAAGCGGGAGGAGGGGGTCTCCCCTTCCTGTCTGTAATTATTCGTCAGTGCTGACACGTAACAGCTGTGATTTGCAAAGATGGCAACTGGGAAAAAAAGATTTACTGTTTGCACAATATTGTAACCCGGTGTACCTCTGCCCCGTGTAAGAGAGGCCCTCCAATCCTGACAGCTCAGCTCTGCTCTGGGGAGATGAAGGAATGTTCCACATAAACTATTCGATCTGTTCCGTTTGTCCAAAACTGAATAGAAAATTCCTCGTGAAAGACGTTGGCTTGCGAGGCTGTTCCGGCATATCGGTTTTGTGGATTCTTCAAACAATACGCACCTTTAATTTTTCCTTTGCTGCGCGAACGCAAGTTTACAGACTGGTTGCAAAAATGGGCTCCTCGAGGTCCCATCTTCCGGGTTTTCATCAGAACAAGCCGGCGAACAGATTCTTTTGGCCGTTTATATGTAGAAAACAATATTGTGATTTATGGATGACGTGTTAATTCGAAGTATCCTCTGACAATGACATTTACAATCCTGTAATCACATGACTCTCAGTCACATGAATCATTTTACCCACAATTCACTGCTGAAGCTGAAAGCGATATTGCACTCGGTGGGGTGGGATGGAGGGGGATTGCGGCCATGCCGATCATCACCAAAACTGCATTAAAGTAAAAATGTACCATGGGGTAGCAGGACATAGGTTTCCGTCATCTGCGGTGGGGAGTCGTAGAGCGGATTGAAATTACATAAGTGAGAGCAAGTTAAAGGCGGGTGAAAAACAACTATCTGTCCTTGTCCCAAGTTCACCGTCTGCATTACATCATACACAAATGGAAGGTCGGTCGAACGCTACACGTTTTGTGAACCGTTCTGCTTTTTAGTTCCCATCAGTCTTGACATTAGAGCTCCTACTGGTGTGAAAAGTCATGTTCCCTTGAAGATTTGTTGCTCTGATTCCTTTGTATGAATGTAATTTTATTTTAGTTTGAAGTATGATAAAACGCCACCTTTGCACACACTGACTGCACTCGTAAGCCATACAGAATTTGCTTTAAAAAGGAGGTGCATTCGCGAGTTTTTTTCTAGTTCTGTTCTTTTTTTACCTTTTACAAGCAAAAACATAAACATTGTTCCTTTTTGTTGCTTTTTTAGCTTAGCAATATGTACTGTATATGTGTATTTTTAGGATAAATTTTGTACAGATAAAAATTTTTACTGTAGTGTTCTTGCCAAGGTGGTGTAGTTCTGTAGTGATGCATTACACCCATCCATTTTTGCAACGTGATAGTATATGGAAATCAATAAAGAGAATGAGTTTTAAAATAAAATATGCCTGGTAAAATGGAAAGGTCTGTGATCCCATGGAGTAATAGCACTGAGAAATTCAATATATTTTTGTCAGCAGATTGGAATCCGAGATAATTCCTAACCGAACATCCTTTCTTTAACCCACGGCATATAAACTCACTTTTCACAAACTAAGGCAATTTTCTCATCACACCTCCAGCTCAAATGAATTGTTCACTGTAGATCCTGGTGGCTCTGTAACCTTATACTGTTAATCCTCCTGATTTCTGATTCTGCTTGTGTTGTTCTGCCAGAGAACAATAAAGGGGGTTTCCTCACCAAGATGACAATGAATCGAGATGCAGTAGCACTTAAATCATCTCTTATCATGTCCGTCATATTCACAGGACTCTCGTCTCTTCTTTCATTTGTTCTTCTGAATGATACCGCAGAACGCGTGCTGGAAAATGGTGGATGCATCACACACAGACAAAGCCTTTCGCGATCACGTGTGGACGGCAGGTGTTGTGGTTACGTTTTCCACTTGCCAGGACTCACCGCCGAGCCAGGCAGCCTGGAGCAGTGAGGCTCTCTGGAACGCAGCCTTCAGCTCCTGGAGCTCATGTTGGGATGGTGCAGCTGAGTGTGACGCGTTCCTGAAGCAAAAACTAAGCAGCTACGTAAGCCAAGATTAAGTTATCCAGATGGTGAACCAGCTGTGATGCTTTTACTGCAGATGGAATTTAAGGAAGTCTCTTCTATACTGCTAACACTTAGACATAACCTGGAAATCTCTCTTTTACATTATATGAACATTAGGCCATAGGGTACACATTACTCAAAATTCTTCATATATAGGTGGGTAATTAATTATACTCTGTTAATTAACGCTTTTATGCAGAGGAAATTAATACTCTTTTTATGTAAATCTTTGATTTTCTTGAAATAAAGTGGCACTATAAAGCTATGTGATGCTGCGCAGAGTAAGACTTTTCGTCATGCGGTGCTGCCGTGCTTTTCATGCCTTCCGTCGTTAGGATTTCCAGCGGCGTCGGCGGACCCTCATGGTCTCCTCCTGAATGGTTTGCTAATCCTCTGAGAATGGGAGGCGGGTTGGAGCTACTTCCAGGTGGCTGAGCCTGGTCACGTCTGACCGCGGCTCAGCTCTGTTCCATGCCAGAAGAGGTGAAGCTTCACCACAGGAAGGAGGTTTTAAGCTGGTTACCAGCTCAGCAGGCCGCTGACCACCAGCAGCAGGACCTGTATCGCTCTCTAATTCCATGTTATCCCTCCACAGTGTGAAAGAGAGCCAGAGTCCTGGTAAGAAAGGCTTACGGAGTAGGACTGGGTTTTAATGCTGGAAGAATTAAGTCTTTCTTTAGTATGAAATTGAGAAACTTGATTTATTTCTCTGCCAGGTTTTAAGAACTTGTAGCCATGGCCTCGCCGCTACATCACATTTTCCTGCGTGTGATATTTTGAGTACATATTTCAAACTACATTTCCCATATTTCCCGTTTTGCTTGAAGCTTATTTGATGATTTAATGATTCATAGGCCTCCCATTTCTAAACAATTATGCTCAAATCAATTGCATATTCAATCCTCTACATTTCTATTCAGAATCACACGACTGTCTTTAATGTGGTGTTTCCCAGTCCGGTCCTCAGGGACCCACAGACGACCCACATTTTTGCTCCCTCCAAGCTTCTAGTACAAAATCATGGACTGTCTGCTGGTCCCCGGGGACCGGATTGGGAAGCACTGCCTTAAAAAAATAATGCTCTGGTTCTGTTTGTTTTCACATTATTGGTTATACTTTATTGTTCGTTTAGTTTTAGTCCTCTGTATAACCAATTATTACTTATCTCCCTTGTGTTTAGCCTCCGCAGAGGTGTTGACAGTAACCAGAGAGTAATGACGTTCACTCAGTCTGTGCTGTCCCCACCTTGTCAGTGCAAAAAAAAAAAACTCACTGTGCGTACAAAGGTCAAGTACTGAAAATACAGTATAACCGGATTTGTGGATTTGACATTGATGGTGTAAGTTATTCGTGAGTTAGCTATGAACAAATAACTGGCATATTTTTGGATGATGTGT
This sequence comes from Mormyrus lacerda, assembly GCA_015163995.2. Classification (NCBI taxonomy): domain Eukaryota; kingdom Metazoa; phylum Chordata; class Actinopteri; order Osteoglossiformes; family Mormyridae; genus Mormyrus; species Mormyrus lacerda. The sequence goes on along the minus strand of JAABNX020000106.1, from coordinate 22,768,800 downwards.
AGGCCGAAAATATATAAATGATATTGAAATTGTTTTTTCTGTCTCTGTGACGTTGGAATCTCACATTTCTCACAGTAACTTTTCGACTTTGCAGTGCTGTTAATTTTACTCTTTTACCAATGGATAACAAGTGTTATTCACAAATTTTCACATTTACGTGGATCTTCCGCCCCCTAACCTTCACGAATGTGAAGGGGTGACTGTACCTCTCATTTGTTGTCACTGATCATGTGACTTTGTTGCGACTAACTAGGCTTTGTGATTTAATTAACCTGCCACAGTACCTATTTTTTTTCCATTATCAACCCTCTGTGTTCAGTTATTTACAAAGACCTAACTTTCAGACAAAAGAGGTAGAGTAAAAAAATGGCAGTTTCAGAAAAAAACTCACTCCAAGATTGTTGAGACCCACTAAAAGCTTTCTCTTCTTATGGTAAACATATTTCAACTTTGATCTAGTTCGTGCATAGTTACCATGCCCATACTGTAGTTCCTCTATCTTTTCTCAGCCTTATCACTTATCTGCACATGGTGAACTTTGACATTGTACACAAAGTGATTATAAAGTACCAAAAATAATGATATTTTTATGAGATTTGTTCTTTTTTTAATCATATTAAAATGAATGGATGCATCTTCCATAGCCTCTCTCTTTGGGGAAGGGACCCACAGCTCAGAAGGTGGGGGACACTGCAGAATGGATGCCAGTTAATTACAGGACACACTAACATAGTCACACCCTACGGGTAATTTAGAGGCGGGCCAGCAAAATGGCAAATCTTTGGACTTTGGGATGAACCAGACGACCTGCAGGAATTCCACACCGACCCGAGGAGGACGGGCTGCCTCCACATACAGGTCTGGGGTAACATTGGAGTCTGTAACCATGACGAAGTGCCCTGGCAACTGTCCAGTATGGCTGACAGCTGACAAGTCGCATTCGGTTTGTTTTATTGAGGCGGTTTTCTTAGGTAGTAACGTATTCAAAAATCAACATGGAGCTTAACTTCCAGGGTGGCCAGTGGCACAGTGATCAGCACTTCTGCCTCACACCAGGGCTCTATGTGTGTGGACTTTGCATGGTCTCCTCCTGTCATCATGGGATTTCCTCTGGGAACTCCAGTTTCCCCCCACAGTGCAACAAGCTGAGGTTAAGTGGAGTGTGTGTGTGTGTGTGTGTGTGTGCGTGTGTGTGCCCTGCATTGGTGCCCCATACTGGGTTATTCCCTGTGTCGCGCCTGCGACCCTGAATGGGATTAGCAGTTACAGAAAATGGATGGATGGAACTTAACTTATTTCCCACAAAAGGAAAAGCTGATTGTTATTATGTTTATTAAAGCCACACAGGCTGTACCCCATTCCCATGATACCTGGGCTGCTCTCCAGCTGCCCCAGACCCCTGACCAGGATAAACCGTAAGGTGGATGGGCGGATTTACTAAATTTAATCATTGGTACATAACAATAATGAAAATATTTCGATTGTTCTGGTTTTCGGCACGAGTGTTTCCTTAGGGACCCACAGACGGCCCACATTGCTGCTCCCTCCCAAAAACATGGACTGTTTGGGGGCCCCTGAGGGCTTGGGAAACACCGATCTACATGTTTGTATATAAGATATAGAGAAATAAAACTTTTTGGATTAGAAAACGTATGGTTTATAAACACATCAAAGATTTTATATTCTTTCAACAAATTCAGCAAATCACATTGGATTCTGGGACAGTATAATAAATTAGTAATGGACATTCTGCCATTTAATTTGTTATTTGTTTGAAGACAGCTTAATGATGTCATTTTCTGTCAAATTATATACCTAAATCGTTGTCTATGACCACTGGAGTAGAATGTTTGCAGAATGTTGTCACTAAGAAACTCAGCTGTGGAGGATATGATTGCGGCATGTCTGGTTTATTACTTTACTTTATATTGCAATTATTGGTCCTTTCTATTCTTGTCTAACTGAGCACCACCATCCTTCAGGGTTTGGCTGTCAGCTATGCGCTGTTTGTCACTTGCAGGCCTCCATACCACGGGCAGGATATCACTCCTTGTCAACCTCAGGTACCCAGTCGTCCCATTTTGCTGCTGGTTGCCCAGGTGACATGCATCACCCTGCCTGCCTTAACAGCCAGATCATGATCTGCTTAATTTCCTGGGACACCAGGTCAATCTGTCGTATATTCTTTTATGGCCAGACCTTGTGCTGTTCCCCGCCAAGTGAAAAATTAAGAAAATGGATTATATAGCAAAAGTAATAAAGAATAAAATGTATGCCTGCTTGTATTAATCTGACATCTTCTTTAATCTGACAAGCTACTAAACTGATTAATATCTATGAATTAATGTTCTTCTCCAGTATGGAGAGATTTATTCTTTGGAAGTATGGACCACTGCAGTTAAGCTGAAAATATTGCGGGGTGGATGCAAGTTTGATTACAGAGGTGGAGCTCAACACTAATGATTGACACTTTTAAAAATGAAGACACAGAATTGGAAACAGATAGCTGTCTGCTTAGGTAATCTCTGAATCTCTGAAAGGAGAGAAGTTTCAGAAATACAGCACTGCTGTGAAATGTTATTGATGTCAGGTCAGGTTTTTTTTTTTTACACTAAAACTGTGAGCATGCTTGCTTGGATTTTAATAGCTCAGCTTGTAGTGACTGTTGTGAGAAGTGATTTTCGTCAGAAAAGCGACAGGTGCAGGACAAACAGCTACATCTTTAACCCACAACTGAGTTTTAAATGTGGTGAGTTTGAAAAAAGTCATTTGGCTAATATCACCTTGACCTTGGACCAGCATATGTCATGCAAAGATTTCTCCAATTGGTACAACTTGCTAACCAGGGTGGTGTGGTGGGGGGCTGACAGTAAAGGGCCCCTGCAATGGGGGTGCAGCCGAGGGGTAGATAAAACTTTTCAACTGGGGGGGTTTCTCAAATGCGATCAGAGTGCATAAATGTCATGATGGTGTGTTCCACAGGCTGGTGGAATATAGGCCATGAATCAGGGGTTTGGAACCCCTATTGTACTGGATAAGCCACTGGAAGACTGATGGATGGAAATTAAATGCCTTTCCTTTTTTCCATTCTGTAAGTGTTTCTCTGTTCTGTGGAAATCCATCACCCCATCAACCCAAAGCACCCCATCTGTACAAATTCCGTCGTGACCCTGTACTGCCCAGTTCCAAATCCCATTTAAGAGTCTCTGGGATTATTTGACCCGTCACTGAGCTTTGTTTAATCCAATGGGAGCCAGCGACGTAACTAGTAGGTTAAACCAGTCCGTGATGCATAATGCATAACTGCCTAATCCACAAAAGTCCAAGCCTTGGAAAATTTCCTAGTCTCATAAAAAAAAAATGCAAAATGGGAGATTCCTCTTACACACAAATAGTAAATATATGACATAAATATTCAGCCCCAAGCTATGACTAGCTTAATGTTTCTGTAGATTTTCCCCACAATTCACTGTGGGGACACTCACATTGTCCATTGGCACTGGTGTCCAACGTGAAGTAGGTGTGTTTATCACAGCCCACAGGGGCGCAGTAGAGGCATGGATGCCCTGGCAGATGGGGGAGGGGGGGCAGCACTTAACAGGGGCCCTTAAATGCATACAAGTATAAAATTATATATTGTTCATGGGGTAGGGGGAGGGGGGGGGGCTGCAGCCCTTATAACAGGCTACCAGCATATACTGCAGGACCACTTGGAGGAATGGGGATTTGGGTAATTCTTAATATAATATAATACAGATATGATTCCATCTTTAATAAGCATATCGTCTTTAATAACCTTACTGGTGTCCATTGTGTTTATACTTATTTGTTTTTATCCCAGAAGATCTGAGTTACCGTGGTCATTAGTTGTGTTAAACTGGGTCAGTCAATTACACTGAGCAAAAAAAATGGGACTTATCTGTACCTGCTTTCTGAAAAAAATGTTTATTTGGAGCATAATAGGCAGCTGTGTGTGCTAACAATGGGATTAACTAGAAGTAATCTTTACCTCTCAATAGGCAGCTAATTACAATTAGTTTTATCTCTCTTGAATGATTTTAATCGTTTTTTAAATAGGATACTTGATTCGTTAATGAGATAATATAGGCTCAGGGTGGCTTTTGATGGGGCTGGGTTAGTGCTTCAGTACTACAGACTTTTATTGAAACACTTACTGTGTGTGTTTGAATAACAAGCTATGGCATCTTAAAGGACACATAAAGGACACATAATTTAACGTTTGCTCTTTGATTGCTTTGCTTGTGCTGTTTTGTTGCTAAGCACTTCACTGGGCAAATCGCATCGCTAGTTTGAATGAAGGCACAACTTAGCTAGTTGCAGCTGTTTCTGACAGAAGAGCACCTACACAAAGACTGCACATGTACAAAGAAAATGTTGATTTTCACTTCAGTTTTAGGGCTGGGATGCAGGGATGAAAAAGGATGATGATGTGTATTATCTCTGAACGTCCGTTTCGATATACAAATATTATTCGAAATGAGCTCTTGTCACATTGTTGTTAATTATTGTTTTTTTTTTTTTCGTAACATAAGCCTACCATCATATTATATGTTATGAAATGAACACTTTATATTTCACACATAATATTTAAAAAGCTACAGGCAGAAATAATACAATTTGTTTTTTTGCAAATCATTTCACTCAGTCTTTTGTTTTTGACGGAAGTTTTGTTACAAATCTTTTAAATATGCTTTTCAAACCAAAAGAAACTATTTCACATATGAAGAAGACATTTCACTTTCTAATTTCACATTTGTTTTTTTATTAAGGAGAATTAATGTTTATTTCCAAGAGTGAAGTGCAAACTTAACAGATAGGCCTATGATTCGGTAAAGACGGGCATAGCCTGATATCACTGCAAAGATCCTGATTTCACTGGAAAAGGGACATTTCTGTTTGCCCACTCCTGTCTGAAAAGGTACTGTCCCCAAAGGAAAATACTTATAATACCTTGACTCAGACAGTTATTTCAAAAAAGAACATTCTTAACTGAACCAGAACACTTAAGGTATAATTATGAAATACTGTAGTTTCTTACCCGCCCATCTCCCATCAGAGACATGCTGTATGATAAATGTTTGTGCAGGTGTGAAAATGTATAGTGAAGAACATACGCACAGTGCACGTTCTGTCATCTTTCCATTGTTTCAGATATGACGATTGATATAATCCATACAATTTGATTCTTACAAAATTGCAATAAATAACTTTTTTCGTAATGTTTTCTGTTCATTGTTACATTTGTCCTACATGAAACATTAAAAAAACAAAAAAAAACTATGGTTATCACCTTCATAATTAAGCTCTATTCCTATTGGCAGTGAATTAGCAAATGGCCACCCAAGTATTTCATAAAGGTGGGATGCTTTGATAAAGTTTTGCAGTCTATCGAGATGTGCTAACTGTACGTATAGTTTTAACACTGGCAATACAATCTAGTAAGGTATTTCAGACTGTCTACCATTACATATGTTAGTGCTTTCTTTAATTAGTTACTTATTTATTATTTTTCTGACTAATCGCTTTCAGTTTCTGCCCTTAAAAATGACGGTAGCGTTTTTGGTAGGGTAGCGCCGATCGATAGATATATCTGTCGAAACGCGATAAGGTAGCAGAACTCGACAAGGTAGGACAAATGGACAGAACACCGGGAAGTAATTATGGCTCTTCAGTGATATTGCACGACCAGCATACATATATCATTGTTTCTCGTCTTTTCTCACGGTTTTAATGTAAACTTTGCCTATACAAAGTGAAGGCTATCACGTCTTTGGTAGTTAAAGAGTTAAGGGGAAGGAGTGGATTTCTTTGTACGCAAATGGGTAGCTGTCCTTTACTCCACATTAGGCAAAGCCTTCTGACATGATGAATTTCGGTTTTTTTATTATTTCACAATTACATTAAGGGCAAGGGGAAATCTCCATATAAGGCATGTAAATCTGAGACACTAATATGACACGTGAGACTGAACAAAGAATGATATATGAAGCGGAGGCAGAGCGCGTTACGTAATCCAGAGTGTTTGCCTTTCAGCAGTAAAAGTTGCTGGTAAATTATTAACAGAGGTTTTTAAAAGCCGTACAGTGCTGCAGAGAAATTGAAACGCCATTTCAGGTTATATCTTTCACTATATTTTTTCGAAAGGCCGGAGAGACCTGAACCATGAGCTACGCATGGTATTTCTCGGCAGAGACCTGGGCTCTGATTTTATTATTATTCACCTTAGTTATCGCGTGAGTATTGACTATATACCTACAACACACACATATATAATGTTGTGTTTTGCAGCTATCTTAGGGCTTCATAAAACGGCATCATAGTATTTTAATTTACTTTTGTTCATGTTTTTTTTTCCTAAACTGAATTAGTGTTTAGCTGATTTTTTTAAAATGCAGTAATATTTGACTGTACAATTCACAAGTTTAGCTTACTTGATGTATTACATGCTTGACATGTGTACTCATATTTATGTATGTATATATACAAGATTTTGGGTAATTTTCACCTGAAAAGTATAGTGAGTGAGTTATTTCTGAGTATAAATGCTCAGAGATTTTATTGCTTTGTAACACATGATTAAAATCCTCACTACTTTTGTGTGTACTGTAACCCTTCGTTTGTTATTGACAGTTATGGGTATTGGCCTTATGGATTCTTTAAAAAGCTGGGAATTCCAGGACCAAAGCCCCTCCCATTTATTGGAACACTTTTGGAATACCGCAAGGTACATTTAAAAAATACATACAATCCTCACCCATGTGAAATGCTTTAATTGTTTTAACATTTTGAAATGTTAACGTGTAATAACATGTTGAAAATGTATTGTGTCACGTTTATCCAGGGCTTCTTCAATTATGATGTGGACTGTTTCCAAAAATATGGGAAAACATGGGGGTGAGTACTACTTTCGAATCATACAAGAAGATCAATGAATAATCCAGTAGAGCTTTGTGATACATACATGTATATTTGAGGCATCAGGACTGTGCTGATGTGGCTTCACTTTATATAAGAACATAAGAACTATACAAACGAGAGGAGGCCATCAAGCTCGCTTGGGCAGAACTTAACTAATAGTTAATTGTTAAAATCTTATCTAGCTCTGATTTAAAGGAACCCAAGGATTCAGCTTGCACTACGTTATCAGGAAGACTATTCCTACTCTGACTACATGCTGCGTAAAGAAGTGCTTCCTTAAATCTAGTTTGAAATGTTCTCCCGCTAATTTCCACCTATGGCCACGAGTTCTTGTATGTGAACTAATGCTGAAGTAACTATTTGGTTATATTTGTTTTATATTGTAGAATATTTGATGGCAGACAGCCTGTATTGGCTATTATGGACCCAGGAATGGTCAAAACCATTCTAATCAAAGAATGCTACACCTTCTTTACTAACAGACGAGTAAGGCAACATCACTTAATTCCACCTGCAGCTTATAAATGATGAAGCGCCTGCAAAAGGCCCCCGTATGTCCCAAATTGCTGAACACCGTTTGATTTGTAGAACTTTGGCCTCAGTGGTCCCCTGCATGATGCCGTCTCAATCGCAGAGGATGAGCAGTGGAAGAGAATTCGCAGTGTGCTTTCTCCGTCCTTCACCAGCGGTCGTCTCAAGGAGGTCAGTGGAACAGCACTCGGCTACCTGAGGCCCATGTAAACCTAGATTACTGTTTCTAGATTAGAGATGACTTCATATCAGTAGATAAATGAACTGTAGAACATTACAGTAATGATAATGCCAACAGCAAAGAACTTAGTACTCATTCAGAAATGACAAATTCCTAACAAATATACATTTCTATAATGTAAATTAAAACTATATCATTGTATTTACGATTTGACTTATTTGTTGAATTCATTTGTTGCATAACAGAGAATTTAAAGTACAGATATTTTAAAATACACATATTATTAACAATCCATTACATAATTCTGCATCAACAAGCATTTAATGCTAAATCCAAACTTAATCACTCATTTAAAGTCACCTATAGTTCTTAGAAGTAATCTGTCAGCGTACGTCTGTTGTCATTTTTCAGATGTTTACGATTATGAAGAAACATTCCAGCACATTAGTGAAGAACCTGAAGAAGTCAGCTGACAAGGGTGAATCAGTGGAAGTGAAAGAGTGAGTACCTAAGAAGTACCTGTTACTTGTGGTTCTCAGTGATTATGCTGTATCACGTACCATACAATCGCCTTTGCCTGGGTGTGGAATTACACACTAGAATGTACCTTGCAAGAATTAATCTATTTCCTCATTTTTTCCTCAGGTTTTTTGGTGCCTACAGTATGGATTCTGTGACAAGCACAGCTTTCAGCATTGACATTGACTCTCTTAACAATCCCAAAGACCCCTTTGTCACCAACATCAAGAAAATGCTGAAATTCGATTTTCTCAATCCCCTTTTCATCTTTGTTGGTAATCGAAGTTTAATTGGTTTGTATTAATGTTGGTAGACAAGCTTTCCTATGCACGTCTCATTTTTGAATGTTGTGGTTTTACCTGTGCAGCATTTTTCCCTTTCATGACGTCCCTGCTGGAGAAGTTGGACTTCACCTTCTTTCCTTCCTCTGTGACCGATTTCTTTTACGCCTCTCTTCAGAAAATAAAGGCGGAACGTCAAACTAAAGTCCACAAAGTAAAGTTTTTTTTCATATTTTTAGTAATACACCAGAACAAACTCTATCCATTAGCCTACTGTTAGTGTCTTAGGGACTTGCTGGAATCATAATTGCTATTTAGATTAAGATTAAAGATTAGATTAAGATTAAATTGCAAACGTCTTAAAAAAAAATAAATGCTGCTAAAAGGCGGAGCCATAACGGGCCAGCCTCCATCTCAGGTGATGCACAATGAAGACGGTCTTGTAACTAACATCACGGCCAGATCATAAGTGAAATGTCCCTCCTCTACCTAGGACCGAGTGGACTTCTTACAGCTGATGGTGGATTCTCAGATAACGGAAAAGGAATGTAATGAAAATGACGTAAAAGGTATGTAAGAAATGTGAATTTATATGATTAAGTAAGAATTTCAACTTTGGACATCTTTTACTTTTTTAATTAATTTATGAAGACACTGGTTATTAATATAAGCAATGGATGGGGGGTCAATGGATATAGAGGTTTAACACTTGTGCTGAGTTTATCTGCATCATTTGAAACCAAAATGAAGCAGGTTGTCAAGAAATGATATGAGCATTAGATGTGTTGCTGTAAATGTTGGCCAGACATAATGTAGTGTCAGAGTGTACATGCATCTTTCTCTCTCGCTTATGTTTTGGTCTCTGTCTTCAGGACTGACAGACCACGAGATCCTCTCTCAGTCCATGATCTTCATCTTTGCCGGTTACGAGACCACCAGCAGCACTATGTCGTTCCTGTCCTACAACTTGGCCACAAACCCTGAAGTCATGAAAAAGCTACAAAACGAGATCGACAGGACCTTTCCCAATAAGGTGACTGCATGACATGGGGAGGGGCCAATCAGAGAGCAAAGGTCAAAAAGCTGAAGCACATGTGAGGCCCCCATAGGGTTGGTAAACAGGACCACACAGTCATGGGGTTTTAGACATAAGGTTTATTGGGGCTGAGATTAATCTTAAACACTAATCTAAGCAAACTCCAGTTAAATGAAAAGCCAGAGAGGAAAGAGGCATACATATTTATTGTCAGAAGTAGCAGTTAGTTTGACACTTTATCACACACTTTATTAAACACTTTATGTACATTCTCAGAAAAAGTTGTAAAAATGTGTATCTTTGCTTGACATTGGGGGCTCTACCTTTGTAATTATACCTTTTAATGTACAGAAATGGACTCTGAGGAACATCCCAAAGGTACAAACAGCATTAATGTACCATCAATGGTACAGACATGTTCCCCAGTTGATTTCTATACCTTAAAAGGTACAGTGACCTACAGCTAATGGTATAATTGGCAGACCCTTGAGGGTACAGCCCCAGTGACATCATGTACTGAAGATTTTGAATGATGTAGTCAGTGATACAGTGTTCCTCCTGTTCGATGACATCCCATCAGGAAACGCCAACAGTGTAGATCAAGTGTTGTCAGTACGGCCATATTTACGTAATGCTGGCTAACATGCTTAGTCAAAGCCAATTTAGTCTAACTATAGTGTAAAGAAAGTAATTATTAAACACAAAAACTGTCAAACCTGAAGCATCATTGATTCACCCTTGGCCTGTCACAGAAGGGGGCCACTGCATAATCTACGAAGGTGAATATGGCCAGCAAATTTTACAGAGAGGCTGTTTTGATAACAGACAATCACGCACAATTCACAACAATTTACCAAGAAATCCCCCCGGTCGGCAAATATTACCCCCAGCTGTGAGACCCCTTCGCCACCCGTGTCAAACGTTTTAAAACTGTAATAGCTTCAAGAGTTTAAAAGAATGAACACAGGCTAATTTACTATGAAAAAATGTACTAGAAAAAATTTAAATAAGACTAAATGTATAATATTATAGTTACTCTTCAATAAATGGTAGTTTAGATGTCACGTTACGCCAGGGATGAGTAGGCGAGCGGGCGAGCAAGGAAGCAGGCTGGCAGGCAGGAGAACGGGTACCAAGGGCTTTTACTCGAACACGGGTAACACACATGAGACATTACAATGACAAGTCTGGGGAAGACTGACTCTGAGTAGAACTAAATACACTAGACAGGTTAAACTAAACAAGCAACAGGTGATCACAATCGGGGAATCACACAAGGTAATGAGGTGGGCGTGGCACACAGGAGGATCATACGGAGCTGGGCGTGACATTAGAAGCATCAGCATTGAACACAAGAAGATCCTTGGTCTACCGTAGTTTCATTAGCTCGAAAGTTTTAAATGTAGTCTGTGTAACTAAAGGTATATTAGTATTCCATATTAAGATTCTATTCGTGATTCCAGTGTTTTCATATGCTGACATATTATGCTACATGCATAAGTAATTTGCTTGTTTTCCTCAGGCCCCAGTGACTTATGACAAATTGATGGATATGGAGTACCTCGACATGGTTTTGAGCGAATCCTTGCGGATTTACCCCATCGCAGGCCGTCTTGAGAGGGTTTGCAAAAAGACCATTGAGATTAATGGGGTCATCATTCCCAAGGGAACCGTGGTCATGATCCCAACTTTTGCCCTACACCGTGATCCCGATGTTTGGACTGACCCAGAGGACTTTGACCCAGAGAGGTTAGTTTTCATGCACATTTTGCTTTAATACATTTCCATTTGCCAAACAGAACTCGGTAACAAGTACATCTTATATTATTCATTAGGTCAATAACAGACTTCGTCTCATTGTTTGAAAATGATATGTTCGTTCCTTACATTCCTGATACATTTTTCATTATGCCTTGTTTTGCATCCATGTTTTCTGCTTAATAGGTTTAATAAGAAGAACAAAGAGAGCATAGATCCATACTTATATTTGCCTTTTGGAGCGGGGCCCCGTAACTGCATTGGGATGAGATTTGCTCTTATCCTTGTGAAACTGGCTATAGTCGAGATCCTTCAGAACTTCACCCTTGTTGTGGGCAAAGAGACACCCGTGAGTAGTGTTGATTCATTATTCATTAATATGTTGTTTGCAATTTTCCCGCCACCTTCCATCACTGTTATGAAGAATCGCTACTCAGTCAATCCACTGCGTCGATCCGCCGCTATGAAATTAGCTACGAAGTCTGCCCTTTCGTCAACTGCCGTTTGTTTCTGCCTTTCACATGCCAGTGGAATCAGTTAATAATCTTATTAAATACATATTTAATGGCATACTCAAACATGTTTTGATTGAAAAGGTCAAGTACATTATCAGAATGTGCAACCTTCTGAAACCGTAAGTAGAGATGAATGAAGTATTTAAAAAATTACAACAAAAAATGTAGGAATACAATAACAGTACAGGAATATTTAAATTTATTCAAATGAGGCAGAGTAAAATTTTGTAATTTACAGGTTATTGCATTACAGGGAAGATTGATTAGACTTATTGAATATGGAGTTTGGAGGTAAAGAACTTTCATTGGGAAATTTCAGCTCCTATTTTGTTTTTTTTTTTTGCTTCAGGTACCACTTGTACTGGACATTAAAGGACTGCTTGCACCTAAAAGTCCGATAAAACTGAAACTTGTCCCACGCTGATGCTTCCAAGATGCCATTAATAATGAAAAGTGAATGCATATAAATGTATAAAACCTATGTATATTTTGTTTGTCTGAGACAAATTAACTGGCATTTTTCCCAATCATTAGCCTAATGTTATAATTATAGTTATACAATGAAAAGACTCATTCAATGTAATTTTCTGAAAATATTTCTTGAAAGTTTGAAGTTTTCTGATATTACTTTTGAGTTTATGTACTGTTGGGATATATTCATCTCTGTGTGTTTTCCTGGCAGTGTTTCGCCGTGTGTCTGTGATTTACACTTCAGCGGCATCTTTATGTTACTCCCAAATTTGTAAAATTACCTATTCCTCTATGCTCTGTCTAGGACCACTATTGAGTAGTTAATATTAGTAATGCTAATTATATCATTTGAATGTTCAGTTTTTAAGAAGAGCTCACTCTGAAAGATGCTACTCAGTCTGTTTTTGAAGGATCTCTCTTAAATTAAATAAGCAATTGTTTTTATGGAATGACTCTCCACAGCAGAAAGGTTTGTTTTGCAGGCACAGAAGGGCTCTCAATTAATGCATGAGCAAGCAGAACTGGAATGAAGAACACAAAAATATGGTGGGATGAAACCCACACGCAAGTGGAGGGCAAACGTGCATCAGAGTACGCATGCTTCACTACCGAATCGACAACGCCACTCATATTTTGTCATCGTTTATTCTCGATGGATTAACGGATTAACTGAATTTATTCTATTACTGTTTTATTAATTGTAACAATTATTTCAAAATGACTATGGTAACTCCTCACAAACAATATGCAGATTGACATATAGGTATTTGGTTCTGAACACACCATTTGGTGGTGAATGAGACCAATATGTGCCATATGTCATCTCTTCAGAATGTGATTGAGTTTGTTTGAAAGAACCTCCCACCTATATATATACATAAAAGGAGAAAAAGGCTTCCGGAAATCTGAAAACATTCATCCAACTGAGCGGAAGGGACATCAGTAGCTGATCTGTAGCCTCTACTGCAGGCAGAGTGAGGGATCAGGCTGGGGAGCACACTGACTGGGGGGCTTGTCCTTCACAGGGCAGATACACACGCACTACGATCAGTTTAAACAAGTCAGTCCTTCCGAGTGTACACCTTTGGATTACAAGAGGAAGCCAGGGTACCCAAGAAAACCAACACAACAAAGGGACAGCATTCAAACCGCAGACCCGGGGAGGCGGGGAGGGTTGGAACAGATACCCCGCCCAGCACTGCGTCAGTGTACCACACTTCTCAGTAAATAATCAATTTTTAAAAATGGCCACAAGGTGGCACCAAAATACGGCCATACATATAAGCTACCCCACATACTGCATATGGCATAAGGCTGCGCTGCACCCTGCACAGGCACACACACAATACTCTAGAGGCGATGTGAAGACACCACTTAGCCTAACTGCACCAGGAAACCAGAGTAAAACACCGTACAGTATCTTCTAAGCCAGCTGTTTACAATATATAGCACTAGTTGCAAAATCAGTTGCAATTGCCATTAATCGATTAATCAGCTGTTCTGCGCGTACTACGTATCTCCAGGAACTCGTTTCGATGCGTTTAATGAATTTGTCGTTTTACATTCTATAAATAGCACAATGAAATCATAAAGTACTGAATTCTGTAATCTGGTCAAACTGATGAGAAAAGTAATTACTAAAGTAAAGAGCAGTAATTACTGCTCTGTCTCAGTAATGCCAAGTGTGGGCTTTTATATTCATTTGATGACCAGAACGTCCTTCTCGGGACATGGACTTGTTTACATTTTCATTTTGAGGAAAACACTTATTACAAATATATTACCATAGGTTACATGTTTACTTTGCCAAGAGTGACCACACAAAATGCTTGACTTCATTATGACCCAATTTGCGTTTGATATTATAGGCGTTATGTTAATATTTCATTAAACTTAAAATTTGCGCATGAAAAGGTTCCTATATGATTTAATTTTAATATTGATATTAAACCTGTTTAATTGCAGTAGTATTTAATAGTTTTAAATTAAATTAACCAATACAATTATGCAATCATTTACAGAATTATTTTGTGAAAAAGTTTAACTCAAATTGTTTGTGATGTTAAGCTACCAAAGACTGTCGCATTAGACTGAACCAGTATTGTTCATTACGTTTCGCAAGTCTAAAGCAGAGCTGCCAAGACTGATCCGACACTGCCTCCTGCTGGTGTTGCAGGGGTGCAATACAGTCAGTCCTCCTATGAAGTCCATTTTCCGTGCTTTTGGCTTTTCTTGTACCTTTCATGTTTATAAACAGAGCACGGATACCAAGCGCCAACGAACTCGTACTCTTAAACAACCCCTTTAAATTGCCTTGTATTACTTTTTACGCTTTGCACCTAAAAGTATGAAGCTCACATTTAATCATATATTAACTTAAAACTAAGACTATTCACTTTGAGCTCACAGAAATGCCACATGTAACGCACGTGTCTAGTTCCAGGAACTAAGACTTAACTATTTGTGGGCGAGTGACGTTATGCGTTTTGTTGAATAAAATATTCTGTAATCACAAATTTCGTCCAGAGGCTGCTCAGTTGGCAATTGATGCATCTTGCAAATGCATGTTATAAATTCATAATCTATTGCCTAAAGGTAAAATTGTGCCTTTATGTCATAATCCGTGTGACATCTACATCGATTCCTGTGCAAGGTTTAAGATTATAAACACTGGAACAAGTAAACATTAATAACTTATTATGTGGGTATTTTAATTCGCATGTAAAAACGCATGCAGCTCATTACGGGTATCTGAAGAAACCGTCTCGAATGTCGAATGAAGCCCGTCGTGTCTTTAAGACAGCCGCACTTCCGTCCGATCCAGGTCCGGGGATCCGTTGCGGGTGTTAGAGGAACCCAATCCATGTTGTGCTGCGCTCCCATCAACAAGACTTAGTTTCTCCTAGTGGTGTACCTAAAGTTGGTATTCCTGTGTATCTTCCAAAAACATGTCTGATTTCGCGGATGATACCGGAGCAAGGGCCCTGCTGGCTCTCAAGTCTGCTCCCTGCAGCCCGGTACGAGTGGCAGCAGCGCCCATGTACTCCCACTCGGCCAGTCCTGCAGGGATTGAACCCGTAGCCCTATCCCCTCCTCGGGCCCTAGCGCGCCTGGAAGGCAGGGACTTTGAGTTTGTAATGCGGCTGCGGACGGTAACCATCGGCCGTAACTCTTCACACGGATCGGTGGACGTGAACATGGGTCACTCCAGCTTTATCTCAAGGCGGCACCTGCAGATCACTTTTGAGGAGCCGTTTTTCTACTTGCGCTGCCTGGGCAAAAACGGCGTCTTCGTGGACGGCGTTTTCCAAAGGAGAGGCGCCCCTCCGCTTCGGCTACCGAGAGAGTAAGCTTTTTGCATTGCATGTGTCCGATCGCCTTATTTTAATGCACAATTTTCCGATGTCGACAGCATTATCGTGTCATCTGTTGTTATGTAATTATCAAACTCGGCTGCACCATCGTGGATCATTAAGAAGCTTGTCGAAAAATTGTTGCGTTTTTTTAGTCATGTTGCAACTTTTACAGTTAATGTCATTCTAGATTAAAATATGTTGCATAAATAATTTTTGTGATCATTGCTTAGTTGTTTCCTGGAAACTTAAATACCGTAAACGCGTATTGGTTCTAGTTCATTTTACTATTGATGTGTTGTCTGAAATGTATTAGGTAAGAAATTCAATCAGCCATTTTTTTCAGTTAAACCCAAATAGTGCAGTTTAGCTCGCTGTCAGCACTGTAATATTTGGATTCAATGCAGGGGTTATGTAACGAAGACGGTAAACGACACAGTTTTGGCCGAATCTTGCAGACAAAGTCAAACTTATAGCCATGTCATCAAACTCTAATTAAGCCAGATTAAAACAGGAAGTTGTTTTTAAGTCAAATATGCGTTGACAGCCCGATATTTAGCCACTGGGGGGCGCTTTTCTTTGACCACATTATCCTTAATTATCTATCTTTAATTTAACGGACCCAGATGTGGCCGCAGCAGCGTGTTTATGTTTTGCAGGCGGATGCGCTCTCTCAACATAAACACGCTACGTCAGACGTCAACCGAGCCGAGCGCGAGGGCCGCGTACGCTTTCGGTCACGTGTTCTGCCGGGAGCGGCCGCCATCTTTAGCGTGGGACCGTATCGCGAACCCCTTCCCCGCATCCGGCGGCGCGCCCCCGTTCTCGGGGTCGCGCTTTCAGCCTCTTTTCCGCCTGTACAACATGAGATCCGAGCTGTCGGGGTAAAAACGGATCTTTTGTGTGCTGCACCGGTGTGCCTATAGTATTACATACGTTTTCTCTTAAGGTTTTATTTTTCTATGATCTATTCACAGTCACAACAGCACGTATAGAACGCAATCACTTTTTAATTATGCTGTGATTTTTTTTTCTTGTATCAGCAGTTTTAATTGACGTGAATCTTTTGATTGAGTTGATAAAATTTACGGGAGCAGACGTATGCTGTTTGTGTATACACGTGCGTGTGAAACAAATATTTGTTGATACTTAAAATATACAGTCACCCCCGAAGCTAAGCACTTTAAAATGTGTTTAATCTGTAAATCTAGTCTGGGAGTTATTTTGTTTTCCTTTACTAAAAGTCAACAGCCTACCGCTGTCTGCATGCCAGTCGTTTTATTTAGTTACAGATTAGAATCTAATCACAATATTCAGTAATGCTAGCTAAATTCTTAATTTTTATTGACACTGTGGAGTTTCTGCGGCCATGCAGATACAGCCGTCTGTGTTAGACTGAAAAAATCCCCTCCATCACCTTGACTGACAGGCATCATGGATTTTCAGTGGATGTGTACATTTTAAGGTGAAGTGTGATACGTAGGCTGTAGCAGTTTGCCCAGGGAAATTGGACATTACAAAATGGCTGACATCAGAAATGGCAAGTTGGGGAGCCAGCCATTCTTTACATGTCATTAGTTGTAAATAAGTGCTACAATCACCAGAAAGATATCAATTATATAACTTATATCTTTTTTTAGTTATAATTTTCTATAAAAATGTGAGGGTCCAGAAGAAAACTGAGGATCAGTATTTTGAGCGATGGCAGCCTTAAGTAATCACAAAGTTTACACCAGTTGATTGTTGGTACACCTCGTCTCTTGGTGGTGAAGAACATTGTAAATGACCGTTCCTGTTTTCATTAAAATAGTAGTGGATGCTGAATCTGTATAAGACTTTCACAGTCTGGAGTGTTTGTTAGTCTGCCAGGAATAGCTGTGTTTTTACATGGGCTCCTCCCACTTTCACTGCCCTTATTTTCACAGTACAAATCACTTGGCATCTTGTAGAACATCCAAGTGCCAGTCAGAAAAGGCGCTGGGGCGTGATAATGGATTCCCTTGTCCGGGGGCCAGTGGAGAGACCCCGTTTGATGTAAACGCCACCTCATTTAGGGGAACAATGGAGGCCTGTTTCACGGCTGCCAGCCTCTCAGCCTCGATCGGAAAATGACGCCTCTCTCCGTGATTTTAAGCCATAGAGACAGTGGTGTTCATCTCTGCAGAATTATTTATTAGATGGTTTGGTTGAAGGCGTGAGTTACAAGTGGGCATTATTGCACGTGGAAGCCCAGTGAAAGTTTAACTGGGTTTAATTGGCAATGTAAGTTTGCTGGAGTCTCCGGTGATGAACAGTGTGTGATTCGCAAATGTGAAGGGCCACTTAAAATGCGCCAGACAAAAAAAAAAAAGGCGAGAAGACATCGCATTCGGGGGGAAGTTTACTGAGCCGGGCTTTATAAATAGGCCTCAGTTCATCATCATCTTTTTTTTTTTAATTTTTTTAAAACCTGACAGCATGTATCTAGCTATGACACTCAGGAAATGGTGCAGTGGAGGGGATTGATCTGGCCTGGGGTCTGTTTGTGATTTGTATATGTCTGACCATAATCCAGAGAATCCTACAGAGGACTGATTCAGTCAGTGGAAAGTTCTGGTTTGGTATGTTTCTATAAGGTCCCTGAGTGTATTTGAAGTGAAGTAATATTATCCTAAACAATCAGCTTCTTCTTATAATGCAGCATTTATTACCTTTTGGGACCGTTATCTTCCTGTAGATGGTGGCACCGTACTCCCCTGGAGTACAGGCCTGTGAATATCAGCAGGGCTCGGTTATGGAAATGCTGGTCACTCATTTCTCGGGATCTGTTTGCCTGCAGGTAGTACTGTAACTACAGAGTATTACCAAGCAACTGTCAGTGTTTCTATATTTTAACTTCCACATGTTTTTGTCGGAGCAACTACAGTGTTGAGTGACAGTGTGGTTTGTATGTTAATCTGGATGCCTGTTTGGTCTTGCTGTGTGCCATTATGTACAGTAAACACATTTTAATGATTCATTGGTATGGTTTAAAAAATAACATCTACAGTAAATTAAACTCAAATTTCTGTGGCTTTCCCTTAATCTAGGAACTTATACTTTTCCAGAGGATCTCAGCAGTTGTTGGATTATTTAGTTTTTGTACTCATGCAGAAGCAATTGTAGCACATTTTCATTCTATTTATACAGATACGTCTTTGTAATGTTATCAAAAAGACTGGCCTTTTCAAGTCTGTAAACTTTTTTCTGTTTTGGCTATCACCTCCTTTTTTTGTCTGTCATGTGGAATGCTTGCAAGACATTTTAGATATTGATATGATGCAAAAACTCACAGGATAAGCAGAAGCCTGACTGTCAGTCGCCTTGTCTTGTTGCATGTCCGGTGCTAGCCTTGCTTCGTTCTGTTTCTGGCAAACACAGCCTGAGAGCTTCTCTCTCTCCCTGGCAATGGGATGTCTCTAATAAAGGTCTGTATGGAAAGAGTTCGCCGTCCCCCTGATTGTTTGGATTTTGGCCGGGCTCTCTGTTCGCTCCGCTTCCACTGACTGCTGCAGTTTGGCTCCCTCTCGCCTGCTTGTGTAAACATTTCCTGGGAGAGCCAGCTTGGCTTGCTGCTGGTGGGAGGGGTGAATGGGCTGAGTAATTTTTGGGAACTATGGATAAGTACCATCTTGGAGACATTTTGTGTTTCTAATATGACGATCCACTAATACCAGTTGTTAGATTAAGAAGGAAAGGAATCGGTTTGATTTTTCCTGTCTATAAAGGAGATGTCTCTCTCAGTTGTGTGTGTGTGTTATGGTACTTATTTGTGCAGCTGTGTACTTATTTATAATGTGGTTTACACTTTTCACAAGGATGATATACTAGGTCATACAGTACATGAGGAGACACCAAGTAAATTAGTAACTCGGTTACTACTCAAGTGCATGAACATATAGTAGTATAGTAACTCCATGAAATATATAAACTATTATGATTGATTAGGTTAATGTCATACCCAGGAAGTTGCAGGTTCAGGGTCTTTCTCAAAGTCCCATTGGAGTAGGATTACTCATGGCATTCACAGGATTCAAACTCACAACCTTCTGA
>JAABNX020000106.1:22678032-22742128 GCA_015163995.2 Mormyrus lacerda | reverse complement strand
GTTTCTTAGTGACGTTTTTCTGAAGTGTGCGGCGACACATCTGTGAGAGAGACACATCTGTGAGAGAGACACATCTGTGAGAGAGACACATCTGTCGTCGGATAGAAATCCTATTGACTGCAAAGAGCAAAATTCCACAAGCTGGTGACACTTTTACTAGGCAACTCTGCCTAAATGGGATGTCACGCTTTGGAGGGGGCATTTTCACCAGCCTGCCAACCAGTTAACATGGTTCACTCCCGAGTATGTTAATCTACAGAAATAAGGTTGTACAATAATGTAGAATTAAAGTGCCTTTGAAGAAAGTTGTTGCATTCAAATTTTTGGATTACTTATGGGGCAGAATTTTGTCTTTTTGTTTGATCGCTATTACTATAATCATACAATGTGAAGTGGAAGGATTAAAATTGACGTGTCATTGAAATGTATCATTTTCAGATATTTAAACTTTATATTTGTTTATATGATAATGCTTCTGTATAGCAGAGACTATATTTAAGTAATAGAATTTCGGTTTTGATGTTTTACTTTGAAAGAGCACTTCATGATATATTGAAATTCAAAGACGTTAAAATTATATAAGTATTAAAATACGCAGTTTTTCACTGCGCCCATGCATCGGAATCGAGGTTATAAAAAATGAATTGACATCAACAGACATGACCCATCCAGGTGTTTATACTTGACTTATTATACTTGGTAACTTGAAAATGGATAAATAAGGTTAAATGCTTTGCACACAGTTTGGGCTTGATTTGGGTCAGTTCTGCCCAGTATAAATCAGTCTAACTTTGGTCATCATCATGGGAGTGAAGTTACTGGAGCACAGAACCGCATTATGCCAGATCACCTGTGGATGAAGTGTAAAGTTACAAAGGCATCCCTAGTACTTGCAGGCTCTATGAGAGTAACATTGTCCAAGTGGGGGAACCTTTTAATGAACATTCCCTAATGCGCTCAGCCTGCCAAACTGCCAGAGAGCTATACATTCAAAAAGCTGCACAAAATCCAAGGAATCTTCTGGGGATCTGCAGTTCTGTGCGCCTTGGACGAGGCCGGCGTTCCACTTCAGAAGAACGTGGATGCTCGTTCCGGACCGAGAACTTCTATTTCACTGTGTGAAGCTCATACAGACAGTGCATCAGGACCTGGATGGCTTGATGTCATCGAAGGAGACCTTGAATCATGCTACTACAGAGTTCCACAGGGCAGTGTTAGGCTGTCTGTTTATGACCAAGAACCACTGGCTAAATGGTTATGTATATAAATAAAATGTGGATGAGCCTTGATTCATCCGTTTACTGCACAGAAAATGGCCGTGAAATGTTTCTGAAGCAGGTAGAAATTGCTTGGAGGTGAAATAACTATTTGCGTTATTCATCTGCCGTGTCTTTCTCCCGGTAGTGTCCCTAACTCCTGTCCCGCAAGCCCGCGTGGGGCCGGGTCGTCGGGTTACCGATTCGGCCGCAACATTACCTCAGACCTGCAGCTGGCGGCCGAATTCGCAGCGAAGGCTGTATCAGAGCAGCAGGCTGACAGCTCAGGAGGCGACAGCCCAAAGGTGACCCTCCCTGATTTTAGTTGTGTTCACGATGCAAACTTTTTCTTTCCCCTCCCCGTTTGCTGCTTTGTCTTGGATTTCCTTTCTCGCACTGTCCCCCTGATTAATGGAATTGATTAAGTTTACGCTTCATGTAATGGTAATGTAATGTCACAAGGGGGCGTAGTGGACCTCTCCTGATTTTACAAGCATTCTGTTTTATTTATTGTTTTTTTTCCTTTTCTCTCAGTTGACTAATTATTGATATAAATATAATTTCCTTTAACGTCTTCTGTTACCAGTCATAATAACAATAGGCATAGCGTTCATGACATCAGCCTGCCGGAATGGTCCGGTGTGTGATATACAGCATATCTGTTTTCCCTGTGTGCTGCCCTGACGTCGTGCGTTTGCCCCCAGGACGAGTCCAAGCCTCCGTACTCGTACGCACAGCTCATCGTCCAGGCTATTTCTTCTGCGCTCGACCGGCAGCTCACACTCAGCGGCATATATGCCCACATCACCAAACACTATCCTTACTACAGAACCGCAGACAAGGGCTGGCAGGTGAGCTCCGCACATTTCCCGCACGTCTCACCAGCCGCCTGAGCCCATGGCGGACGCGGCCATCGGAAGCTGTCCCAAGGTCGTTTCTTCGAGCTGCCGGTAGTATGCTAACCTGCCCATTTCATGTGGTTTTTGGCTCCCCCTTGTGGCAGAACTCCATCCGTCACAACCTGTCCCTGAATCGCTACTTCATCAAAGTGCCCCGATCCCAGGAGGAGCCGGGAAAGGGTTCTTTCTGGAGGATCGACCCCTCATCGGAGCCCAAGCTGGTGGAGCAGGCCTTCCGCAAGCGACGGCAACGAGGCGTGTCCTGTTTCCGTGCTCCGTTCGGCCCCCTGTCCTCCAGGTAGGGGGCGCTGTCGATTTGTTCCTCATCGTAGAATAGAGGCTGTAAAGGCTAAAACTGTCATTATTGTCAGAAGAACCTGAAGTCAACCTCCTTAGCTCTCTCTCTTCTCCTTTGCCATAAAATTGCCGGCCAGGATGAAGTAAGTGTGTCACTTGACCAAAGTCAACGTCCCCATTCTCTGCCTAATTAAAATACAAAGTCTAAGAAAAGAATTTAACTGGGTGGATTATGCCAGTCTGCCACACCGGTGACACTGTGTCTGAGCCCTTTACCGCTGCTTACGTCCTGCTTTCACTTGTGCCTGTATGTATCTGCCATTCACCACTGAACCGACATGTCTCCCCTGGGACGTAGGAGCGCCCCCGCCTCTCCGACGCACCCTGGCCTTCTCTCCCCCCACTCGAGTGACCTGCAGACCCCAGAGTGCCTATCGAGGGAAGGGTCCCCCATCCCTCATGATCATGAATTTGGCTCCAAGCTGCCCTCCGTGCCTGAGTATCGCTACACCCAGAGTGCTCCGGGTAAGCCGCCAATCTGCCTGAAAGGTTCAGCCTGATGTCCTACTTCTTTTAACGGGAACTGTGCTTCTTCCTGCCGGGTCCTCACAGCTACCCCATTCACACACGGAGCATATTCCTCCCCGCCCGCTCTGTCCTGCCCAGGCTCTCCGGTCAGCTCCCAGCCGGTCATCGTCGCGGTGCCCCCCCAGCCTGCCGCCATGGCAGCCAAGCCTCTGACCTACACGCCGGTATCCCTTAACCCCCCGGGTCACGCTCTCCAGGTGGTGCAACAGACGCCGGCTGTCACTATGGTGCGGGTCGTGACCACCTCTGCCGGATCCTCAAACGGGTACATCCTAGGCCAGACCAAGCTGCCGGGGGGCAAAGAGGCAGCGGGGGAGGCCTACAGTCAAGGTACTTTATTGCTGACGCGCCCCACTTACGTCCTAAAGGAGATGGGGATCGTTGCTAGGTTTGCTTATGTCCCTGACTCATAATCCAGAGTCAGTAAACATGAGCGCTTGAGCAAAGTTCAAGAGCCAACTGAGAAATGAGATGCCACAAAGGTCACGCTGGAGCTGTGTCATTTACCCCCACAGGCCCTATGGATGAGCAGCAGGCCGTGAGCTACGCACCCGTGTCTGCGCCCAGCCGGGTCATCCAGGCGGTGAGCGGTAGCCAGCCGACCTTCACTGTGGTCCAGCAGGCTCCCATCTGCCTGGGCCAGCACCAGCTGCCTGTCCGGCCCGTCACACAGAACGGAAAGCACGCTGTCCCGGTCACCAGCATCTCCAGCTCCGTCTACGGTACCGATACACCTTCTCGGTCCTCCTCTTATTTGATTGGCCATCTGTGTGACTTCGAAAGAAAACTGACCAATGGCAAAGTATTATGCTAATATTTAATATCTCGTCGTTTCTGTGTTACTAGCCATCAACAGTCCTCTGCAGATCCTGGCAGCCCAGGCCTCTAGCTCCTCCCCGGTTGTGGTGAACAGACCGCCCAGCGTCGAGAACGAGAAGCCACCCCCGGCCCCCGGCGAGCCCGAGGCCAAGCGGCCCAAGCGGGAGGAGGAGAGTACAGCTCCAGTTCCTCAGGCCGTTATTGTAGCAGTGACGCCCCAGGACGCCAGTGAATAATGCAGTGTGCGGTAACGGCAGCAGCAAAAGATACATGCTGGAGGACTTGGTTTTTCCAGTGTGTTTCACAGTATCCTAAACCCAACGTGCCAAACAGCATAGAAAAGTGCATCCTATTGTGAACTTAGCATAAAGTAAAGAGCAGCTCCGAAACTGATATTTCTCCTTGAAGTGACTATATCTGTTAATCTTTGCCCTCTATTTTGATTGCCATTTTAATGGAAAGACATCTTTAATACAGGGAGAGGAAGACGATACTTATATTTTGTTGAAATTTACAGCACTAATTGTTGATTCCCTTAGGGTTCCTTGTAGCGGCGTCACCAGCTGGGTCAGGGTGGGACCAAAACTTACATTATTTTTATCCACAGATATCTTTAGTCTCCTACATGAAGCATTAGGCATTGAGAAGAGAACCCAGTGGTATCTTAAAGTCTCAAATTCGTAAAATAAAAGTCTTGCTTTTTTCAGGAATACTTTATTAGCTTTCTAAAAAAGTGGATTGTTATACATGTGATTTAAAAAGCTGCTTTTTTTCTGAAGTGGAAGCTATATGATACAAGAATATAAAGTATTTTGCTATTATAGAGCATTATCATATAATTAAAAGATTAAAATGTATTTTTAACATCACAGTTTGCATTTTAACCTCGGTTGAATGTGAAGGGCGCGGTGTCAGACAGCCGTTTGTGGTTTTGTCCACACTGAAGAACAAATGCCCCGCGGCAGAGAGGCTGGGCTGTGGTCGGCCTCGGATCCTCCGTTTGAAGGAGCTGCCCATGTTCAACGTTATGGTTCTTGGCCTTTATGCCGAATAGTTAGCTAAGTGCCAGGGAGATCGTGGTATCTGACCAGTTAGCCGGCTGCCAGGGAGATAACGATATCCGGCTAGTAAGCTGTATGAAAATGCAAATCTCCAGGTAAACTATATGTCAGGTGGGCCACCCTGGCATTTGTCTGCAGGTTAGATTCTTGAACTGGTCACTTTATAATAACAAAAAGATAGATTCTACATTTTCAAATTTATGGCTTTCATACAGCAGTTGCCTCAGTACTCCTGGTTCCCAACTGTCACCTCGATGCTGGGAAGATCATAAATTGTTGGGTAGCTTTATACAGGCCTGCCTGTACATCAACATGCTGGTCTGGCTGACCCATGGACTTCTGGGAAATGGTTGTCTCAGACATTCTTCAATTTGAAGAACTGCTCTTTGGTCATCACTGTAGCCATACTGTTACTTTTCACCACACATGTCACTATATGACACATTCTGGCCAGTCACTATCTAATTCTTGCGCCATGTTTGGTTTTCCTAGAGCCCCGATAGCTCTTAATGAGTTAGTCACTACTGATGAATACAAGCAACTTTTTCAAATATCGTTGGACTTTGAGTGCGTTGAAAGGGAACGTAGAGGCTGCGCCTTGTTGTTTTAGCATTCAGCTGGTCGCTGCAGCAGCACCACAAGATCAGTTATTACAATACATAGTTTGTGTTTCAAAGAAAAGTTTCAACTGGAAATGTCTCGGGCCGCTTCAGCACTTGTAGACATGACCTTTTCAGCTATAACAGGCTTGGTTCTGGGCCTGGTTTTGGGTGGGGGGGGGTGGTTTGCCTTTTTTTGGCATAGTGTGGCATCTTTTAGACTACAGTGAACATTCAGGATAGCTTAGCTAAGCCTAACCAGTAGGCTGGTCATTGGCCTCAGCTGTTTCATTAAAATCTTTGTTAATGACCTAAAGGTGGCCTGACCATTTTGCTTTGATAAAACTCCTTTGTTCGGGCAAAACAAATGTCTTCTCACTGAGGAAGCCCTGTCTCATCATTGAATATGGATACAACTAATGGGTGATTTGAAACTGAGCCAGATTTATGGATGTATTTTGTAATAAATATATGAAAAACACTGCCAGGTTTTGACCATAGTGGTAATCTGAAGAGATGAATTGTAATTGAAAGCAGTAAATCATTTTCCCACGCCGTAAAACAGAGAGAAATCTTAAAGATCATAGCCGAGATCTGTATAACGGCACTTTATTCACGCTTTTTTTTTTCTTCATTCATTCATTCATTCATTCATTCATTCATTCATCTTCCGCATTAGTGAGTAATGCATCCATGAAAAGGAGACCCTGCAATCAGTATAGAGATGTCTGGAAACAAGTGGAATGTATGTTGAACACAAATATGTGTGTCAGGTCTAACTCCCACAGAAGAGATGTTCTTCAGCTGAAGTGCCTTAAGTCACTAATTTAACAATGAATGTAATAATCGTTTATATAAACTAGTGCAAACCATATTTTACAGAATATTTTGGGACTTAGGGAAATGAATGACCTTTTTTAATAGTAAGAGATGTCACGTAAAGGACATATTTTATGAACCAGATTTTTCCCCCAAAATTAAAAAAAAAATAAAACTTGCACTGTAATATGTCTATCCGCTCTGACTGTTCATTAAGATGAATCGATATTATTTACACCTGTTCTCACTGAGAAAGACTAGTCCTTTACGATTATTTGTAATACATATAACATTTTTAATAGTGCATTCACAAGACATGCAGCATATGTCTTAAGCAGATTTGATTCACTAAAATAATGCAAATCCTTGTTTTACATTTTTTCACCACCATAACACGTCGCAGGCTCTTTCCCTCTGTGAACGGTCCCGTTTCAGGCTGACCTCCACTGTGTCCGTATCGCATTCTGGTCTCGCACTGGGCTAAACTTTCTATGTTTGTGCCTCTGGCAGCTGGCCACACAGAGATGATTGTGATTAATTTTCCCTCGTTGTTGCTCCTTTCCGCTGGTATCACTCTGGCTTTTCAAAGGTGTCTCTTCGCAATGTGATGAGTCCAGATCATTCCGCCACCTTTTGAATCTGTTGCACCTCATCATGTCGTAAGGAGTCGTGCTACGAATGTATTGATGTGTCTGACTCTTTCTAAATTTATACTGACTTTTTATTTTTAAAGAGGTGAGAGCACATGTTTGAATTTCATTAATTCTCAGAATATTCTGTCTTTGAGTGTATAAATGTTAAAACAGTAGCAAATAAAGTTGAAATCATTTTTATTTACGAATGGAACTTGGTGTTTATCACTTTGCTTGTTGGATTTCAATTTGAATATAATTAAGTAGTAAAAGTTGTAATATAAGTTTCTTGTCTGCACCACGTATATTTTTGTTAGAAATAATGTTGTTTGTGTGTTTGGCTCAGAGTAATATGAAATTTGAATGTATTGCCCTTATAAATTTAAGATGTCTGGTTTAACTGGATTAATTCCCAGCAGGTGGTTGTTGGATTGATAAGGTTTAACCACCCTGCTCATGCAAACCTTTGGTATGTAAGCTCAAGTCCTTGTTTCTGTTATTTGCAGACACTATATATAATACAGAGAATGTTCTTTCGAGAGACTCCTATAAACTTGTCGTCCTTGTTTTCATTGGAAAGTAAAGAATTTATTTGCTTGATTCACTTATTATACAGACAGCATGAGATATGTATGATGACTGTACTGCTTTATACTTCCTGGGAATGTTCAGATTTAAAAGGTGATCAGTGCTGGGGACGGTCATTGACGGGAGCCGCAGAGCTTCTCTCATGCACCCTGATAAGATGTGATCAGATTACAGCATTGACTCCATTCAGTTTGTGGCTCTAACCCTCTTTGCAAGACCAGCTCTGTCTTTCCTGCAGATTAATATTTCCTTGGATGCTTCTCTCTTTCAGAGATCATTTCATTATATCGATCTAGTAAAAATGGAGCAGATGACTTATTTTTTTCTGGAAAAAAATATCCCATTTGTAGCCAGCGTTATGGAATTCGGATATCTTCACATAGTATTCGATGTTTTATAAACAAACTTTTTCTTTAATGTCACTAAATTGTTTTGTTTTTTTTTTTTCTCAAAAGCTGGGTAATGATGTCACTGAAAAGGAACAGATATCAAAACTACTAACGGAGTCAACTAATGACAGAAAAGTGTAACGGCGAGACGGGGAAAATGATTAATAAAATGCTTATTCAAGGGGAAGTTCTTCATGTGTCAAACCTCAACTCTGAATATAAATCTTGTTCTTTAACATCTTAGTGATGTTTTTATTTATTGCCCCTGGCTTTTAATTTTTATTTTTAATATGACTGATGGACTTCTCTTTAATTTCAGTTTAATAGCTCAAAATTTTGACAAGCTCTTCTGTTATTAATAGAAACGGGGGTTGATGGGAAATGGGCATCTCACCTGAAACGACCTCCAGCAACAAAAGGTTCTTTTGTGAGTCATTCGTTCTCAGCATTGATATGTCGGCTAACCATATTCCCCTTGGCAGTTTGGCATTTACATGTAGCTGAATTCCGACATCAGCCATGCCAGGGTAGTCCTTCCATGCAGGACGCCAGTCTGGTATGGGTTTCTTACGGAGGTGAGCTTTCCTGCCGTAGTCAGTCTTGCTTTTCTGACACTCTGACTTAATTGTGCCGGTTTGCATGTTTCATACTGTACCGCCGCTCTGAAGCGGTTTTTAAATAAGCACTGCTTACTGAGTGTTGCAGTTAGCTTAGTCATCAGAACATTTGAAATTCACCTTATTCATCTTATTTAACCTCATTTCACTTTGATATCATTTGATATCACTTAACTTTCAGTGCTGTCCTTTGATAAATCGGGCCACTGCCCCTCCCGGATAGGGTATAATAGTTGCGATTTACCGATCTGGTGGCATTCTTGTGAAACTTGTCTTGCATTGAAATAAAAGGAAATAAACTGTAAAGTAGTCTTATTACACACACACACGTGCACACACATACAAATAGGTAATCTCATGTCATTTGCAGGGAGGAATGGACTTGATGTTTTGTGAAATTGCAGTGTGATTTCAGGTTGTGTCATTTGAGTGAAAGAGGGCAGCCTTCCCTGTGGTACAAGGGTATCATGGTGTCCTCCAGAAAATTCCATCTTAATTACCCCCTTTTAGGGCCTTGCAAGGCAGTGAGATCTCACTGTACAGTGAGATTTTTTGAATTTTGCTGTACAGGTACGATGCACGAACTTCTCCAGCTAGCCCGTCAGCCTGCTCACTTCTGGGACGTTACCAACCCTTACATGTGATCTTTAACAAGCCACCAATGCAGTTGTTGGTTGTTCAGACTGTCCATGCCAAGCTTCTCTGGGCCTGGTGCCACCTTGCAGCTGCATGGCAAGAATAAACCCTACTGAAGCCAGTCCCTCGTCTGGTGTCGTCCTCCAACCGAGACCAAAACTTGATGCCCCTCGTTTAGGATTCTGGTCTTCAAAAGGCTACATGTTGCTGTTTTCAATTACCGGTGATGTTTTCATTAAAGAGCTGGACCTTATCTGAGCCATGCACTCTTATAAACTCCTGACAATGTCATTGGGCCAGATCTATTAACGGATGTTGTGATGAATTTGCTCCTTGCTCCAGATGAATTTGGTCTGGGGATGAGTGATTTATGCTCATCCCAATTTTTGATTAAATAGTGTTCATGCTGGATGAAAAGTGTGTTTTGCTTTGACGCTGGCCCTGTCGCAGTTTTTTTTATTTGCAGGTTAATCGTGTGACAACAGGTCTTGGCTGATGCACTGCATCCCACCTTGTACCTGGATTGCCCCGTGCTTTCATTGCTGTTACCCAGGCAACGGCCGCTGCAGAAAATGCATCACACAAATGCAGAAAAGCGTGAAGGCAGGCATCTTGCAGCACCGCTTGTATCACCCTCTTGTTTATACACCGTTGTTGGTACACAGTGAAATTAAGGTTTTGTCTCCAGTTTCAAAGAATCAATATTGGATAGGGATGACCCTGCACTTTTCATGTGCGGGATGTTCTGAATATTTCATTGGCTGTTTACCTTATTGAATTTGTGCCTTTTTGTTTGGTAATCATCATGAAAACAGACACCCAAATGTCACATGCAGTGGACTGGGCTATACATGTATACCCCGGCCGGTGAGCGTTGCGCGTGTGCATTAAAATGCTGATACGTGGCATGAATGGACCTGTCACTCTGACGGTTCCCGTTGAGATTTGCCTTTCGTCGATAAGCTGATGTTCTCTGCATTCCACGTGATTAAATCTGTCACAGAACGAATTCGCCCGCGCTCTCTGCGCCGCTTCTGGCGGAAAGAAAAGCAGCCTTGCAGTGCAGCTGAGCATCGGATCGTTCATGAGAACGTCTCAGCTCCTGAGCACGGAGCAAAACATCCGGGGTGCCGATGGGACCTTGCGGAATTCTGTTGTCGCATAACCTCACGCCGCTATCAACAAAGAATTGCAAACATCAGATGCTGGAGTCATTTAATGCCTTCAACGACTTTAGCATGAGTCCGCTGCGTCACGTTCTTTTTAAAGCTGTTAGGAGACCGTGTGTGTTTCTCCTTTGCTGTAAAATAGCTATAGAATTAATTTTTGTGTTTTGCATTAACGGGGCAGTTTTTAAGGAATCTTAAACCAAATCCTTTATCCTTATCCTAACTACTGTTGGCCACTCATTATAATAAGTAAAGCTTATTGATCAACTCTATCAATGAGCTTTGGTCCCTCCATCTCTCTTTTATAGCCTGTCTGCTACAAGGTAACCCTCAGTGTGACACATCCCAGGAAGCATGGGGCACATTAAAAAAAAAAAAAGGAATTGCACACACACAATATAAAATTGAGAATATGATTGCCCAGACCACACATCTTTGAGGGATCGGTAAGAGGAAACTCCACACTGAGCCTGGGTGGGAATTGAATCCCCAATGCTGGAAGTGGGAGGCTGGTGAGAATCACTGGCCAAACTCAACCCAGGTAGGCATAGATTTCTTAGCACCCTCTGGTGGTCGATCTGTGCAAAACAATTTCTTTGCTCCAGGATCTTATCTTGTGCGAAAGAAACTTAACAGGCAATA
Source organism: Mormyrus lacerda (assembly GCA_015163995.2). Classification (NCBI taxonomy): domain Eukaryota; kingdom Metazoa; phylum Chordata; class Actinopteri; order Osteoglossiformes; family Mormyridae; genus Mormyrus; species Mormyrus lacerda. The sequence continues at coordinate 22,731,117 of JAABNX020000106.1, read as the reverse complement.
AAGCAAAACTCGCCAACTGTCTATATAAACTAATTTTTAACAATGCCTGTTATTAAACAGTGAAAAGAGGTTTACATATTCTTGGTCTTTCGCTGTTTGACCTCGTTCTCCATTCCAGGGAGATTGCAGTTGTACATCTGTGTGCTAAAATGGGGAGACCTGATTTTAGCTGAATCACTGCTGTCGGCAGTGCTGTGAAGTTAAGCATCACGGTGCGTGACTGAGGAAGCAAATAATCTGGCATTTCAACCATTTAGCTTGATTGTCCTCCAGGTCGTCTAAAGCGCTACACAACATAGTGCCATTGGTGACACGTACTTTTGCACGTTGTCGACTGACGTACTTTTGCACGTTGTCGACATAACACTGCATATGGCACCTTGATTTTCCATTCCTTAGCTTAATTTTATATCGGACAATATTGGGTCTTGAAATCTTTCTATATTTATTATACTTTGTGTGAAACAGAAAAAAATATCTGAACAGAACAGAAAAATGATCATACACAAACCATGACACAAAAAAAAAAATCACATTTTACACATTTAGTCATTGAATGCAGGTTATTTAACAATTATTGCTTTATTATAAAGCTGAATATTAACTTTACATTTTACTCTATAGAACAATAGAAACAAATCAGATTCTAAGTTGTCCATTAGCTCTGGACATACATATATGCACCAGTATAGATGGACATATATACGTATCTGCCAATGGTTTATAGGTGATACATTCATTAAAGTAAATGTGACATAAGATCTCAAAGAACAGGAGGAACACAAATCTTCTGCTTCTGAAGCTCTATAAGAAAAGCCGCATCCTTGAATCTGGATTAACGACCAATCAGCCGGTGTATCAGTCAGTCTCGACTTATTAGCTCTTTGCTTGTCGGGCCCGAAGGGAGGGAGGTTCGTCAGTGCTCGTGTGGCAGGCGTGGGGCGCGGGAAGCTGTTTATAAAAGCCATCTCGGTAAATCTACATCGGCACGTAAAAACATGAATGTGCTTGATGCGCCCGACGGGCTTTAAACGTCACTAAGCGAAAACGTGATGTGTGTTATTGCAGCATTTTCAGACAGATCTTTTTGGCCTGATCTTTACGGCGGTCGTCAGGAGTTACGTAGGGCCAGCGTGCTCAGCTACAGTGTAACGTCATCCTGGTTAAAAAATAAAAGCCGTAATTGAAAATCGGCCTCCCTTTTTCACCCCTACGTAAACATGATCACGTTATTTCCTGAGTATAGTAACCGCTTGCATGGTGTATTGGGAAGGGTGTGCACAGATGGTTCGGAATTACCTGCACAAACTGTACGATCATTCAGGGCCATTCTACTTCAGGACCTAACGCTGTAGGTAAGGGGACTCGAGTCATGTGACCTTGCCGTGAACCTCGGAACTTGCTACTTAGCAGGAAGAGGCGCTGATTTTCTCGGAGACCTCCAGGTCCGACTTTGCGACGAGGAAGCGAAGTCTCCCCCCGCCCAAGCGGATCAGGTCCACCGCGCTGAGGGGGTACAGACAGCCATTAGAGAATTCTGGCTCGGGACTGGCAGACGCTACTGGCTGAGGATGTCTCTCCCTTCTTCTCCCCTTACTTCCTGTCAAATCCTGCAGTGCCCTAGTCCACCTGAAGAGGGCTCTCTGAGAGCTCAGGGCCTGACATCACACTGACCTCTGGTAGTCGGCGCCAATGAGGCTGGTCCCGTTTACAGCCAGGATCCGGTCTCCGATTCGGAGTCGCCCGTCGGATGCCGCCGGTCCGTCTGGAATCAGCGTGCGGATGTAGATCCCGGGAGTATTGAGGGGAGTGTGCTGGACGGAGACACAAAGAAAGAACTACCTGCTGTGACGTCACGTCACCGTCCCTTTGGCCTGTCACATGGCGTCATCGATGAAAAAGAAGCCAAGAAGCAAGCCTTACATGGACGGGCCATAGATGACGGGGAATGGAAATATGTGAGTAATAAAAAGGGGCATCTTTTCATATTATATCCATGACAATTCAAACGTGTCACCTTGAATCTTACTTCCTGTAGACTTCAGATTAGCAGTGATTTTCCAGCTTCCAGACTCTCTGCTGGGGTGTGAATATTCAGCCCCTCACGTCATATGGAAACCCTTGTTTGTTTTACTTTGTTTTGACTCCATCCCAGATTATTGGCCTTGCTGCGTCGGCCGATATTGTAAAGGTCGCAATTCGTCATTCTTGCCATCGTTCGGGCGAATGCTCGGGATGCTTGTCATCAAGCACGTGGCATAAAACGCGTGGCAGCATTATTCTGCTGCGCCGCTGGCCTGACTGTTCTGTGCTACCGAACCTCACAGCAGCCCAGGGCAGGAAAGACTGGGGGGGGGGAAAAAAAAACCTCGACTCACCAGTCCGTCGATCAGCCCCATTCCCAGGCCAAAGGGTCCTTTGTCCAGTTCCACTACAAACACGCAACAGAAATCGTCAGCTGCTGAGTTCTGACCGGAGGGCACTGGGAAAGGAAAGTCAAGCCCTCCCATGTCGCCTGCAGGGGGACAGAGAGACACAGAGGGCTGTGCTGGTGTCTCAGTGCCCCCCCCCCCTCCTCCTCCCCAGCCGCACTGCCGGGGCCCGTCTGCCAATTTGCTCGTTCGCCTCCATATGGAGCTGACTCCGCTTTAGCGATTGATGAATTTCAGCTTTCCGTGAGGAATACCGAAGCACGGGCGAGTGGCAAGACGGCGTACATGAATAGATGCCTCTACCTGTCAAGGTTAGGAGATGAGAACGGTGAGTATGAGCAGACTTGTGAACGAAGCCTTACTGCTGCCAGAGCTCTCGAATAAAGGCCTTTCTGTGGAACCAGACAGGTGTAATTGGCATTATTTTATTTCACCGCTACCGGTGCTGTTTTCTTTTACAATCCTGTGATTTATTTGTCAAACGTAATTCTTCAGTGTGCTTTCGGTCGAGTGGACGGACTCCTCCGCAATTAGCGGTTACAGCTTTTCTAATTGGACACGGTGAGTGGATCCGAGGAATAAGGTGAGTTACACAGGTCCCTGTTTGTATAGTACATGTAAGCGTAGCGTCTTTTGGGGGGGGACATGCAGAAGGCCTCCCCGGACAGGGAATGGCCAGAGCGCACCGGGGGGGGGGGGGAGCTGATTCCGAAGCCTTCAGCTAGGCCAGTTCTAGGGGCTGGTGCAACCTACAGTGATTCTGGAGCTGAACAGCCAATGGCCAGAGAGCTTGTTCAGCGCAGGAGGGGGGAGCTCAGACCGGGGGCAGAGGGAGGATTATCTGGCTTCTCTGCTGGCAAAGACCATTGCGGGCAGAATCTGCCTTTAACACTGTTACCTAATTGACTTGGATTGTATGGAGAGCTTCAGGAGCACAGATGCAGGCCGACATGACAACTTACCTCTGCATCTGTCTTTGCAGATCTCTCACTTCTAGGTCAGCTAGCTGTGAGTGTCTGTTGCGTTCAAGCCTTTGCGCTTAGTCTCTTAAATTTCCATGCTTGTTGAATCATGTCAAGTCTGTCTGTGCAATTTAAATTCCCGGTGGAGTGTCTGACAGCTATATGTTATTTAAAGTTAAAGGCGAATTCATGACGCTCAGACCTGCTAGGAGGAACTGCTCTTACTTTCCATACTATCTGGTATTGTCTTTAAATGTGGAAGCTTTTAGTGTTAGTAATGGCGGAAGGCTTAATGTGAACGGCCTCATTAACAACATCGCTATGCTGCATGAGCTGTAATGACTGCTCCGGATATCAGCGTCTGCTGGGCAAACTGAATGCTCCTAAATAAGGCACCTGCTGTCCAGCCTGACTTCAGAGAGCAGGAACTCGTGTATTACGGAAGGCAGATGTGTTGTCGCCGCGGCATCTTTCAAATGCTGAACATCTCGTGGCATAAATGAGGATGATAAGCTTAATACAGCACGAAGAGCTGAAGATGGGAGGAGCACCGAAGGCAGTCACTGCTGACGCAGATTGTTAGCTGGACATTGATTTACAGCTGAAAGATGATCACAGGCACGGGGGGGGGGGGGGGGAGTGTCCAGGACATGTTTTCGTCTCCATGCCAGCGTCACGTTTCCACGGCAGCATGGGAACAGAGGTGACAGAGCGGATGGAAGGTCGCCGAGCCCGTCAAGCCCCTTCTGGCCCCAGACCGCCGCCCTTAACAAGCCGAAACCAGAGACCTTTCTACACGGGTTGAGCTTGTGGGATTACATGTAGCAGTGCTGCTGGTGCAAGTCAGTAAAGTTGCTTAGTATAACGAAAAAAAATGCAAGCACTGCTGAAGTCTGGGGTCTTTTCCAAGTCCCGAAAACAGTGAATACAATAGTACTACCAGGTTGTTCAGGGCCAGAATAGCCTGCTTGTCTACACTTATAACAGTCATGTTTGTTTATTTAACAGAAATTTTTATCTAAAGTGACACACAAGTGAGGATAAGACAACCCCAAAAACTCTAGGGATACTAAGGGCTTCACTCCAGGCCCCAAGGGCGAAATCAGCCTGCTGACCCTGGGATTCGAACCAGCAGCCTACTGATCATGGGCACCCAATTGCAATAGTTCCGGCATGCAGTTAGAAGCGCTCACCTTCCAAGCCATTTGCAATGAAGCCATTGGCTTTCTTAATATCTGGGGGGGTCCTGCTACAGCCATTGAGCTGGGGGTGCTCTGGGTAAAGGGGTGTATTGGGGGGGGTGAGCAGGCAGGATGGGTCTAGCGTCCGCTGTGGCCCATTCCGTCGCAAGCTGTGGTGCATATGCTGCGGCTTGTCCCGCAGGCGTTCCTCAGGGACGCTGCTGGGGGCGGACACCCCTGACACCTTGCCGTCCGCCTCCCCCTCCCTACGGGGGCCCGCCGGCCTGGGGCTGCAGTGGGACTGCGGTGGCTCCCTCTGGAGAGACAGATCAGAGGGAATGTCCCCCACATTCCTCAGCCCACGTCATCCCATCGCTCAAACCACACATTTGCGTTTGGGGCCCCCTGTTGGCCACAAACAGTCACTACACCCAGGAGAGTAGGAGGCCCGGAAACAACAAACCGGCCCCCTGCTCAAGAACATCTGAAACGATGCAGTGAATATACTTCATGAACAAGGATGCACATAACTGGCATAAAAACGATATGTGTGGCAAACAATTGTTGTGACAGCATAAATACGTACTTATTTTATGTACGTTTGCGCTGATGTGACAAAGAAATTACAGTGCATTTTAACATTTATATGCTAATTCGTACTTCATTTGCAGCATAAAGGTTGAACTGCACGGTAATGTCTTGTCATAACATTGCAAGTGCACATTAAATACGTGCACATTTGCGCTGTTACAATAATCGATTGTCACATGTATCGCTTTTAAAGGCGAATGCAGACTTAAGTACCAGCTATGTGCATCCCTGGTTTTGAAGAAATTCTTATCCTTCTGTCATCACTGGTGATTTGGGCCCCTGACTCAATATATTCAGCATTTTTTTTTTTTAAAGAATTGCAAGTTATGGAAAGGAGAAGGACCCTCGTGCTGGCATTGGGCGCCACGTGTCAGCAAAGCAATCAAAAAGCGATGCCTGCCTTCGCAAAACAAACCCGGAGTATGTCAGGTCTACATGTGAGATGCAAACCGGTAAAAAAATGAGCACTTGAAAAGATAAAACCCAGGCAGACTGAAGTGCCCATCAGACTGCTAAAGCCCTTAATAAGATTAAGAATGATTTTCCTGTCTAGCAGTTTGCTGGGTTCCTCGGCAGAGAGGTCCCCTCATCTGCCAGATTATTACCACTGTTTAAATGGTTGCATCTGTTTCAAGCACATGGACAGGATGATTGCAGCTCAGCTCTGTTTACCAGAGAGACTGACGGCTGGCAAAACATCAGTTCAAATCTCCAAACAGAGCTTTAACATCATACAGGAATGGTATTTGGAGAAATTGAAAATTGAAATACTAATTGTATTCGTAGCTGGATCCTTCAACATATAGTTCCGTTCTGCATCTGTTACAAATGACTAGAGATTTCATTAGCTCTGTATGTGTGGTATGCTTCTGCATCTTCTAACAGCTGATCCTGGTCAGGATTGCATGGGCCCTGGAGCCTCTCCCTGGCAGCTAAGGTTGGGGTGCACCCTGGATGGGACGCCTTCTGCTCCAGTTTTGTACAAATGAAATAATGACTGAGAGGGACATCTCTGCTGACTGCACTCCAAATGAGCAGCTGAAGCAGCGCAGAGGATGAGGCCGGCGTTACCTGCGGCTCTTGCCAGTCCGTGCCGCCGTTGGTGGAGGGCGACTTGGTCCTCAGACCCCACAGAAAGTGTCGAACGTACAGCAACTGCCTGTAAATGTTCTCGTCCACGGCATCGCAGTCCAGGTCCACCCTGAACCCACTGCTGGGCAGAACAATGGGCGGGTGGTTCTCAAAACTTTCCAGCAGGTCCACTAAAAGCCAGCAGGGGAGAATGACCCGGCAACATCAGACTTATTTATTGCTTCCCTCAAGCAGATTGCATTTGATTCCCTCCATTCTGTCCACCCAATTCCCAGGAGTCTTAGTCCACTCTCTAGTCCAATTTCCGCCAGCCCCGTGTCAGCGGCATTAAACCACAGCCCATAAATCATCTCCAGGTGTGAAAATGAAATTGGGTTCTCGCTACACCCTACACTGATCCAAAAGTGAAACTTCAAAAAAAGAGTTATGGATCTGATGTGTATGACGCTCGATTACTGGGTAAATTAACTTTTTTATTTATTTATCGGATGCTTTTGTGCAAAGTAACGTACAAGTGAGGAAAGTTTTGTGGTCATAGAGCAGGGTCAGCTAGCATCCAGTGCACCTGCAGCGGTTGGGGTTGAGGGCTTTGCTCAATGGCCTGATGGTGACGTCATTACTCTGCCAGCCATGGGATTTGAACCCATGACCTTCTGGATTTTAACTGACTAAGAACCCACCCCCTAAACAGCTTATATTTAACTCCAGCCTCACTGAATGAGATCTAAGTCTGGCTGATGGGGGGAAGCAGAGGGAGATGCCCCTTACCTGTTCTGTAGATGTGTGTCTCCTCATCTGGACCAGGCTGCCATGAGGTCACGGGCCCCGTCCCAGCTGCCAGCTGGTACTGCGTCAGGATACGGTGCAGCTGGACGGGCTTCAGGCATGGGTGATCCAGAGACAGCGATTTCCAGCTCATCTGTGAACCCATCCAGACAGAGAGGGGCACCGCGGGGCCCACGGTCAGTTTTGCTTACACTTTACCTCCAATGCCCGGGTCGACTCCCCGTCTCCCTGGAAACCAACGCCGATATTAAACAGTGTCACATGGGAGGACATGAACTGCATGCGCTAGGCGTGCAGTGGTGACACCAGCTCACGGAGGAATGACTTCCTGGGAGATGATTTATTAGCTGTACTCGTGGTTAAATTGGACATCGCACTTCTTAAAATCATTGCAGGCCCATTGTGATATCTTAATGGCGTTCAATTATGTATTCCATCCGCCGAGACATAAATCTGCACCAATTTTCCTGCCAAGGACACGGCAAGATTTTTTTTTTTTTCACTTTTTTAACCATGATTCGCTTACATCTGGTTTGTCTTCGCCTTGAGAAACCCCAACGTTGTTCCCAGTGAGGCGGAAATTTGGCTTCGCATTTGTTACGGTGTGACATGCTGTAGAAACCACAGGATAGGAAGTTCTGCAGTGACCATATGGAGGTGGAGGCATTCCGTTCCTGTACCGGCCCGCAGGGATCAGAGAACCAGACGGCAACGGCTGAAAGGGCCGGCAGAAACGGAACCGGCAACACGGTATTCTCAGTGTTCTCTATCAGCGGTGAACACTATGCCTGAATCTTGAAGAATCCTGATTTCCTCGGGGGAGGGATCATAAAGGAGCAGACCGTACGCTTTGTGCAGAAAAGGCTGCAAATGAGGATGGCAATATGATTGAGGGACGGGGAGGAAGCACATACCTGCAGCAGCTGCTGGAGGGGCGTGGTCAGGATGCTGATGGCGCTGCGGAATTTGGCCAGGAACTTCTCGGTTAGATGTGCCAGGCCCGCCTTCCTGGCCCAGTCTAGCACCATTCGGAGGCATGCTTGGACCTGGAGGATCCGGGAGCGCTGGTACCAGCCACGGGCCGGACCTCGGCACAAAAGCACCGACACGGGGCTCCCCTCAGATACCGGCAACATCACCCATCACTCAATCCCTCCATCCTACAGCCTGGATTAGGGGTGTGAGGGGCCTGGAGCAAATTCCAGGATACACCCCTGACAGAGATGCTGTACTCATCCATGCATCTGCTCCAAGCACACAGACACAAAGGTGAGACCAAGCCAGGGGGGGCCCAGCACAGGGTCAGCCAGCATGCAGCAGTACTTCTATATACTCACCCTGAATTCATAAGCGTCATAGTATTAACAGAGTTGGTGTTATGGTGATGGTTTACTGCCTCCCAGCACACTTCCTATTTATGTAAATTCATATCATTTTAATGCTGTTCTCTGCATAGTAATGCCAGGCCATCACACCCACACAATCAAGTTAGTCATGCTAGTAATTGTTACACTGGTAGGAAACTGGTGCACTGGGAAAACATGCAAACCCCCCCTACACAGAGCCTCCCTCCCCTACACAGTCCAGCAGTGTGACTCAATTCCCAGTTTCTCACATCGTTTTTAAAGCATGTTTAGATGTTTATTTCATTGTAATTAAGGAGTACGCCACATAGCGGTTTTCAAACCCGGCCGTTTCTGGGACTTGGCTCTTTCCCGGCTACCTTAACACTGTGGATTTTAAGGTGCCACAATGTTCCCTAACATTCCGTCGTGTTACTTCTTTAGAGTGGAAGGAAAAAGACGAAAGTGCAGAATTAATCAGATTTCCTGCCAGCTGAGTGAAGATTAGTTTCCTTACAGATTTCAGTTAGGTGGAGCCTTTGTGAGAATTAGAGAAGGTCACGCTCTTGCACAATCCACCATCGTTTCCCCTTTGCAACTTTAAAGTGTGATTTCACAAGTATTTCTCCGGTGTGGTGTGAGTGCTTTCCGGGGCATTAGGATTCATACGAGTTGGCAACGCGGCATGAATTTGTAACCAGCACATTCACATCCAGTATTAACAGTTAAATGGTCTATAATTCACTTCCTAGCACATATCAGATATATGTATATTAATATTGCTGTAATGCTGTTCTGTGACATGAAATAAACTTGCTAGGTGATTCTTTTACATATATGACCAGATTACCTCAAATCTGAGGTATGCATCGCACTTCCTAGCAGTGCTTTATATAAAGCGCACCTGTAAAATGTTTCTTTCAGAGTGCAGTCATACACCTACCGAAAATTTCATGCTCAACATATATGAAAGAACTAAATAAATGCTACTGCGTAGCTGGAAAGTATAAATATATTTTACAGCAAAACAATACTTATGTTAAATATCTAATCTTCTGGGAAGATATTCGTAAGTGATTGAATGGATAGTAATTATATTGTCAAATAAATTATATATGTGAGTTTAAGATCTAAAAGTCTGATCCAGTAATACCAAAATGCAATTATGCCTTATATGATAATATCTGTGGGAAAGAAGCAGGGCAACAAAGAATTTTAAAAATTCAGTGTTTTGTAAGTACAGTAAAATCCCTGTCTATTTGCAGTCATGTGACAGAACAATAATAGGATTATCTGTTGTCACGAGCAATAATCTCTTCCTAAAGCGGACACAGAGAGCGGGCTACCAGCCCCAGGAGGTAACCGAAGTCCCATCAGCCCATTCGGCGCTCGGTAATAAAACCCCCACCAGCTATTCGCTACGGCTAAGCTAATACGTAACTCGCCATGAAAGCTGCGGGGAACAATGGGGTCGTGAGAGGGGTCACTTGCTCCCATTTTATCTGCCCTGGTGTGACTCGATGCATCATTACCCATCCCGCCGGCCGTCCTGCTGGCACCGGTTTCCATGGCTGCCGAAGTGGCGTGTGTTTAGCGGCGCGGGGTATTCGCTTGCGGACGTCAGCCCCCGGCACCCAGACGCCCATGTTTTAGTAATGAGCCGTTTCACAGGCACCGCAAAACCAGATCCTACACCGAGAATCGCTGAGACGTGCTGCGGCACTATCCAAAAAGGTGCGAACTGGGAGGCGCGGAGTCGTGAGGACGCATAGAGACATACCCCCCTCCCCCCGTCCTCCCCACCCGCCCCTCATTTGCTAGACTGCTCCCCGTTCACAGGGAGCCTGTTTGCTCGGATGAATCATTCATCTTAAAAGCGCTTTGATGACTTTAAATGATACTGGGAGGCGATAGCTGCTATGGAGATGGATTTCCAAAGCAAATTACATATCTGAAGATTATAATAATGTGCATTACATTTGACAAAGATATTAAGAAAATGGTGTCTGTGAAGACAGTCTTTAAGGGATGCACGCTATTTAAATTCTATTAAGCGTCACCAGGTTGAGAAATTCAAGCTATGCAACCCAGCGGAAATGACACTGCAGTTGTTCTTTAATGCTTTTATGGTTCATGATCTCCACAGGACAGACCTCATATCTGCTCATTTACAATATTATCTCCATTAATCTAAAAAATTTTACTGGGGCAAAATTAAAATCAGTTTAATTTCTGGCATACATTCTCCTGGCAAATGTGTGGATATGACCTGGTTATGTGTAGAACTTCACAGTTGTTGGAATTCATTATCACACAAAACAAAACCATGTTCCTGTGAAAAACAGGAGTGAATCCTGTTGAGCTTGTTAGAGACTTAAATAAGGTGATCAAATGTGGCTAAAAGCAACAGCAGGGCTTGATAAATATTTTTTTATCTGTAAATTTACCCAAACAGCCTCAAAATAAAAGAATTACATGGACAATATCTCTTCATAATTACAGAAGGAAGCCAAGTATCACTCCTGCTCACCTTTGTCTATGAGCTGGTTAAACAGGGAGACGTTGGAGAAAAAAAACAGGTAGGAAAACATCTGGGACTGGATTTCAGGGTGCACCTCGTACTGCTGCAGCAGCTCCTGTGTGGTCTGCAACACCTGTAGCACCTTGCGCACTGGTTCGGGTGGCAGCACCGACCTCTTCCAGCAGGGGTCAGCGTTCTCCCCTTGAAACGGGTTACAGTCCAGTATCCCTGGCAGGACCACATACAGGGACTGAAAAAAAGAGAAATGTGCACTTTTATTGAGGATAATATTGCTCCACATACTCGGAAAGATGAAAGACTTTCATATTGTTAGCCTAGTCAATCCAAGCTATTATAGTTTTTATTGACTTTTATACTGTTACAAGGGGGATCCAGTGAATAGCACTGTATTATGTTGCATTTGTTTATAATATTTACCCTTATTTTTATACTACCAACTCCACTGCCTCTATTTTACTCATGTGTACTTTCACTGAAAATGTTTATGGCACACACAGTCCTCAGGATAACAGCACACACACGCAGACGCAGATGTCAAAAGCACAGCTTGTGTGCACTGCGAGCTCCGGCACACGGTTAGCTTCTGTTTACACCACTCACCTGATGGTGTGGCATTTCTGGCAGTGTGTTAGTATATATAAATCACGCAGAGAAAAAACGTGCAGAGATTCCGATTCTCAAAAACTGGCATTGTGAATTTTCATCCATAATTTTAAAAAAGAACATAACAAATAGAATTTTATGAATGTCCTTATTTACCACAGCATTGCTAAGGTGACACTGTTTAAAGACAAAGCTGATGAGTATACATAATTTATACATTTAATGGAATGCGTTCAGGATTTACTCATATGTTAAAACTTAGTTTTTCATAAAACCGCTATATACTATATATACAAATATGTTGAGCAGAATAAACAAGCCAAATTGAATTAGGTCTAATATTTGTTTATTGTTTCCATGGTAATTAAAGATGTAGCAGCTAGTTTAGAATTTTAACAGCATTATGAAAATGGGTGCATTAATATATAGGGTGTGTATACAGTGGGCCTCGTACACCATAGCTGAGAGCAAAACCACCACCTGTGATAAAGATACAAGAGTAAAAAGCACAGAGGGGTTACAGAAAGGAAAAGACTGAAGTTCCTCCACGAAAACATGAGCACCTCAGGTCAGGTGACTTGTGACTTTAGTCAGGTGACACGTGATTAATTATCCTGACTTAACTGACGGCAGTGAACACACCCCTAATAAAACACCTGCCAGGCCCTGTGCGGTACAGGTCAGTGACCATCCTGGCTCTGGATCCTCTGCCTAGCGTGGTTCGATGCCCGCGTCCGCCACAGATGGAAGCTGCCCCCCCTGCGGCACTGCGGCCTGAATCCGGGCCAGGCGGATCTGCCTGCAAGCAGGTGGTCCCAAAGACTGGAGACTCCCTTCCATCACAGCCCACAGTCCACACGAAAATCTCCTTGCAGACTGGCAGACCAGTGCAAGGGCTGTCTGCACACGGCAGTGACTGTGCTATTAATGTCCCTCTCGGCAGGTGCTCCAGCAGGCATAAGAGGGCAGATTAGAGGGGTTATTTGGTGCCAGAGTGTATTTAAGTGTCACTCTGCGGGCTGGTGACCATCTGCTATGCACCGGACAGTGCTAACTGTCTGAGTGGATGCATCGCTCTGAAAGGAACACGGCACACAGACTTGTGTGCGCAAAGGAAGAGTGCGTAAACGCTGCACTACCGATTACCTGCCATACCTTGTGTGTAATGATCTTTGTTCCCTGATTATTTGTACGCACCCATGAGGTGTTTATGAGAAAACTGCCTCCAAAGCAAATAAATAGCTAAACTTTATTTGCTGCGATTTTACTAGCTGGATGATAAACTACATATAATGACAATGACTGCTATAGGCTTTTATGTTGCTCCATGTGTGGGATCAAACGTTAAGTTCGATCACCACCTACAAGAAGGGCGGATGTGCTCCTGTCCATCAGGTGGCCTGCTATTATTAACAGTACACATCAGGCCTGCCGGCATACTGTGCTACGTGTATCATGGCCACACCTAAGCATAATAGGCTTCCCCCCTATTGTCTAATGTTGCTTTTGTTCCTTCTTTCTTACAAGCATTATGATGCGACTCCCGTGGCACCATAACACCCCCCGTGAGACACATTCATGGCCACCTGGCTCAGCTCCTCTGGGCTGTCACAGCAACACGTGCCGGTGGAGGCCTACCACTGGCCACTGTGTAATCTGGACACATTACGGCATTTTACCACCGCCGCCTCCCCCACAACAGCGTTTGTCAACTTTTACTGTCATGACCGGGAGCCAGTGGCACCATCAATCAGACTTGACCGACGGTGACACCGGGATAAAGTGATTATCAAATTACAGGGAGTGTACAGAGAGGATGAGGGCGGATGGCAAACGCCGGACCTTGGTGATGTAGTAGACGCACTGCTGGAACGTGTAGATGATCACCTCCTCCAGGATGGTCATGGCCTCCTCATTGGCTGAGATGGTCGCCGAGAGCAAAGACTCCTTTGAGCCTAAACGCAGGAGCATCGATGTTACATATAGTAGAATATACATACATGTTGGCCGTGGTCTGGCGGAAAATGACGGAAACTCACACTAGCGTCAAAACATGTGCGAACTGTAAACATAAAGAACAAATGAACACAAGGCTGCCGGACCTCCCACCCTTTTTAAACAGATAGTTACATTGTACTTGATGTGTCATACTTTGAGAGAAATATGAATGTCAATATACCGAATAGATTTCTTATTATAAAAACACGCTGTAAGAAAAACTTGGCTGAGGTGGTATTTTCACACATTTGTTTACACACAAGGCAGCGTTTTCACATTTTTCTGGCATTCTGATACTCTAATTTGTCATTCATGGAGCAGCAAAGTGCTTGAGAGATGCAGTATATATATTTAACCCTAAATATGCTAATAAATATTTTGTCTGCCTTGTTCTTTGATGATTCTTCTGTCCAGTAAATTTGGGAAGCCACACATTTTATGCCATTCCAACACAACCTGGCTGAAAATAAGGATTTGTGGGGAAAGCCATCGCCAGACAGATCCCAGTACCGTGTATTTATGTTACACATGACTGTACTTTACAGTGTCAATCTAGGGAATATTTCCATGGAAACAGTTCCTGGTGCGGTAACTCCAGTGTGATGGCAATGACATTCTTTCCTGAGCAATCGCGTCAAATAGCTCTCTCCGTGCTGCCCTTTGATGAGCCCAAACTGCAAGTTAGCACTGGTGCAGAGAATCATCTAAATGGGGGCTCAGGCGACGTACATTAAGCTCTGTAACCGGGAAGGATTATAATATGCCTACATGCAACCTTGCATATAATATCCTTACATATAAGACTAGCACACAATTACTGCATGACAATCGGTTTAATAAGGGCTGAAAATCCAAGCCCAGAATAAAACGTAAACAATAGTCTTCTAAATCCTAAAACAGCTGGGATTCGTGCTGGAAATTCTGTTTAGCGTGAATGGCATTTTCTTGATACGCTCTAATCCAGTGCAAACAAAGGATTTTCTGTAGACTTATTTTTGTTAAATATAAAACTGAACATAAAAGTTCTTTTTTACCAATTAGTTATGGTGTCAGCTTCTGTCTTTTATTTTACTGGAATTTTGCTGATATTTACTCCACATTATATGCACCCTACATAAAAACACAACACCCACCATGATATTGTAAGACGTATATCAATCGAACATTTACATTCTTTCTATTTAGCCAATGCTTTTTCTTTAAAGCAATTAACATTTTTTTTTTTTTTAGAAAGCGGAGTCAGTCCCTGGAGCAATCTGAGGTAAAGGGCCTTGATCAGTAGACCAATGGTGATGTCACTGCCAACTCTATGATCTGAGCCAACAACTTTCCGATCACTTGCACAGTCCTCTAACACGCTGAGCCACACGTACTGAACGAGTGTAGCATGACAGGCAAAACCCCAGGTGTGATGAGAGGCGTCCTCTGGAGATCCTGAGCCCCCAGGTGTGATGAGAGGCGTCCTCTGGAGATCCTGAGCTCCCTGCTAACATTACTATGCTAGTTGTTTTGGCTCATGCTTCACCAAATGCCAGTATCAAGTGCTCTCATAGCTCCGCCATCACAAACGCAAACCTTTCCAGGGCAATAATGCCAATCCGAGGCTCCGTTTGTTCCTAATTGCAAACTTTGCATTACAGAGATGCTTTGAACACGAGGGCAAGTTGTTAACCTTTATTCTGTGAGCTTCGGCACGTCACCATCTCTATCCATCCTTTTCCCCAACATCTATTCCTGTGATAAGATTAATATTAAAAAAGACTCTGCCGTTGGCTACAGTGAAAACAGACCGGGAACATGTATAGCTCTTTACAGATGCTAATTCTAATTTAAAAGGAAACCCACAGAAAAAAAAATGGACTAGATTGCTTTTGGGCTGATTTTGTATTTGTCCGATCCTATAGCTTGACATCGAGTCGAGGGTGGGGTGGACCCCAAATAATCTTCTAGGGGGGTAATAGCATTTTCTGGGCTGCCACTGTTAATTAGCACCCAGTAATTATTTGTCACCATCCTACATCAAGTCAGTGGTGTCCTGCGAGCCGCTTAACACCCCTCACCTCATCTCCAGCTCACAAATCCTACCCGCTTTACGTCAAGTGGGGCAGACCTCCTGTTTGCTGCCTTTGGGAATTTGCCGCAGCAGATCAGATATGTGGTTCAATACTCAACTGGAATGTGACAATAAATCAGACCACTCTTAAATAGTCTCTTTAATTAATTATTGTTATCTATACTATAGTTTATTACTGTGGCTTTAGTGAAGTCTGTGTGACAAACGACTCTCGTAAAAATCTCTCCCAAAGCACTTAATTAGAGGTTTTCTGACACATTTAAGCCTGCTGTCACTTTAAAAAGGGAAAACGTTGTATGAATCACACTCCCATCAGCAGTGTACTTCGGACGCCCTTCCCACTGGGACGCCGGATAGCTATGGGAGACGGCGCACCTTTGGAATCCAACTGTTCGATCCCCTGCATGTAGGCAGGACACTTCTGTTGGATGAAGTAGAGGATCTCGATGGCATTGGACATCCAGAAGAATATAACCTGCAGGTCGGGGATCAGGTCTGAGATGTTGAGCAGAGATAGGGAGGCTGGATCCTGGCTGGTGGAGGGAGGCAACAGAGTGATGTTTTGATAGCTGATACCGGGAGAACCGTGTACAACATTATCAGGTAACTTCACAGCCAAACACCTGATATAAGTGAACAACATCGACGTGAAGCAAGCTTTTTAGAACGCAATAATAGGACGCATGAGTGGCTTTGAAATACTATAAAAAGTATCTATGTTCTTTAACGGCTTCCCAGGCTCAGAAGGCTCGAGGCTCCACTCGAACGGCTGGAGATTTTGTGGTGTTTTCCCCTCGGCCTTCAGGGAGACTGATACTCGCTGTCAGAAGGCGTAATGCGATACTCACTGCTGAGCTTGCTTCTGGGCCAGTTCCTTTGTCTTCTCCTGCGAGACACACGACACAATTAGGCACTCGTAAAAGTTTAAACACCACAGGAGCAACTGATCCTCACAAGTCTGTGTCTAAAATAAATCAGGCGTTAACAGCTTCACACTGGAGATGGTGGACTCTTTCGTTCACAGATGTGCGGTGAAGGAAAACTAGAACCGACATATCACAACTAGCATTAAATGATCAAAGTTAACACTGTGAAACTGACCTTAACAATCGATACAAGTGCCAGACCTCCATGAAGCTGTAGGTCTTGCGAAAAAATTCAGACAAGGTTTCTCCAAGGGAGAATTGGCTACTTTAAACTTTTGGTGATTTTCTTAACAAACCAAGAAATGAGAATAAATGTGGGCAAGGACTCTGTGCCCACAAGTGGCTCACAGCGGTTCTATATTTACTTAGTGGATGCTTTTGTCCGATGCAGATTGCATGTGTGGATCAAAGAGCCGGGTCTGGAGCAGTAGGGACTAAGGGCCCCACAGCAGTATGATCACACTATTGACCGTGGGATTTGGAGCTACGACCTTCCAGAGCTGAGCACAGATTCTTAACCAGCTGAGCAACACTCTGTTCAATACTGGAAAATGAGCTCAGATGATGTGAGAAATTCTCTAGAATTCACTGAGATATAATTGCTGATTTTAGAAATAGTTTATGATGCTAAGTGGAAATATATTTCTTTGACTTAATTAAAAGTGTTAGGTCAAAGGGGAAGGTTTTTTTTTTCTGGTGTTTGGCTAGTTCAAGTAATTTCCTTTAGATGGTAATAACTATTTTATTTTTAATGGCGCTGCATCAGCAAATATATAAACAAACAATGTGAGGGAAATAAAATGAACATTAATAATTTATGGTGAACGAACATAAAAGTTTGGTAGGACTGAACATCCGAACGACTAAACATCTAGTGATTAGTAGGAGAATTAGAGTTCAATGATAATCATAACTGCGACTCATCCAGTCATCTATACCATTTGTACAGTTTAACAACCATGTCCGCTCTAAATTTTTGAATTTAGTTTACTAAGAAATAGAAATACTTGCGTGAAACACAAGCTGGTATATTTCAGAATTTTTTATTTCACCAACTATCCCGAAATAAAACATTCTGTATGACAGCGTCACTCAGAATGAAGCCTCGATCATTTCTCAAGTCATTTATGCTGTAATTAGCATCATCAGCCCCCGCCGAAACCACCTCATGAGACTAGTGAGAAACTCCCACTTATCTGCTGCGAGTCTGCAATTAAACATCAGGCGATGACGAAGCCTTAGAAGCCACACAGGATCTAGTTATGAACGGTGAACGGCGGGCTGCCTGCGCATGCATATGCGGGACGACGGGACATGGGGGGGGGGCGCCTTTAGCCGCAGGTAAATGGCAAACAATACAGACGCAGCACACAACAGACACGCTCGCAGAGGAGACCTCCATGACACTGACCCAAGCAACTGTCTGTATCCTTTTGACGATCTTCTGCAGAAGCTTGCCAAAGCTCCCTGGCTCGAAGGCTGTGGCTGAGTGCTTGATGCAGAGGCACAGGAGGTAGGCGGGGGTCAGCTTGTGGTCGTCTCCCCCTGGCTCAATGAGGGACATGATCCGGCCAATCAGCTCGTCCTCGTGGACCTTCTCGAAGTCCAGCTGCAGCTTCCTCTTCTGCAGCATCCGGTTCTTGTTTGACAGCGGCTTGAAGGCCTGCCTTCGGGCCGGGCCGTCCCTCACCAGCGAGCCACACGTCCGGCACGATTGGCCGCCAGGCTCGCCATCGCCCTCGTGCTGCTGGCCAAGGATCTGCAGGTGAGCCAGCGTCTGGGCGGGCAACAGCCGGGCACTTACAGGGTCCTTGTAGAGGAAGATGTAGTGAACCCCGAAGGAGAGGAGATCCCCGTGCCGGAGGTGCGTAGTCCGCTCCGCCCGCGAGAAGTTCACCAGGACGCTGGCGTGGGGAACCGGCTCCACCACCAGGCGCTCTTCCACGGCGGAGGTGAACCTGCGCACCACCTGGATCCTCTTGATCTTGCAGTGCAGGGGCAGGATGTCCGGCGAGGACAGGCAGATGTTGGGCCGCGCCGACGCGGTCTCCTGGCCCACCGTGTGCTGATCCCGGTTCAGCAGATAGACCAGGCAGTCCTAGAGACGTGGACCTCAGTTAGCACAGGGCAGATTGTCAGAGGGGGCATGACCGGTACTTGAAGTGTCGAGCAAATGGAGTTTGGGGTCAGAGTGACTTTCTGCTCTGGAAGAGGACAGCACTCCGAAACGAAAGCCTTGGACTTAGAGTCTAAGTGAGATTTGGTTTCTCGACATCAGGTTAACACTGCTTCATAACATCAGTTCAATTTGAATATCAGTTATGTCCCAGCACATGTAACAGTATTATTTTGACATTTTTTACTTTTGGAAGTGTCCATATAAAATAAAAGCGAATTTTCTAGCAGAAAATTAATTTCAGATTTTTTTTTTACCCCACAACTGTGTTAACTGTAGTGCAAAGAACAACCAAAATAACTATTATGATTTTTAAATCACCATATTTTTGCACAATATAAAAACGTACAGTAGCAGGCATTTAGAACGACTGCTGAAACTTAAAAGGGGCAGTAGAGACAACCAACGAGTAAATACGTGCATTGGTCAATCAGTTAGCTATGGTGAGCAATGACAATTAAAATAATACAGTCAAACTATTCCCCTCATTAAGGTCAACAGTCTAATAAGATTGATTATATGACAACTGAACTAGTCTTCTGCTGTTAGACTAGTGTCAAGAGGTAATTTAAATTAATTAAAGTAACCGTCTCGCCAGAAGTATTTTTTCCAGTGTCTCCTGACATTCCCACCGGTCAGATAAGCGGGATTCTTCAGAATCCGATCGGTGACATGGTGACTGATAGCGCAGCACCGGAAACGCATCTGTTTTGTCTGACGCGTGACGGAGACGAGTGACAGCATCGACAAGCGGCTGCCGTGGGCGCCTCAGCCAGAAGGAAAAGGCCCCGGTGAAGACGCCTGATTAATGCGCGGCGAGAAGGTGGTGTTCGCTGGCCTTGCTGGGTACTGCATGCAGGCTCACTGCGGCGCTGCTGGCTGCGCCGCATTAATCCTGAGGTAGCTGATCTCTCTCCCTCACATAGATCTGCAGCTGCCCCCTCCTCCATGATGAGGAGGTAAAGCCCCCTTTGCACATAAAATATTCAGGACGAGGCAACCGATAAGAGCCTGGGACCACCTCTCAGCTGTTAAATTAAAACACCCCTCCATCACTAAGGATTAAAAGTTAAACCAACTGTTTAACGAGTCTGCCACATTATGTGACTTGTTTATTCGTTATTCTTGACGTAAATATTCAGACCTGTTGCAGCAAAGCAATCCCCTCACCAGTGAACGTACCTAATCACCTACCTAGTGTCATGTATACTTGATTTTGTAATTTATCAGATGGCCTCATCTTCTGAAGGTGATCATTCATGGTATAAGGGATAAAATACACAGCAATTTCTTGTCATAGCAGCGTAAATGCCCATAAAATACTTACACGCTTGGGCTGTCGCTACAATCGATTGTCACACGTATCATTTTTAAAGGTAAATGTGTACTTGATGTGTACCAGGGATGTGCATCTCTGCGAAAAAAGCGTACATAATACCTAGACAATTCTCAACTCTGGGAACTAGTTTTTTACTCAGCCCAAGTGCATCAACACTGTGACAGATTGTTGACCAATCAGTGCGCTCGGTACCTGCTGGTTGTAGCCCTGAAGAAGCAGAAGATGCGGGGACTGGTAGAGTGAGTGCCGCGCCCCTCCTCCATCCCTCTCCTCCTTCCTCCGGCCCGCCTGCAGTGCATCTCTGCCGCTCCGTGTCCGCAGCGGCCCAGGCAGGGTGGAGTAGTACCTCTTAGGCTCCTCCCCAGGGCCTCCCACCAGGTTGAGGCTGGTTTCACTCAGACTGCGGCAGAAGGAGGTCCCTGGATTTAGGGTCGTGGTCCCTTTTGCCCGGTTCCTCTGTAGCTTCCTGGCCTGGGCATTGATATCTGAAAGGAAGAGCCAAATTAGCATGCTGCTAACGTTATCAGGCTAACCGCTATCCAGCATGGGCTCAGAGACCACAGAGAATGTCATGGGTTTGCATGAGTGGGAATATAAATACTGCTTTTGATTTGGGAGAAACATGCTACCATGCAATGGGATTCTCATCAGCATACCTTCATTCATCCATAAATAACAGCCTTATGCACAATTGACTTTCCTTGCAAATATAGTGATGAGCATTCATTAATTAGCCTTAGTTCTAGAGCCCTCGAAGCTTCCTGGTGCTTTCGGGAGCAACGTTCCAAGGAAACCACGGTGTCCCTGTGGGGGCTTGCTGGACTCGGGTAAAAACCGTCGTCGTGATTTTCTTTCATCGCACGAAGCTGACGTTGACTGGCAGGTGATGGCGATGGAATGGGACATGGTTGTGGGAGAAGAGTCATACCTGAGAACAATCCCCACCTTTAAAACTAGGAGTAGAGGGCTGTGACGAGCGCACGCAGTGGGGCGAACCTCGGGACTTAACATACCCGGTCCTACCCATAGGTGGCACAAGGGCATGGGAGCGTTTGTGGACTCCTACAACAATGAAGAGTTAACTTTCAACTTTTTTGGTCGTAATTATATTAACATGCAGTCACACAAACCAGAAAAGAACCATCATTTGTACCTGCATGAAGGACTAGATGAATCTTTCGAGTTATCAGTTGTTCAACAGCATGAATATTACATCAACCATGTAGAACAAATCTCTTCTATACTATCTAGGCATTAATTACCACTCATTGCAGACACCATCCTTTATTTAGAAGCGATTATAACAAATTGCTAGAAATTAAGAATATGAATACAGAAAAGCAGGAGAGAGTGCAAATGTGAGTTAGAATCTGTGCAATTACATGCATATTTCATCTGAGCAGAGCAAGACAGAGAGGGAACCCTTTAAAGGTCACTGCAAGCGATTAAACAGAAGAGACACGCAATGTTTCAAACTCATTTTTCAGGTGCCTGGATTTATTCTCCGTTTCCCTGCCAAGCTAACGTGGGATTTAATTTTGCGACGGCTCCGGGAACCATCCGTCGAGCGCAGCGCTTCCTCAGACACCTAAAGCTCATGCTAAGCCTCCCGTGCAAATATGCTGCGTTAGAGTAGCAGTCAGTGGCACACGACTTCCACACTGCAGATACCGGCAGAGCAGATGTGACCCTTGAATCCGCTTACTGCAGCCGCTAATCAGCACGCAACCCCGCGCACGTGTATTTAATTAACTATTCAAATGTGGTCTCTATATTAGCACATCTTTCCATTACAACTTAATCTTTGCAATCCCATTTATAAGTGCCAAGAAAATGCGCTGCTGCATTGCAGATGTTCAGAGAGAGCCGACAATAAAACTGAAACAGAACAAAACCCAAAAACAAATCTAAGATCAGAAGAGGCTTCAGATTATACTATGGAATCCTTAGTGTTTTTACTTTCAATAAAAACCCAGTAAAAACATCATGGGTGTATAAACGGATACAAATCAAAGCCTAATTGCCTGTGTACATAAACAAAGCATTTATGCTTTAGATCAAATTTTAACCCTCCTCCCCCCAATAACTTCCAAGACACCCTCCATATTCTGCCAATAAAGCTTTTCTCAAAGAAAGATGCTCACTTCATTTCCATAATCAATAAAAATAAATAACATTATATTAAGCATCCATTGCCAGGTGAAATAAAACTGTAACACTCTCTTGACGTCACGTGACCCTTCAAATAAATGCGCATGTGTGAATTTCCTGCAATGCTCTGGCATTGTGCTGTACGCTTTTTCCTGCTAAAGACTGCAGACCTATTCGGATAAGTAATTACTTACAATAGATGACCGGAAAATAGCCGGGTACAAATTCACCATACATCACGGTGACGTTCGTGTCACCTTGCTTCCATTTAAGAGCCATTCTGCTTATACCGATTGCGATGCACTAATTGGCATCTTTGTGTATCGCACAGCAGCTGGTGTGTGTATGAAAGCTGATGCGCATGAATATCAGGGCAGGAAATAAGCGATGCTGACACGGTCCCCGCCGCTGTTACCCTTGGAATTCCTGGCACCCTTGAAAAAAAACCCTTTGGACAAACTAGCCATTGTATCCCTGAAAGTAGGCATTGTTCGAGAAGCATATATTGTTGATTATAAGTTGATTGATGTTTTTTTTCTTTTTTTTTTTGTTAATCGGGCATTTCTCAATCAGAAATTCTTTTAATTACTCAAGAATTACTCAGAAATATCCACCCCAAAAAAAACTTCCAATCACATTTCCTAAGATAAATCAAGCAAGACACCGGAATTAAAGCTAATATTAGTTTTGGACGTGTCAGATAGGTCTCCATGACACTACTCTGGCTGAACATTAGCATGAATCATTTGAATTGTTGAGTCTGGCTTATTACACAGATTTACGGGTTGTGTGAGAATTGCAGCTTTTTAATAATTTGAAAAAACACTAATTATTCATGGATGGCACAGGGGTGACATTAAAAATTATTCTTGAGTAATTGTGCAGTTGGAAATGGTGACATGCTGCTCACTGCCTTAAGAAACAGTAATTAGTGCTTATCCAGCATTGGACCGGGGGGGGTTAAGACTAAGCCAGTCTTATTCTTGGATCAGGGGGGGATGGCCCAGTGCTACCCACTGAATCACTTCAGTACACGGAAATTACACGGAGTAGTTTGAAGTTTGGAAGCTTATTCAAGGATGAATAAGAAACTCTTTAGTTTAAGAAACTCACAGAATTAAGACATTATAAATGTGTGGGATAGCAGTTCTGGATAAATGACTGCAAACGAACAGGGACACAGAGTATCATTCTAAGTAAAATGTAAAGTTGCATCTATTACTTATTAATTTTGCCCGTTAAATACTCCAACCCATTCAAATGCTCCAGTGTCTAAATAGCGACTATTTATTTCAATTTGTAGGCTCAACAGTATACTCAGCAGCATATACTCCAGGACACCGATATGTTCTTGATTTTACAAATAAACAGATATAAACACTCCTAATCTATTTATATCCTTGTGTTGACCTAGATCACCTAGCTAAATACCATAGACATTAACTAAGCTTATGCAGAAAGTAGAGAGTGAGGCAGTGAAGGACACTTATGATGACCTCGTTCTGGAAGAGAACAAAGAACAAACAATATGTATAAGACAACACCATAAAGGCAGGAAGCCCCTTCTGATTTCTGTGACCTGCTTTTGCCTCCCCGATTTCCCTCAGAATACATGTTGAACGACACGTTAAAATGACCTATAGCAGGCTGCGGCAAAGAACAGCCTATCCGCATAGGCAGGGAAGGATTTCTCTCTCCTTCAGGTGTTCCAGAGTATTCTTTGTTTGCATTCATCTCTGACCTCATTTCATTAAAAGACAGGATCCCCTTTTATCTTGATTACTTAATAACACACATGCCATTTGATCCAAATGTGGATTCTCTTTGGGCACGTCCCATGGTCAGGAAGAGGAGGTATGACTTTGTAAGATGTACCTCTGGCATGAAGACCAAGCTACAGGCAATGGACAGACGGGCAGAGTACAGTGGGGCCAAACTGCCATTCAGTGATCAGACCTGGTAATTAACAAAAGAATCCTCACTACTGTGTGATCCCAACTCAGGTTGACACAAATGGGTTCAGACTTGAACTACCATTAGTCCTGAGGAAAGTCTTGAGACAAATCAGAAACATTTATATCAGAAGTCAAGGAGGATCTACTGGAATTAGAATATGTACAGTATCTCTGTGGAGCTTAAATCAAGGTAAATTAATAAGACCAACAGAGCTTAATGAGCTTGAAACTCCAGCAGCAAGAATTTTACCCTCTATATCTTGGTATAATTTTAGCCACATTAACTAAACATACATATTAACACTGGCTTTGTCTTAAGTTGCCTTTGGTGGCAACTCACTGATCATTAACTATTTTCCCAGGATACATTTATTTACTTGTGTTCTGTATAAAGTAGTGTGCATTTCTGTAGCCACACCAGGACGAGCCGTCCGGCCTCCGCCGAAGTGGCTGACTGAGAGATTGGGTGTTGCCTACATCTAAATGTTCTCCACACTCACCATTTCCATCATCCTCACTGGGGGCTCAGCGATATAGGGGCCCTGGATTTCGTCCTATCAGTCCGTACCTGTTTGGCTCAGATCCTCCTATTGGCCTCAGTCTTTAATATGGACGCCTGTTACACTGAGTGGATTCCATCACTGGCTTTCCACTCTAATAATCATCATGTTTCAGACAAGCCTAATAAACAGCACATAAACATGAAATACGGTTGTAATGTGTTTTTAATCTTAGACACCTGTATACAGGTGAATGGGTGTAATGACCTGCTAACTATCCCCATCATTCAGTCTTTTAGGGTTTATTCATTGTAAATTATGACTTACTGGGATGAATGATTTCAAAAGCATATTGAATCGAACATTAACTTCTACTTTCTTATCTGCTATGGAAAAGACAGCATTATTTCATGCGGCTCACTTCTGTGCTGTTCCATTATATGTGCACACACACATATACACACACACAGACACACACACACACACACACACACACATTCAAGTTGGTCTTCCT
The DNA here is from genome assembly GCA_015163995.2 of Mormyrus lacerda. Taxonomy (NCBI): domain Eukaryota; kingdom Metazoa; phylum Chordata; class Actinopteri; order Osteoglossiformes; family Mormyridae; genus Mormyrus; species Mormyrus lacerda. The sequence continues at coordinate 22,705,952 of JAABNX020000106.1, read as the reverse complement.
ATCTAAATGGGGACTGTCCATTCATTCCTATGGGAAAAACCCTAATCCCAATCACGACACCCTTAACCTCTACCCATCCCTAACCTTAACCATAAGTAACCAACCCAAATACAAGACTCTTGGCATTTTTACTTTTTTGATTGCATTCACAGATTTTTATAAAACTGAGATTATCCACATGGGGACCTGAAGAAGTGTCCCCAAAAGTAGGGAAAGTTCAGGTTTTACTACATTTTTGATCTATACAAACTCACATACACACAAACACACTTATATATATGCATGTGTGTATGTTTGTGTGAATATATATACACACACTATATATTCTGTGTGTGTGTGTGTGTGTGTGTCTGTGTGATATGTCTCTAAAATAGAGTTACAGTTTAATGTTGATATTTTCAGATGATCCAGGACAGAAATTTTAAAGGAATTCGGAAGATTACACTGAGATAATTAAGTGGTACCCTCATGTAGTGTCATGTCCTGCCTGCAACATCTGCCTGACCCTCCTGTCTCCTCCCTCACGTGGCCCTGATGGGTTATACCTGTATCTGATGCTTGTTGCCCCCCATCAGTCTATGTCTTTTGATACCTGTTTGTTTCATCATCGCTAGTCCAGTAATTGACGTTGTTCCCTGTGTCCTTCCTTGTTCTACTCCTTTTGTATTGATCCCTCGCGATGCAGTATGTTTGCAGTTTATGTTTAGTCCAATAAAGCCCCTTTTGTTTTGTCACAACGCCTGCATTTGAGTCCTTTGACCTTCGTGTCGTAACACGAAAGAGCTGTGATTTTTTTTTTGCATTAGGGATAATAATAGTTTGTAATGCACTCTGATCTGAGATGTGCATGTAAAACTTGTAATATTTACAGATATTAATATTAATTGCACGTTGACCTCATCAGAAATCCCACACACATGCAGACCTCCTTCATCTGTATGCGAGAAGCTGATTTTAAAGAGGAACATGCAGAGGCCGCTTCAACCAAAAGAACAACGGTCCCTGTGCACCTGGGCAAAACAGGCATGCGGTACCTCTGCTCCCCTCATTGTCTCCATAGAAACTAATGACTGATGTCTTTGTGCTGAGACACGGCATCTCGAAAAACCCGGCCCGGGGGAAGAAAATTTATTTATAAAGTGACGTGTTTGCGAAGTGAAAACGCTAAGCTAAGCTATCGCTAACATAAAATGAGTCGCGGAACAGAGATCAGGTTCTGCTGTTTCCCTTCAGAATATGGATCAAGCAAGACAGTAGAGGGCTCCTCTGGGAAGGCTTTCAAGACCGCTTCGCAAACCTGGCCACTTGTTCTGTGTTAACACTTTGCGGCTGCAACGAGCACAAATGCAGACAGAATTGCGACGATCAACACTGGCAATTAATCACGGGTGAACAACCTTCACATTGCAGGGGGTCACGAATTTTCCCACTAAACTCAAGAGGGAATAGGCATTGGCAAATTGTTATGTTGGGACAAAGTTACTCTATTCTGTTTTCAGAGCACCCATATAAACACAAAATGTTGTATTTATGTAATATAAAGCCAGGGCTCTTACTATAACATCTGAAGAAAATGGCAGTGGTTCTGCATTAGGTGCTAATTAATCCTTCATCCATCCACTCATACATCCATCCATCTGACTTGTGTACATTCCTTGAGATGGACCTGCATCCCAGCCTTGGTCTACAGCTGCCTTGTGCCCTATTGCCTTGTGATAGGCTCCAGGCCCACTGGCCCTTGCTTAAGATAAGTGTCTGGAAGACAGATGGCTTCTCAGAATAACATGAATCATATTAATAGGGAAAACTATATATTTCTGTATAATACTGTATAATCTGAACTGTCCACCTCCATTCCTACAATTTACAGTCTCTGCTGAGATCATATACTACATTCTTAAATGTGGAAGTCTTCTTTCTGACATAGGCATCATTCGCGATAAAGCTGTTTCACTCTGTGGCTTTTTTATGGAAGTTAAGACGGGCCAATCGATACATCTCTGCCAACTTTTACAGGGTACAGTTAGTACCTAAATAAAATACCTTTCTGGGAAAGTAGCCATTCTTTGGTTGATTATTAAAGCTGATCTGCTCCTGCAAACAATGTACAGGAATAAAACCAATAGGATGGGCCACTTCAGTAGCTTTATTTCATCAGTGTTTTATAATAATACACATTCAAATATCAATCATTCTGATATGATTAATTCATGTTTTTCACAGAGAACTATAATATGATGGAAAAAACAGGATCTCTATATTAGACTCTTTTCAATAGAAAAGCATGTCCAAGCAAAAACTTGTTTCCATAGATTATGCACAGCTAGAGAAGCTACAAAAGTTTCAATTTGCAAAAAAATAACAGAAAAGTTAAAACCTCCAACTAAGCAATATAATATTACAGATACCTCTGAGAGGGGATGCCCAGGCATTTAACCAATTATGAAAAAGGATCATTGCCTCAGCGCCCTTTGTATAATTCATAAATATTACTTGAAACCGTTAATTTTCAAAAACAAAATCAAGATCCCATTCTTCCCTCTGCAGTGGTTATCAGTCTAATTCATAATGCAATTAACACATGAATCATTACCCATTGCTCCACATCCTTCGTTAACATACCAAAAATAGACTCTCTTTGAGAGACGTCCTTTTCTTTACCGCTCTTTGGCCTTCATCCAAGTTTGGGACGTACATCAATATTTTTATTTTACTTTACAGAGCACTGAAATGTATGCCTCTCTCTTATGTGTTCAGCCTCGCATTATAGAGAGATAACAGTTTAAATACTAGAACTCGTGGCCATAATTGGAAATTAGAGGGAGAAATTTTAACAAATTTGAGGAAGCACTTCATTAAACAGCGTGTAGTTAGAGTATGGAATAGTCTTCCTGCTAGTGTAGCGAAAGCTAAAACCCTGGGTTCCTTTAATTCAAAGCTAGATAAGATTTTAACAACTCTGAGCTATCAGTTAAGTTCTCTCCAAACCTTGATGGGCCGAATGGCCTCCTCTCGTTTGTATAATCCTTGGGTTCTTAACACTGCCTTTGATGGCAGCATAACCCTTTTCATATAATTCTTGGCATTAATAAGACAGCTGTGGGTGGTAAAACATTCACTTAAAGGATCCGTGCTGTTGGTGACCAGTGGACGGATTAATACTTGGCTGTTTAAATCTGCACTACCTACTATTTCGATTTATTTTGTCCCAGTAAGAGCTGTTACTCCAAATTGTATGTATGTACCTCATATTGTTGTACTTGTACACTAACCTTCCAGTGTGACACTGCTTTGGAAAAACCCGCATATCTATAGAGCAAGCATTGACTCAGCATGATTTAAACAGCTCAGGACCCAGTGGAAGTCCGTTCCACTCTCCTTTATTCCTCCCACGCTCAACTACTTTGCTCCAATTCATCAAAACCGATCATTTTCAAACCCTCGGAAGCCTAGCTCAAGGCCCGGGTAAAATGGTGCTGCTTTGGTTTGTCATTGTTTAGAGCTTCAACACAATCATTTTGAGAACGAATGTTGTATAACAAATATATGGGAACTGCATCGAATTTAATACAACTATAAATTACACCAAATCTCCCAAATTTCATTCTTGTTAGGGCACCACAGGTAGGAGTGAGTACCCAGTGTTTATTACACAGTAATGATCTGCAGAATGTCTGTATGAGCCCAGAAAAACTAAAGAATCCTTGGAAAATTAAGCAGGATGGTTTGGAAATTGCTCCAGTTCCTTTACTCTGAGATAATTCCCAGTCCAGGAATGCCTGTCTGCTTTAACATCATGCGGGTGGCAGTGTGGCAAGGCCAACTGAAGCACTAGAAATCCAAGCTATGGCAAACAGAAGCGGATGCCTCAGCTGTTCGCCCTTTTCTGCTTAGCTGGCTTGTTTTAACTCCCAAAAATCTAATCATTCGGTCAGACTCAACTCTGCATTTCGCTTAAACAAGTATAGTTAAACTGAATGTCCTGATTTATTATAAAAGTTTATAACTCAAAATAACAGAAAACAGTACAATGAAAGCATGCTGTATTAATTTAATTATTATCCGGTTTTAGTTTATGACTTAAAGGTCGTTCAATCCATAACAATTGCTGTTGCGTGTAATATCATGTGGCTGTTTTATTAAACCATATGCCACATAACCTAATGGGGAAACCTTTTCCATAATAAGAAAAAAATTAAACAATATTTTCACCTTAATACAAAAATACAAAACACACCCTATCCCCGAGTTACGATGGGGTTATGTTCCGATAAACCTGTCGTACGGTGAAAATATTGTAAGTAAAATGCATTTTAATACAGTGCACCCAACCAAACTAACATCATAGCCTAGCCTAGCCCACCTTAGAACACTTACATCAGCCTACAGTTGGGCAAAATCATTAACACAAAGCCTAATTTATAGTAAACTGTTGAATATTTCGTGTAAAACATTTACCCGTTGTAAAGGGGAGCGTCTAAAGTATTAAATACGCATAATTCTGGAATATTAAAAACATTGTGCATCTCTAGACGTAACACAGGGCACTGGGAACCCATTACTGGTACGGTCAATATGCTGGTGCCGTGAATCCTGTCACAGTGGGAAAAAGTTAGCACTCACCAGCAGTTACTGTATCCTTCTCCTTGGCAGCCAGCTCCTCTACTTCTGCCCTCTTGCGCAGTTCGAAACGCCGGGCAAAGCCTTCCTTGGGCTTCCACAGGTCCTGGAGCAGCAGAGGTTTCTCATTGTCCCCCAGGGCCCTCAGACACTCCGTCTTCCAGCGCTTTTCTGGCCCCTCCAACTTGCCGATTACGTCGCAGAGCACATAGCTTCCAACTGAGCCCTTGTTCAGGGAGTAGCGTTCCAGGGCCTCCTTGATGAGCTCCTTGGCGCTCGAGCAAGGAGTGGCCAGGACACTTTTGTAGTTGGCCCCTGAGCAGATCTCGTCCCCAAAAATCTTGAGCACCCCGGGGGCTGAGGTCTGTGTGGAGAGCTCCGCCGGGTCATCGGGCACCTGCTCGGGCAGGTCGGTGACGGAACGCCGGTCCCGGTAACTCAAGGTGCGGTAGAGCACCTGCGTGAAGGTGCGGCTCTGCCTCTTCAGCTTGCTCTTGGAGGGCAGAGACATGCTGGCGGAGGACCCATAAAACATAACGCTCGGGTTCACGCTACAGCGCCCTCTACAGGGAGGTAAGCGACACAGCAAGTGAAAAGTCACTCAAAACTAATACCTTCAAAGCAATAATAACATGTCATAAGGAACAAAACCTAAACCAAATGAGTGACATCTATCCCGAGAGTCCAAGGGACACCCTGTACAGGGTCCCAACCCAACACACGGCGCACACACTCTCAACTACATACCAACATCAAATGATGTAAAGATGCTCTTCAACAATGAACAACAATTGGAGTAACTGGAAGAAAACCACACGGGCATGAGGAGAACAGTTTAAATACTAGAACTCGTGGTCATAAGTGGAAATTAGCAGGAGAACATTTTAAAACAAATTTGAGGAAGCATTTCTTTACACAGCGTATAGTTAGAGTATGGAATAGTCTTCATGTTAGTGTAGCGGAAGGTAAAACCCTGGGTTCCTTTAAATCACAGCTAGATAAGATTGTAACAACTCTGAGCTATTAGTTAAGTTCTCCCCAAACGAGCTTGAAGGCCGAATGGCCTCCTCTCCTTTGTGAATTTCTTATGTTCTTATGTTCTTAAACCCACACAGAGCTAGAGCTGGGATTTGAACCTTTAACCCTGGGGATCTGAGAATACAGTACTGCTTGCTGAATTGGCATAACCATTACAAATTAATGGAAAACACTTGAATCATCAAATATAAATCTGCGTCGTCCAGTTTTTCCTGGTAAAATCCATCAGTGAGGTAAAGCGTTGGTCATGCAATTGGTATCCCACTCTGGGCATGACAAGAAAATCTCACTGAGGTAAATACCTCCAAATATACAAAGAGTATATATAAAAAGAGTAAACCTTCTGGAAAGAAACTCCCTCAGTGGTGCACAATATTAAAGATAAGGATGGAATGGTGTTAAATCGATTCTGACTTACTCCCAGGGAGCCATTATCTACAGGTGTGACACCCCAACTGAAAAAAAGACATCGCAGTGCAATGCAGTCGAGGATCCCCAAGATAGACTAAATACATCACGACTCAACTCAATCCGTTGAAGACCTACTAACAAATTTCATCTATCCTGGCAGAACACAGAAGCCCGTTTTGGTCATTGGCACGGGACTGCCATGGACGGGTGACATCGGAGTGGGCGGGAGCACATGCCGCTGCGTGGAAAACCCAAGGAGCTTGCTTTGCATTGCGTTCTTTCTCTAAGGTCGGAGGGACTATGGCTATGATCCCAGGATGCCATCCAGGAAAAAATAAAATAGCCTGATGGTTCTTTGAGACAGCACCACTCAGAAAATTCTGACAACCCTGGCTGCTTCACAAGTGGGAACAGATGCTTTCACCTGGGCTGTTTTTTTTTTTATATAGATATTTTTTGTATTATTATTATTATTTTCTGTGTGTGTGTCCAGTGTTCCCTTGCACAGGCTCCCTCCCGCAGCTTGATGGGTGCTTACCTTGCTGCAGAGCGCTTCGTTCCCTGCATCCAGCCTGCAACGTGCAGAAAAGCGTGTCTCACAGACGCAGAGCTCGGCCTCCTCACAGCCCAGCTTCATTTCAGGCAGCTTCGACCCCGGCTTCAGAAGGACAAGGAGGACAGCCACGTCGGCTGATGGGGGGGCACCCGAGGACATAGTGACTGAGAAGAATGTATTGGGTCCGAATTTACGCTAATCGCGTCACTGAAATAATTCACATTTTCCCCCGAAACACCCTCTATTGTTAGTAGACAAGGGAAATAAGTCGCACAGGTATGCCAGTCGGTGTGCGTCTCTCGAGAATAATCAATTAAGCTGATCCATCACTCCTTAAATTATCGTAACTCTCGTATTCGCGGCAAAGAGAGATGTTTTTGCAAGAAGGATAATAGGCACCTGCCACACCTGAAAAAGGCACCTTCTGCAACTTCCATAGGCCATGACAATCCAAAAGAGGTGAAGGCAATTTGACGTGACGGTTTACGAAACGGAGCCAAAACGGAGATGCAAAAAGCACTCAAACTCATAAGATATTGCGAAGTTAACTACCCACTTACAGCAGTTACAGTGCCATAACGTGATTCTTTCCTGATCTTTCCCGTCCACAGTCTGAGACAACCCAGATGACCTGCTACAGAAGATTCCAAATAACCTGGAAAAGCCCTGCAAGCTGTTTGTTACCATTCTGACATTTAGGACACTATACTATGTTTTTCGAGACGTCTAATCGTGACTGCAGTATCACTAGCCTAAATAATAATAGTAATAATAATAATAATTATGATGAAAATAATAATAATTATTATTATCAATAATAATAATTGAATCGTTTATAATAGTTATGTATAATTTATTAGGCTATATAGTTTTAAAATCAAAAGTTAAAAAATTTGCCTGTTTGGCCATATATAAATGAACAGGCAGAGTGAGGGGCTTGCAGCTATAGCCGGGCTACAGTCCGGACAGTTGGGTCTCCAGTAGCAACAACAAGCCAACATAACACCTGCCAAACATATCGTATAATTCACCGGGAGCTCCCCCGTTAAAAAGTCTCATAAAAAAAACTAGTAAAAGACGATAAGATTAAAAGCGTTTTCTGAAGGCTTCATCCTTTGTTCTGCTAAGCAACTTTCGGGTTTCAGGAAATATATAACAGCGAAGATCATTTGATTTTTAATAACGCTTAAATACAGAATACAGTCTGAATACAGCATGACTGATAGTATCCAAGGATCTTCTTCCTCGCGCACTATGCACAATTTCTCTTTATATATAGAACAAATATTCTGGATTCATCAAGCTGACTGCATATGTATACTCACATTGTCTGCAGTGCTTGTACCCATACTGCTAGGATTCTCATGCTCTTCTTCATGCTCCATCCGTTCATTTTTGGATCCATATGAGGAAATCGGTCATCCTGAATTGCACAGGGGAACAGTTGTTATAACGCCCCTTAGGAAACTTAGACGATGCGCCCAGCCCGTGATGTCGCGCCTTCCCCTGAAGGTCCCTCTTAAATCCGCCGGCTTCTCTATCTGCATTCCCCGGGTCCGAGTCCCGCCGGAGATACGCGATCCCCGGCTAAAGCTTGCGGCTCAAGATCCGACAGCAGTTTGGGGTTTTTCTAGGGATGCGGTTACCCGCTAGAAAGCAGGTTTTGAGTCTCCATCTACTGGCCATATAAGGAACCATTATCTCACTATTCTGCTGTAACTAACGCAATGTTCAAATAAAACACATATACTGTAAAAACATAGGCTATATAAAAAGGTATTTTGGGGGTGTGTGTATCTCCATTTCAAACTACATATAGACATCTAATTTTAAAAAGCAGTAGGTTTCAAGAAACGATATTCTGTGTCTTTCAACGCAACTGGATGCAAATGAAATTAACTAAAATGAATGCTAAAGCCAGCAACATCCTGCTCAGGGTGAATCCCAGCCTTGTCCCTGCTCTGCATGGAAAAGCTTCCAGTGTTGCAAATCATTTTAAAAGGCAATGATTTATTTTAAAGTGTATCACTATAGATAGTACAACCCCAATTCCAAAGAAGTTGGGATGTTGTGTAAAACGTAAATAAAAACAGAATACAATGATTTGCAAATCCTTTACAACCTATATTCAATTGGATATACTACAAAGACAAGATACCTAATGTTCATAACTGATAAACTTTATTGTTTTTTTGCAAATCTTCACTCATTTTGAATTTGTTGCCTGCAACACGTTCTAAAAAAGCTGGGACAGGGGCAGCAAAAGACTGGGAAAGTTGAGGAATGCTAAAAAAAAACCTGTTTTGAACATTCCACAGGTGAACAGGTTAATTGGAAACAGGTGTTTGTCGATGATTGGGCATAAAAGGAGCATCGCCAAAGGCTCAGTCGTTCACAAGCAAGGATGGGGTGAGGTTCAGCACTTGGTGAACAACTGCGTGGGCAAATAGACCAGCAGTTTATGAATAACATTTCTCAACGTACAATTGCAAGGAATCTAGGGATTTTATCATCTACTGTTCATAATATCATCAAAAGATTGAGAGAATCTGGAGAAATCTCTGTACGTAAGCGGCAAGGCCGAACGCCAACACTGGATGCTTGTGACCATTGATTCCTCAGGCGACACTGCATTAAAAACCGACATCATTCTGTAAAGGATATTACCACATGGGCTCAGGAATACTTCAGAAAACCATTGTCAGTTAACACAATTCATCGCTACATCTGCAGGTGCAAGTTAAAACTCTACCATGCAAAGTGAAAGCCGTATATCAACAACACCCAGAAACGCTGCCAGCTTCTCTGGGCCCGAGCTCATCTGAGATGGACTGACGCAAAGTGGAAAAGTGTGCCATATGGATTGCTATCTGCGCAATGTTCAAAGGCATCTGTGATGGTATGGGGGCGTGTCAGTGCCCATGGCATCTGTGATGGTATGGGGGTGTCAGTGCCCGTGGCATCTGTGATGGTATGGGGGCGTGTCAGTGCCCGTGGCATCTGTGATGGTATGGGGGCGTGTCATTGCCCGTGGCATGTGATGGTATGGGGGCGTGTCATTGCCCGTGGCATGTGATGGTATGGGGGTGTGTCATTGCCCGTGGCATCTGTGATGGTATGGGGGTGTGTCAGTGCCCGTGGCATCTGTGATGGTATGGGGGTGTGTCAGTGTCTGTGATGGTATGGGGGTGTGTCAGTGCCCATGGCATTGGGTAACCTGCATATCTGTGAAGGCACCATTAATGCTAAAAGGTACATACAGCTTTTGGAGCAACATATGCTGCCATCCGTCTTTCTCAGGGACGTCCCTGCTTATTTCAGCAAGACAATGCGAAGCCACATTCTGCAGGTGTTACAACAGCGTGGCTTCGTTGTAAAAGAGTGTGGGAACTAGATTGGCCTGCCTGCAGTCCAGACCTGTCTCCCATTGAAAATGTGTGCCGCATTATGAAGCACAAAATACAACGGAGACCCCAGACTGTTGAGCAACTGAAGTTGTACATCAAGCAAGAATAGGAAAGAATTCCACCTACACAGCTTCAACAATTAGTGTCCTCAGTTCCCAAATGCTTATTGAATGTTGAAAGGAAAGGTGATGTAACACAATGGAGAACATGCCCCTGTCCCAGCTTTTTTTGGAATGTGTTGCAGGCATCAAATTCAAAATGAGTGAAGATTTGCAAAAAAACAATAACGTTTCAGTTTGAACATTAGGTATCTTGTCTTTGTAGTGTATCCAATGAATATAGATTGAAAAGGATTTGCAAATCATTGTATTCTGTTTTTAATTTACGTTTTACACTTCATTTGAATTGGGTTGTAAATTATATTTATGATATTTATGCCAAACTATTGTGCCAACTAGCATAAAATTAAACAAGAAAATATGTTTCTAATATGTGAGTTCTAATATAAAATACCAGTTCACCACACACAAGGAACCATTGTTATAAAATGTTATTATTGACAAATACAAACTACAGCAATCACCACACAAATAGCAGTTCCTAAGTTGAAAATCACACTTGGCAGATTTGCAGACTTCACAATTAAGTCACCAGGTACAGCGTTTACATCACGGGTTGCATTCACAGAGTATAACACACTACTTGATTTATTAAAATCTACGCTGAGATACAAACTCCCCACTCATATGTACATTAGAAAACGTCATTCCAAAAGGTAAAGGCAGTTTGGCTGTGGTGTTAAAGAACCTGCAGATCGGTCGCCAATGAGACGGCAGTGAAGCAGCTTGAGTTCAGGGTTTCATCAGTGCAACATCTGTGGGTTAGGGTCGGTTTGAACCACACCCCAAAGCTGCCCGACAAGTTAAACTTCAGTAACATTGATTTTCTAAAATGAGGGGTTCATAGCATCTTAATTTACAAGCCCCCGGCCACTAGCATAAAAAGATACACACACAATATTTAAAAGAGCACCTTGCGCACCCCATTGACGTACACAGCCACACAGGTTTTGTGTGTGCCGCACGCTCCCATCCTCTACATACGCAGCTGGGTTGTTAAAGATGATCTCCCCCCCACCCTAAATTTGTTGGGTACTTCACCTGTAAAATAAATGCATTGGCCCATTTACACTCCTGCAATACACCCAGACAAGTTATGACAGAAGATTAACACGTCAAACTTGCATTATAAATGTCATGACAGTCAACACAACATCCACAACATTACAAATTATATACACTCTTACACTCCAGAAAATGTTGGCCACTTGTGTGTACAGCCATCACTTTTGCTCAAAATAGATTAAGGGTTGTGGCACTTACACTCTGAAATACAAAAACAGCACGATACATTCTTAGGTCAACTGAAAACACTGACAAAAATCCAAGAAGGACACATCAGATTGTCTTTGGCGTAACTTTAGCATACTTAAGAAGTAGATGTGTTACCATGACACCATGATTGGTTTTTAACATAATAATAATAATAATAATAATAATAATAATAATAATAATAATAATAAGTAATGACACATCAGGAAAACGCCACCTTAGTATTTTTCACCAATTTAGATTTTTCATACTTTCCACACATATACTGCAACCGATACGATGATAACAGGTATATTACTGCGCTGCTGTTCATAGTCTTACAAGTTTTCCATTTAGGAAAACAAGAATAGAAGCAACCACATTCTCTTGGTTTTCCATGGTTTATACTCTACAGCCTGTACCAAGGTGTTCATACAAATCATATATTTTTTGACTTTGTACAGTTACAAAGTTTAAGTACATATTACATTATTTCTATGTTGCACCGAGGAAACCAGGAGTATGAATTATCAATCAAACATCTGTGAGTAGGAAATAATATTCATTCCCCATCTAACTCTCAACAGCACCTGTGACATCCGACAAAGAAAATCTGTTAGAACTTAAAGAGAATAACACATGTCTGGCTCTGCCGTCGATGACCAAAGATGATGCATTTCATTGCAGTTTTTTGATCCAGGAACACAGAGGATTTACAATGCAGGTCTAACAAAAAAGGGAGCAGAAGCTGACCTGAATCACCCAACATCCAAACCATATTTAACTTTACGGTTTAGCAAAACATCCTCCAGTACTGAGTGTAACCACATCGTCCTTTTCTAGATTCATGTACGTTAATTAAAATGTCTATGTCCAAAACAGATTAACACTAAACTAATCTTATCAAAGCAATGCTTTTCTTGCTTTAAATAGATCTCAAAATAAAATATTAAAGTATTAAAATGAGTCAAATACCATGTCATTACAGGAAGAGAATAACTAATCCACAATAAATCATACTTTGTACTTATATTACTATAGGACTCTGCAAATCTGACGCAAACAGTGAAGCAATATTTTTCCACTAGCCACAATTTTGAAAAGTAAATACAATTTAAGAAACTGCTTATCACATACAGTTTTTGGGGTGAGTTAATGAAAAGTTGCACTGCAATGTTTAATTAACAGAACGCCTAACCAGAAAATCGTTTCACCTTTGGTTTTTACAGTGTATTGATACTTGGTAAATCCTAATATTGCACAAAAAATACAAATGTAAATCAACTTGTTTATCATCATGTTCAACTATTACGATAATACTATATAATATTAATAATACCTTAATAATAAGCCAGAAATATGATGACAAAATTGGTGTATAGATTAATCTCTTCAGCCTGATTCCTTATTAAATAAAGAAAAATAAATAACAAAGCAAAACAGCATAAATCTGAACACATACTGGAAAAGGCAAATCAATATTTTGAAAATACTAACATTAGATTAAAATGGGTAATAGTAAAATCCTGTACAGATATATATGCACCCAAGATAATGAAAGTTCAAAGGTTATCCAGAGTTACACTGCAAATATCACTCAGAATGACCATACATATAGAAAACAGAGAGATGATTCCTGATCTGAGACTAGGCACAAAAGGCCCAGAATTAACATCATGGGAATGTATACAGTTAAGTGTAAAAGGCTGCACACCTCAATGTGCCGCCTGACCCAAACGGGTCTTGGAATGATTTCAAGTCTTCAGTGGATTTTTCATAATTTCATGTCACAATCTGGCTACTACAGGACACTTCTATAGGGCACTCAATTAGGTTCTTTAAAACCTAAAGTAAATCAGATCGTTCTGTTTAAATTCTTCAATGCTTCATAGTCTTGATTATCTCCTGTCTCTGACTTTTAAAACTACAAAAATCTCATCTCTTTGGCCCTAATTCTTGGCCACTATTTCCCCCAGTGCGCCAAAATCACATTTGAACAGTGTTGTGGGTAGCTGAGTTCCAGGAGTTTCATTGCATCATTATGCATGAGAATAAGTATATTATACAGCCAAATATATGCAAACGCCCCTACTGATTAGAAGAATCAGGTAATTAAGCCAGAGCCATTTGTGACACAGATGTGTAATTAAGCACAAGGCTATACAATCTCCAGTAAGAAACAGCAGTGGCAAAATGTGCTGTCGTTAAGTTAATGACTTTCAACTTGGCACCATCATAGGACACGTCTTTCTAAGTTTGCCAAATTTCTGCCTTGCAGGGGCTGCCCTAGTCAACCACAAGTGAAGTAAGTGATTGTGAAGTGGAAGCAAAGAGGAGCAGGTTCAGTCACTACCCAGAAAGATGCCTGATCACCTAACATAATACTCAACCTGAATGGCAGGCAAAGCCCACCAGCACTGTTCCAACATCTAAAGAAAAGCCCTCCCAAAAAAACAGAAGCTATTATAGCCAAAAAAGGATCCACCAACATCATTAAAATCCTTGGTTTTCGAATGAGATGTTGGACAAACTCATGTCCGCATGTTTTGGCCATATAGCATAATAAAAAAGCAAACTTTGCAATTATGGGTCATAGATATTTGCGGTTTAAGATACCAGAAGCAGTATTTAAAAACATGAATGCCAGAATCTGTATACTGACAGCAATGCAGCTGGAGTTTTAAAAGAAGCAGAAAGATGAAAAACATCACTCAAAAAACACAAATATGTTATATATGAAATTACAGTCCTGGAGAGCAAACTGTTTGATCAGTGAAACGTTGTAACCATTTAGTCATGTTTCATTCAAAAATGATAACAACCCCCCGGAACAAGTATAATCCCATCTCCTTACTCTTGATATGTGAGCATCATTAAGCGTCTGGATTTAGACCCAGAAACCCGTCACTGAATTCAAGACAATAAAAGCCTATAGTGCTAAATAAATACTTAATGTACATAAACAGCAATGGTGCAGGTGTCCAAGCTTGATAATTGAGCAATACTGACTGATTAAAGTTTCGAAATGATGAAGCTTACAAATAACTTTACTGAAGATCCTACTGGAGTTTCAAATGTGTGAACGTCCAGTATGAAATGTATCAGTAAATATGTAACACCATTCACTGGAGAACTACAGTCATATCGAAATCATTTTCCTTCAGCATTCTGCAATACGTCTTTTTCTAACACTATAGAAAAGAATAAACAACGATATTACTAATTTATAAAGCAGTGTGCTAAAAAAAACTTAAATTCTCTTAGACTTTGTGCAAACGCTGTTCGATTTGCAGAAATCAAAAGAAGACAGTCGGAACACTGCTTTCACGCCCAATAATAACTTCCCAGGAGGCCAATGTTCCCACAGCTAGAGGGTGGCTGACACTCGAACCGCGTCACGGTCACATGCTCTGCGTGTGTCATCTGGAGGTCTTCATCTCGCTGCTCCCTGGCATGTACAGGTACCTCCAGATGGCGTAGTAATGGATGCCAGCTCCAATGGCCACGAACAGATGCCAGATAGCATGGGCAAAGGGTATGAGGCCGTCGCTTTTGAAGAAGACCATCCCCAGGCAGTAGAACATCCCACCCACTATCAGCTCAAATAAGCCGTCCCTGTTAACCTGGATGAGAGAAAGGGCCACACTCACCATTAACAGCAAGACCATTCATTGATTCATTCATTGATTGATTCATTCATTCATTCACCCACCTTTATCTTACCAGGCAAAGCATTAAGAATAGTTTCTTATCTACGATGGCGACCTGGCAACACCATGATAGCATGGTAAACAATGAATGAATGCCATCAACCACCTACCACTGCTGACATGCATTTTTACAAATACAAAACCTCAAAACTCGAAAAAATCTGAAGATCCTACATCCGTGAAAACCATTGGTAAGAGTCAATACTTTGATTACATTTTTTAATCAAGCATGTTTTATTGACTGTGTTGTTTTAAAAGAAGCACATACCTCTTCACACATACAGCAAATGTAGTTGACGAATGCAGAATTATTATTATTATTATTATTATTATTATTATTATTATTATTATTGCCGTTTCCTTACCATTGAGAGGATCACCAACGCAGGGAAGACACCCATTACTGTATAACATATCAGCTCCACAATCTTGTACCTGGGTGGTAACCAAAAAAAAATGTTATTTTCAGTCACAAAACACTATAGAAGTTTACAAAACACATTTTAAAATAAAGTGCAGTTTGTCAGGTGTTTGTAATTACAGTTTGTCTGTAATTAGTTGTTTCTACAGTAGGTGGCCACAGAGCATTACAAATTTTCAGTGTGACAGTAGAATTAGAATAATAATTTGATTTGTAAACTGACATTGTAAAACAACTTAAGATCTGAGGTGCACTAAAAATTCATTTTACTCATTTTAAATAGTGATGAATTTTACGGGGAAAATTACTTGGACAGAATAACTCAACAAGTCTGTGAAAAATTCCAACATCTTGTATATCATTTGAGCATTGCCATTTTTACACTTTACTTCCCGTTTTAATGGAAATACTTTTAAAGGAGGCGAATCTTAAAGGCTGCATTTATTTTCTTTTTCTTATTTGTGAAAATGAAAATTAGGGCTGGGAATCAATTTTTAAAAAGGAACTAATTAATTGCACAATTTTCTATGATTTATTGCAATTAATCACACCCAATATGAAAACTTATAATCACAAATATTTATACATTAAATCCCAAAATTAATGTAGCGTGGAGTCCATGGGTCATTTTCACAAACTTATTACTGTAATATATTAATCTTCTTACATTTTTTAAATTACTTTGAGGACAGGCTCAAATGATACAACTTCACTGTCTAAACTGTCAGTTTAAGTTAAGGTAGTGTCAATTGTACGATACCAGAACCACTATTTGCGACTTGCAAGCAAATACAAGCTGAATTTCAATGCTTTCAAAGAGGCTTGATAAACCGATAACAATAATAAAAGCGATGGCATTGCATTACAAGTAGGGATGTTAATTTTTTTTTTAATCAAACACGTTGTGATTAATGGCATATTCCACTTGTTTATATAATCACATGTACTCAACAGGTGGATCGAAACATTTAATCCGGACCGCATGATTAATCAAAATCTTAAACCTATTTGGCAAATGGCTGTAAAAAAGAAGCCTGACAACCACTGAAAGAACACTTTATAACAAGAAAGATCTGAAGATTTTTAAAATAAAAGCTAACACTGAAAATTACAACATTTAAAAAAATCTGACGTATGCCTCCGCTTGGCACTTTTTAAAAGCATAATAAAGCAGGTAACATGAGCTTCCCCGTGACACACTGAATGTTTTGATTTTAGCTCTGATTTCTGGGAAACTGTGGAACATTGTGACCTATACTCCCAGGAAGGAAGGAATATTATAGGCCTCTATTAAAATCTATGCTCATACTATTCTTCCATTTGCACAACAAAATACTGCATGCATCAACGCGATCAACAGAAAAATAACGCGTCGTGACCTTGAAATCAACATAATGCGGTAGTGCAATAAACTTCCCAGCCTTAAATAAAATACTTGTCTGTATAGACAGAAGGGTTGCCCTTCACCTCACGTCTTTACAACTGCATCCATGAAGATGCCCAGGCACATCTGTGCTCCACATACCGCTCATGGAAGAAGAATACATATGCAGTGCCCACGCACGCCATGATCCAGACAATCCAGCGCATGTGAGAGGCCCACGGGCCCAGCTCTCTCAGGTTCAACCTAAGGCCAGAGTACAGGGTGATCAGGCATAGACAGGCACAGCAGCTCTTGCACAGTCTCGGTAAAACAGCACAAAACATGCTTTTAATTATCAGTGTCAGAGCAAAAAGACTCAGTCTTAAGAGGCACTGCTTTGGGTGCATTATCAAGTACTGCTTCAGCAAGGCATCCAGTTTTACAGAAAAAGTGCTTCTCAATTTGGCAACTAAACCAAATTTACAGTTCAGAGGAACATAGTAAAATTCTTGTGTCATAGTTGCAGGGGCAAGACAAGACAATACAATGCAATACAGGAATCATAATCTCCGCGAGGTGCTTGACAGGGGCGTGTGGTAATCCATCATTACATCATTTATACAGAATGGTACAAGAAACGGGGGAGAAGTAAGACAGAAAGAAAGACAAAAGACACTGCGTGAGATTTCAAAAATATACTGAAAGAGGTGAGGACACCATGGGACTGCTGCTCTGCCAGATGGCCCTGTTCGACTTTTCAGCGCCAGGGACAGCGGCCACCTGTCATTCAGGACAGTCGACCGCGTGCTCCTCACTCAACCGTGCAAGGCTGATGAAGCCAGGGACTCCTACGTGGGGGAGGACCACCAAGCCAGGAGGAGGTTCCCCAAACTGACCGGTAAGAATGCGAGGACCAGGGCTGACAGCAGCCCCAGATCAGATCAGGACCGCCCCCATTCCAGCTAATTCTCAAGGATGTTCTTCTTTCTTGCCGCAGATGATTCCAGTATCAATTAGCGCAGTGATCCTCAACCCAGTCCTTGGGGACCCCCGAACGGTCCATGTTTTTATTCCCCCCCAGCTCCCTGCCAGACAGTCCTCATTTTTGCTCCCTGCTGGGAGGGAGCAAAGATTTGAAACACCTGGGGGTCTCCAAGGACTAGGTTGAGAAACACTGGGTTGGAGCACAGCTTTTCGACTGGTGGTTCACTGGACCACTGTCAGAGGGTCACGTACCGTGTATTTAAGAAAAAAATTACCACCAGCAACCCCCACCCCCCCCCAGTTCTGCCAATTTTACCACCAGCATGCTCTTCCTGCCCCCTTATCCACCTCTCAGAAATCAATACGCCTACGGTTGTTGTTTTTCATAATTATTGCAGTATTTTTTGTTAAGAAAATAGGCAGTGATTTACTGACCAAGGAAAAATGTGGCTGCTGAGGATAAAGCAACTGTGAACCCCACTGGCTGCATCTACAGCCCCACGGGCACATCCAACCTCACCAGCACGCTTTCTCCAAACTCCTGCTTCTGAAACTTTCCACTGCTTCTGTGTTTATTAGCTCACAGCTCACACATCTTTCATTCTAGGGTAGGCAATGTGAGATTCTACACACCATGCTACCATAATGTGCTATCATGGATCCCCTAGTCTAGTTTTTCTCAAATCTGTCCTCGGGGACCCCCAGCTGGGAAACAGGGAGCAGGGAGGGAGCAAAAATGTGGGCTGTCTGGGGGTCCCCCAAGGACCAGAACGGGAAACATTGCACTAGTCACGCAAAGGAACTCCTTAAAAAGGTGTACTCAGTACTCATGCCAGTGTGCTCTACAGCTTCTGGGGGTCTCCGGAAGGAACTTCATTTCTGAATCTGACTCCTCTGTCAGGGGTAAGACCTCACCGAAGCCACTGATCAGTCAATTGGAAATTAATTAAAACGTCAATAAACTGTCAATAAGGAACAATGCTTGATAGCAAACGAGGTAAAAGACAAGGTGGTGTGCCAAAAACCTGTGCCAACTAAAACTGGAAATACTGCACACTTATTCTGCCACTTGAAGCATCGCCATCCAGTAACACATACAGAATGCAAGCGCTCACAGTAACTGAGACCAGCATTTAGGGATTCACTTTCAATTTGAAGAAATCCAGAAAAAATCAAGTCCTGTGTTGCTTTAAAACGGGACCGGTTCCTCCACCAGTCAAACCGGATCTCTGAAGCAAGCAGCGAGGCAAGATTAGAAAAATCAGCAACAAGCCATACATAACGGTCTTCTAAAAAGATTTTTGGAAAAGTTTTATTTTTGCAAGATTTATTAGATTAGATTTAAATTAGATTTCAGCTTGATGTCCATTCAATTTGTCACCTTTTTCCATGTTCTGAATTTGTTTAAGGGGAATCCTAAAGGAATTTTAAGCAAAAATGAAGCTTTAAAGTAAAGAATTGATGACATAATTATATTGTGGTAATTATCAATAATGAATGACATGAAAAAATTACTGTGAAAAAATATTTTCCCGTATCGCCAAGCCCTACATCAAAAGACGACGTTTAAATATGACAATAAGAAACACCATTAAAGATAAACTCATAAAATCACACAAAATTCAATAAACAAAATTCTGATTATTTAGCTAAATGTATCACGCAAAGATATTCCTTATCCTTAATCAGATAAATGGGAAAATGTCTGTATGTCCAAACTGTAACCAAGAATTCGATGGTTCCAGTGCAGAGGACGGCTGTACTCACCAGGGGGCGTAGGAGGCTGCAATGAAAAAGTAGATCACCATTCTATCGCACATGTGGAAGCAGTGCTCAACGGCGCTGTGATGAACGGGAGAGACACAGCATCACGAAAGCTCACCTCCAGCAAACGGGTGGAGCTGACCTCAAAAAGACCTCGACCGATCGAATGTCCACACTGACGTCTATTTTCTGATTTGGGGGTGTGGGAAGGAAAAGGAGTAGCTTGAGTGAAAGAAAAGGAACACTTCTGCACTATTACAAACGAGGGAAAGGCAGAAGGATTCCCGGGGGACTAAGCCTGGTAAGGCTAAACCCTAAAAATCTCCGGGGTGAAGCGTGACCTGTATCATCTGTCCATTGTGACTGGGGTTCCAGGGCCTGAACATAGCAGCTTTTGTTCCATTGGGTGGGGGAAGGAGTTAGGGCCAAGCTGTCCTGGCTACCTGGGTTGGAAATTTAATAGTAACCCTACGCAGTATGTATGCTGTACATGATATCAAGTTGAAACCAGTAACGGGAATGTTTTTAAATGGTGTCTCAGATAAACACTGGCTTTGTCTTAAAGGTCTGATGTGCTGCAGACAGATGGGTCTGACCCAGAAATGATGAAACTGAGTAAAAAAAAAAAAAAAAAAAACAGAGAAAGGAAATTGCTCTATTTTGGTGTACAGATGCTTATTTTTATACTGCATATCATGATATTTTCACCCTTAAATATGCCTCATTTTTCTCGTTATCGTACCAAATGTTGCATGAACCCATACTCCTGACACAGAATGTTTTACAGAAATGTTTTACCTCAGAAGTCTGTAAAACTACTGATGCTGTATGGGAGAACCATTAGCTGGACTGTTCCAAAACCAAAAATATTTTTTTCAATTCTGGGTAATGAGGCATCCACTAAACAATAAGGTGATAGGGGGTTCACCCGCCTGATTACATCCTGTCCTATAAATGAATTCCTTGCATATGTGCTTGTTTGCAAGGAAGTCTATAAATCGTACAGGAAATTTAAAAGTGGCGTGTATGTGATGAATGCATCATAAACAAGCCATAAGAAACATTCTGAGGACCATATGGTTTGAAGAGCTCTGTTATGTGTTGATGCTTTATTTATCTCCACGGGGAAACTGTCTTTTCACCCATCCTATCTCGCTCTCTGTGAGAAACACAGACATATACAGATAAGACCAAGTTTGGGGGTCCCATTACAGGGTCAGCGCCCCTGGATTAACTGGAGGTTAGGGGCTTCTTTTAGGGGCCTGGCAGCGGCATCAGAGAACCGCTGACCTTTTGATCATAGGCACATACTAACCTGCATTAAAGGGGCAGTTCACCCCAAAACTCAAAAAGGTTCTAAATGGGCTTTCATGCTATCGATCCATAAACATTGTTCTCCTGGAAGTTGCTTAATTTTGGAGATACTGGCTGTGAAAATGTTGGCCTTCTCTTGAATATATTGGGACTGAATGGCATTCTTTCAGTGGCGATTAATGCAGCTGAAAAATACCTTGGAAAATTTGAAAACAATATCTCTTACCAGAAATCATGACCCGGTTACTCAAAATAATCCACAGACTCTGCAGTGAGTAGTGCCATGTAGGAACTATTCTCTTCTACCCAGATCAACACACCAATCGTATCACTATGCTGCCAGCAGGGCTGGTATGCTTGTGGTCATATCTTTGGAGTGATATGCAGACAACATAGATGGATAGATAGCAGAAAAGACCCTCGAAAATCTTTTTTTCAGTTTTGGGGTGAACTGCCCCTTTAAGGTGCATGAATTGATCTGTGCACATTACTTCTGGTGCCTTTGTTGTAGATCTGTGCAGAGTTGTGCCACAGGAAACAGCAAGTCAGATCTATTCTTCTTTTTGGGATTTCATGAATTGCATTTTGTATTAATATTTAATGAAGGATTTTGAGCTATTGTTCAAAGAGACAATAAATTTTGTCAGGGGGATAAACAGTTTCAGCCAGTTGATATTAAATCTGCAGCAGGAAATTACAGCTGGCCTCAGAAAAGGCAGCCGTGTAT
Source organism: Mormyrus lacerda (assembly GCA_015163995.2). Classification (NCBI taxonomy): domain Eukaryota; kingdom Metazoa; phylum Chordata; class Actinopteri; order Osteoglossiformes; family Mormyridae; genus Mormyrus; species Mormyrus lacerda. The sequence continues at coordinate 22,684,267 of JAABNX020000106.1, read as the reverse complement.
ATGAACACAGCCATCATGCGAAAGGTGTAAATAACGCCCAGGGTTTAGCCGACGGGGGGCATACCGAAGGTGGCTCTTCTTCCAGGAGATGGTGTGAAATACGGTGGACACGATAAAGAGGCCCGACAGGCCGATGCCATAAATCCACGCAGAGACGGTCTCCCATTCATCGTCAGATAGGAAGTACAGAACAGAGCTGCCGAGGATGCTGGGAATTATCCAGAGCTGAGGCATTAAGAAAAGTTACGTTCATTTCATAATAACAAACATGAACATCAACGACAACAGTAATAATAATAATGACATCCAGAGGCATTTTCGTTTAGGCCTCACATCGGTAACATTTCCAACTTCCATGAGCCTATAGATCCACACATTGATCTTAAAAAACTTGTGTAACAAAAAACTTGAAAGCTTGAAAAGTGAACCCCACATGATAAATAACGTAGCCCATTCTAAGCAACAGCTTATGCACACCAGAACAACAACAATAAAGATTATCACACGTCATAGCTTTCACTGCTTTTATATACAACGATAATAACGCATTTCATTTTAGTTCTTGCATTCTACAAAAAGTTTTCATTCTGAAGAATGTAATGAAGTTAAGAATATTAATAAGTCAGTGAAAATAATCATGCTGTGTGTCACACCCCGATCGTGCCGATCCTCCTGTGCCACACCCCTCCTAGTTAACCTCATGTGGATTCTCGGTGTTTACCAGCTGTTTCGAGTTGTCCTTATTAGTTCGGTGTATTTAAGTCCACGTCAGAGTTTGTTTCCCTAGTTCTGTCATTGTTGTGTTATGTGGTGTTGTGCGTTGGTCCTGCCGTTTGTTCCTTATGCCCCTTCGTTTTTACCCCATTCCTGATCTCCTTCGCCTGCTTCCCTAGTCCGTGCAGCTCAGTTCATGACAATGCGATTCTTTCTACATTTACCAGTAAAGTGAGCTTGCAACTGGAACCTTAATAACGCATAGCGGTATTTACTCAGCGTTAAGTATTTCTGCACAGAGAAATAACAGAGTGCAGAGGGAAATGCTCTCATAATGTGTCAATGGTCCAGAATATGACCATTATAAGGAGCAAATAATACAAAAACAAGAAGCGTCGTATTTTTATCACGAGTCTGAAATGCGAACGCTTTGGAGAAAAACTGAGAATAAATCCGATTAAGACTGCAGAGACCTGGAAGGGGATGATATCTTTCTGGCTGAGCGGGTGACTCCCATGAGCCCTTAGCCCCCTCCACCCGGTTTCCTGTCATTCTTCCGTGTATGCCGTGTTTATCATTCCCATCTCAGGCGAGATCCATTTCAGAGACCCCGAGGTGGCTCTTTGTCTGCACGCCGTGCGGCGCGTCGTACTCACCGCGTGCGTGGCGCAGTTGGCCGCGTGCTCATACTCAGTCGGCTGGTATCGTTTGTTGGACGGAACTCTGCTATTCATGAATCTTAACAGAAAACAAACAGGGGTGCCTTTAATCTATCCACCTGCCCCAAGCGCCCCAAGCAGCCTGGCAACATTTGTTTTATGATTTACTCATTTTACAGCAGTACAGTTGAAGAGAGCACTACAAGATGCCCTGACATGGCATTCCATTTAATGGGTCCCCCCAAGATTGATGCTTTAACCTGTTAGGAACCATGTCTGGCAATACACAAACTGAAGTTTTTTTGTTTAATAGATTTTGATTTTTGAATTTGTTCAACAAATAAAAACACACGCAGTTGTTTGTATCCATATCTTTTTGGGTACCGTCCATTCATTTCTATAGGCATAACCCTAATCCCAGCACAATCATAATGACTACCCAGCCCTAACATTTACCATAAGTAACCAAACAAAATGCAAGACACAGATTTTTATAAAATGGTCCCCACAACATCAAAATAACAGGTTTTTTATCACATTGATCACCACAATGTAATACATACATAATTCACCCCCCCCCCACACACACAGAACATGCACAATGTATTACTGTGGGTGTTCAAACTGGTACTTTTCATTTAGACAAATAACCTGTCTGTGGAGGGAAAAGTCCCCTTTTTAACAGACGTGGACAATCCATTCAGTCATTTTGGTCCTGCCCTCTGCAAATCAGTGAAATTATCGAGAATATATTTTAATGACTCTCTCAAACACAAAAAAACACACCACACAGGGCCTACACATGCAAAGATCTGTACCAAACCATACGAATCCTTAGACTAAATAACTGAAATAAACATTTTTAAGAATTCTGAAATGCTGTTCAGCTGTGTTCTGCCAAAAATATACTTGGTTGTTTTTGTTGTAAAATGAAAAAAATCATTGCACTTTCCAACCTACATAAAATTCTTTCAATGTTTCATTTTCAATGTTTGCTTTTAATTCTGAAAATACATAGTGCTCATCATCAGTGGACACGGAGGTGCTTTACCTCTTTAAAGTAATTTTAATCCAAGTCACGTTATAACACATTGCTGTATTTTGTAGTTGCCTGGCAACAGCTGGTAACCACGATCTGGTCCAGCCAGGAATCTGAGCGTCTTTACAACACATATTCACCAACTGAAGCGAAAGACCCGGAGTGCTGATGTCACCGTCGTCATGGTAACCCAGGGTTTGGGGATTGCTTTTTTCCTAATAAAACTCCCTTTTTCCCTGCAAGGTAAAATTAGCATGATTGTGCTAGGAAGACGAATATGAAGACAGACAGAAATAAATATGGAATAAGTGCAAATCCATCCTTACATATGTTAATATTCAGTCTCAGCCCTTCACTTCATTATTGAGGCCTTACATAAAATGAGAACCATATTATCTGGGTCTATTATGAAATCCTGTTTCATAACACTTTCCCTTATTTACATGGCTCTTTAACATAAACACTTTAATGTTAATGAACTGCATTTTAATCCAGTCATTAATTATATGCTTTGCACCAAATTTGTTAGTCATATGAGAAATTCACAGAGGAACAGCGGTCAGAACAGTGTGCGGTTATGGTAAATAGGCGAGTTTCTTGTCTTCATTAAACATGGGGAGACTGAAGACGCAGGGCGGGGCATCCGCTGTGCTTCCCATACCGGCGCAGAGGGGGGCGCTCTCGGCTTTGATCCATGTTATTCAAAAACACGAGTCCATGTCATATGACATGAATCTGCATCCATAAGAGGCAGACAGGGAACGCAGGAGCCCTTTTAAAATGCGATTACGTTCCAAACAGCCTCCCTGGTCATTCTGGCAGCTTACAGACCTCAGCGAAATATGGCTGCGATTTTATGTGTTAAAGATTACACATCAAAAATCAGGGCTTGAAAGCATCTGCTTTAAAAGGATCGCATGAAGGTAAACTTATATTAAATTTCGATATACAGAAATTAATGATGACTACAGTAAAGAAAACAATTGAAACAAATCAATGTCGTTAAATTAATCTGCAGAATTATACCATTCCTGTGAAATGACACCATAATAGCAAATATCCAGGCCTCATGAAGCCATTTCTAGCATCTCTGTAACATTTATACATAAAATTAGCTGGTTATCTTTCTTTCATCTATTTGTCAATAGTGAGACGTAAATATACTGCATTTTTACAAATACAAAGTTTTCATCACAGAGAGAAGCTCATTAAGCTTCTAAGGGATCCACTGAGAGGAAGGAAATTAACAATTTAAATGTTACGCTCTTTCATAATATACCAGCATTCCAGTCTTATATAAATATTGAAGGTAATCTCAGGCCATCCATTACACATACAGTTTTCCAAATAGTGAGTATAGTTAACTCTGTGTATATGCAGGTGCCATGTAAATGAACCAGCGCTCGATGGGCCGGCTTGGATCCCCTTGTACTCTCCCTAACATGGCCCAAATTTAAATGCTGACACTCATTCAGATTTCTATTAATAGCAAGACAGGAGGACAGCCTACATAGACTAGAAACAGAGTTCATAAAGGTGCTTTTATGCTTAAAAAAGAACCACAACCTGTTCAGCAGTTAACTATAGATAGAAATATATGCCCAAAACTGAGATGCCCCAATTGCATCGGCCAACTATCAGTATCGGCCAGTAGATAAAAATGAGCCGATATTTAACCTTTAAAATGCCCATATCGCTTTATATATCCACCTACTACACAGCTAGAAAAATGTCTGCTGTGTGAAATTTTTTTAACATTAGCTGAAACTACGTTAGCAATATATTTCGCAAACATTGCTCTGCTAAAATTATATGAGGAGGAGCTACTAATTTAACAGTTCAACACAACAAATTTGATTGTTCTGAACAATCTGAAAAACGAATCCATTCCAATAAAGAAGGCTGCAGTACTGCCAAATAATGCCAGTCCGTAAGTAGAAGCATTCGATAGCAAAACAAAATTCAGTGCAGACAGTGCAAAATCATACGATATTACTCAGAAAATTATGGAGTTTATCATTTGTTATAAATTTTTTAAATATATAAGATTTATACAGTTATACAATATAGCGCTCTGGGACTGTTGTATGCCAGTGTTGGTGTTTTCTTACCAAAATAAATACTAATATTTCTAATAAATAAATACTTTTTCATGTTTATGGAATGTATGTATTTATTTATTTATTTATTTTGTTTTGATGGAGTGTCTCTTTAGACTTATTTAAGCAGAACATCCCAAACAATCATTATCGATATTGGTGTAAGTTTTCGAAAAAATTGGCTATTGGTATTGCCCAGAAATTTCTTTATTTTAATGAGAGCACTTTCTGCACACACTGCTTGACTTGTCATTCTACGGCTATTTTTGACAGCTTTGTACATTACTCATTCATGACCTCAGAATATCAACATTGTTTATAGAATGTCACCAAACATGTCTCCTTATTTTGTATTATTTTTTTTCTTCCTGGAAACACTGAACAGTATAAATTCGGTCTTCAGGGACCCCCAGACAGTCCGCATTTTTGCTCCCTCCTAGCTGGAACGGAGAAAAAATGTGGACTGATCTCGTCTGTCTGTGATGCAACTTTTACCAAGCAAACTTCTGTGAGCAATTCTGAGCTTGAAACTACTTTTAACATAAATGTTGTTTACTAGTTTTATGATCAATGTACTTACTTGTTCTGCAGACAAATCAATAATTATAAAAGTATATTGAAATAAATTAAACACTACATAGTCATTTAAGATAAAAGCATACTTTTTACAGTCAATAAAGCATACATTACTAAATAATAAATAATATTCTGTGAAATAATCCAAGCCATACAAAAACTAGTTATAAGACCACATGAATGTGTAAAATAACATTTAACTTTTGTAAATGGTGAATTGGGACCTTAGTTTTTTGTGAGATCATCATCACAATGTATCCAACAGACCTGTATCTGTAATGCTATAGAAATATATCTATTACTTTAACTAAGGGAGACACAGTGCTCCCTGCATACATAAAAGCTCTGCCTTTTTCCTGGGAGACCGAGATCACACCTTCCCTATTCATTATTATTATTATTATTATTATTATTTATTATTATCATTGCTTATAACCATTGACAACAACAAGGATGACAAGATTGATGGGGGAATCATAAGGGGGCAGTAGTTGCATACCGCACACCCCTCCAGTTATGTAACCATGGTATGATCCACTGTCATCATCATTTAAATTACATTAATCCACAAAACATTCAGAAAATATCAAAGGAATTAAAAGGTATTTTCAACTAAGCAATATGGGTATATACCGTCACTAAGTTAACCTCAAGGAAAGCGGAATGTATGTGTGATAAACTGAAATTATCACAGAAATCTTATCTACATCAAGAGGTAACATTATTGTTCACAAGACTGAAAAACAGTAAAAAGAATATATTAATGTTTAGTTAGTGTGCAATGACAGATGGTACAAAGCTGAAGATATCTAAAGTAAAATCACTTCCCTTTGTTTGAAACTATAGACTTGGTTCATTTATTTATCTGTTATACCAATTAAAAATACCTTATCTCACTATATCCCAAAACAATCTAGTCTAGAAGTTAAGCAAGTGTAAACTATGTAAGTATAGTGTTAAGATTTAATTGTCGGAGTAAATTACACGTATAAAACCCTTTCCTGGGATGACAACATTTCAGCTGTTTAATATACGACAGGATGACACTGGTGTGGGTGGATTGGTGAAGGCAGCCAACAACTCTGAAAATGGAGAAGGACAAGAGGAAATCCTGTAAGAAGGGGGTGGGGGGGCAGAGCAGCTAGCGG
>JAABNX020000106.1:22642701-22677932 GCA_015163995.2 Mormyrus lacerda | reverse complement strand
CCCCCCCCCCCCCCCCCCCCCCCCCCCCCCCCCCCCCCCCCCCCCCCCCCCCCCCCCCCCCCCCTCCATTAGCCTCTCACTCTATATATGGGCAATACACATAAATCTGTGCTGATCTTCTGAACATGCAAATCATCTCTATTGAGTTTTCCCTATACAATAACAGTAAGGGTTCATATGGGAGGGAAGAAAGCAAAGTGTCTCCTGCTCCTGTGGTTATCTGTCTATACGACAGCCTGCCGTCATTATTCCACGTTTTCATCAATATATTTCTTTTTATATAGAAGCATATAAAGTTAAAGTTATATTGCCAAAGTTCTAAGGCCAGTAAAAATCTGGGCAAGCCAATACATATTCAGCTGTCTGATGTTTACGATAACTATGGGATTAATGGCGATTATGAGAATTATAATTCTTCTAACTTCATTCAGGTGCAGTAGAAAGGGAAACCCAACGGAGCGCCAATGTTTGCAGATGTTCTGAGTCCGGCTTATTGCCCTGAAGATTCCATTATGATTCCACTGGAGCTCATTAGTTTTAAACACCTTTACACTTTTACCCTAATTGTCAGGCCCTGTTTCTGTTGTGACAAAATCAAGAAATACTGAAGGACGCTACTTTGATTCTGCTGCCGCAGCTCAGGAGTCAGCCTGAAAACAGCTCTCCAATTTCCAGTCAGGCTGAGGATCATAAAGAACAGAGCATACAGGAAGCTGATTTAGGTTCATCATAATTGGATTATATCGATTGTTTGAGTGAAATGGAAAAAAGCACTTTTGGACTGGGTGTTTTTCTAAACAGTCCAACAGGAGCAACAGGTCTATCATGAGTATAAACATCAGTTATTGTAGATAAAAACATGAACTAGCTCAGCTTCAAAGCACAAGTACAGCATTTATATTTGAGAAACAATGCCTCATACAATTAGAATATTCAAAAAAGAATCTTCTAGATTGGATATATAATCACTGGCCACTTTATTAGGTACACCTGTTCAACTGTTATTGAAGCAAATATCTAGCCGGTCAATCATATATCAGCATCCCAGGACAGATCTGGAGCTTCAGTTAATGTTCATGTCAAACACCAGAATGGAGAAGAAAGGTGAGTGATTTGAATGCGGCATGGTTGTTGGTGCCAGACAGGCCGGTATGAGTATTTCAGAAACTGCTGAACTATGAAGATTTTGTGTTTTATCACAGATAACCGAAACCAGCTGAAAAATAAAAGAACATCCAGTGAGCGGTGGAACTCTGGGCAAAATTGACTTGTTGATGGCAGAGGTCGGAGAAGGATGGCCAGACTGGTTCAGACTGATAGAAAGGCAACATTAACTCAAATAACTACTTTTTACAACCAAGGAATGCAGAAGAGCATCTCTGAAAGCACAACATGTCACACTTTGAAGCAGATGGACCACAGCAGCATAAGACCACGCCAGGTGCCAGTCCTGTCAGCTAAGAACAGGACACAGAGGCTACAGTGGGCATGTGCTCACCAAATTTGGACAATGGAAAAACACTGCTTGCTCTGATGAGACTCAGTTTCTGCTGTGACATTTAGACGGTGGGTGTAAACAACATAGAAGCATGGAACCATCCTGCCTTGTATCAAAAATTCAGGCTGGTGGTGAGGGGGATATTTTCATGATACACTTTGGGCCCCTTAGTACCAACTGAGCATTGTCTGGTCGCCACAGCCAACCAAAGTACTTTCACTTTTCTATCCCTTTATGACCACAGTGGACCCAGCATCTAATGGCTACTTCAAGCAGGATAACATGCTGTGTCACATAGCTCATATCATCTCAGACTGGTTTCTTGAACATGACAATGAGTTCCCTGTACTCAAACAGCCTCAACAGTCACCAGCTCTCAATCCAATTGACCAGCTATGGGATGTGATGGAACGGGAGATTTGCATCATGAAGGTGCAGCAACTGTATGATGCTGTCATGCCAACATGGATCAGAGTCTTTAAGGAATGTTTCAAGCATGTTGAATCTATGCCACAAAGAATCAAGGCAGCTCTGAAGGCAAAAAGGGGTTCAACAAAGTTATAGCACGCTGTACCTAATACAGTGGCCGATGAGTATATAGTATTCATTTGTTATGTCTATCTCTAACTATAGAAAGGAAACTTTGTAACACTTCACGTAATACCACGTTTTTAATATACTGCCTGGCCAAAAAAAAAAGTAATTTGAATTTATATCGGCAGATAATTAAGAGCCAATGACTGGATCATTATTACAGCTCAGCAGCTTTATGCAGCAATAAAGTGAAGTCAGCTGAGCACCTGAATCTACTGACATCTACTAAAAAATTTTAAATTCAAAAAGACATCACTTCTGTCAAACCTCTACAACTGTTAAATTGCATTCTCTTATTGCTGTTGTGATCAAAATGCAAAATGTTATGAAAGTGCTGGATTTGTGCCAGTAGTTACTGTCACAAATATCATTCAAAACAGGAAGTCAACATAAAAATAATAAAACATAAATGCAAAATAATGTTTGTTCATTTCCTGATTATATTATTGTCAAAAGAAGACAAAACAAAGGTGAATATGTGAGTGGGAAATGGAAAAAAAAAACTTTCAAGCAAGATAAATGCTAAACGTTAGCTAGAAATCAAAAGGATTTTATCCTGTTAAGAGAAACGCAACTGTCACAGAACACAAATGGTCAGTATCAAATTGACAATCTCTGGGTTACAGTAGGGCCTCTAATTTTAAACAATGAGATGGCAATGGGGCACATACATCATATTCTAGAAAAAAAACAACCGCAGATGTATTAGCTATACTTTAAATCAGAAATTAGCCTACATGAATTTGCAGTATTCTATAATTCAAGAAAATTGTATTGTCAATATGCAACATAAAACAGGCGTTGTTGGTCAGGCAGGTACATAGAAACAAAATTATCGATGGTAAAATTAATATGTATTTGCACTAAATATAATACTAAATATAATCCATGCAAAAGAAAAATGGAATAACGAAATTTGTTTATTCAAGTAATATAAAATACTTATAAAAATTTGCATTAAAAATAAGTGTAAACTGAATAAATTGAATAGCTTTATGTTTATATACATAGCATCCAGCAACATATAAACCGGAAACTTCGGTCGGAGTTACACATCGAGGCAACACGTATGTTACATAATATAAAATATTCATGATATATAGTTTAGATTCGTAATAATATCTTCTATAAACACGTTCTTACTATACATCTGCTAAAATATGCACAACGTGATGGTTTTATTCGCAAATAGGAACATAGTGCTGAGATATAAAAATACAGCTTCTTAAACATATGCAACATCCAAAATAAACATGGCAGTCACACGGGTCTGAGTTTATAACTCCAGATGTTTTTATACCTGCTAACAATACGAGCAAGTGGCGACACGGTGAACAGAAACTTTAATATAAAAGAAGAAAATAACTAAATTGTCGGTAACAACACTAAAAAGCGATAAAAGTAGTTCCCCTTAATAGCTTTAATATCAGACAATATCAAAGGACTACATCGTTTAATATTCAATGCATTGTGTTCGTCCAGGGGGAGATAAGGCAGTCCCTGCATGCCACACAAGTCATTCCATTTCCACATACAAACAACACATATGCAACAGCTAGAACACAGAAATGCAAGCAGAAATCCAATTGTGTAAATCCATATCTATATACGACTTGCTACGTATGCAAATAAGAATAATTTGGTAAACAAGTGGAAAGCGCGATATGAAGTATTTCTCGCTTTACCGTTTCTAATCTCACCGTTTTCATTCCAGATTATTTAACTGCGGATTATATGCATCGCTTTTTCCTATTTATAGTGGTGAGTGCATGCAATTAAATTTTCCATAGCCTACATTCAGCATCAGATCATCCAGTCGTTTGCCACGAAAATAGACATGTATTTAAAAAAAAACCAAATGCACGGAACTTGTTTTTTTTTGGCATTTCCAGAACAGAAAGCGAGGGATAAAACCACGTACCTTACAAGATTCATTTAAAAATGTGCGATTGGAATGCAATCGTCAGTTGAGATGATGCTGTAAATGGGGTTAGGGTTAAAAAGCGGGAGGTATAAGCTTGCAGCCCTACTGTTACTTCCTATGTGCCTGCCTGCCTGGCTGACTGTCCCTACCTAAAAAGCCACAATAGGAGACCATCGCTTTTAAATCATTAGGGTGCAAACGCACTCAAACGGCCGGAAGTCTGCGCTGTGCACTCGGTCTTCGGGGAACACCGTCTTCCTGCGAATACATTATAAATATATGTTCATATACACAGTAAAATGACGAGTATGGAGCCTGTTGACATTTGTGTTGATTCTATGGAACCGGTCGCTAACATTCAACGTGCATTTGACAGCACTTAAAAGCTTTTTTTCTCAGTGCCTCATCGCATATAGTAACAATCCAATTATAGTGAATACATTCTAATTTATATATCATCATGTGATATAGCAATTTTCAACCTTCCTTTCATCCAATAATCATCTACTATCTTATCTTATCCCGGACAGGGTCGCGGGTACCAATAGCGATATCCAACCCCTAACTGATAATAAAATATGTTTAAGTACTGGTTAGTTTATGCAATTACATCTCATATTAGGTTCAGGGAAGGCTGTGCTGTTATTGGTCCTGTGCCATCCGGGATATTGCTGATTTCGATAAGCTTATAGACGTATTTACACAATTTATTGAAAGAATTGATAGAAGTACATTGAATGGAATTCAATGCATTAACAACCCACATTATTTTGATTTAGGATAAGAATTATATACACAGGGCCTTGTAAAATGTTCTTTAAAATTGTCAAATGAATAACAATCACAATTTTTCTATTCGTATTTGTCGTTCATGTAACACAGCACTGTTTTACAATAGGCCATGTGTCAATGTGTTTTATAAATGTAATATTACTATGATGACCTACATATTTTTCAGCAATTTCACTCATACAGCTTCATTCTTCATTTTTTGTAAACACATTGCATTGTTAGCCGTCTTGCAAACTGAAAAGACTGAAATACAAACATGAATTGCATCTGCTTTTGAGATTCCAATACTTTGACATTTATCCCATGAAATTTGTTTCCCCAAAGATGACAATACTGGAGATATTTCTCCTTCCTACAAGCATTTGAATAATATAGCATTACCCAGTATCGATGTCCACTGCATGTGTTCAAGGCCAGGTTGTTTACTTTCCACATTTAAAACAAATTAAAAATATTTCAGTGACTTGCATTATGCAACCACCTTTATGTCTTTTGATCCAAAAGCAGCATCCAGAGGCATCCTCCAGTCCCAAATACCCACCGTCTTCAAAGGTTTTATATTTAATTTGTTAAACGGCAATTTTCATGACGCACTGTGGATGAATTAGCCACAGAAATTCTGGACAAAGAATTGAATATGTGACTTACACAGATAGTTGTAACAGATACAGTAATGGGAGTGAGCAAAAGACTAAAGTATATTGGGCACCATACGGTAGATGCTAAGAGCCAGAATTCACACCTATTTAAAGGTGCCTACATTTGCCAAGAGAAATGTGACACAGACCCCCAAATTCATTTATCTGTTGATGCAGTTTCCCGGACTCCCTCTCGACTTCCCACATGAGGGTGATTTATACATCTCTGAAAGTTTACGGAAACATGATACTATTCTCCATGTCTATATTGATCCTTGTAAGTTTGACAGTCCAGGTTGGACTGCATTAAATGCATTTGCACCAATCGGCCATAATATCAAGACACTGACAGGTGCAGGAAATAACATTGATGATCTTGTTGTGCCATTATATATTAGGCAAGTGTACAGTCAGTTTTTGAAGTTGATGTGTTGGAAGCAAGAACAATGGGCAAATGTGAGGATCTGAGGAGCTTTGACAAGGGACAAATTGCGATGGCTAGATGACTGGATCAGACATCTCCAAAAAGGCAGGTTGCGTGGTCTGTTCCCACTAAGCACTGGTCAGTACCTACCTGGCTCAATAATGTGCATGGGGTGCGAAGGATGGCCCATGTGGTCCGATCCCACAGGAGAGCTACTGTAGCACAAATTGCTGACTTAACGCTGGCTCTGATCGAAAGGCGTCAGAACACGCAGCTTGCTGCATATGGGGCTGCGTAGCTGCACAGGCCGGTCGGAGAGCTAATGCTGACCCCTCTCTACTTCTGAAAGCGCCTAGAATGAACGCCATGGAGCAATGGAAGAAGGTGGCCTGGTCTGATGAGTCACATTGTCTTACACAGGAGGATGATGGTGGTAACCGAGTTAAAGTTCATACAAGTTTAGATGCCTACACGTATTTTCTGGCTGGTCATATTCATGTGACTGGCTATGGGAAATTCCTGGAAAACATCACGTTGAAATCCAGTTGAAGGTGAGGGTTTTATCCTTATCTTATTCATGCTGCAATATGTAACGGCCAGTGGTGAGCAGGGTTCCATTAACCACTAATTAGCAAAGCAAACTTTTTTTTAACAGATTAGCGTTCCTGCGAACCATGTACTTTTTACTTCAGCTAACTGTAAATACGCTAACATTTTTTGCAGGTAAAGCTTAACAGTCAAAAATGTTTCTAAAGGCTAAAATCATACATATTTGTTCCTGTCAATTACAAGTGTGTCTGCAATAGTCTATCTGGCACACTATTGACTAAGTGTGAACAGAAGACATAATTCGTCGATAACTTGTCAGATTTAAGGTAGTCTGGACTAAACGTAAGTGAACAAAGATGGCGTTATTTTTAAATTGGGATACTCTGAACTAAGCAGTGAATATGGACATGTATAACGAAGCTGGATTTCTTGCTCAGATGGATAACTTGATAAATTTAAGGTACCCTAATTTAAATGTGTTTTATCTTCTTTATTTACATTTATGGCAGATTACTTTAAATCTGACAAATTATCCAGATAAGCAAGAAATACTGCTCTGTGATACAGACCCCCGCCTGTATATTCTGGGTTGTGGCTATCAGAGAGAGACATCCTTCCTAGTTCTGGTTAAATGGTGCCATGTTTGTAAGTCCCCAAGAGGCTTCAGTGAGGGCAAAATGTCAGCTTGGGCCAGTTTCAAAATAAGGCTTTTCTGACAAAAATGCTTCTCTTGCAAATCTTGGAATATCATAGAATGACAACTCCAAAGCAGATTTATTCTGGAGACTAAAGAATGTAAGGATACTCAATTGGGTAAGCCCTAGATATCCCCTAGTAATCACTCCAGTCCAACAGATGGGACTACTGTTTTAAACGGGTCAGATTTTTAACTCTCTGGGTATGTTTTTCAGAGCCAAACACCAAACTGAAGCTAAGTTCTCATAGTGAAGGTTAGCAGTTATCGTGAGCTTCCTTTAAACTGTTTAGTGGTTTTTGAGTTGAGCTTTATCCGATTAAGCTTCGATAGCTAGCAAATGTTGAAATGAACTAGTAGTGCCTACCACTGTTAATAACAGACTACCTAAAACAAATGCGTGTAAATAAATTCTGGACAAAAATTTTTAAATATCAAATGATATCGATATCATGATATAATTCAAGTCATTATATCTTTACTTCAATACTTAATTTTTACTTAAAATTTATGTAGGATTGTCCGTAAATTGGTTCAGAGCATGTGAAAGGCGACACATTGAACTGACTGCAATCTAAAGTCTAATTTTGATAAATCCTACGAAATAAACTGGCCTACATAAACCACAGATATAATTAATAAATGCATGTCTTCAGTGGGCTGCTGATTCTCCTGTCTGACTGTTGCAATGCACATACTGCATCTTTCTGGGTCAACTGGAAATCTATGAAATGTTAAACCAGGATTTATCACCTCTCCGACATCTTAGGCATCTTTAACAAAAATCCGCTCAAAAAACGAAATAATTTGTTGTTTCTTTTTCTGTGGTATAAGGCGCTGTTTATGGAAAGTTTGTTTGACCAGCACTAACAGAGCAGACCAAACCACTTTTTTGCATTATAGGGAGGGAAATTTATTTTTTTCAATCACTATGTCAAGGAAAATTAAGAAGGTAAAAAATAAGCTTTTATGTGATTCATAAATACAATATTATGTTTTCACAAATATCTGTTTTTGGCAAATTATTCCGGCAGATTGTTTAAAGGTTAGAAGGTGTTTTTGGGCCCCATTTGACCCAGGGCCTGGGGACAACTGAGCTGATTCTCACCTACCTCTTGGCGCTCTTGCGGGGGCTATGGGAACATGGCAAGGATGTGTGATACTCTGGGTAATGTTCTGGTGGGAAACCTTGGGTCCTGGTACTAACGTGGATGTTACTGTACTGTAACACATACCACCTATCTAAACATTGTTTGCGACCAGGTACACTCCTTCAGAACAAAGGTATTCCACAAAGGCAGTAGCCTCTTTCAGCAGGGGGTGTGCCCTGCAATCGTTTGAGGAACACAAAAAAATTTCAAGGTGTTGACTTGGCCCCTAAATTCCCCAGATCTCAAGCCAATCGAGCATCTGTGAGATATGTTGAATAAACAAGCAGATATATGGAGGTCCCACCTATTTACTCCTGTCATGACAGTATGTAGAATTGCTCCATTTTGATTCTTCATGCTATAGTATTCTTTGTCGGGTCATCTCCACTGTGACTGTAGCTTGCATATTCTCCCAGTGTTGTGCAGTCCAAAGTTATGCAGGTAAACTAAGTGGCACCTCCAAATTGCCCACACTGCATGACTGTGTTTGAGGGTATGTGCATATGAGCCATGCTGTAGACTGGCTTCCCATGCAGGGTGTACCCCAGCCTGGGATAGGGTTTAGTTTACATGCTATATCACAACTGCCCCCGTTTCCTATGAGTTTTAAAATCACCATAAGTGAAAGGGAAATTCTTTAAATATAATTAAACGCTCCTATACAAGAAACTATAACGGCTATGGAGGGGGAAGCCAGAAACATAACGTCCAGGATACAGAACTTATATTTGAAACCTATTTAAAATTAATTTGTAGGTCTTGTATCCCCGCGTACCTGTCATATGTCGCTGGCTTGAGACCAGACAACGGCGCCCCAAACGCGCAAGCGCACGGCAAGGGAAACCCCGCGGAGGGGAGAAGCTGGAGCTAGCTAAAATAACAAAACTTAACGTGAATCAGCAACGGCAGCATGAAGAAATGAAGGGAAACCAGCAAGCAGTGCCACTGCCTGGTCTCATGTGATCGTGATTCTCGCTGGATGGTGTCCGTTTGCATGGTGCCGAGCCCATGAACCTGTCCAGCCAGAGCGGGGAGGCCGGCGGCTGCCAGCTCCTCTTCGCTAACTTCAACCAGGACAACACGTAAGGAGGCATTAGGGCGGCTCGCAAAGAAACATCGGGGATCGGGAGGCCTGACGCGTTTGAAAACACTTATGGGGACCATAGCGATCTTCAGCGTTACTGTGTAGTTTGCAGCATTAGGCTGCGCCGGTGCCCGATTAAACGTGAAATCGTAGATTCATCATTTTTTTAAAACAAGATGCCTGAAATTGACGGAGCCTCCTTAGGCATACTTAAATTTCTGTATGTATATAAATCAGTTAATAAATGAGCAAAACATTAAGACTTGATGATGCCCATGTGAATTCCAGTAACAGTAGTTAGTCTGATCCGTTTGAGAAGCCACATGCCCATGCATATTGGTTATAACATATATTTATGCTTGTTCGCTGACTAACCAGCTTCATGGTACTGGAGATCACTGTGCCTTACATTATTTACACTGACAGATATATAACTGTAAACCAACATTGACCACATAATATAAATACACGTCGATATTCTGCTATACGAAACCTATTTTAAATGCTGACCTCCATTTAGTACTAGTTGAGAGCAAGTTAAAGTCGTGCTGGGAGAATGCGATTGGTACAGGTTTTAGTGACACCCCAGACGTTTAAGTGATTTAATATAATTTGTCTCATTGTAATCGACTAAAACAGCCCAACTATCTGTAAAAGGCCTATTCAGTAGGGAAATAAAAGTCATTTGAGGAATTGGATTTTTTTCCCATGTAAACGTCTGATTTTAAAACTGTCTGCTCAGTAGAAATGTTAAATTGTTTATAAAGATCTATACCTTATCTGACGTTTTTGTGTAAATATGTATGGGTATTTATGTATTAACATGCTTGTCTTTCTCCTAATAGGTCCCTAGCAGTTGGAACAAAATCTGGATACAAATTTTTCTCACTGTCCTCAGTCGATAAGTTGGAACAGATATATGAATGCAGTAAGTATTTCCCTGCTGTTCTGCCTTTAATGTGAAACACCGAGAAACCTAATATTTAAATAATCATCCGAAACTGAAAAGGATCTGTATCCGCTTAGCTTGAATATGGCATTTATTTACTTTGCTAGTGGTGTTTTTTAAGATTGATGTTTCTCTGGGATGTATCTTATAATGCAGGTAGTTCTCGCATTGCGAGATGTCGACTTTATGAGTATATTTTGCAACAAAAATTTTAAAATAGTTTTATAATAATAAAAAAAATGCACGTCGCCCCATTGCTTTGTGAAATATCTGATTGTACATACCCAGTTTTTTGTATGTCTGTGTATGGACAGCATTACCATTTACGGCATGTTTTACAATGGTGCCCGATTTGCACCGCTTTATTTCACGACTCAACCTGAAGCGTTAATACCGGGATCATTTTACATACTGCTTGTGAACCATCCCCATCAGCTCAGAATAGGATAAATGAAGAAGAAAACTACCCCAGCTGCTGAAAATTAGTGACCAAAATTTACTGTAAATGTTAGTTTTATCAAAGAACTGTATTTTTTTTTGTTTAAATATGCGTATATCTTTGATAAGATGTTCATTCTAGTAATACTTTTGTCTCCCTTGTTTATTTGGCAATTTTTTATTTTTTTTTTTGCTGGAGACAAAGTCGTAATTTTTATTACATTTTTATGGGAAAATACCTCTTGCTTTATGAGTTCTCGATTAACGAGCGATAATTTGGAACGAATTAACTGGTAAAGTCGAGAACTATCTGTAACAGGCTTGAAAGGAATCGTGCTACACGATATATAATCACATCGCTTTTGTCAGCCTTGTCTGTTGACAACTTGTAGCAGCACTTATTTGACACACTATGTTTGTAGATATTAATAATAACCTCTATTTTTTGTAGTTATTTAATCTATATTTTATAAATATTGCAGTGTTACTTGCGGAAAATTCACATGGCAATGTATCTGGTTGGTGGTCAACCATTTGATCATTCTTCATGGTACATTTTTATCCTTTAAAATGTGAGTAACAGGAGCATTAAGTAAAGTACTTGTAAGTGGTCTTCAGCCTGGCATTTGCCGTGTTGCATGTGCTTCCTCGCCAGCTGACACTGAAGATGTGAGCATCGTGGAAAGACTCTTCTCCAGTAGCCTTGTTGCCATCGTAAGCCTTAAAGCTCCCCGGAAACTTAAAGTGTGTCACTTTAAGAAAGGGACAGAGATTTGCAACTACAGTTACTCCAACACTATTTTGGCTGTCAAGCTCAACAGACAGGTAAATGTGATGCTTGGCTAATTTTTACTTGGTTATTTTGTCCTTGAATTAAATTTTGTTAGCCTGTGTATCAGTTTGTAATTCTTCAGCCAAATTGTAATTCGTAAACATAAAAGTGTAAAATTAAAAGCGATTTTCTACTTTATTATTTGTCTGTATCCAGTTGTTAAAGTTCCAGTAGAACTGGATGTGTTTTTGATTGTCGTTTCCATTTCAGAGGTTGATAGTATGTTTGGAGGAATCGCTTTATATCCACAACATCAGGGATATGAAAGTGCTGCACACCATTCGGGAAACACCTCCGAACCCTTCAGGTAGGGTGAAGGCAACACACGACTAGCATCAGAACACTAAAAGCAGAAATGAACCTCCGGCCTTCAGAGTTGTGTGTGTGGCTTGTGTAGGACGGCTGGAGTGTTTCAACATCGCGTGATTTCTGTCCTCCGCCTAGCAGATGCTTGCATCTGTTCAGGAATAAAAATGATGAACTGGGGGGATATTTTATGAGGTCACAGCCATCCTTTTGACAGTTTCCATATTGTTTAAGTCTGGTTTTCTTTTAGTTGTTGAGTTCACTTTAGGGAATGGCTTTTGATGTTGTTTTTTTTATATATAGGGCTTTGTGCGCTGTCTATTAGCAATGACAATTGCTATCTGGCATATCCAGGAAGTGCCACAATAGGAGAAGTTCAGGTTTTCGACACGATCAATCTGGTATGTTCCGTTGTTGGTTTTACATTATGTCGTAATTATTTAAATGTGTCGTGTTCGTGTGGAGCATTTTAAAGAGGTCAGACTGCTTTGTCTCCCTCCATCTAGCGGGCCGCTAACATGATCCCGGCCCATGACAGCCCCTTGGCAGCGCTGGCCTTTGATGCGAGCGGCACGAAACTTGCCACAGCCTCCGAGAAGGTATATTGTCCCGTCTCCAGGTCTAGGGGATTGTTTATTTCTTATTTTATTTTATTTTTTTTATTTTATTTTATTTTATTTTATTTCATGTATTTTTTTGATTGATGGTTTGACCTGTTTCAGGGGACCGTGATTCGAGTGTTTTCCATTCCAGAGGGTCAGAAGCTCTTTGAATTCCGGAGGGGAGTGAAGAGGTGGGAGAAAATGCTAACAGTGCTAACGCACATCACAGTCGCTAAATTTTCTTGTCACCTTATAACCTTGTATGTCATACTAGACACATGATAGCGGTGATCTAGCCCTGCTTTTGTGTTTAATGATCACGGCTTTTGGCCTTGGGTGAAGTTTTAGAAGAATATTTATGGATGGTTTTAAAAATACAAGGCAGTAATGGTAGTTTTAGTTAATTGTCGGTGAAAATTGTATGGTTGTGATCGGATGGTGGAACATCATCACCATCTTAAGTAACTTCACGCAGAGCTTCAGCTATAGGTTTCGTTAACCTTAATGTTTGTTCACGTCTCTAATATGTCTGTGTTTTACATTACAGATGTGTCAGCATCTGTTCTCTCGCCTTCAGTATGGAAGGCCTGTACCTGTCTGCCTCCAGCAACACTGAGACTGTACATATTTTCAAACTGGAGTCACAGAAAGAAAAGTGCGAATGCTTCAATTATCTATATACATACACACACAACGATTAAGACAAGATCAGAAAACGGCGGTACTTTCCGGTCTGTGAATTGCATTAAGGTTGACAAATAGAAGGTTTTTCCATGCACTACTCTGTCATATTCCAGTACTTCATTTTCATTATTAATAAATGATAATGTTAGTGTTAAAAATTTATCAAGCTAAATGGTTTTACTGTTATACAAGCTTGAACCAGAGTAAAACATTTCATTGATGGACCTAGTTGTAGATCACCATAATCATTTTATGAAATAATTTTAAATAATTTTGCATACTTTATGATGGTGTATTTTTTTTTCTCCTCCTCCTTGTTTTTTTTGATTAGGCCGCAGGAGGAGCCAACGACCTGGACGGGTTACTTTGGGAAGGTGCTGATGGCATCCACGAGCTACTTACCCGCCCAGGTCACGGAGATGTTTAACCAGGGCAGGGCCTTTGCTACAGTCAGGCTGCCCTTTTCCGGGCACAAGAATATCTGTGCGCTGGCCATGTGAGCAAATACTGCTGGTTACTCCATTATTACTCACAGTGTGGCTTTATATCTCAATGTAGCAGGGTGGAAGTATGTACCTTTGGTGATTGTGTGTGTTCAGGGGCAAATTAACTACACTAGCAGATCCATTGGGCTGATTTAATAAGTCTCACCATTGGGTTTTTCCCAAGGCGGGGGCCCTGTCCTGTTGGGGCCCTCCCTAGGTCGGCCTACCGATCAATCCGCTCCTGTGTTACTTTTAGCATGCGGGGTCATTTTTCAGGTCCCCGCAATATAAACTACAGTTTAAAAAAAATCTGTGAATGCAACCAAAAGACTAAAATAGTTTTGTGTTTTGATTACTTATGGCCTGCGTAACGGTTAGGGTTATCATGGTTAGGGTTAGGGTTATGTCCATTGAAATCAATGGAGAGTTTCCACAATGATAATGATGTATGAACTGTGGGTCTTGCAATGCATCCTGGGTGTCTCATTTACATTCAGCACTTACATTCTAAACATAGACTTTCCTTAGCAGTAATAATTGTAGTTGCAGTGCACGTTCCTAAGGACTCCTCCACTGCGTAGCACCTTCCATGGCCTGCGGTTTGCACACCTTCCCTTCTGACCACATTTATTTTTGTATTTCTGTTTTGGTACTTTTTTTTTTTTTGGACCTGTGTCACACCGAGAAGTTTAAATGACCAGGATCTTAAAGGCTAACGTAAAAACCCGTATGGAAGTCACTCTTTTAATATGTGTGAACTTGTAGGTCTGGCGTGTGGATTTCGCTGGCTAAGGGTCTAAGTTTGAGTCTTCTGCTTCTGCCCCCATGTCAGAATTCAGAAGATCCCCCGGCTATTGGTGGCCTCTGCGGACGGATACCTTTACATGTACAACCTGGACCCACAGGAGGGGGGCGAGTGCTCACTAATGAAACAGCACAAGTAAGACGCCTGTGCACCACACGGCCAGGCCCCCCTGTTCTGACCATATTTACCTGTTTATCCCCCGCTGTGATATTTAAGAAACTTGTGCTATAAATGTTAAAATACATTGACTTTTGGCGATATCTAATACTGCTAGATGATGTCGCATTGCATTAATCTTTCAAATGCACTGCTTAACATTTGTTGTGGTTAGTTTTGTTAGTATTGAGGAGAAGGTTTGGTCTTTAGGAAAGCTTGTGTGTTCACGCTATGGAAGGACTTTAGAATACAGTGGCAATTGAAAATGTTGACCCCCCCCCCCCATCCTGGACATGTTATGACAGGTATGACATGCTGCTTTGTTGCAATCTAACATTGTAATGCATTTACATCTCTTCATTTTGCATTTACAAAATGATTATGCTCTATCATTGGAGAAAAATAGCACAATAAAATGAAGAGCTTGGCCTTAAATTCCTCCCCACCCCCATGTCTGCTGTTGTGCAGTATTTAGTTGTTCCCCTTTTAATGAGCTCTGCCCCCCCCCCACACACATTTCCTTTTTCTAAGTTTTGCCCACCCTTCCTCCTTAATAGTCATTTCAGCTGTTGTCAAGCACCAGTCTTTGATTCCTGCTGTGGCTTTTGTATGGTTGTCCCGTCCGTCCTTAGGCTCTGCCTGTTCTAAAACTTCCACCTGCTTTTAGTTTTGGCTTTTAGTGGTCATTGTCTTGTTAAGATGAGCATCATCCAAGACTTGGGTTTTTTGAAGATACTTTTTTAAATTTCTTGACGTTTTCCAGTACGGTCAGGGACCTGAGCGAAGTGTTGCTATAATGCATGTCTTGTGGCACGGATGAAGTACAGAATCGGCAGCTACATACATTTAAGATGGCCTAGCCGGAGTTTGCATTTTTAATTCACAACATTTTCTGTATAAGATATAACAGTTATATGCTTTATTGGACAAATCTCTTTTGGATGCGTGTACATTGGGTCTATTGTTTTTCCTTCACAATACATTCTGAAACATGCTGTTCAGAAGAGGACACAGACTATAAATAGCACCAAGAAAAGTGTTTTTATGTAAGACCTCCCTTTGTATACAGCAATCCTTTGCTGTTTGTCCTGGTACAGCTCAACACTGGGGGTAGGGGGGTGGCTGGTGCACATAGAACAGTGATAAAGCCAGAGATCAAATGTAATGAGTCTGATTCGTGGACCTTGCATTTTAATGCAAGTAAATACATGCCGGCTTCTTTCCCCATTTTCCTCCCCCGTCCTGCTTTCGGCAGATTGGACGGCAGCACGGAGCCGCCCAATGAAATAATGGAACCAACCAATCACGAGCGTCCACTTGTGGCACAGACCTATAGCGTGCCGTTAGCCAAAGGTAAGCGCAGACTTCTTACTGAAGCCGTTTTTGAAATAAAATGCCCCGGATGAAGACTAGGAAGTATTTTTCGTGCTTGGAAGATGTACTCTGGCAGGCCTAGATCTATGCCAGTAGATGTTGACGGGTGGTCTATCTTTATTCGTGCCTCTAAGGTTATTCGGAGGACCAGGGGGCCGTCGGGGGCCCCGGTGTGGAAGATGACATGAATTCCCTGCGACTGGAAGAAGAGAGCGAACAACCCCCCATGATCCTTATAGAGTGACTGAGCCCTGTGATGACCTGCTGGCTGACAGATGATGATGTGGGGGCGGAGCTCCAGGAGAGCTGCCATGAACTTGTGATGAATTGGAAGAGAGATTAAAGCACATGACGTTCTCCCTGTCCTTATCCCATCTATACTGTTTTTAAAAACCACGACCATGTGAAATCTATGCCAGCTGTATCATTCCCCAGCTAAAAAAAAAACCAAACAAACGAAGCGTGGTAGTGTGGTAGTGGCTTCTAAGCCTCTCAGCTTTGCCCGCTCCTGTGGCAAGTTTAGCACTGATAGAAATCTCTTCAGTCACGTAGGTATCCTTGGTTCCGACACGGTGAACCTTACGGTGATAGCTGGGATTTTCTGTTCATTTTGAATGGAGAAAAGTAATGGCCAACAAGTGCCTGTGATGGAATGTTAGAATTCCCGTACATTAGTTCACACAGATTGTTGGGGGTTCCTGCAGATGTAGCCTACTGATGTGGGGAACGCTATCTATGTGTGGGCCAGGATGGGCCACTTAGCTCTTACCTCTTGCTGCGGACCCCAAAGGAGATGATTGCGGCTAAGCTATCTGTTTGCTGCTCTTTACTGTACCAAAACAGGTCATTGACCATTTCACTCTGTCTTGATGGACAGTTACCCTGGAGAGATGAGCAGCCCCTGCTTAGTGTTCACTTATTAGCATTTTCTTCTGTATGCCACCTTATTGTATTTTTAACCATTTTGGCCTCCCTAAGGGTAAAACACTTTATGGATTTTTCCATCTCTCTCAGTAATCAGTGCAGTTTTCTAAAGCTTCAAATTTCAAGATGTAAACCAAAAAACCTATGTAGTTTTCTTTTAAGATTGTTATTCTAATGAGAGCTTTTTTCTAAGTTCTGTTTTTTCATATTTCACTTTTTTTGAACCTAAATTGATTCTTTATGATCCTCAAGGTTTTTTCAGTCTCCATGAGCATTTAGAATAATATGGTACTTTAATGATTACATTGTGAATGTCATGTACCTTGATATAATTTAGTCAGTACTATACAGTGAAATTCATATTGCCATTAATGTCGATTTATACCTTTAATCTTTCTTCCTCTAAAAAATAAGCTGGACAATCTCTCTTAAACAGGAGACCATCTATGCTTCACTTTATGCAGAAACAGATTTGTCCCTAATAGATCTCAATAGCAGTAGGTTGTGAGGGAACAGTCAGGTCACTTTACGTGTGGAGTGTACAGACTACCCACCTATGGGTGACAATAAACTGAAAGTGGTTGTGAAAGTTGGAATTGCAGAGGAGTACTAGTGAATTTTTAACCTGGAGCTTGGTGGCCACATCTAAGCACAGCTCAGTATTACTTTGCCAGAAAGTTGCCATTTTACCAACCATGGTATGGTTAAAAAACAGTCTGCTCTTGTCAGTATGCATTCATGGAATATTTATGCGTTTTTTTAATACTATTAAGTAAACTTTTTTTCATTCTGACTTGTTCAAGTTGAATTATGAATTATTTTATGTTCTTATGACAAGGTCCTAACGTCCCCATTGAAGTAGGACAGCAGGTTGGTGGAACCTGTGCGCCTCTGATCAGACGTGGCTTTCTTGGCACTTGGTTCTCATTAGAGTACCGTGGCGTTTGGTTGTGATGGCAGTGTAACTGCAGTTTGTATTTATGGCACATGTTCTTTGGGGCTTTCTTCAACAGAATGGACTATTTTGAAGCCTCAGTTGGTTATTCTGAAATTATATGGAAATTACAAGGATTTTTTAAAAGCTATTTAATTTCAGAGAGCATTGGGTACTTTGAGTGTACAACGTGTTACAAAATGTGCTGTTGCCTTATGTACATTTCAACGAATTTTCTTTCAGGCATAACAAATGGATGTAATGACATCAGATTTTGAAGAGCCATGATTTCTCCATTCTCCCCACAGCCTGTGGACTGTGCCCAGTGCTAATATAATTTTTATGATTTTTTTTTTTTTTTTTAAATCTGTTCCATACAAAGATTAATGTACACAAAGAATTATTAAGGAAAATAAACATCCATGTCTGCAAAAGGTTTGGGGTTTTATTCTGTTCTTGAATCTCAATGCCCTGCTTTCCCTATTTTGTTCCATCACAGCATAAAGTAACTGACTATCCATCATGCCCTGGGGCAGTGTTTACCATCACTCAAACCATGCAGTTGCAGAGGCCCTCTGTTGGCCACAAACAGACATTACACCCCAGGGGGCCACAGTGGGCCCCAGAAACAATACATTTGCCCCAGATCATACCCACTCATTGGAAGACAAGGCATGAGATCCCAAAAGGATCACCTTATGTCTGAAACCCTCTCTAAAAATACTGAGTGCCACTTTAATGTAGGTAAAAGGCTTTGTGTGTCTGGATATGCATGGGATGGTGTGTGGCTTAGCGCTTTGTGAGGCTGTGCATAAGATCAGAAGGTTACTTGTTCAAGTCCCAGGGTTGGTAGAGTTGCCTCATGAGTAAGGTACTTAATCTCCAGTTCGAGGAACTCCAACCCTGCTTCCATTAAAAATGTATGTCACTTTGGAACAAGCATCTACTAAATAAATTAGATCTATTTGTGTATAATTTTCCAATATGTAACCATTGCTGCTGTCGTAGAATTTTTATTGAGCAGCACACTAGATGCTGAAGCTAACTTTGGGATAACGCTGCTCTTTCTGTCATATCAGCAGAGAGACTGGCATCTGGGCCTTCGGACGGGTGGCACACAGGAAACCACAGCTGAAGCCATTTATTTAGCAAAAGCATAAAATGCACAGAAATGCATGTTTCGCAATATTTCCTCATACATTCCTCGCTGCATCTCCTTCAAATTCTTCTTGCAATGTTTAATACGCAGCTGCAAAGAAACCGTCTTTATCGGTTTCAGAACTGAATGATTATTGTAAAATGCATAAAATCCTTCAATCTGTGATGCTGTGTAATACTAAGCGAGTTGTTGTATTTTGTTCAATATGATTTTAACACCTGGAACGTTTTTTCCTTGGGAATTTCTATCACAATGTTTGAGCTTGGTTTTAATATTTCTTGAAACTACATCTATGCATAAACAGGTTGGAACAGCAAATTCTCTGCTCATTAGCTAATTGTTTCATTTTTTCATGTTTGATGCTTATGTCTGGGAACACATTTGAGGTTCCTTTCATTTTGTATTGGTGCATTGGTTATTCCAGAGTTAAGCTATCTTCAAATTTTTCAAAGCAGATTCCAGGGTCTGTAATAAAAATATCAGCATTAGACATATATATCTAAAATATGTAATATATAATATTAATACTTTAATAAATATTTCTAAAATTATAGCCTGTTGGTATCCAGAACATGTTTTATTAAGCTCATTTTCCCTTGAAAAGTGCAGTAAAATGTGAAACAATATCAATGGAATAATTCTACCTTACCTTGATGTCCCAAATAGCCATCCCCCCATCCATTCCAGTGGTACAGAATTTAGTGCACTTGCTTTTTCCACCCTCCAGGATAGAAACTTGGCTGTAAAGAACCAACCATTCTGATAAGAGGTGGTATATTACTCGTATCACTTGTGTTGTCTTTGAACTGAAAATGACTTAGTATCTGTAATTTCTGTAATTTTGTATGGTAACTTCTTTCTCATCTGTTTGTGTGACACACTGTAGCACTCACTGCTATTCCTTTTTTGAGAAGGATGACAAGAAGAATTCTAGGAAACATTTTTGTAGTCACCCCTGCTTTATGTCTGAAGACTAGTTTGGAGTTCCTGCACCTCCTATATCATCTTTATGAATAAATAAGAAGGATAGCATAATTCATAGCACATTTTTTATAAAATCATTTAGGACACTGTTTCGGATATAGACTTATCGCTGAATTATTTTCTGAAAAATTAAACGTTTTAATCACTGAATCACGCTCATTTAAATATTAACATCAAAACTTTGTTCAGTATACAGGGATTGGATTTCAGTCATATTTCCCAATGGAAACTCCCACAGGATGGAATTTCCAGAATTATAAATCCTGCAGCCATCTACTGCTTCCTGAGAAAGTCACCCCCCCCCCCCCCATTATGTCTATGCAAGAACTTTTTCATGTAATGTGTAAACCGGCACAAACAGCTAGAGCAAACGTATTATAGCCATTTAATTACATTTTTCACATTTTGGGTCATTGATATGGTTATGCTCAGCTGATATGGCTTATATTATGGATGGATGTGAATGAATTACAGATGTTTAACATGTGCCTAAATAAGAAACTCTTTACTGATGCTGCAAGTATTTTATGTTTCTCATATGAGTGGAAATTCCAGCATCCTGTTGGGTTCTCAGGTTACAGCTGTGATGGACTGCAGAAGCCTTTCAGGGCAGTAAAATGCCTGAGCGTCCAGACATAAGCTAAGAAAAGAAGCGTTGGGTTGGCCTTGCCTGATGCTGTTCTTATGCAGAGAGTCCAGCGTGGCCTCCTCCCGCTCCGACGTGGCCTTCTTGTCCATGTTCTGGAAGCGTTCTCTGGCACTCACCCCTCGCTGGGCACTCTGCTTGGGCACGTCCAGCTTCCCGCCGAAAGCGATCGAGCCTTTGCCCGCGTCGTAGACAAAGAGCGCCGGGTAGCAGTCGTGGCCCTGAAAGACGTCAGAAGGTGCGGTCGGCGAGCGTTTCAGCCCAGGGCGGCAGAGCGGAGAGACACAGAGGCAGGGAGAGCGGTACTCACCGCTGCCACCATGCTGTTCTCAGTGATGAATGTCACACACAGGAGAGGCAGGGAATCTGAGCTGAAGCTGCTGATACTAGCCGAGCAGAAACAGAAAGATGTCCGTTATAAAGGCAGCCAGCCCCCAAACACCTGAGGTTTTCCAGGGTCATGCTTTGTCGTCAGCATACAGAGCTGGACTCCCCCGTCTTTGTCCTAATAAGCTGGTCTTGTGCATCTTTTCCAACACTTTTCAGGCTACTAACAATATCTGTACTGGGGGAGCAGCATGTCATAGTTCAATGAAAGAGGCAATTAGCTCAATTCATTACTTAATTCCATAGGTGCAATAGAAGCCTGTATAGACAACCAGGCTGCTAATATCAAGACTGAGGACCCATGCATTTTGGCTGAGCTTCTAAACCAGCAGACGCCAGGCTGTATGTACCCTTTAAAGCAGGGGTGGGCAATCGTATCCGCAAAGGGCCGGTGTATATGCAGGTTTCTGGGATAACCTGTAGGTCAGCTGGCCAAACAAAGGTGTGAGGACTCTTCAGCCAATCAGTCCTCTAATTAGTGACCTAATACAGAGTTGCAGCAAAAACCCGCATACACACCGGCCCTTTGCTTTATAACTGGAGGCAAAATTCACATGTTCAGTTTCACTGGATACTTACGTAGCGGTCTTCTCACCATCGGCCACGGCTATCGTGCTATCATGAGCTGTCCAAGCCACACGATTCCCACTGCCAGAGAAGGAAACGCTGTGGACCCAGCCAGTGGTGCCGCTCGACTCGAACAGCAGCTCTCCAAAGGGCATCTTAGAACCCCAGGGCGTAGGGCCAGGCTTCTCCTCAACCTCTTTGATGTAGGCAGAGAAGATTCTAGAAGGAAGTGAATGGGTTTTTTTCAGTGCATGACAAGAACATGCAGCAGACTCTCTCAGGACAATATTCAACCATGCATCTAGGGTGACATGCATTTACCTGCATTTGAAGTCAGAAGATCCAGCTGCCAGCAGTACATTGTTGGGATGCCAATCCAAACTGAGGACTGTGGAGCGAATCGGTTTTTTGATGTGCTTGCAAACCCACCTAAATGCCACAAAAGGAAACCAACATTTCATGCAGTGAACCCACATTTACTTGAGACTTGTCTGTAATAGTTTTTACTTAGAATCAAATCGGGTTTAATGAATTACTGTACCTGTTTTTAAATCATTGCTTAAGAGTGTCGCTTACATTAACATTATAGCTAGTTTTTTGTTTTTCTGTTACACTAAGTGGTAGTTAATTTCTCGTAATGACAAGAGTGCTACCAGTTAGTTCCTTCATATATTAAAAAAGTACGTTAAAAGTGTTACAATAATTTGCCATCAGATGAAGAACTGAAAAGATAGGAAACTGAATAAAAAAGGATCTCAACACAAAATGGCTGATTATGGCTGCAGAATTACGAAAGCTCACCAGTCATTTTCTTGCTCGAAGTAGCAAATCGAGATGAGACGGGATCCGCTTCCCACGGCGAACTTGTTCTCTTTGGGGGACCATTTAACACAGCGAGCTGCACGGTTTATCCTTAGTATAACCAGCGTAGGTTTCCACTGGGATCCTTTCAGGGTCCATACGTAAGCATTGCGGTCAGTGCCGCAAGTAACGATGCGGTTACTTTCTGGGGCCCAGTCGATACCTGCCGTGGACATGAGGCTGTAAAGAACCATAAAAAGCATAGAAAGTCCTTTCTAAATCTTCTTCTGGAGGACCATGACAGTATCCTCGGAAGGCTACGATTACTCCTTACCCGTCACCTGGCCATTATGTTCCTTTAGCTCATGAACCTTTGTCCACTTGGCTCCGTCCTTCTTGTAAATGTGGACATCATGATTGTTCGGGCACAAAGCGATCTCTTAAAGGAACAAACACATCCCTGAATGTAAACCACTGTATGGACTTTCTGACTAAATTGTATTATAAACATTAACTAATAATGGCAAGACATTTCTCACGAGAAAATCCAAAGTGGCTGATAATATTTGATTTTTTATCACAGACTGTACAAACAGTATTGAAAGTCACAGAGTATAACCTAGAAACCCAGTTTTGAACTTAAGACTAACAGCAGTCCAAGTACTTAAATAGAAACAAGAAAGGATGACCTTGATCCTCACACTGCAAATGAAACAGTGACTGTCTCTTTTAAACACAAAGCACTTCTATCAGACAAGCAAGCTCTACACAGGGATGTCTGAAACAAATTTTTTTAACTAGGGCCGGGAAAGTTATTGCGTTAACACATTGCTTCTGTTTTTAGAGCTATTTGCCAATTAGGTTGGATTCAATAGTGTTTTAAACCACCTGTTTAGTACATGTGATTATATGTACATTTGCCATATGAAATTAATTGCCAAGGACTATGATTAAAAAAATAATCATTTATCATTTGCTCTTATAATACAATGCCCTCTTTTCTTTTTGCCATCTCTTCATTGAGCCCTTTTGAAAGCATTGAAATACAGCTTGTACTTGCTTGCAAGTAGTATTTTTGTTCATCCCAGATTTCAGCCAAACTATCACATCTGGGCATTAATAATGCAGCTTTAAAGTTCAGGGAAGATAATTATAACTAAAGTCACAATACTTCGAAACCAAAAGAGATCATGATGGGTAAAAACCAAGTCAGGCAAGTGATTTGTAAACTAACTAAGACTCAAACTAAACACAAGGAAATACAGATCACATATACAGATTTGGAACAGGGTTTTCAACAGAGACCATCTAATAGCACACAGATTCAATAGCCAACAAGGGAAAAGAGCATAGACAGGGGCTTATATACATAAGTAAATTGTTACCAGCTGCACATTCAGTACTTTTAGCTATGCAGCAGCCCAGGGGGCAGGGAGAACTATGGGGGCTGTGACTGGGGATAAACCTAAGGGAACACAAGAAGCAAAACGGGATGACCAGTGACACCTGCTGGCCAGACAGGGAACTACAACATTACACTAGACATTGGGAGAATACCAAGACATACTAGAACACATGTAGGTCAACAGGGAGTAGGAAACTGAGAAACGAAGGAGAGACTGGGACAGGACAGGGACTGATCCTAACATAGACCATTAACAAATATAAAAACATATGACATTCTCACAAACTTGATTTTTTGAAAAAAATGTTATGGTGAAATACAATGTTCGTTTTTTGTGTAGAGCAATTGGCATTATCTTAAACTTTTTAGGTATTTAAAAAATATGTAATTTGATTTTTAATAATTTTCCACAAATAGGTAGCCAAAAATCAGTAGCACAAAAGCTAGGCCTACATAAAATGTTTGTCAGTTATTGACAGTTTGTAAACCACAATATACAATCAACGTAAATAAAAAGATGTGTAATGTTTTCGCCTTTTCTATTAGTTTTGACGTTTTTTTTCTCATGTCAGTAACTCTTGCTCTGGATTTGAGGAAAAATTTGAGAACATTTGTGACAATGACCGTGACAATGACCCATGTACTACGTTTTGTGTTAATTCTACATTAATAAGGGATTTTATGTATAAAGATTTATTATTATAATTTTAATATTGGGTGAGATTAACCACAGAACACTGTGCAATTAGTTAATGTTTTTAATCGATTCATAGCTCTAATTTTAGCATTAGCTTTAGCATTTAGTGTGGGCGGAGCAGTGGCTCTGAGGCTAGGAAACTATGCCAGCTATCGGAAGGTTGCCAGTTTGAATCCTGTGAATGCCAGGAGTGATCCTACTCCATTGGGCCCTTGAGCGAGACACTTAACCTGCAATTGCTCTGTCCTGGGTATGCTGTTAACCTACATCCAGTCCTGCAAGTATGTCGTCCAACTTACAGGGAAAATTTGGGGGTCGGTGGCAGGATTGGCACTCCAGCTACTGGAAAAATCTCACACTGCTCCATTTGGACTAGTGTGGTGCTGAGACGTCCCTGAGCTGGTTGGTCTTGTGGTGGGTGTGGCAATGCACTGTAAGCAGCACATGTCCCTTACCTCCTCCTGAATCTGCATTACTTCCCTTAAATCCTGTTTATCCCTATTTAAGGACTCGTATTTTAACATATCATAGCAGTCTTTATATAAGCGTAGCATTTGCTGTGGATTCTCTCCATATGCTGGGAATGAACAGCACCACTATGGCTCAAGCGTGAGGTGTTCGCATCTGCTGCCTTCCCCCAGTCCCCCCCCCACCCCACCCACGCTGGTACATCCAATCAGCCTGAAAACACCATTCATGGTAAAACAGGAAGTCTGAGTACAATTTGTCACTGCTGTTTCTGTCGTTGTAGGTATGAACAAGGAAAACAGCAGAATACATTTAAAAGTTCCTCTTTGTGGGCCTTGTTCCTCTTAATTGCAGTGCACATTAAAGAGGAACTAAGTAATACCGTTTTTAGAATATTGAGGGTCCTTCCACTGAGCTCACTGAGAATAACTTCCACTGAGCTGTGTGTGCCACAATTTGAAACAGGAAACTTTTCAAATTAGACCCTTTAAATTACAGGGCCATGAACTCAACTTCTTTTTGCATTTGCTGAATATTGTAGCTCTTAGCTGTCAGTCTACCTTATGCCTTGCCTGTCTGGTTGATTCTACTTATATTGCAAGTTTCCATGAATGAACAATACAGTAGTTATAAGAAAATTTGCTCTAGGAAAAAAGAATAATAACTGCTTATTATTAAGATGAAATGCACACAGGTGCCACATTTTGACCAGCTTAAACATGCAATAACATTAAATAATAATGTACAGAATGGTGTTATATAACAGACGCTTAAGCAGTACCGCATACAGGCTGATATTATCTATTTGCACTTGCAAATCCATGATAAACCCCTCAGCCAACATATATCAGCTAGTGAACATGTACATGCAGACACTTAGACCCTAGAGTCAAATAGTAATGGAGAAGTGTGCGTGTGTGTGTGCGTGTGTGTGTGCACACTCACGGCTTCTGTCCTTGTTCCAGGCATGACAAATGATGGGCTCCAGCAGAAAACTATGGTACGCCATGCTGCCTGGAGCTTCTACTGTAATGTCTTGGAAGAGATATCAAGCCAGGTAAATTCCATTAGGCAACGATAAAACGTTTTTCCTTTATTACTGCCTTGCAAAGTCAAGCACGAGAGATGTATTAAACTGAACATCATAATGTAATATCTATATATGGAATGTAATATTTTACATTTTATTCACTTAGTAGAGCTATGTGCCCAGCCATTCTGGTCCATAATGCTACACTTTAAAATAGAGAAATGACGCAATGCAAAATATTGTCTGAGAGTTAAGAGATTTCAGATAATTTTCATCTGTATTTCGTCTCTGTCACTTGTCAATGGCAGGCTAATATTTTGACTTGAGCAACGATGTTATTATAAATTAATGCGCAATTTGCACCAACCGCTTTGTTAAACGTCAAACTGACATCACCACTTTACAGAACGTTGCTGAAATAAGCGCGTCCGTGATGCATAATGCAGAGCAATAATCTCAGCCAAGATCTTTGAGGTGCAAACTTGTTTAGCCATTTGCCACACTTAGGGTTAAGCATTTAAATACTTTCAGTCTATAAGCATTTGTTAAAGAAGCGTTTCACTTACCCAGTAAAATAGAGAAGATAGATGGGGTTTGAAACCGAAGTCTCAGTTCATGGACTCTGTGCAGTCAACACAAACTCTGACAACGCTCTGAACCAACTAAAGAAAACTTATTTCTCTCTGATCCGCTCTACTTCCCCTTTCCTGCCTGGGACTTGTAACTACTTCCTTGTGCAGGCAGCTCACAGCTGATTAATAGGACCAACAAAGTTTAACTCCTCACTTATTCCTATTTGAGGGTGCAGAGGAAATGTAAGGCCTCCATCCGTATGGTTTAGATAGCCTTTTTTTTTAGCCCGGAAACTTTTTTGGAACAATTTCAAAGAAATTTCACAATCCAGAGACTTTTTTTTCCCCTGAAGAATTTAGAAATTTCACTGTTTATTTTTGTGTTGGGTTTTGCATCTCTCTCGTGCAGTCATACGTCTGAGCTCAGTAGTTAAAATGAGCTTAAGATCAATATGTGCAGTGGGCAGTGGTGTTTGCATTCCCAAGAACAGATCTGCAACAAAATATCATACCAGTTATTTTTGATGGTTGTCCGCAGGGGGAAAAAAACCAAATGCCACATCTAGATAATTTTCAGATTAATTATCATTGGAGCTGAAACCACAATTAGCTTCAAGAATCATTTCTTTTGAATCTTTTTCTGTTCCAAAAGAAGCGTTTATGTAATTTGATAAACTGAGGGCTGCAGACTCAAACTAAGACAAATCATGTTTTTTGGCACAAAATATCAGATAGTCCTCTATTGAATGATTAAATCATCATATAAAAAATTATATTAATAGTAACACATGTCCTGGTGTGGAAAAAGTAATTGCTTTGGTCTGTGATAGGTCCAACATTATAGTAGGATTTACACCTAGTTTTTAACAGGCCTAGCCCAAACGTTCAGTCTTCTGATGTGAACTTGTTGGTACTTTCAAAATCATTATCATAATTTTCCAGTTGTTCTTCAATATCTAACTCTAGGTCTCTGGGGTGGCCTGATAGTGTCAAGCAAAATTCTCTGGTGAAGAGCATAATTTATGATTCTCTCAATACTAAATTAAATCGAAGTTATTTGTACGAGATTCTTACTGTCAAATGGGGTTTTTCCACTGAACATCATGATATCTTCATCATCCAAATTTGTCCTCATTATAGAAGATCATGAAGGTTCGCGGAAGAGGTTTCCAGAAAATTAGTGCTGCTCATTCTTATACATTGGAGCAGTGGATTCAGCCTTAAAAATCCTTCCGTGGGATCTCTTTCTGATGGTGGCGTCACAAATGCTGACCCCTGGTGAGCGGACAGAGGCCTGCAGGACACGACTCCTGGGAGACAATTCTGCCACCCTTTCAACAATACTGCCACCCTTAGAATATCTCACTACTCTAACCATCCTTCACTATTGGGGTTATATGGTTTTAACTGGTGGTTGGTAGTGTTGTATGCATTTCACAGATGGTGCACCAAGTTCATATAAAAAGGACAGGCATTCAAATTGTGAAACAAAATATAATAAGACGGAGACGTTACAGACAGGGTTGTAGTGTCCTCTTTTATTTCTAGCAGACCATTTACATATTAATTTCACCCTTACATTACTGTTCTACAATTCCTCCTGAGGAGATGAGGGCCCTTCACCCAATACCACACCGCTGGGGTACCAGCTTTGGTATAGAATCAAGAAGATCACAGCTAAAGTTAAAAAAACAAACCAAAGGAAACAGGGGGGAAAAAAACACTCCAATGTCATTTGACGGTTGTTTTCCTCTTTATAAATAAACAGCAATGTCAGTTCATCTCTCAGTGCTTCCTTTCAGTTGCCACCTGCAAAAATTGTCAGAAAACCTCCTGTTGGTCTTTCATATGTGCTAATCATCTGATGATTTTTTTCTTCTTTTGAACTTTACATGATCCGCAGTCCTTGGATGGAGGACTCTAGAGTCTAGGAAGGAATAAGCACGGAGCCAGAAAGTTAAACACAACAAAATTCCACACCACATTTTGCAAATTTCAAAGAAAGTGAAACATCTTTTCGGACTGCGGAGAGGATATTTACTTTGAAATCCCATATGGTCATTGCCCCGTCGATACCTGTAGTGCAGAATTTACGACAATCTCTTTTGTCTCCTTCAAATATAGACACTTGGCTGCAAAGATGAGAAAAGAAAAACAATTATTTTGAATTTATTGTCGATAGAAAAACGGCCCAGGTGGGATTAGGCGAGAGGCACAAATATTTAAGCGTTCTACTTCGTAAAAATCCATTTAGGTCACAAATGGATACGCATCGTCTTTGGACAGTAAAAATGGAACCGTATGCAGCATAATTATTAAGCAGCCTTTATTTTACATTACGCTGGAAGCTAAGAAAGTGCCCAAAATATGGAACGTAAGCGTCGGAGCCTAAAATACACAGTTCTACCTAGCAGTGCACATTCAAAACAGGATGGGGGGATAGGAGAGGCTGTGGGACCCTTACGTGATGCTGTTCTGGTGCAGGGTCTCCAGGATAGTGTTCCGGTCCTCAGTGGTGGCTCTCTTGTCCATGTTGCGGAATCTCTCCATGGCGGAGATATTACGCTGAATGCTCTGCTTTGGAATGTCTAACTTTGAGATGAAGGTCAGGCCGCCGTGGTCATCGCTGCCGAACATCATCGGACAGCAGTCGTGTCCCTGGTGGAGGAAAGGGTACGATTTTCTTTGGCACAGAACCTCTCAATCATTACCAGAATAGTCAAGGCACTAACTACTTCATGATGACAAAAAAAACTTCAATGTTCTAAAAAAATCTAACTTTTGAAACAAACATCTTATCAGAAAGCGACAACACACTTAAGACAGGAGACCATGGTTTTCACACATTCAATTCTGTGCCAAAACTGATTTATAGTCAAACTGATCCTACAGCATGTAACAAGTTTAACAAGGAGATAAAAATCTGAGTCGTTTCTTCAACCATAAGTAAAGCGAAGACAACTAAACAGGCAATTCACATCATGCAACATTTACAAGACAAATTAAGACAAGGCTTAATTTAGACATGGCAAATCATAAGAAGCAGATAAGATATTATGGCAAAAGCAGTAACCAGCAAATAGTGCCAGTCAACTAGTCTCTTCCAGTCAGGTGAGTAACAAAGATTTAGTGGGGTGGAGGCATCAGCCTGGGTTTACACATTGCCACCCCAACGCTTTCAGATAATGTAACAGTTGTTACAGAATGAATCTGAATGAACATGGCATAGTATGTAACTTTATATGCATTTATATACATGCAAATGATTACATAAATCTACAAATGAACAGGTATATAAAGGTCAAATGAAATTTGCAATAAAGAACCAAAGTACAACACCTTCAGCATAACCCTGGAAGAAAGTGAAGAGGTGCTGAAGAGAATATGTTTGTGACGATGTGCATTTTTGTATGTGTGTTTGGGTCAGCTTTTATTCGGCTTAAACACAAATGTATCACAAAACATAAAATGCTAGACATACTAAATATTATTTAGAATGGATGTCAAGAAATGACCGATAACACTTTCAGGTTTGCAAGCAAAGACATTACGTCAGCAGAACGATTCCGGGAAAATGACAGCGTCAGGAAAACATTTACTTACAGCTGCCACAATGCTGCTCTCTGAGACAAACATGACACTCAGGAACGGGAGGAATTCCGTCTTTATCTGGGAAGGCCTGCGGTGACAGAGGCCATCTTTTCAGGCTCATAACAGAACAGCGCACACAGACAACACCTCTGAAGGGAAGCTCTGAGCATAAAACAGAAGGTCTTTCACCAATTTAAGAATCAGCTAGCGGGACAACAACAACCATAATGAGTTTTTTTGACTATCCTGCAACCCGTGGATTAACTCCAATGTGACTGTTTGGCAGCATATCGTTAACGGCAGAAAAATATCCGACATGCAACAAACGCAGGGCTAAACGCTTTTATAATACTTACGCGTTTCCTTTAGTAGCGTCAACAAAATTGACTGTGCTGTCGTGGCTGACCCAAGCTAGCCTGTTCCCGCTCGCAGAGAAGCAGACGCTGTGGACCCATCCTCCGCTCCCCGCACCCCCAAACTCAGCCATGACCTGTCCAAACGGCATCTTGGAGCCCCATGGGGTGGCACCTGGCTTCTCATCCACTTCTTTGATGTAGGCAGAAAACACCCTGTTGAAAGAAGGTACATATAATGAGACTGTATCCGGGGATAGAAATCATTTTAGAAACAGTGCATCGACTTTAGCAGATGGAAAATCATCTTTACAAGTTTCATACTTTCTTTGAAATGTGTTATATATAAAACGGTAAAGTGCTGTAACTTAAAAATTTAAATTATTCCATATACAGACGCTCCTCTACTTACGAACTTTCAACTTACGAGCTTTCAGACATACGAATGAAGAGGACTGTAAGTCCAAATTGTGATCCTAAGGCTCCCGTTTCCTGTCTGCAACAACAACTTTGTTTCCCTGCACACCAGTTCCGCAGGGGGGCCTCTGCCCGCTACTCCCGTTGCGCAGCAGCGTACCATGTGTACTCCCAGCATCCTAGTCCTTTGTATTTTTACCCTTAATATGATGTTCAATAACGACTTACGAACATTTCAAGTTACGAACGGTCCATTTGATTTTGTCCTTTCCTTTATGAATATTAAACCTTTGTCTGCCATCCTATGTTTCTGAAATTCATCTGCAGGAGCAGATATTTTGTCTGCCTACTTGTACTTAACTTGACATTTACCGGCATCATCAGCTGTAATAAATGAATGAGGCCTCCCACTTTCCCACTTCTTCGAAACTCACTTAGAACTGCATGTTATAATTTTCACACTTCTTGAAAAAGGCCTTTGTCCAATGCTAAACATATGCCAGGCAACCATGCATCCGAAAGAACTGCCCATAGGTTTATTACCTGGAAATCAGTCACTTCTATAAGACAAGCCTGGTCCAACTTGCAAGAATGTTACAGTTGTGTTACCTTAGAAACAAGCTCTGAATGCATCTTTGTGGTGACATGAAATAACCCCAATTATGCCATCTAAACCACAGTGATAACAGCCTTTCAGAAGCCATGCAGAGCATAAATAAAAAGCTTATAATTTTCCAAGGTATTTGTAAATTTTTAATAAATCTACACAAGAAAAGCAGTAAATACAAACCCATTACTTCATGATATTTGAGTTTTACATTATTTTGCAAGGTCACAAAAATCAGTACCTTCTACATCCATCATATAGGGAAATATGAATTCAATACTAAAACTTAAGACTCATACGGCAAGTTGTCTTCACCTGCATTTGAAGTCACATGACCCGGCTGCCAGGAGGACATTGTTTGGATGCCAGTCCAAACTTAGGACAGTTGAACGAATTGGTTTCTTGATGTGTTTGCTGACCCACCTAATAAAATATAGCGACACACACAAACATGGCTTCATGGCACAAATACTTTAGGAAAATAAGCTTTGACAATAGTTTGTGTTTAATTAAAGAGGCTTACCAGTCATTTTCAGACTCAAAATAACATACAGAAATTAACCGAGCCCCGCTGCCAACAGCAAACTTGTTCTCCAGGGGAGACCACTTCACAAAGGTGGCGGCGCGGTTGATCCGTAAAATCACCAATGTAGGTTTCCATACACCGTCCTTCTGGCTCCACACATAGGCATTACGGTCTGCGCCGCAGGTCACAATGCGGTCACTCTTAGGTGCCCAGTCAATGCCTGCACAAAATTCAGCACAACTTACTAAAAAACACCAGAAATACTCCCCGTAAAATTCTTTAACCTAACCTAAGTGCAACTAAAACCAACTTTGATTTAATTAAAATAAAACAAATAAGCACAGTGTGTAATAGTCACACTTAAGAACTGTTAAAACACAGAACCCAGTGCTTTCAAGGACGCCACTCGAAACACGCCATACCTGTGATGTGGCCGTTGTGTTCCTTCAATTCATGGGTCTTCATCCACTGATTTCCACTCTTTTTGTAGATATGGACTTCATGATTATTCGGGCTGATTGCAATTTCTGTCACAGGGAATTATAAAAACCAGTGGGAGGTTACCAACTAAAGTCAGGTGGAGCACCAAAAGGGAGGAGTCACGTGGGGCTACTTACGACTTCTGTCCCGATTCCACGCGTGACAAGTGATGGGCTCCAGGAGAAATTGGTGCAGAGACATTCTGTATTTCAGCAGGACTGGTGAAGACGGTGGGAGAAACAAAACAGCCTTTACACTAAAGGATTTTTTTACACCTCTGCACCACAGCAAACGCAGATCACTGGTCCATTTAACCGCTGTATATTTAACATCGGCTGGGTTTATCCTTCAAAATAACTACTGAAACATTTATTTATTTATTTATTTATTTTTTTTAAAAAAAACGCCAGCTCAACTCTTATATTTCACCGAATGATTATGATGTACTTTATAAGGCCGGCTATTCAGCGCGTCAAAAATAAAGTTAAAAATGAGTTTCATTGTTCAGTTTTGCGAATAAAGTTACACGTTCACGGCTGGCAGTTAAGCCAAACCATACCGAGAGTAGGATTAAGGAAAGTTAGCTATGTAGCTACGCGATCAGCTAACTTTACCATTCGAGCAGAGTTACCCGGGTCAGAGACGCGCAGGCAAGTTAGCAAACTAGGTTAAACACAATAGCCCAGAGCAGCGGGAAAGCCTCCAGGAGCAACGCCAGGGCTAAACTATAAATAACAGCGCAGGATCCATATAAAACACATGTCATTCCCCGGCCGACGCACTCCCATCATTTTCTAAACCGCGCCATTTCCCCGGGAGGAGAAGCCCGCTCCCTGCTGACGATAAACCGCACGACAAAGGTGGAGTAAGCCGGTCTCCGGTAGGCCCTCGACACTCCCCATATTTACCTGTGCTCAGCTGTAGTCTTCGTGTGGTGTGGGTGGGTTTCCCTTATCGAATCGAGTACGTTTCGGTTGATTAAATCGGAACTGAATTCGTGGACTCTGGGCAGTCGACACGAATTCACCCCGTAGAAGGACTGTCAGAAGATCCAGGAAATGGTAAGGAGCATTGGTGCCGCGGCGGGGAACGCGCTCGGTCCGCGCAAGCGCACAGCGCGCTTCGCCCTCCCCGAGCTGGCGTCAGATGGCCGCGCGCCTCAGTCCACGCAGGCGTACGAGGCGCTTACCCCTGCGCGAACCGGTGGCCGGGCGTCCCTTCGCGTGCGGGGAGCCCAGTGCGTGCAGCGTTCAGAGGGGAGCCCCTTTCACAAATACTGGGTATGATCTGTGCTAGTGATGAAAACAACGTTTAACAGGAGCCTTTTCATTTTTATGCAAAGAACAGGGTTGAATCGCATCGCTCCGATACTGAAATTATATGTACCTCCCGGTATCTAGTAGGGCATACAGTAATTTTAATTGCTCCAGAATGGATTCATCATTCATATATTTGACTGGAAATATGTCCGGGAATGCTTCATGTTACACCTATTGTTCCACTTATGAGAAATGTAACTTTTTAAAAATGATGGATTTGTCTTACTATCGCTTGTTACTTCAAAAACCGCACTGAAGTCATTAATTGAAATGCAACGATTCTTTAACGGTTCGGTCAAAAATTCTTACCAGCTTCACACTTAAGCTTCTCAACGGAGCTTATAACCCCCCACTACATTAGGCACCTAATAAAGTTTTTCAGGACATCAACGGCGAAACCCATCTTAGTCATGAAGTATCCCCTGGGTCGTAGGAACCGGTGGGGACGTGTGCCACCTAATATTTAATTTGTGCTTATTCATAACCTCCAGTTAACACACCTTTGCATCTAAATTAATACGTTGTGTGCCAACCAATATCAAACTCTATCCTAGACCTAAATAGCCATACCTAAAACAGTTTCAAAGATAACACAGGTCTACAAAGATTTTTTTTTTCAGGTGCCAATTTGCGACTTGTGTGTGATAACAAATGCAATAGCTTTTGGTCTATCTTTTGACTCTTTAACAGTATCTTAGGTAATGAAATGAATGATGAAGCGTTGAAGGAGAGTCTGAAAATAAAATTAGAGTTAAATTCACATGTGCGTGTTTGCTGTTGTTCCTGTGGTGGTGAATATTTACCCAGATCAAATCTGCCAGGTCCTTCCAAAGGAAGGGCATCATGGGAACACCTCTCTGGTATATTGCCAGAAATGGTTGAAATGCTCGTGATAGGGCCATGAAAAAAAATGTAGTTTGGCCAGAAGAAGGGGATCCATTCGGGCTTCACAAATGCAGTCAAAAGAAGATGTCCCTGGGTTTTTCACCTAATTTGACTTCACCAGGTCCACATATTTCACAACAGAGGGCCAGACTTCCAATGTTTGTTTGACAGCTGGCAAATTTTCAAGGCACCGATGGCCACAGAAAGGTAGAGGGAATCTTACGGATGATGTTGCAGCTGTGAAGTCCTCTCTTCTGCCTGGTGCAGAGTGGAAAAGAAAATGCAGTGCTTTGAGCACTTTCTCCACCATCCACACTTCAAAACCAGCCTTGAATGAGTTGTGAAGGATATGTAGGCAAAGCCCATAGCACTTCTGCTTTCATTGTGTTGGTTGAGGAGAATGTACTGAAGGCATTGCCTGGGCAAGAATATGCAGCCTAATGACTATGAATCGTAAAACTTTCGTTTAGATACACACACACACACACACACACAGATTA